>JARQOD010000005.1:315055425-315283206 GCA_033576555.1 Oophaga sylvatica | reverse complement strand
CAAAAAATGATTTTTTAGTCCACTATTTTTTATTTTCACAATGGTTACAGGAGAAATTGGACCCCGAAAGTTGTTGTCCAGTTTGTCCTGAGTACGCTAGTACCCCATATGTGGGGGGGAACCACTGTTTGGGCACACGTCAGGGCTCGGAAGGGATGTAGTGACGCTTTGAAATGCCAACTTGATGGAATGGTCTGCGGGCATCTTGTTACGTTTGCAGAGCCCCTGATGCGCCTAAACAGTAGAAACTCCCCACAAGTGACCCCATTTTGGAAACTAGACACCGCAAAGAACTTATCTAGATGTGTGGTGAGCACTTTGAACCCCCAAGGGCTACACAGAAGTTTATAACACCCGGGCATGAAAATAAAAAAATCATATTTTTTCCACAATCAGGATCTTTTAGTCCCCAATTTTTTTATTTTCGCAAGGGTAACATGAGAAATTAGACCCCAAAAGTTGTTGTCCAATTTGTCCTGAGTATGCTGATATCCCATATGTGGGAGAAAACTACTGTATGGGCACACGTCGGGGCTCGGATGGGAAGTAGTGACCTTTTGAAATGCCCACTTGATGGAATGGTCTTCGGGCGTCATGTTACGTTTGCAGAGTCACTGATGTGCCTAAACAGTAGAAACTCCCCACAAGTGACCCCATTTTGGAAACTAGATCCCCAAGGAACTCCTCTAGATGTGTGGTGAGCACTTTGAATCTCCAAGTCCTTCACAGAAGTTTATAACGCAGAGCCGTGAAAATATAAAATCATTTTTTTTCCACAAAAATAATGTTTAGTCCCCAATTTTTTTCCCAATGTTAACAGGAGAAATTAGAACCCCCAAAGTTGTTGTGCAATTTTTCCCGAGTACGCTGATACCTCATATGTGGGATAAACCACTGTTTGGGCATACGTCGGGGCTTGGAATAAAGGGAGCACTGTTTGACTTTTTGAACGCAAAATTTGCAGGAATCAATGGTGGCGCCATGTCGCGTATGGAGACCCCCTGATGTGCCTAAATAGTGGAAACCCCTCAATTCTAACTCCAACCCTAACCCCAACACACCCCTAACGCCTACACACACCTAACCCTAATACAAACCCTAATCATAACCCTAACCCCAACACACCCCTAACCCTAATCCCAACTCTAACCATAAACCTAACTACAAGCCTAACCCTAATTCCAAACCTAACCCTAATTCCAACCCTAACCCAAATTCCAACCCTAACCGTAATTCTAACCTTAGCCCTAATGCTAACCCTAACCCTAGTTCTAACCCTAAGGCTGGGTTCATATTGCATTTTACCAGCCCGTTCAACACGTAGCGTTGACCGGCTGGTAACGGTATAGCATAACGCGATCGCGTTATGCTATACCCGCTAGCGCAGATGAATCAGCAGATAATCAGCCGCGGATCAGCAGCAAAATGAGTCGCGGATCAGCAGCAAAATCCGCCGCGGATCAGCAGCAAAATCCGCCGCGGATCAACCGCAAAATCCGCCGCGGATCAGCAGCGAAATCCGCAGCGGATCAGCAGCGAAATCCGCCGCGGATCAGCAGCGAAATCCGCCGCGGATCAGCAGCGAAATCCGCCGCGGATCAGCAGCGAAATCCGCCGCGGATCAGCAGCGAAATCAGCCGCGGATCAGCAGCGAAATCAGCCGCGGATCCGCAGCGAAATCCGCCGCGGATCAGCAGCGAAATCCGCCGCGGATCAGCAGCGAAATCCGCCGCGGATCAGCAGCGAAATCCGCCGCCGATCAGCAGCGAAATCCGCCGCCGATCAGCAGCGAAATCCGCCGCCGATCAGCAGCGAAATCCGCAGCAGATCCGCAGCGAAGTCCGCCGCGGATCAGCAGCGATGTCCGCCGCGGATCAGCAGCGAAGTCCGCCGCGGATCAGCAGCGAAATCCGCCGCGGATCAGCAGCGAAATCCGCCGCGGATCAGCAGCGAAATCCGCCGCGGATAAGCAGCGATATCCGCCGCGGATCCGCAGCAAAATCAGCTGCGGATCAGCAGCAAAATCAGCTAGGAAAAAAAAAAAATTCTTTATTTTTTTTATTTGTCCCTACCTATGATAAAGGGGGGTTCATTTACTTTTTTTTATTTTGATCACTGTGACAGTTTATCACAGTGATCAAAATAAATTTTTGAACACTGGGGGGGGCACTGCGCATGCGCCGGCCGGCGGGCGCACTGCGCATGCGACCGCCATTTTCCAATATGGCGGCGCCCATGAAGAGGCCCGGGCGGACGCCGGGCCCGATCGTGGGACATCGGTGGATCGGGAGAGGTGAGTAGGGGGGTCGGAAGGCTGGGGGGGGATAGGAAGTGGGGGCAGTGGACCAAAAGAGGAGGGGAGCTGTAAGTGACGGCGGTGACCGATCGCTGCCATCTTTCGGTGGTGGCGGCCGATCACCGCCGTGACTCGGTGTGGGGGGGGTCAGGGCTCGGTCTCCAGCCATGGCAGATGCTATTGCAGCATCGGCCATGGCTGGATTGTAATATTTCACCAATTAAATTGGTGAAATATTACACATTGCTCTGATTGGCTGTTTCACTTTTAACAGCCAATCAGAGCGATCGTGGCCACGGGGGGGTTAAGCCAACCCCCCTGTGGTGAAGCACAAAGGGTCCTGTAACTGCGGGTCGGGTGACCTTTGAGTGACCCCGGTCTCCCGGCCCGCAGGGACGAGATCCTTTCATGATGCCACATAGGCGTCATGGGTCGGATTGGCACTGACTTTCATGACGCCTACGTGGCGTCATGGGTCGGGAAGGGGTTAAACACATGCTAAAAAGGAAGACAGAAATGTTCAACAATTGGAAAGAGGGAGGCATATCTAAAGAAGAATATAATGCCGTCTGCAGAACCTGCAGGGCACAAATCAGATTATCTAAAGCTGACAATGAATTAAGGCTTGCAAGTGACGTGAAAAGCAACAAAAAAGGATTTTGGGGATACGTCAATAGTAAATGAAAAGTCAAAGATGCTATAGGATTTTTACAGGATGAAAATGATGAAATGGTAAGACATGATGTTGAGAAGACTGAACTTTTAAATTCCTATTTTGCATCTGTTTTCTCTCAGAAAGGAAATGTAACATCAACTGATCTTCACTGTCCTATTAAAGGAATAGAAGAATCCAGGATATCTATAAACAGAAAGACAGTGAGCAAACACTTAGCTAACCTAAATGAATTTAAGTCTCCAGGTCCAGATGAATTACACCCCAGAGTACTGAAGGAGATAGCAGAAGAAATTCTTGAACCACTGTCCATAATCTTTGAAAATTCTTGGTGAACAGGAGAAGCCCCAGAAGACTGGAGAAGAGCAAATGTTGTTCCTATCTTCAAAAAGGGGAAGAAGGTGGACCCAGGGAACTACAGGCCGGTGAGTCTGACTTCTATACCAGGAAAGATCTTTGAACAAATTATTAAAGAACATGTATGCAAGTACCTAGATAAGAATGAAGTGATTAAACAGAGTCAGCATGGGTTTGTAACTAATAAGTCATGTCAGACTAACTTAATTTCCTTCTATGACAGAATCACTGACTGGGTGGATCGGGGAAATGCTGTAGATATAGTATAAGTTGACTTCAGCAAAGCATTTGACAAAGTATCTCACACAATCCTTATTGAAAAAATGACTAAGTATGGAATGGACAAGGCAACTGTTAGGTGGATTCATAACTGGCTTAGTGATCAGACCCAAAGAGTGGTCGTAAATGGCTGCACATCCAGTTGGAAGAATGTCTCAAGTGGGGTACCACAAGGCTCTGTTTTGGGCCCTGTATTGTTCAACATCTTTATCAATGATTTAGATGAAGGAATTGAGGGTAAACTGATCAAATTTGCTGATGACACAAAGCTAGGAGGGGTAGCTAATACTAGAGAAGAGAGAGAGGATTCAAAAAGATATAAATAAACTGGAGCAGTGGGCAGCAACTAACAGAATGGATTTTAACAGGGAAAAATGCAAAGTACTACATCTGGGCAATAAAAATGAAAAAAGCATATACAAAATTGGAGGAATAGGGCTAAGTAACAGCACATGTGAAAAAGACTTGGGTATACTAATTGATCACAGACCGAACATGAGTCAACAGTGTGATGCAGCAGCAAAAAAGGCAAATGCAATTCTAGGATGTATCAACAGAAGCATACAGTCTAGATCGCGTGAGGTCATTATTGCCCTCTATTCCTCTTTGGTCAGACCTCATCTAGAATACTGTGTCCAGTTTTGGGCACCACATTTTAAAAAAGACATCAACAAACTGGAGCAAGTTCAGAGAAGAGCCACCAGAATGGTGACCGGTTTGCAAACCATGTCCTATGAGGAACGGTTGCAGGATTTGGGAATGTTTAGCTTGCAAAAAAGAAGACTGAGAGAAGACTTAATAGCTGTCTACAAATATCTCAAGGGCTGTCACATTGTAGAAGGATCATCTTTATTCTCATTTGCACAAGGAAAGACTAGAAGCAATGGGATGAAACTGGGATGAAACTGAATGGGAGGAGACACAGATTAGATATTAGAAAAAACTTTTTGACAGTTAGGGTGATCAATGAGTGGAACAGGCTGCCACGAGAGGTGGTGAGTTCTCCTTCAATGGAAGTCTTCAAACAGAGGCTGGACAGACATCTGTCTGGGATGATTTAGAGAATCCTGCTTTGAGCAGGGGGTTGGACCCTTCCAACTCTACCATTCTATGATTCTATGATTCTATTTTGATTGATTTTTAATCTCTTCACGTTTGTTAAGACTCAAAGCATTTAAATGAAGTGTTCTTACACTTGTTAGATAGTTTCCACTTGAGAGCTGCTCACTATTTCATGCAAATAAGCAATAAAAATAATACACCGGTGGGAAGGCTGCAACAAAAAATGTGTCACGAGTGGGTCACGCCATCCTAGGAGATCTGGGGTTAGGAAATCACTACATATTGTGAATCACAGAACTTCCATTTAGCCTGTGTGTTTGTGCTTCATGTTAAATAGATTTAATTTCATTTGATGGTGAAGAGGTTAATGACTCTTTCTATGTTGGTTGGAAACTTGCAGCTCCATCTCACAGTTGTTCCTGACCTGGTAATTTCCTCTCTCTATAAAATCTGTCCAGACCTCCTCTTTCTTGCCAGTGAAAGTTTTACTTCCTTGCTCCTTAGAGTCACTGTGCCAATTCGGAGATTATTGTTGCTGCTGTAGATTGTTGCATGCTATTTTAGGGTGTATGCTTTCCTCATTTCCTATTCCATTTGGTTTGTACAGTACATCCCTACCCTTCCCTATATACGTCTCTACCTTTGGTGAGTGCTTTGTATGTTAGTTGCATTTTGTTACCCTGTTTGTCTTACGTGTTAATAAACTAGCATTTCTGTTCCAGACCTCCTGGGGATGGAAGGGGTCAGCTTAGGGAAAAGCAGAAGACCAGTAAGGTGGTGGGCCAAAACTCCTCATCTTTAGAGGTACCTTTGGAAGCAGGGATAGTTAGGGTCCAAACCCTACGGACAGTGTATGGGCCTCTTTCCCTACTTATGTACAGTTACAGCATGACAAAATGAAAGCATAAACACCAAAAAAAAAAAGAAGCTTACGGAAAAACACCACAAACGTGGTGAAAGTGTCTACTGCTTGAAAAACGTGGATGACACTAGTCCATTTAAGTCTATGGGCATACAAAAAAAATATGTTTATTTATATTGCATCTGATTTTTACTGATACATTGCGATTGTTAACCTAGGAAATTGTACGGATGCACACATACAATATGGACATACAATATGGACACACAGTTGGCACACAGATGGCATGCAGAATGCAATATGGATATAAATTATCAGAGTTTTTTGGAGGAAAATCAAAAGATTTTTCATATGATTGTTTAACCCCAGCCTTGGACACTCCTCATCTCTCTTAAATCCAGGCTCTTCAAATTACTTGCTTTCAACTAGATTGTAGGGTAATTCAAGGGCCGCAATTATGGGCGAATAGATCATTGGTGCAACCTGTGCAGCCCAATAGGTAAGGGGGCAACCCTCAAAGTTTCATTTGCTATGGAGCTGGGATTCTGTTTCATGATACTAAGCAGCAAGAATTTGAACACACACATGGTGTCATAGTTGTTGAAACAGTCTCATTGCCTGTGTATGTAACTGTATTCTGCACAAGGGTCTCCAGAACCATAATTAGGGTGAGGAGTTTCTATGCGCAAATTTGTGCCGTTTAAAAGTATATTTTAGGTTATAAAAAATGAAAAATGTGCCACCCTGCATATGCCATTATAAATAAAAAAAAAACATTTGCAAAATTGGCCAGCTTTTACATGCTATCTTCTAAGGCGCGATTTAAAAAAGTAATGAAGCAATGTTGTGCTGTAACTCTTAACATGAAGTTTAGGAGTTCCGAGGTGTGTGCAATTCACTTACTCAAGTGTTTCTAACTCAAAGGTCGTGTACTGTAAGATGGTATAGGAACTCTTGATCTGTGTGTTACCCAAGGAAGATCTCAGTCCACTTTATGAAAAAAATGTTCTTTACTGATGAACTGGTTGGGAGTTATATACAAAAGATAACAGGAATTCAGTACATTAGACTCATCTTCAGCATACAACAGAGACATGAGCTTGGTGAATACAAGTTGTGGAGCGGACCTTGCAAGAAGGAAGCAATAGACATATAACTTTAACTCTCCAGGTTGTCTATTTACCAGTTTTACAAGAGTGCCCTAATCTTAGTCAGCCTAGTCTTTATTCCTATGCTTCCAGAAACTCCCTACATGTTGCCTCAGTCAGCCCACTTCTCTTGCTGTCCATTGGTCCAAATGAAGAATCACTCATGTTCACTGACACATACTGTACATGTAGGTTATTACTGAGTCAGTGTGCTATCTGTTGAGCTCAAGGACAACATACAGTCCTAATGTATGCTTGTTGAGAGGCTGCATGGTGACTCAGTGGTTAGCACTGGTGCTTTGCAACACTGGGGTACTAGGTTCAAATGATATAAATGAAGACATTGGCAAGGAGTTTGTATGTTCTCCCAAATTTGTGTTGGTTTCCTCCGTGTTCTCCAGTTTCCTACCATACTACAAAGACCTACTGATAGGGAATTTACATTCTGAGCCTCATTTGGGACAGTGATGACAATATCTGTAAAGTCTGCAGAATATGATGGTGCTATAGAAAAAAAGTATAATAAATAGTATTAATAATAATAGAGGACTCTAGTGGTGACTTTCACTGCTGCTAATAAATAGCAATTTTAGAAAATCTATCATTCTAATACAATTAAGTAATGTAGTGCTGGAATTTTGTTCTCACTATTTCAAGTTGTGGGGCAACAAACACCTGGTGAAAAGATTACCTGGTGATTCACTTGACTTCAGCCTGCATTACAAAGACTGAGGCTTAAAGAATCTGCATTCCAGTATGTGACTGTAACAAAGATCTGAAAATAAATGGAGGAGTAGAGGTTGCAGCATAAAAGTTAGTACAAGTGAATGAAAAAATTTTTTTTTTCTTGTCACAGGTTTACATGGCTTTTAAAGTTTTTTTGTGTGCGCTAGTTTCACATAGTGCTACTTTGCTTATTCTGATTTAATTGCTACACACATGAAGGTCTTAAGTAGATTTACTATTCTCTTCGTGATAAATATATTTAAAAGGTCAAGCAAACACAGTTTTATTGCTTTGTCTTAATGCTTTTATTTAATCAACTTCAGTATCTTCACATGGTGACCTTTTGCAAACTTTCTAAATCATTAAAAAACACATATTGAATTTGGACTTAATAGAATCTTGAGTGATTTTAATTCTCCTTTCTCCTTTGGAATGATTAATCTTCAGAGGACTTTCCTTCAGTCTATTTCACTCAAAGATATTGTTAAATTCCATTCAGTATTACTAATTACATTGTGTTAGCACTTTTGTAGTGCGTACAACGAGCAGAAAAAAGAAGGAAAATGCGCTCCTTTTATTAACAGTATTGTCTGTGTTCAATAGCATATAGTGAATTTTTGGACCCAATTCGCCATAGCAATTTTGCTTTGAAAAGTCACAAAATTTTACTTTAACTAGAAGTTGTACTAAAATTTGTGATTCTTTTGTTTTCACAACAAAAAATGGGGGTAAGGTGTGGGCATGAAATGCTCACACGAGAATTGAGTTAACTAAATTGAATTTACTTAATAAATAATAAGATTATACTGTAACGAATGGAAACGGAGGCACAGATGTTGAAGTGTACATTCGTTTAATGAAATTTTCTATCCGGGGGGGGCTCCGAAGGGGATGTAACTATGCAAACCCAAGACACCCGTAGAAAGACCCCTCAAACAGGGCTAGGTTGGAATGGCCGAGGGACACAAGGTGCTACTATCAGAGAAACTGCTAGGTGGGCACTTACCAGCGGTTTCAACAGCCCTGACAGTGGGAGCCCGGAGCCTCCGACGGCCTGTGACAGCGGTTCTCACAGCGCCCGAGAGCTGGGCAAGATGATAGCAATACAGCAGAGCTGGAGTGAGTAGAACACCAGTGGTGAGTGTACTGCCAGGACCTGTGGTCATGTGACCCCAGGGGGCGGAGCTTAGCATCCTACAGCTGGGGATGAGTGCAGGAAGCTACAGGGACCCTGGAGAAGGGAAAGGGGGTCACCGGACACCAGGGAAAGGACGGGGCACCAGAGGGAGAGGAATCCAAGACAAGCCGAGGTCAGTAAACGTGAGAGACAACACAATACATAAGGAGCAGGCTAATAAATATAGTCAGGGACGTGGCAGGAGTCAGAAAACCAGAGAAGCATATACGCAGTACAGAATCAAGAGGCAAAATCACAACGGGAAACAGAGCTGGGTCAGAACTATACAAACAAGCTAGAACACAGGCACAAGGCACAGGCAAACAGGGGTCAACACACTCAGCCAAGGGCAAAAGTATAACTGACGGGGATTGGAGCTTCCTAGGGCTATAAGAAGCTCTCCCTGAACCAAAGAGAGGCCACAATAATAAACCCCAGGTGTGCAGGTCAGAGCCTGCACTGGGATCAAGACATTAACCCCTGGTGTGCAGGTCAAACCTGCACTGGCCTTAAGACCTTAACCCCTGGCGTGCAGGTCAAACCTGCACTGGGATCATGACAGCTACTTCCAGTTAGACCCTGAACACATGGAAGCTGACACAGTGGGACAGGTGGACTGGCAGGAGCTGCAGGAGGTGGAGAACTTGGCATATGGTAAACGTCTGAAGCGGGTAGCGGGCAGCAGCTGGCAGGAACACATGCAGAAGATACTGGCACAGTCCAGAGAGATGTAGAGAGAATTGGCAGGCACACTGGGAAGACAAACCAGAATTAGCAAGGTACTTGCAGATACTGGCACGTATGTACGAGAAACCTGGGATTAGCAACAGGGAACACTTGTTGCTCAGGCACCTCCCTTAGTGCAGAGGTGCCTGAAATAGTAAGAGTCACTCAGCCATTGGTTGAGGCACTTTTGGAAATAGCCCACTGTCACTTTAAGAGATCGAGAGTGCACTTAGAGTCGAGAGTGCACGGACCTCAGAGCCATACCAAGAAGCCTGCGGTACACGCGCAGCATCCAGGAAGCAGCAGCAGGGAATGAATGCGCAGCACAAAGGATGGAGGCTTCAGAGTTTCAGTGTACCTGCTGGGAATTGAGCAGAGGCACCGGACCCAAGGTGAAAGGACAGTACCGGGAAGTGGACCAGGGAACAGGGAGCTTTGCGGTGCCCCTGCAGGAGAAGAGACCCTGCACTATTAAGGGGTACCATCGCTACATAAACAATAAAGTAAAATAAATACATGTGCATCAAAAAACAAGCATTTTCATACATTACATTATTAAGGTAGAAGTCCATGAGCATCTGTGTCCATCTCTCTCTTCCTCAGAATTTCTGTATGTCACATCTCCAATCTCTGTGTGTCACCCTTCCCAAGAGTTCAGTGGTCTTTTACATCCTAAAACATCCAATGTATCTCAGTTAAAAGCTTTGATCTTCAGTGGACTGCTAGGAAGAAACCTCCTTAACTCCTTAACATCCATTGACGGACATACCCGTCATGGCGAGATGTAAACATGCAGTGACAGTTCTGTGCTGACAGCTGTCACTGACAGATGAGAGGCATGGGAAGATGTGCGGGAACTCTTGCTGTCGGTCCCCAAACCCAGAACGCGGCGATCAGTCAGTCAATCTGACACTATGATCGGGCAGGAGATGCTGAAATATCAACACCTACTGCCCGGTCAGTGCAGGAGCTCAGAGCTGCTAGAGGCTGAGCTTCTTGCACTGACCAGCCATGGGCATGGGTGTACCCAGGATCAAAACTAGGGGGGGCAAGCCAATGTCACATCTTATACAGGTTACATCATATACACTGTACATTATACTGCATATTAGGTATGGAGCGTTAGAACTGTTGTATATTGTATAATACAGCAGAGTATGCGACACTACGCTGTATATACCATATATTATACATGGCACACTCACCTCTATACAAAGAATAAGAGGCATTATAACCTGTATATGAAAAGTATAATACAGCAGTGTATATACACTCTATATACCGCACACGATGTGTATTACCCTGTATACACCATATACTACACTCTTATTTTGAAGTAAAAAAAATAAAAATAAATAGGAACAAATACAATACTTAAAATAAAGAACAAGTAAAGTTAAAAATCAACAAACTTACTGGTATTTCAATGGGAACTACGGGCCTGCTTTTGGCTAATGAGATGGTCAATGTTTGGTTCCATATTTGTCACAAGTGAAGCAATTTTTCTCTTTCTTGATATCATTATTTCCTAGGGATTCCAAATTGCTATTAGTAAAATACCAATATATATACAGCGCTACAAAAACAATATACCAGCAATAAAACTGCCCACACAGAGACATACAGCCTGCACTGCCCATCACTGCAGCCTTGCCAATCCATATAATTTCATCCTCATCAGTGCACATATTGGCGCAACTCCGCTTTTAGCTCAGCATCAGACTGGTGTGGTGCAAGAGTCCCTAATAGGCAGGAAAATGTCCCCAATAGGCAGCATTGGTCCCCAATAGGCAGGTAAATGTCCCAGTAGGCAGCATTGGTCCCCAATAGGCAGCATAGGTCCCAATAGGCAGCATATGTCCCTCAATAGGCAGCATAGGTCCCAATAGGCAGCATAGTCCCCAATAGGCAGCATATGTCCTCAATAGACAGCATAGGTCCCAATAGGCAGCATAGGTCCCCAATAAGCAGCATATGTACTCAATAGGCAGTAATGTCCCAATAGGCAGCATAGTCCCCATCCAGCTAGTCCCCAATAGGCAGCATAGTCCCCATAGGTAGGTAATGTCCCAATAGGCAGCATAGTCCCCAATACGCAGCATAGTCCTCAATAGGTAGATAAATGACCCAATAGGCAGCATAGTCCCCAATAGGCAGCATAGTAAATTTCCCCCGGATCAATAAGTGACGTATGTATCGTATCGTATCGTATAGTCCCCAGTAAGCAGCATAGTAGTCCCCAGTAGGCAGATAGTAGTCCCCATAGGCAGCATAATCCCCCATAGGCAGCATAGTAATCCCCAATAGGCAGCATAATCCCCCATAGGCAGTATAATCCCCCATAGGCAGCATAGTCCCTCATAGCAGCAAGTCCCCATAGGCATCATAGTAGTCCCCAATAGGCAGCATATTCCCCATAGGCAGCATAATCCCCAATAGCAGGTAAATGCCCAAATAGGCAGCATAATCCCTCATAGGCCAGCATAATAGTCCCCAATATGCAGCATAATACCTCATAGGCAGCATAATCCCCCATAGCCAGCATAATCCCTCATAGCCAGCATAATCCCCCATAGGCAGCATAATTCCCATAAGCACATAGTCCCCAATAGGCAGCATAATCCCCATAGCCAGCATAATCCCCTATAGCAGCATAATCCCCCATAAGCAGCATAGGCCCAATAGGCAGCATAATCCCCCATAGCCAGCATAATCCCCCATAGCCAGCATAATCCCCCATAGCCAGCAGAATCCCCATAGCCAGCAGAATCCCCCATAGCCAGCATAATCCCCATAGCCAGCATAATCCCCCATAGTCAGTATAATCCCCCATAGCCAGCATAATCCCCCATAAGCAGCAGAATCCCCCATAGCCAGCAGAGTCCCCCTAGCCAGCATAGTCCCCCATAAGCAGCATAATCCCCCATAAGCAGCATAATCCCCCATAAGCAGCATAATCCCCCATAGTCAGCATAATCCCCCATAGCAGCATAATCCCCCATGAGCAGCAGAATCCCCCATAGCCAGCAAATCACCCATAGCCAGCAGAATCACCCATAGCAAGCATAATCCCCAATAAGCAGCA
Organism: Oophaga sylvatica; assembly: GCA_033576555.1. Classification (NCBI taxonomy): domain Eukaryota; kingdom Metazoa; phylum Chordata; class Amphibia; order Anura; family Dendrobatidae; genus Oophaga; species Oophaga sylvatica. The sequence goes on along the minus strand of JARQOD010000005.1, from coordinate 315,270,815 downwards.
TAATCCCCCATAAGCAGCATAATCCCCCATAGCCAGCAGAATCCCCCATAGCGAGCATAATCCCCCATAGCCATCATAATCCCCCATAGCCAGCATAACCCCCATAGGCAGCATAATCCCCCATAAGCAGCATAGGCCCAATAGGCAGCAGAATCCCCCATAGCCAGCATAATCCCCCATAGCCAGCATAAACCCCATAGCCAGCATAATCCCCCATAAGCAGCAGAATCCCCCATAAGCAGCAGATCCCCCATAGCCAGCAGAATCCCCCATAGCCAGCATAATCCCCCATAGCCAGCATAGTCCCCATAAGCAGCATAATCCCCCATAAGCAGCATAAATTCCCCATAGCCAGCAGAATCCCCCATAGCCAGCATAGTCCCCCATAAGCAGCATAATCCCCATAGGCCGGGCTCAGAGATAAAAAAAAATAAAATTTACCAGTACTCACCTATCTCCCCCGCAGCTCTGAAGAAGCGCGCTCTGGACTCCGTCTTCTCCTGGCACAGGCGGCGTGACGTTATCAGGGCGCGCAGGAGGCGTGATGACGATCACGTCGTCTGTGCTGCATATGGAAGGCCGCAAGGCCTTCCTCACTCACCACATTCTGCCCGCGATTAAAGGGCCCGCCGGCACTGAACTGTCAGTTCATTGTTGGCGGGGCCGGTTCTTTCACTGTGCGTCCCTGCTTCTAGGGGGGGCGCTGCCCCCCCTGCCCCACGGTGGGTACGTCCATGGCCATGGGCATAATCCGTGCCCACCCCTGGCTGTTAACCCCCTGATTGCTGCGATCGAGCGTGATCGCAGAGTTCAGAGGGGAGGCAGTGGGACAGGAGCTCCCTCTGCCTTCAGATTGGCGTCCCCACGGCCATGATGACCAGGGGTTGTTATGACAACCCCGAGTCATCCAGCAATGGAAAGCCTCTGAGACCATGCTCACAGCATGGTCTCAGAAGCTTTCTGAATAGAAAATTGCATTATAATTGTATTATACCTGCAAATTAAAGTGAATAAGTGAAAGTCCCATAAAGAGACAAGGTTAAAAAAAAAATCTTTTAAAAATGTAAAAAAATATAAAAAATTCCCCAAAAATACACATTTTTATGTAAAAAAAATAAATAAACCAAAAATTGCACATGTTTGGTATCGCCGCATCCGTAAAAATCCCATCTATAAAAGTGTCACCCTAGTTTACACCTACAGTTAACGCCGTAAAAAAACACAAAAAAGTGGCAAATTATACTTTTTCCAAGCGGTATCATCATACCGCTTGGAAAAAGTGGAATAAAACACGATCAAAAAAGCGAATGGTAATAAAAATAGTATCACTGAAAGCGCCATCTTGTCCCTCAAAAACAAGCCACCATATAGCTCTTAAGGTACTGCCACACTAAACAATCCCGCTAGCGATCTCGTTAGCGTTGCATACTAATGAGATCGCTAGCGGGATTGTTTCTATATCGCTAAATGCTGCCGCATTTAGCGATATAGTTAACGACGCTATCGCCGTTAGCGATCTTCTTAACGACTTTAGCGGTACAAAAGTACCGCTAAATCGCTAAGAAAAGGTGCCACACAGCGATAAGATACTTACCCAGCAGAGCGCCAGCGATGAAATAGGGTCCGGAGCGATTCCAGCGACGAGCGAGATCACAGCAGGAAGCTCGTCGCTGGAAGCTGCCGCACTGAACAACATCGCTAACGGGATCGCTAAATAGTGACGTTTTTTAGCGATCCCGTTAGCGATATTGTTTAGTGTGGCATACCCTTTAGAATAAAGCAATGGAAAAATAATTATTTTTTCTATAAAAGTTTTCATTGTTTTATTGTGTAAAAAACGCCAAAACATAAGAAAACTATATGAATTGGGTATCGCTGTAATTGTACAGTCATGGACAAAAGTTTTGAGAATGACACAAATATTAATTTTTACAAAGTCTACTGCTTCACTTTTTCTAATGGCAATTTGCATATACTCCAGAATGTTATAAAGAGTGATCAGCTTAACAGCAATTACTTGCAAATATTTGGCTAGAAAATGAACTTTATCCCCCAAAACACATTTCAACATCATTGCAGCCCTGCCTTAAAAGGACCAGCTAACCTCTTTTCAGTGATTGCTCCATTAACACAGGTGTGGGTGTTGATGAGGACATGGCTGGAGATCAATCTGTCATGATTAAGTAAGAATGACACCACTGGACACTTTAAAAGGAGGCTGATGCTTGGCATCATTGTTTCTCTTCTGTTAACCATGGTTATCTCTAAAGAAACACGTGCAGTCATCATTGCAATGCACAAAAATGGACCTAACAGGGAAGAGTATCACAGCTAGAAAGATTGCACCTCAGTCAACAATCTATCGCATTTTCAAGAACTACAAGGAGAGAGGTTCCTGTTATGTTTCGGTAGCTGAGGAGAGCAGGCAAAAACGGCAATACACCAGAGAGGTTGGAATCTATTGGATTGCAGTACCCTGACTAACCACCACAACTAAAGGCAGCCGTGGAGCATTCCTACGTTGGTCCTAGACGCCTCGTCACAGCCTGAGAGATTAACTACACCTAAAGATAGAAAGAGGAAAGCTATCTGCCCCGGAGCAGTTCCCCAAAGAACATAGGAAGCCCCCAAACATGTAATGGCGGTTAGACAAGAGGAAATACAGACACAGACAGAAAATAGTATGAGAAAAGGATAGAAAGGATACTCACTGCAATCCAAAAAAACCCTAAAAAATGCCAACGCTACTAATTGCAAAAACACCTTTCCAGCATAATGGAGCACCTTGCCATAAAGCAAAGGTGATAACTAAATGGCTCAGGGAACAAAACATAGAGATTTTGGGTCCATGGCCTGGAAACTTCCCAGATCTTAATCCCATTGAGAACTTGTGGTCAATCATCAAGAGACGGGTGGACAAACAAAAACCTAAAAATTCTGACAAAATGAAAGCATTGATTGTGCAAGAATGGACTGCTATTAGTCAGGATTTGGTCCAGAAGTTGATTGAGAGCATGCCAGGGAGAATTGCAGAGGTCCTGAAGAAGAAGGGTCAACACTGCAAATATTGACTTGCTGCATTAACTCATTCTAACTGTCAATATAAGCTTTTGTTACTCATATGTTTGCAATTATATTTCTGTCTGTGATAAAAACATCTGTCAAACACACATAAAAACCAGAGGGCAGCAGATCATGTGAAAATATAATATTTGTGTCATTCTCAAAACTTTTGGCCATGACTGTACTGACCTGAAGAATAAAGCTGCCTTACCAATTTTACCACACGCGGAACAGAAAAAAAAAAACAATTCCTAAATTGCTGTTTTTGTTCATTCTCTACAAAAATCGGAATAGAGAGAGATCAAAAAACATCACGTGCCCGAAAATGGTACCAGTAAAAATGTCAGCCTGTCCGCAAAAAACAAGACCTCACATGACTCTGTCGGTTGAAATATGGAAAAATTATAGCTCTCAAAATATGGCGATGCAAAAATTTCTTACAAAAATTTCTCACTGAAAAAAGCGCCTTTTAGTATGTGACAGACGCTAAACATGAAAAAAGGATGTAAATCTGGTTTCGCTGTAATCGCACCGAACCGAAGAATAAAGTCGCCTAATCACCAATACCTCACGAGGAACGACGTAAAAATTAAAACCGATTCTTCATCTGTTGTGGATTTGTTCATTCTGTCTCCCAAATATCGCAGTAAGGCGATCACAGTGGTTTGCCCCACATATGGGGTATTAGCATACACAGGACAAATTGAACAACAACTTTGGGGGTCTAATTTCTCCTGTTACCCTTCTGAAGTACTTGGGTGTTCAAAGTGCTCACCACACAACTAGATAAGCTCCTTGTGGGGTCTAGTTTCAAAAATGGGGTCACTTGTGGGGGGTTTCTACTGTTTAGGCACATCCGGGGCTCTGCAAATGCAACATGATGCCCGCAGACCATTCCATCAAAGTCTGCATTCCAAAACGGCACTCCTTCCCTTCCAAGCTCTGCATGCCCCCAAACAGTGGTTCCACCCCACATATGGGTATCAGCGTACTCAGGACAAATTTCACAACAACGTTTCGGGTCCTATTTCTCCTGTTACCATGTGAAAATAAAATTTGGGGGCAAAAGATCATTTTTGTGGAAAAAAAATATGATTTTTTTATTTTGAGGCTCTACGTTATAAACTTCTGAGAAGCACTTGGGGGTTCAAAGTTCTCACCACACATCTAGATAAGCTCCTTGGGGGGTCATGTTTCCAAAATGGTGTCATTTTGAAGTACAATATGTTACGAAAAAAAATCTCAAAATCAGGGGGATCCAATGAAGCGTTCCAGAGTTATAACCATATGAAGTGACAGTGGTCTGATTTCAAAATTAAGGCCAGGTCATTAACCTACAAAGTGGCTTGGTCCTTAAAGGGTTAAACCGGTCACTTACTGTCAACTAGAGTTGAGCGAAACAGGACGGTTAGATTCAAAAGTCGCCGACTTTTGCCAAAGTCGGGTTTCGTTGGCTTAAACCCGACCATAGTGTGAAGTCGGCCATGTGGTCGTCGACCCCAGCACCCAAGTCCGTTTTCCCATAATGCTTGAAGGCGCCTTTTTTCAGCCAATGTGCAAGGAGGTACATTATGGGCAAAGAGATGACATGTGCAGCATCCACCAACATCTTAGAGAAGGGCATTGCAGTGATTGGCTTGCTTTGGGGGGCGTCATAGTGTCTATAAAAGCCCTCACCGCCGACCTCCATTTTACTTCTGCCGATATTAACAGTAGGGAGAGGTTGCTGATGCTGTTTATCAGCAGGGAGAGAGTTAGGCAGGAAAGAGAAGTTCTTATGTGCTTGTGCTGATAGCAATTGTGCTGTACAGTTAGTGTGCAGTGACAGGGGAGGATTTTCTTGTGTGCAGCAGCGCTGGTTATTAGGCTGCCTGATAGCTGTATTGCTGTGTGTACACTGCTGTGCAGCCTGCTTTTTACACAGCACTAATACTTTTATTCTTTTTTTTCTGCACACTTACCGACCATTCATTTTTTCCCACACCGTATAGAGCTGTACGCTCCTCACACACTACTGTGTACCGGCTGGTATCATGGACAAATACATGCTGACTATCTGTGTGTGACTCCGGAAATATATACGGAGATTGCAATTTTCCTCTACACCGTATACAGCTGTACGCTTCTGAGACAGTACTGTATATCTGCTCTTTGTATTACGGTCAAATCCATACTGAGTGAGCGTCTGTGTGTGACTCCGGAAATATATACGGAGATTGCAATTTTCCCCTACACCGTATACAACTGTACGCTTCTGAGACAGTACCGTATATCTGCTCTTTGTATTACGGTCAAATCCATACTGAGTGAGCGTCTGTATGTGACTCTGGAAATATATACGGAGATTTAAATTTTCCCCTACGCCATATACAGCTGTATGCTCCTCATACAGTACCATATATCTGCTGGTATTTTTGGTACATTTTCCCAAACATGAGGAATATGGTGGAGACGCGATGTGGGTGGGGAGGCAGCTGGCAATGATGGTGATGGTGGTGTGCTCGCTGGTAGTGCAAGCAATGCATAGGGGGATGGTGTTGAGCCTGCGTCATCTTCTGGCTCCAAAGGGCCTGAAGGTTCCCTTTTCTGGAGTAGTTAAACCGCTTTTAAAGCCAGAGCTCAGAGGCAGGTTTTGGCTTACTTTAGCCGAAATTAATGCCTCCAGCTCTATCGCCTCCTCTTCTGAACTTTCAAAAAATGCAAGCACTGAGTCGTCAGTGCAGGCTCCTGGTCAGGAACAACACCTTTCCTTTAGTCCTTCACCCCCACCAAAAGTGAAGGATGCGGCAGGCCAAACTTCAGATTACTCCATGGAACTCTTTTCACATACCATGCTTGGGTTATCAAGTCAAATCCTGAATTCCCCAGTCCAAGATGAATCTGACATGGAGTGCACTGATGCACAGCCACTGCTATATGATTCTGCTGGTACATTCACCCAGAGCACTACATTGCCCTCGCAGTCTACTGAGCCATAATCTGACCCTGATGAAACTCAGGTGCCCCTTCCCGCATACTCTACCACCTTACATGGTGACACAGAGGAAGGTGCAGATGAAATTGAAGAGGAGGTGATGGATGACCCAGTTGTTGACCCGAACTGGCATCCATTGGGGGAAGAGGGTGCCGCTGGCAATAGCTCAGAAGAGGAGAAGTATCCGCAGCTGGTATCGACATCGCAGCTGGGGTTATCTGGCAGGCCCTTAGCAGTCCAAAAACATGTTAAAAAAACAAAAAGAGTTGCAGGACAGCTTGGCCAGACGGTCAAATTAGCACAGCATGCAAGCCCTGAAAATTTGTCCCATAGTAGGAAGAGTGCAGTGTGGCACTTTTTTGACCAAAATCCTATTGATGAGGCAAAAGTTATCTGTAAGAAGTGCGGAACGACCTTTAGCCGAGGGAAAAAATCTCAGAAAATTGAATACCAGTTGCATGCTTAGACATTTAAAGGGAATCTGTCACCCTAAATTGGCGGGATATTTAAATGATGGCAGTCAGGTCAGATGGGCGGTGTTTTGGGTACTTGCCTTAACATGTTGTTCGCCGCTGTCTCCATTATTTCTGGAAATTGTAGTCGTTGCCTTCCATATAACGCGCCTGCGCATTGCAATCTGCGGGCAAAGCATACTGCGCGTGCGCAATTCAAGATTGCAATGCGCAGGTGCGTTATATGGATGGCAACGACTACAATTCCCAGAAATAATGGAGACAGCGGTGAACAACATGTTAAGGCAAGTAACCAAAACACCGCCCATCTGACCTGACTGCCATCATTTAAATATCCCGCCAATTTAGAGTGACAGATTCCCTTTAAACACCATGCACTTGCAACCATGGACAGACTACAAAACCTCACTGGCTTTGAACGCCTACATTGCCAAACTGATCTCATTAGAGATGATGCCCTTCCGTTTGGTTGAAAGCGCAGCGTTCAGAGAGCTCATGGCCTACGCTGTCCCACACTATGACCTACCCAGTCGGCACTTCTTTTCTAGAAAAGCCATCCCTGCCCTCCACCTGCATGTGAAAAACCGCATTGTCCATGCACTCAAACAATCAGTGAGTGGAAAGGTGCACCTCACAACAGATGCATGGGCCAGTAGGCATGGCCAGTGCCGTTACGTGTCCATCACTGCGCACTGGGTTAATGTGGTGGATGCAGAGTCCACAGGGGACAGCGGCAGTGGGACAGTGATGCCTAGCCCACGGTATAGGCAACAGTTGGCTGTAGGCGTTTGACCCTCCTCCTCCAGAAGCGAAAGCTCTTGACAGAGCGCAGTCGCACGAGCACTCCACCCGCAGCTGCCAGTGTTGCACACAGGTGTCCCACTATCGAACAGCTAGTGGTAAGCATCAACAGGCTGTTTTAAAGATGATGTCTTTGGGCGACAACAGACACACCGCGGAGGTACTGGTTGACTACTTGCAGCGATAAACTGAGTCATGGCTGGGCAGTCTACATCTTGAGCCAGGCAAGGTAGTCAGTGTTAACAGCCATAATTTTGTGGCGGCCATAGCCCTGGCAAAACTCAGACACATACCTTGCATGGCTCACATCTTGGACCTGGTGGTGCTGTGCTTCATAAATAATTATCCGGAGTTACCATCCCTGCTCCATAAGGTGCGAAGACTGTGCTCGCACATCCGTCACTCGCCCATAGACTCCAGTCGTATGCAGTGGCTGCAGCGATCGCTCCACCTCCCCAAGCACCGACTAATCATAGACGTTGCAACAAGGTGGAACTCCACTATGCACATGGTTGAGAGGCTGTGTGAACAGAGGCAGGCTGTAATGCATTTGTGGGAAGATCTACGGGCAGGCAGTTTGACGGCAGACATGGAGTTGTTGGGTGTGCAGTGGTCAAAGCTGAAAGACCTCTGTAAAGTCCTTCAGTGTTTTGAGGAATTCACATGGCTGGTAAGCGCAGACGACGCCTTCATAAGCATGAGCATCCCACTTATGCGTCTGCTCATGCAAACTTTGACGCACATTAAGGATCAGGCGTCTTCAGCGTAGGAGGAGGAGGAGGGAAGCCCCAACAGATCTGGAGATGCTGAGGGGAGCTGCACGGAAACTACAACCTTTACTACAAAAAGATGCCCGATTACAATCCATATTTCCAGACCCCCCACTACTGTGTTTTAGGCAGCCCCCAAACCTAAGAAGCATCATTGTCAGAAGTTCCCTGTCCTCCCCAACAGCTGCAGGAACCTTTCCTTGCAACCAGAAGAAATGCAAAACCTGTCCATTTATAATGACCACGGACAAGATAAAGATCCCCAACTCCCATCAGGACTACAAGAACCAGGTACTTTCAGCTGCATCACATCTAATGTGGTGTACCTAATTATTTGTGCAAAATGTCCAACTGGGGGTCTGTATGTGGGGGAAACAGGGCAAAAACTGAGAACAAGGATGAATTCTCATCGCCACACAATAAGAGAAAAGAGAATGGATCTACCTGTGGCAAAACACTTTTGTTCCCCTGGTCATAGCATGTTGGACATGAAATTACTTGTACTGAAAGGTAGTTTCACATCTCAGAGACACAGAAGAGTTTGCGAATACAAATTGATGGTGACCTTTGACACTCTTAATGCTGGAATGAACCTGTCACATGGATTTATGATGTTTTACATCAATTAAGGAATTTACTCCAAAGACCCTGTGAGAGCATCACAAAACATTACCAGACCCCAATCAGAGGGCAATAAAACTTTCACACTCCTTATCTATGAACTGTTCCAATATTTATGTTCATCCCTCTGCCATAATGACTATTCTGCTTCACGTCACTTGTCTTACCTATTGCATTATTTCTGTGCTGTGTTGTGTATAAATATGTGATTCTTCAGATTTTGTATTAGTTTAGCCTGATGAAGAGACCTGAGTAGTCTCGAAAGCTTGCAATTTGTTACCATCTTTTCAGTTAGCCATTAAAAGGTATCAACCACTGAGGACTCTCAATTCGAAATATTTTTCTACCACTGGCTAACACGGTACTAAGATATACATCTTTCCTGTATCACATTTTTCACTATTTTTTTTATTTTAATTCTTACTTTTACACTTTGTCCCAATATGGGACACTTATTTTGTGCAGGCTGATCGCTTCTATAGCATGCAGATAGCATGACGCCCCCTGAAGAAGCGAACATTTTGTGAAACGTACGTTGGGGACTGACCTGGTGTGTCCCAGTCTGCCGCATCATGGGTAAGGATAAATTTTAACGTGCACACAGCCGTAGATATGGCAAGGTGCTGGTGTAATGGACCAGTGGTCCTCAATGTATAAAAGATAAGTACACCGCACTCTTTAGAGAAAGGTATGATTGATGTTAGAAAACTCGTATTTATTTATACACAATTAGGCAACATTTTAGGACAAAAAGAGCGATATAATAACGTTTCGGCTCAACCTGAGCCTTTATCAAAATTGTCGCTATGAAAACAGAAAATGTAATATAAGAAATCAAAAATTACAACAACTGTCATATAGATAAAGTAAGATTCAATAAATGAAAAGTAAATGTAGCTCCCAGATGAAATAAACATGAAAACATAACATAAAATATATACATAATGTACATGGCATACATGGCAGTAATTGTTGGAGTAATCCAAGTTCAGTACAAGTCAGCATGCGTCACCAGATACTGGAACAAAAGAGTTATCAGGTATATTCATAATTACCTCAGAGAGTCCAGTGCCAAAGTTAATAGTATATAGTGAGGAAAGAGAAGGCCAAAGCGACATCCTTGTGTGGCTTTAATGACAAGATATATCATCAGTGAAAGGCGCTAACACAATATGGCAAGCTATCTGAAATAGTAAACAATTACCCAGATTATATGAGCATAGTGTGGGGTGAGGAATGTCCCTGTCCGGGAAGGTCTGCGAGTGCTATAAAATTATACTATTGGCATTTGCACCAGCCTTCTCCCGTTACCTTAGACTGATGTCTACTGACACCTTTGCTTACGATCTAGCTACCAGCTCCAGTATACTGTCACAGGTTACTGGTTCTAATGAGTTTCTCAAAATCCCAGTGCAAGAACTGAGGACTAGAGATTTTGAGAAAGAAAAAAGAAAACTTATATCATATGATTTTCACTGCACCACTTCGGCAGAGTATCATAGGCAGAACAAGATGCAACCTTCGCCCTACCCTTTTCTCGGATAACCCCGAGTGTTGTGATAAATACAAGAAAATACTCAATACTCAATAAGTGCTCCCTAGACATTATTGTCTTAACTGTAGAATACCTTCAGAAGGCTATTTCGGATATTAAACAAAATATTCAGGCAATTGAGACTCAGCTCTCAACTACCCTAGCTTCCTCCGATTGGGCAACACTTAAGACGAAAACAGAGAGATCACTGGTGGAACATCTGAAAACAGGAACAGAAAAGAAATAAATTTCAGAGGGATTCCGAAGATTATTCCAATAATCGTGTATACAGATGGGCGGATTCCTTCACGCCCTCCAATACCTGGCGCCGACCGCGCCCTCCACGCAGGGATGGTTCTTTCAGCTCAGGAAGCGATTCCTCTACAACCTCGGGATGAAATCATTTTTTATCAAAGGATCACAGAAGAGGTCCCCAAACATAGACCGGTCAGACGATCAAGGAGAAAGAATGACCACCCGGTCACAGGTGAGACACAAAACCTAGTGGTTAATATCTCAGATCATCTTCTCTCTCCATCGGAACTCTCGGTCTTACAGAAGGGACTTTCTTTTTGCCCCACTCTTTCCTGGGACTCTTTCCAATAGAAAAAGGACCTTGAGCGTTTTTACCGGTCCATCAGACTGAAAACACATTTTGGACTGTCACCAAATCCTGTGGGTGATCTACCTTCAACGTCAGTTCCTGATTTATCTATCAGCAATTTCAATCTGTTTAATCGTAGTAGTTTTTGTCCTCCACATACTTATCATGCAGCTGAGACCTTTATTTCACTTTTAGACCGTGATATTAATGCTATCACACACCAACAACGTCTGTGCCTGTTTCCAGTACATTCCAATACCTCCCCCAATGAAAAACAAGCACTTTTATCCCTACAGAATAATGAGGGGATTATTATAAAGCTGGCAGATAAAGAGTGTGCTGTAGTGGTCATAAACCGTTATCAATATATAGAGGAGGTTAAACGTCAGTTATCAGACGTCAATACCTATGGCATCCAACGCATGATCCGGTTTTTGACATTAGGAAGAAAATTCAGAATGTCATTGATTTATATTTATCTCGCCTTGTAATTGACATAAAGACGGCAACCTTTCTCAATAATCCTCATCCCATATCTCCAATATTTTACGTATTACCTAAGATACACAAGTCACTAAACAACCCCCCTGGCAGACCCATAGTGGCCTCTACAGATTCTATTCTGTCGCCGCTATCCACGTTCCTTGAAAAAATTCTGACACCCCTTACTAAATCTACCAGGGCCTTTCTACTGGACACGGGGCACTTCTTGAACATCATCCGACAACTCAACACAATACCTTCAAATAGTATTTTGGTAACTATGGATGTAAACAGCCTTTATACCTCCAATAAACATGAATACGGCATTGAGGCTACTAAATACCTTCTGAACCTTTCTGACATGACCACCGACGCAGTCCAATTTTGCCTAGACCTTTTACAACTGGTGTTATTTGAAAACTATTTCCTATATGAGGACACATTTTACATCCAAAAGTGCAGCACCGCGATTGGGCTCGAACGTAGCGCCCGCCTACGCTAATGCGTTTATGAATTTCTTTGAGGTCTCTCACGTGTTTGACAACGAGCTCTTTTCACAATATGCTCTAGAACAGGGTTCCCCAACTCCAGTCCTCAAGGCCCACCAACAGATCATGTTTTCAGGATTTCCTTAGTATTGCCCAGGTGATAATTGCATCACCTGTGCAATACAAAGGAAATCCTGAAAACGTGACCTGTTGGTGGGCCTTGAGGACTGGAGTTGGGGAACCCTGCTCTAGAATATCATCGCTACATTGATGATTAGTGTTGAGCGATACGATACTGCAAATATCGGGTATCGGCCGATATTGGCTGTATCGGAATTCCGATTCCGAGTACCGATATTTTCGTCATATCGGATACCGGAATCGGAATTGTCACTGTCACTGTCAGTGTCCGTCGGTCGGGTCTGTCAGGAGTCAGCGGCACTTACCCGGCAGAAGATCTCCAGCGGTCACATCCCGGACTGCTTAATGGCCGCCATCCTCTTCTCCCCGGCGGTCACATGCAGTTTCTCGCGATAACTGCAGTGACAGCTGGGTAATCGCGGCTGTAAAGCAGTCCGATGACGTCACCGCCGGGGAAGCTGGTAAGCAGCTGTGCTGCGCCGGGATGTCAGGCTCTGCCTGTCATTCCGATGTAGCAGAGCTGGATCGTTGTGGGACTATCGTTACTATGGACTGCGTCGGACAGGTGGTATACTGTTGGTTTTTTTTTTTTTTTTTTTTTACAGGAGATCGATGGCGTCGCAGGAATGAGAGAGTAATAAAAAAAATGAAAACTGTGTTGTCTCTTTTATTTCATTAAAAGACTTTTTTCTTCCTGTGTCTTTTTTTTACACATTTAAAAACTTTGGGATTAATAATGGATCGGTGTCTTATTGACACCTCTCCATTATTAACCGGGCTTATTGTCACCGTGCAATCAACGGTGACATTAACCCCTTATTACCCCGCTTGCCACCGCTACAGGGCAAGTGGGAAGAGCCGCGTAAAGTGCCACAATTGGCACATCTTTTGATGCGCCAAATGTGGGGCTGCTGTAGCCTGGTATTATCAGGCTGTTGAGGGCCAAAATCCATGGGCCTTGACAGTCTTTTAATACCAGGCCGCAGCAGTCTGCATTTTACTTGGCTGGTTAACAAAAATAGGGGGACCCCTACGCCGTTTTTTTTTCGAGGGGATCCCCTATTTTTGTTAACCAGCCAAGCTAAGCAGACTGCTGTGGCCTGGTATTATCAGACTTGCAAGGTCCATGGATATTGGATCCTTACCAGCCTGAAAAACCAGGCCTCAGCGGTCTGCTTCATCTGGCTGGTTAACAAAAATAGGGGGGACCCCACGCCAATTTTTTTCGAGGGGATCCCCTATTTTTGTTAATCAGCCAAGATATGCAGACTGCTGTGGCCTGGTATTATCAGGCTGGCAAGGTCCATGGATCTTGGCTCCTTAACAGCCTGAAAATCCAGGCCTCAGCGGTCTGCTTCATCTGGCTGGTTAACAAAAATAGGGGGAACCCCACGCCATTTTTTTTTCGAAGGGAACCCCTATTTTTGTTAATCAGTTCCCTCTGACGTCACTGATGGTGTCCCTGGCTGACCTGAAGTGAAAGTGGAAAGCAATCAATTAAGCTTTCCACTTCCTCTCCTGTCAGCCAGGAGAGGAGCTCATTCATTTGGGGGTTTACTGTGAGGCTGCAGCATTAGCTGCAGTCCCTGCAGTAAACATTAACCCTTTCTGAAGGATTACACCGTGGGACCTGACTGTGCATCGGATTGGTAAGAATAATTTTGCTTTATTATTTTATTTTTATTACAGGAAATGGTTTTAGCAGGTAAATAAAATATGGTCAAAAACTGTGTGATTATTTCATTAAACTTCTTTTTTATTAAAGTGTGTGTGTTTGATTTTTCTTTCATACAATAGGATTAATAATTGATAGTTGTCTAATTGACAGCTCTCAATTATTAACCTGGCTTAAAGTGACCTTTCAATTGCAGGGTCATTTTAACCCCTTATTAACCCATTCGCCACCGCTACAGGGCAATGGGAATAGACGGGCAAAGTGCCAGAAAGGGCAAATCTAATTAGAGATTTGCCCTTTCTGGGGTGTCTGGGGGCAGATGTTAAGTAGCCGGGGGGGGCCAAAAAAAATGGTCCCTCTCTGGGCTATTATTATCTGCCCCCACTCACTGGCTTTGTCTGTCTGGTTGCGAAATAAGGGCGGGAGCCCACGCATTTTTTTTCAGCAATTTTACACCTCATATATATATATACATGTCATTGAATTTGTGACACATATATATATATATATTTATATTTATAGTTCATACACTTCTACATAGTATAATAGCCGCTAATTCAATTGCCGGCTTTTGTGAAAATGCAGAACCCGACATGAAATGACACTTGGTGTACATAGGGTTAACCATGTCTTTTCATGTAGTTTGATATCTGATTTGCACAAACAATTACATGAGTGTAAGTGTGCAAAATTTCACACCTGTAGGGGTTAATTAAAGGTGTAAATTCGTAGCAAAAAAGTCCGTTTTTTTTACAACGAATTTACACCTTTAATTAACCCCTACAGGTGTGAAATTTTGCACACATAGACTGATGTAATTGTTTGTGCAAATCAGATAGCAAAGGACATGAAAAGACATGGTTAACCCTATGTACACCAAGTGTCATTTCATGTCGGGTGCGTCTGTCTTTTCACAGAAGCCGGCTTTACCCGGCAGTTGAATCAGAGGATATTTTACTATGTAGAAGTGTATAAACTATACATATATGTATATATATATGTCACAATGACATGCATTATATATATATATATATATATATATATATGTATTCTATGTGTGTATATTTAGTGTTTACAAGGAAAGAAAGAGGTTTTTTTAGTTGCGATATTTTGTTCCCATAGACTTACATGGGACTTCCGGTATCGGTATCGGGTATCGCCGATATTTTAGTGATATCGGCGATACCATTCCGATTCCGATACTTTTGGATATCGGAAAGTATCGCTCAACTCTATTGATGATATCTTTTTCATCTGGACGGGCACCTCCACTTCTCTCCAGTCATTCCACTGTTACCTCAACTCCATTCTTCCTGAGTTGCAGTTCACTATGTACTCCAGCACGGTATCAGTCCCTTTTTTGGATACATTGGTTATCAAAGATGCTAGTGGGGGTCTTTCCACAGACATTTACTGTAAGCCTACGGACAGTAACAGCTTACTGCACTATAGTAGTTGCAACCCCAAATATACCGGGACAGTCTACCCCGTTCGCAGTTTAAGAGGATCACAGGGATCGTTTCGGACCCCAACACTCTTACTGAGAGACTTAATACCATCACCTGTAAGTTTCAAGAAAGGGGATACCCACCATCACTACTGAATAAAGAGAAGGCGCTGTCTCTAGCACCACGGTCTCCACTTCAACTATCCCAGACTAAAGAGAGGGTTCCATTCGTACATACTTTTCACCCCCTGATGCCTAAAATCTATTCGGTTATTAGAAGACACTGGCCCCTATTGGCCCGATCCTATCCGAATATAGATTCTTTCAAAGAACCGACCCTCATGTGTACTAAGAGACCCCTAACATCAAAGATAAACTCATCAGAGCTGACATAGGAAGCGCACGCCCTGTCACCACACAAACTCTTCTTGCACCTAGAAGAAATGGCACTTTTCCCTGTTTGAACTGTGCATCTTGCTCAAATATCATTAAATCGGACAACATCACCCACCCCAGGACTGGCAAAACCTATCCCATTCATGGTTTCTTTACTTGTAATTCTAATTTCGTTGTATACATGGTTAAGTGTCCGTGTGGACTATTGTATGTGGGAGAAACCATGCAACATATCAAAGATAGGATAGCCAGTCATAAGTCCACGATTAGATGTGGCAAGAACTGGCTGCCACTACCGGAACATTTCTCTAGGATGAGGCATACTGTAGCACAGCTCAAATACCAGATTATTGAGCACGTTCCTCGTCCAAGGAGGGGTGGTAATCATGTCGGGTTACTCAAATCCCGAGAATCATATTGGATCTATAAATTGGACACGCTGGCCCCTATGGGCCTTAATAGGGAAATCGATTGGTTACTATAATGCCCTACTAATCTCTTTTGTATTGTTTGCAGACTCGCTAAAATACTATGACTTAACGTGAGTTGCATACTTACCCTCTGGTTCTTGGCTACTTTGGTAACTGTATAGCTACTATATTCTATTGCTAATATGTTTTCCTATAAATATGTTTTCTGGTGATAACAATCTAATTTCTAGTCCTCCAATATATTGGATTGCTTAGAATTTCATTTTTTGTGTCAAGGTTACTAATACCCTTAGTCCAGTGCCCCTCTATATATTTTCATTATATCTTCTACTGTTTATTTGTCTGACATTTACTTCCAGATTGGCTCACATTATCAGCAATATGTTCCCCATGGTATTCACGGCGCCTGCGCTGCTCCTAGGTTCAGTTACCATGACTCCACGGCCATATGACTCTAGTGCTATTACCATGCGCTGGTAACAGACGCCTGCGTTGTTCACATAGTCTATTGCTGGCATTCTGGTTTCCCCAGCGATGTTTGACGCCTGCACACTGTATCCTATGAGGGATGCGACGTCACTTCCAGTCCGGACTGCTCACTTCCGGTCTGGGGCGCAACAGTGACTATAAACATTTGGTAACGCGCACTATCACAGCGCACACACACATGGCATAGCGCGGGAGCGCTGCCCAAGAACGTGGTCTCCATTCAGGTATATACCCTCGCATTAAATATTTAACTGACCAAACTTGGATCTTCTGACTCACTTAGGCTATTACTTTTTATAGCACTCGCAGACCTTCCCGGACAGGGAATTCCTCACCCACACGTATGCTCATATAATCTGGGTAATTGTTTACTATTTCAGATAGCTTGCCATATTGTGTTAGCGCCTTTCACTGATGATATATCTTGTCATTAAAGCCACACAAGGATATCGCTTTGGCCTTCTCTTTCCTCACTATATACTATTAACTTTGGCACTGGACTCTCTGAGGTAATTATGAATATACCTGATAACTCTTTTGTTCCAGTATCTGGTGACGCATGCTGACTTGTATTGAACTTGGATTACTCCAACAATTACTGCCATGTATGCCATGTACATTATGTATATATTTTATGTTATGTTTTCATGTTTATTTTATCTGGGAGCTACATTTACTTTTAATTTTTTGAATCTTACTTTATCTATATGACAGTTGTTGTAATTTTTGATTTCTTATATTATATTTTCTGTTTTCATAGCGACAATTTTGATAGAGGCTCAGGTTGAGCCGAAACGTTATTATATCGCTCTTTTCCTTTTTGTCCTAAAATGTTGCCTAATTGTGTATAAATAAATACGAGTTTTCTAGCATCAATCATACCTTTCTCTAAAGAGTGCGGTGTACTTATCTTTTATGCATCATGGGTAAGGGCTCTCCTCTCCACTGATCCATATTCAGGGCTCTCTGTTTGGGCCCTTGGTGTAACTTGGAAGGCGGCAGTACTTTCTGACTTTCCTACTTGGAACTTATATTTACATGTACTGCCTATGCTGTTTGATAGTGTTAATTCATAAGTGTACACCCACCCACAGGCTACTTATTGTCTGTCAGGACCTGGAACTTGCCCATGGGCAAGATCCTAGTACTGATCTCTGTACCTTTTATAACTGTGAGTGTCTTAACATCAATCCTTCTTTACACATCTGAGCTACACATTATTGCCCATATGATGGGGTTTACAGTTTAACCCTTAGCATTATTGGGGTCTTTTGGTGGATTTGGTTTACCCTGCCATCATGGCTTACTTTGGACTGTTAGGACTAACACCAGGTCATTTCTAGCACTCCAAGGTTGTCTCTTGTACGCTTTTTTAGTCTCACTATGTATCTAATGTCTCTACAGCCTTGTCTTTCTCATATGTATCTATTTTTTTAATAAAATTTTTACTTTTGTAGTGGACTTGTTTTTCTCTTTTTTTGCTATGCTATAGAAGCTGTCAGCGCTGCAGTTTCTATTACACTGACCTTAGAGCCTTCCTGACATGCACTGCGCATGACAGAAAGTCTCTCAGGTCTGGAGACCCGGAAGTCATCATGACGACAACGGGTCTCCTTGGCAGCGATTGGGACCCCGTGGCATGCCGCAGAGTCTCTGATCCAAAGTCAGGGGGGCTGTCAGCCCCTGTGCCAGCTCCGGAACGCTGCAATCACATTTGATTGCAGTCTTCCGGGGGGTTAAAGTGCCGGGAGTGGTCCATGACCGCTCCTGTGTCAGCTGTGAGAATCCCTCCCCCATGAGCGCGGCTGATCGACCATGACGTACTATCCTGTCCATGAGCATTAAGGTACAGGGTACATGGATGGGATAATACATCCAAATGTCACAAAGGGGTTAATTAGAATGAGCTCATAAAAAATAAAATTACAGCGTGGATTATTTCTTTGGCTGCGAACCAATTTAACAAAGGATATGCATGACAATTGCAGTGATTACACAAAGAACATACAGTGACAAAGACAACATGTAGCACAAATAAGTCATCTATTTCTTTAGTCAACCCTAGTATATAACCAGTCATCTCACACTAGGCTTATACTCAATGTCAGTAATTTCACACTCTCTTTTCCTTGTATGCCTCTCACATGGCGCTCACATACTGTTACGCCGCGCTCACCCGGTGCTGGGACTCCTCGCCCGACGTCACCACTTCCGCTGCTGAGGCCGCGCTGGGGATCCCGTCGGGTGCGCACACGCACTTCTCACACTTGATCCTGTGGCTGCACGGCTCTGCCCAACGCGCATGTGCGCTCAACTCTGCTCTGTCTGCAGCCACATCTTCTCTATGGTCCTGGAGGACCTAACCCGAAAGGCCTTGTGCTCTTGCCCTATATCAGGCTGCCTCTTCCTATGAGAGGCACCTGATTATTGTTGTGCTTCCCTGCTAGACCTGCTTGGTCTCTGCTCAGTCGTTCCCTATACTCAGGTCCCCGGTACTGTGCTCTGTCGTGCTTCTTAGCGCACGCTCTGCTCTGTGCTCTGTCATGCTTTTTAGCACACACTCTACTCTGTGATTACTCGTGTCCCTTAGCACACGCTCGGATCCTGCCTTGTCTCTTGTCGTGCTTCTTGGCACATCTTCTGCCTTGCCTTGTACTCCCGCATGCTTCCCAGCGCACGCTATGCCTTGCTTGGTACTCTGCATGCCCTCGTGCACACGCCTTGCACTATCCTGTACTCTGCGTGCCCTCGTGCACACGCCTTACACTATCCTGTACTCGGCGTGCCCTCGTGCACGTGCCTTGCACTATCCTGTACTCTGCTTGCCCTCGTGCACACGCCTTGCACTATCCTGTACTCTGCATGCCCTCATGCACACGCCTTGCACTGTTCTGTACTCTGCGTGTTCCCGTGTCCACGCTTTGCACACTTCCTAATCCTGCATACTCCCATCTTCTGTGAGCCAGCCACCTGGCTCCAGCAGTCGAGGTACTTTATCCCCCTGGGTCTGCCCCTGACGCTCCCTGTATTGGGGGTGGTTATCACTAGGTCAGCTCGCCCAAGGTATCGTGATCCAGAGGGTCCACTCCAGGAGTCACCACACATACAAAATCTTCTTGCATCTGTTGTGGTCTTTTGCCATTTAAAAATATCAAGATCTAGCACCAAATGACAGCGGTCTGTCAGTTGGAAGGTATTGCAAAGCCTCAAGTGAGAAATGCATATTTATGCACCACCAAGACCAAACCCATTTTATTATATACAGTGCCTTGCGAAAGTAATCGGCCTCCTGGAACTTTTCAACTTTTTCTCACATATCATGCTTCAAATATAAAGATATCAAATGTTAATTTTTGGTGAAGAATCAACAAGTGGGACACAATTGTGAAGTTGAACGAAATTTATTGTTTTTTTGTGGAAATAGAAAAACTGAAAACTGGTGCGTGCAAAATTATTCAGCCCCTTTAACTTAATACTTTGTTGCGCCACCTTTTGCTGCGATTACAGCTACAAGCCTCTTGTAGTATGTCTCTATCAGTTTTGTACATCTAGAGACTGAAATTCTTGCCCATTCTTCCTTGGCAAACAGCTTGAGCTCAGTGAGGTTGGATGGAGATCGTTTGTGAAAAGCAGTTTTCAGCTCTTTCCACAGATTCTCGATTGGTTTCAGGTCTGGACTTTGACTTGAACATTCTAACACCTGGATACGTTTATTTGTGAACCATTCCATTGTAGATTTTGCTTTATGTTTGGGATCATTGTCTTGTTGGAAGACAAATCTCCGTCCCAGTCTCAGGTCTTTTGCAAACTCCAACAGGTTTTCTTCAAGAATGGTCCTGTATTTGACTCCATCCATCTTCCCATCAATTTGAACCAGACTCACTATCCCCCCTGAAGAAAAGCATGCCCAAGCCATGATGCTGCCACCACCATGTTTGACAGTTGGGATGGTGTGTTCAGGGTGATGAGCTGTGTTGCTTTTACTCTAAAAATATCTAGCACCAAATGACAAAATCACATTTGGTTCTGACCTTCCTATAAATATATGCTTTATCAAGATATTAGCCAGAAGTAAGTGTTCACACTAGGCAGTTAGGTCAGGGACCCATCCGATCCTGAGATTACCTTGACTTTGGTGGATGGGCTCACAATTTTTGGACAAATTTTGTGCTAAGCATCTCATGTGTTTTTTCATTTCCATAAGTAATTATGTTAGTCACACTTCATGTATCACACACTGATTTGGTTTAGCACAACTAAGTGCAACTTTTTCCTTATTTACTATGTTAGCTGTTTTTTGGTATGCACTAGTTCACACTAGCTCTTTGTTCAGTCAGTTTTCCATTACTATGTACTACTTTTTCAGACTTGGACACCCGCCCTTCACCATGCTGTGATTTTAATTACATCCAATCACATTTGGGTCTGACCTTCCTATAAATATATGCTTTATCAAGATATTAACCAGAGGTAAGTGTTCACACTAAGCAGTTAGGTCAGGGACCCATCCGATCCTGAGATTACCTTGACGTTGGTGGATGGTCTCAGAATTTTTGGCCAAATTTTGTGCTAAGCATCTCAAGTGTTTTTTAATTTCCATAAGCCATTATGCTATTCACACTTCATGTATCTCACACTGATTTGCTTTAGCACTGACCTGAAGACTAAAACTTCCTTATCAATTTTACCACATGCAGAACAGAGTAAATGCCCCCCCAAAAAATTCAAGAACTGCTGTTTTTTTGCTCATTCTGTCTCCCAAAAATCGGAATTGAAAGCGATCCAAAAATGTCATGTACCCGAAAATGGTACCAATAAAATGTCAACTCGTCCTGCAAAAAACATGACCTCACATGACTCTATGGGCCAAAATATGGAAAAATTATAGCTCTCAAAACGTGGTGATGCAAAAACTATTTTTTGCAATAAAAAGCGTCTTTTAGTGTGTGACAGCTGCCAAACGTAAAAACCCGCTATAAAAACCTGCTATAAATAGTAAATCAAACCCTTCTTTATCACCCCTTAGTTAGGGAAAATAATAAAACAAAGAAAAGTATTTATTTCCATTTTCCCATTAGGGTTAGGGCTAAAGTTAGGGTTAGGGTTGGGGCTAAAGTTAGGGTTAAGGTGGGGGCTAAAGTTAGGGTTAGGGTTGGGGCTAGAGTTGGGGTTAGGGTTTGGATTACAGTTATGGTTGGGATTAGGGTTAGAGGTGTGATTAGGGTTAGGGTTGGGATTAGGGTTAGGGGTGTGTTGGTGTTAGGATTAGGTTTGTGGTTAGGGCTATGTTTAGGGTTGGGATTAGGGATAGGTGTGTGTTGGGCTAAGAGATGGAGTTAGAATTGGGGATTTCCACTGTTTAGGCACATCAGGAGCTCTCCAAATGCGGCATGGCGTCTGATCTCAATTCCAGCCAATTCTGCGTTGAAAAAGTCAAATGGTGCTCCTTCCCTTCCGAGCTCTACCATGCTCCCAAACAGTGGTTTACCTCCACATATAGGGTGTTAGCATACTTAGGACAAATTGCACAACTTTTGGGGTCCAATTATTCCTGTTATTCTTAGGAATATAAAAAGTTGGGGGTGAAAAGATTATTGTTGTGGAAAAAATATGATATTTTATTTTTATGGCTCTACGTTATAAACTTCTGTGAAGCACTTTGGGGTTCAAAGTGCTCACCACACATATAGATAAGTTCCTTAGGGGGACTACTTTCAAAAATGATGTCACTTGTGGGGGGTTTCCACTGTTTAGGCACATCAGGGGCTCTCCAAAAGCAACATGGCGTCCGATCTCAATTCTAGCCAATTTTGAATTGAAAAGTCAAACGGCGCTCCTTCCCTTCCGAGCTCTGCCATGAGCACAAACAGTGGTTCCCCCCCACATTTGGGGTATCAGCGTACTCAGGACAATTTGCACAACAACTTTTGCAGTCCAATTTCTCCTGTTACCCTTGGTAAAATTTAAAAAATTGGATCTGAAGTAAATTTTTTGTGAAAAAAGTTAATTCATTTTTTTTAATCATTCCAAAAATTTCTGTGAAGCACCTAAAGGATTAATAAACTTATTTAATGCGGTTTTGAGCAACTTCAGGGTGCAGTTTTTAGAATAGTGTCACTTTTGGGTATTTTCTATCATATAGACCCCTCAAAGTGACTTTAAATGTGATGTGGTCCCTAAAAAAAATGATATTGTAAAATTGAGAAATCGCTTGTCAACTTTTAACCCTTATAACAAAATATTTTGGTTCCAAAATTGTGCTGATATAAAGTAGACATATGGGAAATGCTATTTAATAACTATTTTGTGCGATATAACTCTCTGATTGAAGAGCTTAAAAATTAAATTTTGAAAATTGCAAAATTTTTAACATTTTTGCCAAATTTAATTTTTTTTCACAAATAAACGCATGTTATATTGAAGAATTTTTACCACTAACATGAAGTACAATATGTCTCGAGAAAATATTCTCAGAATCACCAAGATCTGTTGAAGCGTTCCAGAGTTATAACCTCATCAAGGGACAATGGTCAGAATTGTAAAAATTGGCCTGGTCATTAACGTGCAAATCATCCTCGGGGTAAAGGCGTTAATGAGTGGCAATTAGGTAATTGCCTGATACTGAATTAATTTAAGGTTGCATTTTACATTGCATTAAAGGGAACCTGTCACCCCCAGGGTCTTTTTAAGTAAAAGAGCCACCTTCAGCAGCACTAAGGCTGCATTCTGTGAAGGTGGTTCTTATGTTTCAGATCACTAGGAACGCTGAATTATACTCTTTTATAATCTGTCTGACATACCTCTATTGTGTCAGGGAGGTATGTCTTCTCCCCTTGTGTCAGCAGCATCAACGGTGTCAATCATCCTCTTGTTTCCGGCCCCCGCGTCCTCTCTTTGCGACGTCACCGGCGGTGCTTCGTGTATCGGCGGCCCCAGATCCCGCCCAGCAGTGTGTTATGATGTATTCACACTGTGGAGCTGGGAATCTGGCACCTGCACAGTGAGGAGGAGACAGGTTATAGATGGCCTTGTAGGTCAGTATTAGTAATTTGAACTGGATACGCTGAGGCAATGGGAGCCAGTGGAAAGATTTGCAGACGGGAGAAGCGGAGGAGTAGTGAGGAGAGAGATGAATTAGTCAGGCAGCAGAGTTAAGGATAGACTGGAGAGTTGCGAGGATGTTAGCAGGGAGGCCAAAGAAAAGTATGTTGCAGTAGTCAAGGCGGGAGATGATGAGTGCATGCACAAGAATTTTAGTAGATTGAGGGTTGAAGAAAGGACGGATTCTTGAAATATTTTTGAGCTGGAGGTGACAAGAGGTGAAAGAGCTTGGATGTGCGGTTTGAAGGACAGGGCAGCATCAAGGGTTTCTCCGAGGCAGCGGACTTCCAGTACGGGGGAAAGCGTCATGTCGTTAATTGTGATAGATAGATCAGGTAAGGAAGATCTGTGAATTGGAGGAAAGATGATGAGTTCAGATTTGTCCACATTGAGTTTGAGGAAGCGAGAGGAGAAGAAGGAGGATATGGCTGATAGACATTCTGGGATTCTGGACAGCAGAGAGATGACGTCTGGGCCAGAGAGGTAGATCTGAGTGTCATCAGCATAAAGGTGGTACTGGAAGCCATGGGACTTTATGAGTTGTCCCAGGCCAAGTGTAAAGATTGAGAAGAGTAGGGGTCCTAGAACAGAGCCTTGGAGGACTCCAACAAAGGGAGGGTGGAATGAGGAGGTGGTGTGGGAGTGGGAGATGCTAAATGTGCGGTTGGAAAGGTAATAATAATAATAATTTTATTTCTACATATTCCGCAGCACTTTACATTATAGAGGGGATAGACAATAGACAATAGACAATAGACATTACAGCATAACAAACACAGATCAAAGTAGATACCAAGAGGAATGAGGGCCCTGCTCGCAAGCTTACAATCTATGAGGAAAAAGGGGAGACACGAAAGGTAGATGGTAACAATAGCTTTCATTGTTCGGACCAGCCATAGTGTTCGAATCGGGTGTACATGTAATTCTGCATGAACCAGTTAACAGTCAAAGTATGTAACAGTACAGATACAGAGGGCTATTAAATGCATAAAGCGGGTGAGAACCTGATTATGGTAGAAAATTTTTTGAATGGGCCAACAGGGATAGTTAGGTTAATGCGTTGAGGCGGTATGCCAGTCTGAACAAATGCATTTTTAGGGCACGCTTAAAACTGTGGGGATTGGGGATTAATCGTATTAACCTGGGTAGTGCATTCCAAAGAATTGGTGCAGCATGTGAAAAGTCTTGGAGACTGGAGTGGAAGGTTCTGATTATTGAGAATGCTAACCTCAGGTCATTAGCAGAACGGAGGGCACGGGTAGGATGGTAAGCTGAGACAAGGGAGGAGATGTAGGGTGGTACTGAGCCATGGAGTGTTTTGTAGGTGAGGGTAATAAGTTTGTACTGGATTCTGGAATGGATGGGTAACCAGTGTAATGACTGGCACAAGGTAGAGGCATCGGTATAACGATTGGTGAGGAATATGATTCTGGCTGCAGCATTCAAGACAGATTGGAAAGGGGAGAGTTTGGTAAGAGGGAGACCAATTAGTAGAGAGTTACAATAGTTCAGACGAGAATGAATAAGAGAAACAGTAAGAGTTTTTGCAGAGTCGAAAGTAAGAAAAGGTCGAATTCTAGAGATGTTTTTGAGGTGGAGATAGCAAGAGCAAGCCAGTGATTGGATGTGGGGGGTGAATGAAAGTTTGGAATCAAGTATGACCCCAAGACAGCGGGCATGTTGCTGGGGAGTAATGGTGGAACCACACAAGAAGACGGCAAAGGTAGGTTAGTAGAGGGAGGAAACATGAGGAGCTCAGTTTTTGACAGGTTCAGTTTCAGATAGAGGGAGGACATGATGTTAGAGACAGCAGTAAGACAATCACTGGTCTTTTCTAAAAAGGCAGGTGTGATATCAGGAGAAGAAGTATATAATTGGGTGTCAACAGCATAGAGATGGTACTGGAAACCAAATCTACTGATTGTTTGTCCAATGGGGCAGTGTACAAAGAGAAGAGCAGGGGGCCTAGGACTGATCCTTGAGGAATCCCAACAGTAAGGGGAAGATGAGAGGAGGAGGAACCAGCAAAAGATACAGTGAAGGAACGGTCAGAGAGATAGGAGGAGAACCAGGAGAGAACAGTGTCTTTGAGGCCGATGGAGTGTAGCATAGTGAGGAGTAGCTGATGGTCCACAGTGTTGAATGCTGCGGAGAGATCCAAGAGAATTAGCATGGAGTAGTGACTATTAGATTTAGCAGTCAGTAGATCATTAGAGACTTTAGTGAGGGCAGCTTCAGTAGAGTGTAAAGAGCGGAAACCAGACTGAAGAGGGTCGTGAAGAGAGTTATCTGAGAGATAGCGGATAAGACGGGTGTGGACCAGGCATTCCTGGAGTTTAGAGATGAAGGGAAGATTAGAGACAGGTCTATAGTTAGCAGCACAGTTTTGGTCGAGGGATGGTTTTTTAAGTAATGGATGTATGATGGCATGCTTAAATGAGGAAGGAAAGATACTGGAAGAGAGAGAGAGAGGTAGAATATTTTTGTTAGGTGAGAGGTGACAGCAGGGGAAAGGGACTGGAGGAGATGTGACGGAATGGGGTCACTGATGCAAGTGGTAGGGCAGGAAGATGCAAGGAGCCTGATTACTATTTCATCTGTGACTGGATCAAAATCAGAGAGTGAGCTAGATGCAGTGGGGGAGGGAGGACAGTGCATTGTATGAGGGGATTGGGAGATGATTTCCTGTCGGATGTGGTAAATTTTTTCTTTGAAATAATTGGCCAAATCGTCAGCGCGGAGATCTGTGGTTGGAGCCTGCACTTTTGGGTTCAGTAAGGAGTGAAAAGTGTCAAAGAGACTTTTGGGGTTATTGGATAGTGAGGTGATGAGGTTGTTGAAATAGGTTTGTTATGAGGTATGTTTGTTAAGGTATGAGGAGATCCAGGATAGGGCGAGGTCTTTGATGCCAAAGGAGGCGAGGATCTGTAGTAGGAGGCAGTGATCAACTGTGTCGAAATCAGAGGACAGGTCTAGAAGGAGGAGTATAGAGTATTGTCCGTTAGCTTTGGCTGTAAGTAGGTCATTAGTAATTTTGGTCAGGGCTGTCTCAGCAGCGTGATGGGGATGGAAACCAATATATATATGGGATATAGCATACTACTCCTATGGTTGAATAGCTTAAGGCTAACTTCGCATGTATGATTAAGGTTAAATTCATATGTCTGATTTTACATTCACGTGAAAAAGTGATAAGTTGGATCAGTTATTCAAATGAAAGCAGAGGATTCCGATTAATTGTTATAGGTTCCATCTAGTTTCTGATTTGTGCCCGTTTTTAAGGAATGCAAGACTTTTTTTCTATTCTAAAAAATGGAACTCAAGCCAAACTCAAAATAGTCAATGTGGTTCTTCTGCTTCCATTTGCCTAACTAATCCAACAAATTACTTGTGAATATCCAAAATGAGACAAACAGAATACACAAGTGGACATTTGATCTTAGTCTAAGAAAAAATACATGGCTTTGATAGTAATAGTGAGAGACAGTGGTTAGAGATGATAGTATCAGGAAAAATTCAAATTCCATCTTCTTCCAGAATTTCTCAGGAAATTTGATTTACAGAAAAGTTATTCTCCTTGAATATGAAGTTCCTTTTAACCCCTTCCCGACCTATGACACCTACGTAGGCGTCATGGTATAAATCGCGTTCCTGCGGGTCAGGTGACCGGGGTCACTGAGAGGTCATCCAACCCGTAGGCACAGGAGGATTTGTGCTTTACCCCGGGGGGGTGGCTTTGCCGGCCCGTGGCTGCGATCGCTCTGATTGGTTGTTGAAAGTGAAACAGCCAATCAGAGTAATAGTAATATTTCACCAATGAAACTTGGTGAAATATTGCAATCCAGCCATGGCCGATGCTGAAATATCATCGGCCATGGCTGGAGACACTAATCTGACCCCCCACACCGACTGATGGGGATATCTGCCACTGCTGTCATTATCTGCTCCCCTTCTCCTTCCCTCCGCTCCCCCACCTTCCGATCGCCTCCCTCACCTCCCCCGGAACCTTACGACTCCCGGTGTCCCTCCTCGCTCCTGCATGGGCGCTGATATCTTCCAAAATGGCAGGCGCATGCGCAGTGTGCCCGTCAAATCTGCCGGCCGGTAGATTCATTCATTCATTCAGGGACATTTTGATCACTGTGATAAATGCTATCACAGAGATCAAAATAATAAAAATAGTAAATAACCCCCCCTTTATCACCTCCATAGGTAGGGACAAATAATAAAATAAAGAAAATATTTTTTTTTCTTAGGGTTAGGGTTAGAATTATGGTTAGGGTTAGCATTAGGGTTAGAATTAGGGTTAGGGTTAGAATTAGGGTTAGAATTAGGTTAGGTTTGGAATTAGGGTAAAGATTAGGGTTAGGGGTGTGTTGGGGTTAGGGTTGGGATTAGGGTTAGGGTTACAATTAGGGTTAGGGTTGGAATTAGGGTTGGGTTTAGGGTTAGGGGTGTGTTAAGGTTAGGGTTGGGATTAGGGTTAGGCTTGTTGCTAGTGTTATGGTTAGGGTTAGGATTAGGGTTAGGGGTGTGTTGAGGTTAGGGTTATGGTTAGCATTGGGATTAGGTTTAGGAGTGTGTTGGGGTTAGGGTTGTAGTTAGAATTCGGGGGTTTCCACTGTTTAGGCACATCAGGGGGTCTCCAAATGCAACATGGCGCCACCATTGATTCCAGTCAATGTTGCTTTCAAAAAGTCAAACGGTGCTCCCTCCCTTCCAAGCCCCGAAGTGTTCCCAAACAGTGGTTTACCCCAACATATGGGGTATCAGCGTACTCTGGAAAAATTGCACAACAACCTTGGGTGTCTAATTTCTCCTGTTACCCTTGGGAAAATAAAAAATTGGGGGCTAAAAAATGATTTTTTTATTTTCACATCTCTGCGTTATAAATTTCTATGAAGCACTTGGGGGTTCAAAGTGCTCACCACACATCTAGATAAGTTCCTTGGGGGGTCTAGTTGCCAAAATGGGGTCACTTGTGGGGGTTTCTACTGTTTAGGCACATCAGGGGTCTGCAAAGGTAACATGACACCCACAGACCGTCACTACTTCCATTCCGAGCCCCGATGTGTGCCTAAACAATGGTTCCTCCCACATATGGGGTACCAGCGTACTCAGGATAAACTGGACAACAACTTTTGGGGTCCAATTTCTCCTGTTAACCTTGTGAAAATAAAAAATTGCGAGCTGAAAAATATTTTTTTGAGGAAAAAAAATGATTTTTTTATTTTCACGGATCTTTTTTATAAACTTGTGTGAATCACTTGAGGGTTCAAAGTGCTCACCACAGATCTAGTTAAGTTCCTTAGGGGGTCTAGTTTCCAAAATGGGGTCACTTGTGGGGGGTCTCCACTGTTTAGGCACATCAGGGCTCTGCAAACATAACTTGAAGCCGCAGACCATTCCATCAAAGTTTGCATTTCAAAACATCACTACTTCTCTTCCAGTGCCCCGACATGTGCTAACACAGTAGTTTTCTCCAACATATGGGGTATCAGCGTACTCAGGACAAATTGTTCAACAACTTTTGGGGTCCAATTTCTCCTGTTACCCTTGGGAAAATAAAAAATTGGGGACTAAAAATCATGTTTGTGGAAAAAATATGATTTTTTTATTATCACGCTCGGGCGCTATAAACTTTAGTGAAACACCTGGGGGTTCAAAGTTCTTACCACACATCTAGATAAGTTCCTTGAGGTGTCTAGTTTCCAAAATGGGGTCACTTATGGGGGGTTTCTACTGTTTAGGCACATCAGGGGCTCTCCAAAAGCGACATGGCATACAGCCAATTCTGAGTTGAAAAAGTCAAACGGCACTCCTTCCTTTTCAAGCTCTGCCATGCACCCAAACAGTGGTTTACC
This sequence comes from Oophaga sylvatica, assembly GCA_033576555.1. NCBI lineage: Eukaryota > Metazoa > Chordata > Amphibia > Anura > Dendrobatidae > Oophaga > Oophaga sylvatica. The sequence goes on along the minus strand of JARQOD010000005.1, from coordinate 315,241,460 downwards.
CCCACATATGGGGTATCAGCATACTCAGGACAAATTGCATGATAACTTTTAGGGTTTTTTTACCCTTGGGAAAACAAAAATTTGGGTGAAAAGATCATTTTTTGGAAAAATATGATTTTTTAATTTGACGGCTCTACGTTATAAACTTGTGTGAAGCACTTGGGGGTTCAAAGTACTCACCACAGATCTGCATAAGTTCCTTAGGGGGTCTAGTTTCTAAAATAGGGTTACTTGTAGGGGGTTTCCACTGTTTAGGCACATCAGGGGCTCTCCAAACACGACATGGCGCCCAATCTCGATTCCAGCCAATTTTGGTTTGAAAAAGTCAAATGGCGCTCCTTCCCTTTCGAGCTCTGCCATGAATCCAAATAGTGGTTCCCCCCACATATGGGGTATCAGCGTACTCAGGACAAAGTGGACAACACCTTTTGTGGTCTAATTTCTCCAGTTACCTATGGGAAAATAAAGAATTGGTGACTAAAAGATCATTTTTGTGGGAAAAAAATAGGATTTTTTATTTTCATGCCCGGGCATTATAAACTTGTGTGAAGCACTTGGAGGTTTAAAGTGCTCACCACAGATCTAGATAAGTTCCTTAGGGGGTCTAGTTTCCAAAATGGGGTGACTTGTGGGGGGTTTCCCTGTTTAGGCACATCAGGGGCACTGCATACTGAACATGACACCCATCAAGTCTGCATTCCAAAATGTCATTACTTACTTTCCGAGCCCTGCCTTGTGCCGTTTTCCCCCCCACATATGGGGTATCAGCGTACTCAGGACAAATTGGACAACTTTTGGGGTCTAATTTCCTTGGGAAAAATCAAAAATTGGGGACTAAAAAATCATTTTTGTGGAATTTTGTTTTTTTCACACCCAGGCATTATAAACTTTAGTGAAATAGTTGGTGGTTCAAAGTGCTCACAACAGATCTAGATAAGTTCCTTAAGGGGTCTAGTTTCCAAAATGGTGTCTCTTGTGGGGGGTTTCCACTGTTTAGGCACATCAGGGGCTCTCCAAACGAAACATGGCGTCCAATCTCAATTCCAGCCAATTTTGGTTTGAAAAAGTCAAATGGCGCTCCTTCACTTCCGAGCCCTGCTGTGCGCCCAGACAGTAGTTTTCTTCCACATATGGGGTATTGGAAATTGCAAAACAACTTTATCTGTCCATTTTCTCCTTTTACCCTTGTAAAAATAAAAAAATTGCTTGTAAAAGATCATTTTTGTGACTAAAAAGTTAAATGTTCATTTTTTCCTTCCACGTTGCTTCAGCTCCTGTGAAGCACCTGAAGGGTTAACAAACTTCTTAAATGTGGTTTTGATCAGCTTCAGGGGTGCAGTTTTTAGAATGGTGTCACGTTTGTGTATTTTCAGCCATATATACCTCTCAAACTGACTTTAAATGTGAGGTGATCCCTAAAAAAATGGTTTTGTAGTTTGTTGTAAAAATGAGTAATCACTAGTCAACTTTTAACCCTTATAACTTCGTAGCAAAAAAAAAAAATTGTTTCCAAAATTGTGCTGATGTAAAGTAGACATGTGGAAAATGTTATTTATTAAATATTTTGTCACATAATTCTCTGGTTTAACAGAATGAAAATTCAAAATTTAAAAATTGCGACATTTTCAAAATTTTCTCCAAAAGTCTGATTTTTTCACAAATAAATGCAAAAATTATTGACCTTAATTTACCACTATCATGAAGCCCAATATGTCACGAGAAAACAGTCTCAGAATCGCTAGGATCTGTTGAAGCGTTCCTGAGTTATTACCTCATAAAAGGACACTGGTCAGAATTGCAAAAAATGGCCGGTTCGTGAAGGATTTAAAAACCCCAGACAGAGAAAAATAAATGTAAAATGTTAAAAACATACTAATATAATTAGAAAAACTTAGCACTCAAAAAGGTAGTGATGAGAGAAGAAGTTCCATTTTATTTTGCATACATAAGTTGAACGTTTTCGGTCTATACCCAGACCTTCATCAGAAACTGTATGCTTCAGTGAGAGGAACCCCAGAATCCAGAGCAAACGTTCCACTTATGTATGCAAAATAAAATGGAACTTCTTCTCTCATCAGTACTTTTTTGAGTGCCAAGTTTTTTTTGATTATATCGTGATTGGTCCGGATACCCTACTTGAGCACCTTTCTCCTTAATTTTATGAGTGGCATATATATATTTTCACAAAGACATACTAATATCTCACTGCTCATATCTCCTGCCCCTCCTCATAACCACCTGTTCTGTCGATGTTGCATCTTAAGATTGTTGCTGCAATTACTAAATCCTAGGCTTCCTCATGCTTAGCCAGGATTTTCCAACCTGATGAGACCCAACTCATTTTTGCTCGTAAGGTCACAACATTCATCACAACCATGTGCACATATACACAGAACAGTCTGGGTCTCATCAGCGCCAAAAATATCAGCCTAACATGAGGAGGCTCAAGGATTCAGCTTTTGCAGTGGTGATAAGAAGATATGACAAGGATCAAACAGGTGACTGTGAGGAAAGGAGGGGCACAGAGATGAGTGATGAGGTGAATATAAGTATTTATTTTTAAACTTTTTTTATGGCCCATTACAGCCCAGAAAAATGGTGACAGCTGCTGCCATTTTGCTGAATCCACACTGAATAAAGAACAAAAAAAAATCTGCATTTGGGCAAATACAGATGTTTGTAATATTCTAGTAGCTTTCATTTCCACTTGAATCTATATAGGTGTCTGTGTATTGAATGAAAAAGCACAGTTTTTTACCAAATTGTCTTAAAGAATTAATGTGACAGCAGCACCTAGAGAGCCACTCTTAAGGGGGCAGCAATCATATAGTCGCTAAGGTGGGGCAACCTCATAGATTGCTCTAAAGTCTGTAATTATAGCAATGGCTGTTGCAGAAGTATCTGGGGCCTTATTTATGAGAATTGCCTCATAGCAACATTGCTCTGGTTGCCTATAGCCGCTGCAGAAGTAATTGGGGCCTCATTTATGAAAATTGCCTCACAATAAGAACATTCTGGTTGCCTATAGCAACCAGAGTGCAGCTTTCATCATTGAATCTGTTGAGGTAAAGCAAAGGCTGAGCTCTGATTGGTTCATATGGACAAATAGAACAGTCCAATTGTGAGGCAGTCACTTATTTTCTGCTTTATAAATATAGATTTACCTATTAGATCTCTGATCAATGTGAGGTGATTACTAAGGGTCATAATATTAAGGACTGTGTCTTAAAATGCCACAAAAAAAACAACCATCTATTGGGTGAATTAATCCAAAAGCAGAACGCAAAACTGTCTCAATCAGTTGAGACAAGTGAACAATGCGACTCCTGGATTAAAAGCAAACAGATTAAACAGGCCAAATGAAGGGCAGCTGAAACATCTGAACAAAGGGAACGTTTTTGTCAAGAGAAACAGATAATCAAGGGAATCTGAAACATCCAAACAAAAAGACTGACGTATATATTGGTTTATGTAAAGTTTGCAGCTTTGGTAATTTTAGATCTTTTAGTCAGAATTTAGTCACTAAACTACACTTATAAGCATTTCTTAAGTTTTTAAACTTTTTTGACAAATGCATCAAGTTTATGTAACAACTTATTATGTAGTGTTGGTATTTATTGTTCAAGACTTCTTCAATTTGCCCCGGCATTCAAAATATCAGCTCCATAGCCAAATCTTGACTGAAGGCAATCTATTCCTGCCTAATCATATCCTGGAGTTCATAACAGTTTCTGAGTTTTTGTATGTCCACTCGCTTTTTGAGGATAGACCCATGTTCTCAATTACGTTGAGATCTGGGGAGTTTCTTGCCCATGGCAGAAACTTAAATGTTTTTTTTCCACCAAGCCACATCATTTTTGCCTTGTGGTATTGTGCACTATTAGGAAATAGCATTGTTCATCACCAAATTGCTTCTAAATCATTTGGAGAATTTACTCTTGGAGGATGTTTAGATGACATTTTTTATTCATGGCAGTGATCTTATGTAAAATTTTGAATGACCCTACTCAATTGAAGGAAAACCTGACTAAAAAAACTAAAAATATTGAAGCAGCAGATTTTGTGAAAACCAGCATTTGCATCAAACTCAAAACTTTTGGCCATAACTGTAGAGCTGTTATCAGTCATTGTATTCCTGCCTATGATGATAAAGAAACTGCTGTAAACTTTTCCTGAATGGACCAGAAGCATGAGAACAAAATAACCCCAGTGGCCATTGCGAAAATTTAAAGATTACTAATTTTATTTTTTGATAAAAATGTAATAAAATATAAAACAAAAACATCACCAAAACCTTTTAATAATCCCTTAACGACCGCGGATACGCCTTTTAACGGCGGTAGTTACGGGTACTTTAACCACAGTGCTGTTAATTAATGGTGCTGTGGAAAAAAGCCTATAGCACCCCCCAGAGGCAGATTTTCTCCGGTGTCTCGGCTGTCGGATTTTCCGATCTCAATTCCAGCCGATTCGGCATTGAAAAAGTCAAACGGCGCTCCTTCCCTTACAACCTCTGCCGTGTGCCCAAACAGTAGTTTACCCGCACATATGGGGTATTGGTGCACTCAGGAGAAATTTCACAACAAATTTTGTGGTTCACTTTCTCTTCTTACACTTGTGAAAATAAAAAAATTGGTTCTGAAGTTTGTAGGAAAAAGTTAAATGTTAATTTTTTCCTTCCACATTTCTTCAGCTCCTGTGAAGCACAGAAAGAGTTAATAAACTTCTTGAATGTGGTTTTGAGCACCTTGAGGGGTGCAGTTTTTAGAATGGTGTCACTTTTGGGTATTTTCTGTCATTTACACCACTCAAAGTCACTTTAAATGTGATGTGGTCCCTAAAAAAATAGTTTTATAAATTTTGTTGTAAAAATGAGAAATCGCTGGTCAACTTTTAAGCCTTATAACTTCCTAACAAAAAATAATTTTTGGTTCCAAAATTGTGCTGATGTAAAGCAGATATGTGGGAAATGTTATTTATTAAGTATTTTGTGTGACATATCTATCTGATTTAAGTGCATAAAAATAACATTTTTGAAAATTGCAAAATTTTCAAAATTTTTGCCATATTTCAGCTTTTTTCATAAATAAACGCAAGTCATGTTGAAGAAATTTTACCACTATCATGAAGTACAAATGTCACGAAAAAACATTCTCAGAAACAGTGGGATGCATTAAAGCGTTCCATAGTTATAACCTCATAAAGTGACAGTGGTCAGAATTGTAAAAATTGGCCTGGTCATTAAGCTGCAAATTGGCTCTGTCACTAAGGGGTTAAAATACTTGTAACTTGTAAAAAGCCTGATTGAAACAATAGTTAATGTTTTCATAGCTTCCCTTTAAAAAAAATGTTGAAACCAGTTTTGTACCTTGGATTAGTGACTGTTATTCCATGTATGAAGTTTCTGCATAATTATAATTATATATAGAGGCTTCATTAGAAGCTCCAAATAGTGAAAAGTTAGTTGTTATATTTACAATTGTTTTAGCACAGTTACCATTTTGCATCTGATTCTTCTTATGAACAAATTGTTAGGGTCTGCGGAACGCACCAAGAAAATATAAATAATGGGTGCGTTCGCAGCTAGGGTCCACCGTGCAGGCAGAGCCTGCTGCTAGCAAGATGGCGGTAAAGGCGAACTCTGTTACTTCACAGAGTCGCCAACATAGATGCTGTGGCACTATATGGTGGTATAAGCGAACTCTGTTACACCACAGAGTCGCTGAGGTAGAGACGCAGAGATAGAGACTGTGTCCTGTTAACACCACAGGGGTACACAGATAACTGCTGTGCTCATAGCAGTCCGTGGTCACGCAGTCAGCAACGCAAACAAGCAACTCCTCACCGGAGTAGCCGGTATTCTAGAGGCTATTTCAGCCAAGCCCTGAACACGTGCATACAAATCTCCTCACCGGAGGTGCCGGTATTCTATGGGCTTATTTCAGCCGAGCCCTAACCACATGCATGCATGATCACACTGGCGCAAAGAACATAACACAATTGATACTAGCGCATGACTGAGCGGTCATGTGCACCTTTTATAGTAGCAGCTACAGGACCTTCCAGAAAAGGACCAATGAGAAACTGTTCCAGAACACAAGCAGATTCAGGACCTTCCTGGCCGACCAATGGGAGTCGCTGCTGTAACCGAGCTTGTGACCCCTGATCTGCAATGGGAGATCTTGCCCTGGGCATGCTCAGATGGAGAAACGCAGGACTTAGTTCCAAGACTGCCTGCTCCAGCACTGGTTATAATAGAGGAACCAGAAGAGGCAGAAACAAGCCTCTGCACAGTATTAGACTGAGCGAGACGCTGGGACCGACGTCTCCCCTGAGCAGGCTCCACTGGGCCGGAGATGGATGGGGGACCGCAGCGGGACTGTTTAGAGATTCCCCCTGTGCAGCAGTGGGAACTCGATCCCTAACACAAATAGACATACAATTACAAATTAAATTGTTCTCCAGAAGAAATATTTAATTTATAGTAAAAAAGATTGGTCAATATTCAAGGATATCTTGAACATTTTTACAACAGTTCATAATGTACTGTTTGAGGAATTGAATTCATAAGTTATTTTGGTTTATTGAGATGGAAACATAACGATCCTATTTTCAATAATCTTTGACTGTCACACTGTAAAGGTTATTAATGGTTCAGAAAAAAAATTATGATTATTTCTCTAAATGTAATATTTTATGCTCTGTTTTCTCTCCAAAATCAAGGGCATTCTTCATAGTGAAATATAACAAATGCCATCCTCCTGACACCATGCTTAATTGCATATTTTGCATCTAGTTCTGCTACTAGGACAAAGTAGTCATTTTTTACTGAGCTTTTCCATTAAAGATGGTAGACTAAAAATCTACAAGTTGATTGATGATTGTATTTTCCAAATGCATGTAATACAAATGATAAAACTGCCAGTCCTGAAAAAAAAACTATTTTCTTGTTATTTGAAAACCTACATTGGAATTTATTTTTATTATCACTGTTACTTTTTCTCTACTACAGATACTAAGTTGCAATCTGTTTCATATATTTGCATTTATATTTGCATCATACATGGTTAACTAATTTCCTTGTCATGGGGTTTCTTTATACTTCGTGTACCCAATCCATTAACAATGCTGTCCCCTACCCAAGTCTTAATGAGGATCATGCAGCAATAAGAATCATCAAATTCATTAGGATGCACAGGTCACTTAAAACAATATTAATGGTATTCCCCTCTGTGCCCTCTCCAAAAATATTACCTCTCTCTATGAATCTGATGCTACCCTTTCTTGCACTAGCTCCTCCCCAGTTCTGCCCTGTATGGGAGAGTTGCTTTAAATTGGTGTAAAAAAGTCAAAAGTCACTTAATCCTTGCAAAAAAAATTGAAAATATTCAAAGTATATTTTACACTTTCATGTATCGTCCCCTGTATGTACAGACATTTGCATATGTACCTTTATCAATTAGACAGGGCTGGTAGTTGTGTGGTTCTTTGGAAGTCTTTTCATAGGCCATTTAGATGTTGTTTTACAGCTTTATATGAATTCATTTATATGAAATGTTTGTGAATATATTGAATAATTTTTAACAGTCTCAAGTAGCATGGGGACTTTGGTCTGAAATCGCACAGTTTTGCCTGCTGTTTCAATGAGTTTTATCTGTCCATTTGCATTCTCAGAAGTGTTATCTTTACACCAGGTTCCATACCCTTAAGGTACTGTCACACTAAACGAGATCGCTAACAAGATCGCTAAAGTGTCACCGATTTTATGACGCAGTAGAGATCTCGTTAGCGACGCAGCGGTGTGTGACATGTAGCAGCGATGTGGCCCCTGCTGAGATGTCGCTGATCGCTTATGAACATTCTGAGCCGTTTTTTGGTCGTTGGTGTCCCGCTGGTGAGCCTGAATCGCTGAGTGTGACACCCTTTATGAACGACTTCACCAGCATCGCAGGTGGGACTAGGTTTTCCCAACGACCGCAGAGGTCGTTATACAGATCGCTGATGAGTTGTGTTTGGAATCTAACTAGCGACCACATAGCAATCGTACTAGCGATCTCGCCAGGTCGTGTCGTTGTCGTGATCGCTGGTGCGATCGCTAAGTGTGACAGTGCCTTTATTCTATGTAATAAAAGCCTATTGCCCAACAACATTATCAAAGATAGTCTGAGCTGTTAGGGAAGTGTCTGATAAGTTTGATATTCAAGTTGTGCATCCAAAAGACACAGGTAAGTCTGGCAAATTGCTTCTCAAATAAACATGAGGATCAAGTGCACATTCTAGATTGAGCAGGAGGGACTGGAGAGCAAGGAGAGAGCAAAAAGGGTTTTATCAGCTTAACTGTACATTAAAAATGCCAGTGCTCACTCACTTGATGGTGTTGCAATTTCAACAATCTTTAGGCATTTATCAGCTATTGCAAACCACGGGTCTTCAGATCAAGAGATATGCTTTGCAGAAATCAGGTGGTTATCCATGCGCTGCTGGTAAAATACCACAAATGGACTAGGGGCTGAACAAGATTAAATTGCAGAATTTATTGGCTGGAAATCACAGCTAAAAAAATATTGCATTTTAATCTTCTTCATGCACCCTGATCCCTTTCTAGCTGTGCAGCTGGGGCAGTGTGGCCACCTCCTTTTCCTCCAAATTTCCATTCACTCCTTATCGCTGCCCTCTTTGCTAGCCAGTATGTCAACTGCTACTGCCGACCATGCCGATGAAATGAGCACACCAAAGCCAGCTCAAAAGACCTCTCTGGTGTAGTATTTCTTCAAGCAATGTGCTGAAGACAAGCGACAGGTGGTTTGTAAGCTGTGCAGTAAAATCTTAAGGTGAGACATAAATGTTCTGATAAGCACCACCTGTATGACGATGCATCTGCATTCAATGCATAAGCTCTAGTGGAGTACACACCTGAAAAACCAAGGAAGATCTGAGGCTACTTGTCACGTTCACGCCCAGACTGGTGGGGGTGAGCCAGGGGGTTGCGACCCCACTGTGCCACAAACCAGACTACCCTGAAAGGGGCGTGACTAAGACAGCTGTCTTGGCTTTCACTGGAGCCTCTGATGGTGAGGTCAGGCTTGTGCGGCAGGCAGCTGCCAGGTGCCACTCCAGGGTGGTGTCTGGTTGTGGCTGCTGATCCCACTTGGGGAGACTGTGGCACGGCTGAGACACAGGACTGGCAGGCACGACTGAGACACAGGGCTGGCAGGCACGGCTGGGACACAGGGCAGGCAGGCACGGCTGAGACACAGGGTAGGCTGGCACGGCTGAGACACAGGGATGGCAGGCACGGCTGAGACACAGGGTAGGTGGGCACGGCTGAGACACATAATAGGTGGGCACGGCTGGGACACAGGGTAGGTAGGCACGGCTGAGACACAGGGTAGTGTCCCGTTCACACAGCAAATGCAGATACTGGAACTGACTGGAAGGAATGGTGTATGGAGTAACAGGTAGAGATCTGTTCACACAGCAAGTGCAGGTACTGGTACTGATAGAAAGGAATGGAGTATGGAGAAACAGGTAGAGACCTGTTCACACAGGAGGAGAACCGCAAGGCTACGGAGAAGGGCTGTAGAGTAGCAAGAGGTTCTGCAGCTGCAGGAGCAAAGCAAAGCAGAACCACAAGGTATGCGGAGAGGAGCTGTAGAGAAGCAAGAGGTTCTGCAGCGGCAGGAGCTAAGCAAAGCGGAACAGCAAGGTATACTGAGAGGAGCTGCTGCAAGAGGGTCTGCAGCTGCAGGAGTGAAGCAGAGCGGAACTGCAAAATATTCAGAGAGAAGCTACAGAAAGCGGTTCTGAAGCTGCAGGAGGGAAGCAGAACGGAACCACAAGATATGCAGAGAGGATCTGCAGCAAGAGATCACTGCTGCAGCAGGCGCAAAGCAGAGTGGAACGGAGCAGAATCGCAGGAGTGCGGACAAGGGGCAGAAAGTGATTCAGAGAGAACAGAAGGCAAGACACAGCAGGGAAGGAAGCCACAGACAAAGGAGACTAAGAGACAGAGGTAGGACAGAGTTCAGACAAGGAAATGACACTAGACAAGGTACAGAGATAAAGACACAGGGACCAGGATATTTTGCCTCTTGGAGGGCGGACAAACAGGTACAAGGCAAAGCTAGAAGTGAAGCCTCCAAAGATGGAGGAACACAGAGAAAGACCTGGCAGCTCAGTAGCAAAACACTAACTGATTTAACACATTGCACAGGCAAGATCCACAGGGTGGAGCTGCCCTAAATACTAGAGGGCTAATTGTAATTGGTCAGGGACTAGTGTTGAGCATTCCGATACCGCAAGTATCGGGTATCGGCCGATATTCGCGTTATCGGAATTCCGATACTTAATTCCGATACTTTTTCAATATCGTATACCGGAATCGGAAGTTCCCATAATTCTTTGAGAGGCAATGTGATGTTAGTCAGCCAATGATGAATCTTATGAAGTGTGGGCACATCCTGTAATGCTGCGGTCATCTTAACTAATGGCATGGCTGTGATTGGCTGCTGAAATGATGTCAGAATGCACTATAAAAGGCGCCGCAGCCATTTTAGCGTCACTGTGCTGTGAACTCAGTTAGGGAAAGAACGCTGCTCTGCTGACTCTGAGGGACAGTTAGATATTGCGATTTAGTGTACTGTGCTTTAGGCAGGCTAGTTTACCACCGGCTGTGTAAAGCTTCCTTTTGCCTGCAGTGTTGTTTTAACAGCTCTGCAAGGTGTGTGTGAGTGCAGGTGACGCTGCAGTTTGCTCTGCATGCAACGCTGTCTGTAGGCATCTGCACGTGTCACTCACAGACTCTTTTTTTTTTTTCTTCAGTGTATAAAAGGCGCCGCCGCCATTTTAGCGTCACTGTGCTGTGAATTCAGTAAGGGACAGAACGCTGCTGTGCTGACTCTGAGGGACAGTTAGAGATTGCGATTTAGTGTCCTGTGCTGTAGGCAGGCTAGCACCAACCGCTGTGTAAAGCTTCCTTTTGCCTGCAGTGTTGTTTTAACAGCTCAGCAAGGTGTGTGTGAGTGCAGGTGACGCTGCAGTTTGCTCTGTATGCAACGCTGTCTGTAGGCATCTGCACGTGTCACTCAGTCACAGACTCTTTTTTTTTTCTTCAGTGTAATTCTTGCTGCTCCATGTAATTGAAATAATAGTGTGACGCGCTTCCATCCGTATACAATACCTTGGTTGCAAACACTATAGAAGTCCACAATGGAGCCTTTCACAGCAAGTGAACAGTTGTGTTTCAGTGTTCACTGCAGTCTGTGATTTTTTTTTTTTTTTTTGAGTGCAGATCACGCTCCAGTTACTTCAACTAATGCTGCGTGTACTCTGCTGAGTGTCTGTCACTGGCTCATCCTTGTAATTTTTCAAAAATTGCTGCTGCTTTATTCTATTTTAAATTTACAAAAATATATTAGTGTGACGCTCTTCCATCAAAATACAATACATTGCTTGCAAACTTAATAGAAGTCCACAAAAAGGCCTTTCACAGCAAGTGAACAGTTGTGTTTCAGTGTTCACTGTAGTCTGAGGTTTCATTTTTTGTAGGAGTGTAGATCCCGCTCCACTTCAACCACCGCAGCGTGTACTCTGCTGAGTGTCTGTCACTGGCTCATCCTTGTAATTTTTCAAAAATTGCTGCTGCTTTATTCTATTTTAAATTTACAAAAATATATTAGTGTGACGCTCTTCCATCAAAATACAATACATTGCTTGCAAACTTAATAGAAGTCCACAAAAAGGCCTTTCACAGCAAGTGAACAGTTGTGTTTCAGTGTTCACTGTAGTCTGAGGTTTCATTTTTTTGATAGGAGTGTAGATCCCGCTCCACTTCAACCACCGCAGCGTGTACTCTGCTGAGTGTCTGTCACTGGCTCATCCTTGTAATTTTTCAAAAATTGCTGCTGCTTTATTCTATTTTAAATTTACAAAAATATATTAGTGTGACGCTCTTCCATCAAAATACAATACATTGCTTGCAAACTTAATAGAAGTCCACAAAAAGGCCTTTCACAGCAAGTGAACAGTTGTGTTTCAGTGTTCACTGTAGTCTGAGGTTTCATTTTTTTGATAGGAGTGTAGATCCCGCTCCACTTCAACCACCGCAGCGTGTACTCTGCTGAGTGTCTGTCACTGGCTCATCCTTGTAATTTTTCAAAAATTGCTGCTGCTTTATTCTATTTTAAATTTACAAAAATATATTAGTGTGACGCTCTTCCATCAAAATACAATACATTGCTTGCAAACTTAATAGAAGTTCACAAAAAGGCCTTTCACAGCAAGTGAACAGTTGTGTTTCAGTGTTCACTGTAGTCTGAGGTTTCATTTTTTTGATAGGAGTGTAGATCCCGCTCCACTTCAACCACCGCAGCGTGTACTCTGCTGAGTGTCTGTCACTGGCTCATCCTTGTAATTTTTCAAAAATTGCTGCTGCTTTATTCTATTTTAAATTTACAAAAATATATTAGTGTGACGCTCTTCCATCAAAATACAATACATTGCTTGCAAACTTAATAGAAGTCCACAAAAAGGCCTTTCACAGCAAGTGAACAGTTGTGTTTCAGTGTTCACTGTAGTCTGAGGTTTCATTTTTTTGTAGGAGTGTAGATCCCGCTCCACTTCAACCACCGCAGCGTGTACTCTGCTGAGTGTCTGTCACTGGCTCATCCTTGTAATTTTTCAAAAATTGCTGCTGCTTTATTCTATTTTAAATTTACAAAAATATATTAGTGTGACGCTCTTCCATCAAAATACAATACATTGCTTGCAAACTTAATAGAAGTCCACAAAAAGGCCTTTCACAGCAAGTGAACAGTTGTGTTTCAGTGTTCACTGTAGTCTGAGGTTTCATTTTTTTGTAGGAGTGTAGATCCCGCTCCACTTCAACCACCGCAGCGTGTACTCTGCTGAGTGTCTGTCACTGGCTCATCCTTGTAATTTTTCAAAAATTGCTGCTGCTTTATTCTATTTTAAATTTACAAAAATATATTAGTGTGACGCTCTTCCATCAAAATACAATACATTGCTTGCAAACTTAATAGAAGTCCACAAAAAGGCCTTTCACAGCAAGTGAACAGTTGTGTTTCAGTGTTCACTGTAGTCTGAGGTTTCATTTTTTTGATAGGAGTGTAGATCCCGCTCCACTTCAACCACCGCAGCGTGTACTCTGCTGAGTGTCTGTCACTGGCTCATCCTTGTAATTTTTCAAAAATTGCTGCTGCTTTATTCTATTTTAAATTTACAAAAATATATTAGTGTGACGCTCTTCCAGAGGACAGCGTTTGTTGGCCATTTGTGAGTCTGCAGCACATGGTTGATTTCATGCTGCACTGCCTGAGAAACGACCGCTGCATCGGCCACATTCTCACCACGTCAGATTATTGGGTGTACACCCTCCTAGACCCTCGCTACTGGGACAACTTACAAAGCCTCATCACACCGTTGAACCGGGACCGTAAAATGTTGGAGGACCAAGACACACTGTTGAAATCCATAATGTTCTCCATTCCAGCCGAGAGCGCTGCTGCTGCTACTGCTTTACAAAGCAGCTCTGTGCGTCGAGGCATTGTAGACACCTCTGCAACAAGAGAGAGCACAAGCAGCGCCTCTGCACAGGGCAAGAGCTGTATGTTACAAATGTGGCGAAGTTTTGTGACAGCGCCACCAAGGTGTACACCATAGTGATGGGAAATCTATTTAATTTTGGTGATTAGTTCACCATGAACTAGTTCACTGAAAAGATTAGTTCAAAAGATTAGTTCATTTAGTTCAGTTTTTCTCCACCCTATCCTGTGAGGAGCTGATAGGAAATGCATCATGTGACCTTTGAACTAAATGAACTAGATGAACTGCTGAACAAAATGTTCTATTGAGAATGACTCAGGACAGCCTATTTCAATCTGATGCCTCTGACTGAGCCCAGCAGTGCCACATAATGATTGTGTATGAGGGGGCTGAGAAGCAGTTCAGCATCCACCATTTTAAGAACAGAACAGGGGTCAGTGTTAAAGATTTTAGCAAGACTGATCTTCTAGGCTAGAGGCATGAACTACACACAGAAACACTCTCTCATACACACATATGAGCTGTGTCTGTGTACTGTGTGTGCAATTTCATTTTTTATTGATAATATTATTATTACTGTTATATTTGTATTTGATGTGTGGTATGCTTTGGAGGTGCTGGCTTGCCCTGCTGCCAGTGTATTATCTGAGCGCGTCTTTAGTGCTGCAGGTGGTGTACTAACAGACCGTCGCATGCGACTATCCTCAGACAATGTAGACCGGCTTATTTTTCTGAAAATGAACAAGGCATGGATCTCACCTGAATTTGCCTGTCCGTTTTCAGATTAAATAACTGTTTGCCAACGTTTTCCAAGTCTCCTGTTATGTTCATCTTTCTACCACCTGAACTCTACTCCCTGGGCTACAACACTGCCAGTCACAGGGGAATGATCATTTACAAAACAAAATGTTATCCCCAACAAATAGTAGCGCAACGACTCCAGTGCCCACTTTATCGCCAGGCACTCTCTCTCTACAATGCTGTCTCTGTTTTTTGATGGAGTAAGTTTTCGACTCAGGAAACTAATGGGATGCTCCTCCCCGTTAAGCTCCAGTCCTGAGACAACACGGCACCCAGACCTACCTCTGACGCATCAGTCTGGACAATGAATTCTCTTTTGAACTCGGGTGTGCTCAAAACTGGTGACCCACACAGTGCCCCTTTTATTGCCCCTGTTGATGACCCCTTGCTGATTTATTAACCGGCTCCACCAGATCCATGGGTATTCTCTCAAACTGGACCTCTAAAATTTTTAATGGCACCAAGGGACTTACAAAATGAGGCTGAGGACTGTGTATCTGGCGCATGCGACAAGAGTTACAATACCGTTTAACTTCTTGATAGACCCCCAGCCAGTAAAACCGTTGTATAATTCTGTGTAGGGTTTTCTTTTGGCACAAATGTCACCCTAGTACATGCGCATGCGCTAAGTCCATTACCAACCTCCGATATGACTGCGGTAGCAGCAATTGCTAAAAAATTTCAACATGTATTTTATAAACCTGATACAGCAAATCTTGGTTCAGCTCTAATTATTTAAATACTGTAGCTGCCCCGGGGTGTTGGGGTTCCCCATTGACAACCAGTAAATTTTCACGGGCTAGACTCAACGTAGGGGCCGTGTAGTTGCGCCTTAACAAATTTGTCACCTGTCACATTTAAGTATTACAATTCAGGTCCCGGTGTCAAATCTTCCATCTCCCCAACTAACACTTCGATAGGAGAGGGGTTTTCCTACTCCACCGAAGGCAAAGGTAATACTGCCCACTGCACACATGTGTTATGCATAGTGAGACTGATAGTAGCCAACAAAGTAGCTAACAAAGGCCACTTGTGATCGCCCTATCAGCGTAGGAACAATGCTACTCAAAAGATCTTCCATGATCCTGGACAAAATCTTGATATAATGGTCAATGAGTGAGAATGTACGATAGGATCCAGGCAGATGTGAAGGTTTGTTTGGTTTTAGTAGCAACTTCATGTGTGACATGTTTGAATGGCTGGGCAACCCTCCTGTCTCCAATATATGATTGAAGGTGCGTACCAATGTGGACGGGATATCCTCACTCAATAATTTTAATAATTTGGCTGTAAACCCGTCAGATCCTGGAGCTTTCCCGTATTTAAAGTAACTTATCGCCGCTGTCACTTCCGTCACCTCAATTTGTTTTTTTAAAAGGAGAAGCTGATAGTTTGTGATGGATGGTAACCGTATTCCATCTACAAAGGTGTTACCCCCTCACTATCCGTATGTTCCACCTTATATAAGTCTGAGTAATATTCTTGTAGAATGGTGTTTATGGTTCGAGGGTCTGTGTTCATGATCCCATGTTTATTCGTTAACGCTGTAATATGTTGATGACGAATGTGATTTCCTTTCGCTAGTCGTGCTAATAGTCTCCCTCATTTGCTACCATAACGATATACATCGGCTCTATAATTGTTATTACTGCTTCTCTCTCGTCGATATACCCATACGTGTAAGTCAACCTTAGCCTGCTTACATCTATTTTTAACCTGTGTTGATGAACTTGTCTTGTTTGCCGTGTACCTATCGCGTAATATCCTGCTAGCCTGCGAGTAGTTTGTCGCCATCTTCTTTTTTAGCGTTGTCTGATAACCTATTAGTTTCCCGCGCATTACTCCCTTCCCTGCTGCCCATAAAAGTTCCGGCCTATCCCTAGTATCTCCATTATCCCTTACATATTAAAAACACCATTGCTTCACATGATGTCGAAACTTCTCATCCATTAACAAATAGGTCGGGAAGCGCCAAGTTTGGTTTGGCCCCATCTGCACCATATCTGGCAGGGTCACTGATACGGGCGCGTGGTCATATATAGCTACGCTGTGCACATCTGCCTCTTCCACTCCCCTTAATAGCTCCTGTGCTAGCAATATATAATCTATTCTGGACCAAGAGTCATGTGGCGCCGAATAGAATGAATATTCACTGCCATCTGGGTTCAGGTGTGTCCAAATGTCTACAAAGTTACTCGTGTCTAGCAAGGGTTATTATAAACGTGTGTCATGTGATCGCACATTCATTCGCATCGACCTACAGTTCTTCACTGGTTCGATTCACCATATTTAAGTCACCACCGTGGGTGGTTTTAATGCTCTCCTATCGGCCTGATATGCTTGGATACCTGGGATAAATTCAGGAACATCTCCAAACTCCCTACTCACATGTCAGCGCAGGAACCGTAAGAGGGAACGTGCTTGTTTTGTTGCGCATAGGTGGAGTTTTATACAGTAAATGATTACTGCTGTCTTATTTTTGCGTCCCAAGGGCAGAATAAGTCTGCGTAACGTTACATTTTACAGACACTCATATAATAGACACACGCTACCCTAACCGTGACACAAGGAAGGTATTGTTGTGGGATAAAGCCGCCATTTTAGCGTCACTGTGCTGTTAATTCAGTTTGGGACAGAACGCTGCTCTGCTGACTCTGAGGGACAGTTAGAGATTGCGATTTTGTGTACTGTGCTTTAGGCAGGCTACTTTACCAACCGCTGTGTACATCTTCCTTTTGCCTTGCAGTGTTTTTTTCACAGCTCTGCAAGGTGTGTGTGTGAGTGCAGGTGACGCGCTGCAGTTTGCTCGGCATACAACGCTGTATGTAGGCATCTGCACATGTCACTCTCACTCTTTTTTTTTTTTTTTCTTTAGTGTAATTCTTGCTGCTCCATTCAATTGAAATTATAGTGTGACGTGCTTCCATCCGTATCCAATACATTGGTTGAAAACACTGTAGAAGGACACAAAAAGCCCTTTCACAGCTAAGAGTTGTGTTCACTGTAGTCTGAGATTTTAATTTATTCAATTTTGATCATGCTCAAGTTACTTCTTCAAGCAATGCTGCTTGTACTCTGCTGAGCGTGTCTTACTGCCTCATCCTTGTCATTTTTCTCGAATTGGTGTACATGTACATCAAAGTAGTCTTCATTTTGATCGAAATCCAAGCAGGTACCCGGACACTCTATGGCTGCTTTTGTACGGTGGACTGGCTCCAACATTCAATAAGACTTAAGATGCAATCGGGCACCTTGTCAAGGCCCAATCCTCTTCTCCCTCTGATATAATAATAATAATAATCTTTATTTATATAGCGCCAACATATTCCGCAGCGCTTTACACTTTAACAGTTTCAAAACACAAGTCATAGGTAACAACGTTAACAATACAATAATTAAAGCAAAATAAGCCGACCCTGCTCGTGAGAGCTTACAATCTACAATGAGGTGGGGGAGATACAAAGTACAGGTGTGTATATATAATGGTGCATTTCCAATGATGGTCCAGCCATCTTGAGGGAGTGAGGCATGGATGGAGGTAGTGAATGGGCTCCACATACACACTTAAACATAGAACGACTTTGCTTATTGAATGTGATAGGCCACTCTGAACAAATGTGTTTTGAGGGAGCGCCTGAAACCAGGCAAATTGTGGATAGTCATAATTTTTGTGGTAGAGCATTCCAGAGGATTTGCGCAGCGCGGGAGAAGTCTTGGAGTCGGGAGTGGGAGGTATGGATTACTGCAGAGGTTAGTCGAAAGTCATTTGCAGAGCGCAGCAGTCGGTTAGGCCGATAGATAGAAATGAGGGAGGAGATGTAGGGGGGTGCTGCACTGTGGAGGGCTTTGTGGGTGAGAACCAGTACTTTGAATTGGATCCTATAATGAATGGGCAGCCAGTGTAAGGACTGGCGAACAGCGGACGCGTCCGAGTACCGATTAGCCAGATGGATGACCCTGGCTGCTGCATTAAGGATGGACTGGAGAGGGGATAGTCGAGTAATGGGGAGGCCAAGTAATAGAGCATTGCAGTAGTCCAGGCGGGAGTGGATCAATGCTACAGTGAGGGTTTTTGTTGTTTCCATGGTGAGAAAAGGGCGGATTCTAGAGATGTTCTTTAGGTGTAGACGGCAAATATCTAACAAACAGGTCATGCTGGAGAGACTTGCACCTACTGCCACTCAAGGTCTTCAGCTCCTTTGTGAGAAACTAATGTTTGGCCAGCCAGTATATCAAATAAAGTTCATGAGAAATGGGAACTGTGGTTGGCTTCACTTTTGGTACTGGGTGCTAATACCAAACCATGGTGTGCCATTCAATGAATATTCCTGGCTGGTTGGAGACAAGCTCATTCCCACAGAAAAGTACCATAAAGCTAAGGAGATGGTGGCCTCTCTCAACATGAAGGAGTTTGCTCGTTGTCTAGGAGACCGACCACCCCTGCTGTGTACCTTGTCAACGTTGTGTTGAAGCTTGCAAGGATTAAGAGGTTACAGTGGTAAGTCTGGTTTTTACTAAAGATCCTGCTGTGTATTATAGTTTTTATGTTTAAAAATAATTTTTATCTTAGGAATGTTAAATAATTTTTTTTTTTTTTTTAAATACAATGTATCTTATGAATGTTAAATATTTAATTTTTTTTTGATAAAATAAAATGTATCTTATGAATGTTAAATAACCATTTTTTTTTTTTTCAGTATTTGATCTACCGTAGCTAGTTGCTGATCGTTGACTCTACACCCCTCTCCCCAGAATGTTACTCGGGTTATGGGGAGAAAATCACCGCTATTCCAGACTGATTTCATGTTAATGTGTCTGGCTCTTACACAGCACACAGCACTTGATGTTAGTTTATCTTTTTCCTAAATTATTTGTTACACTGCCCTTCTCACATTTAATTTGCACTTTTTTTTTAAGCACAAGTTTTTTTACACTTCCTTGTTCTGTAAGTAGGCTTAATGGTTAAATGTTTTATACTAGATGTAAATATGTAACATGTAAATTTTATATTAAGATTTTGAAAATTATTAGGTACACACCATCAGGCTCTTTCGTCCCCTCTCCCTTAGAGTAGCGGTAATATATCGGACCCCAGGCTCGCCCACACAGTTCCTTGACCACTTCTCTGCCTGGCTGCCGCACTTTCATGTCCTCAGAAGTACCAACCCTTATCCTTGGAGACTTCAACATCCCCATTAACAGCCCTACTTCCACACTCAAAACACATTTGTTCAGAGCGGCCTATCACATTCACTAATCAAAGTCATTCTACGTGTAACTGTGTGTGTGTGTAGCCCATTCACTATCTCCATCCATCCCTCACTCCCTGAAAATGGCTGGACCATCATTGTAAATAAACCATTGTATATAAACAACTGTACTTTGTAGCTCCCCCTCCTCATTGTAGATTGTAAGGTCTCACGAGCAGGGGCGGCTTATATTGCTTTAATTATTGTATTGTTAACGTTGTCACTTATGACTTGTGTTATGAAACTGTTAAACTGTACAGCGCTGCGGAATCTGTTGGCACTATATAAATAAAGATTATTATTATAGAGGCCCACTCAGTAGTGGTGAAGTGAACGGCGCAAATTGCGAGTTGATTGCAACTGATGCAGCTGATGCAGCTGATACTCCATTACTGCTGGCTGCTGCTCACACAACCGCTCCAACATATGTAACGTGGAATTCCACCTGGTGGGTACGTCACATATGATGCGATGTTCAGGAAGGCAAAATCTGCGTTGCAGAGCTGCAATGCGCGATCTGGCCATGGTGGAACGTCGCAAGTTAGCGCACTGTAGGCGGACCTTGTGCAGCAGTGCATCAAGATCCGGATAGTCCCTCAAAAAACTCTGGACGACCAAGTTTAGCACATGTGCCAGACATGGTATGTGAGTGACGTTGCCTAGGCCCAGACCTGCCACCAGATTTCGGCCATTGTCACACACTACCAAGCCTGGCTGGAGATTCGCTGGCAAAATACACATGTCGCTCTCTTGCTTTATGGCATTCCAGAGCTCCAGCGCTGTGTGTCTTTGATTCCCCATGGAAATTAATTTCAGGACGGCCTGTTGACGTTTGGCCACGTCTGTGCTCATATCGGTCAACAGGCTCGCTGTCTGGGTGTTATGTTTGACACCAATCTCTCCTTCACCTCCCATATACAATCTGTTGCCCGCTATTGCCACCTACACCTAAAGAACATCTCTCCCGAATCCAAGACTTCTCCCGCGCTGCGCCAATACTGTGGAATGCTGTACCCCAAGAAATTAGAACTATCCACAATTTGCATGTTTTGGGGCGCTCACTCTAAACACATTTCTTCATAGCGGCCTATCACATTCACTAATCAAAGTCATTCTATGTGTAAGTGTGTGTGTGTAGCCCATTCACTATCTCCATCCATCCCTCACTCCCTCAAAATGGCTGGGCCATCATTCTAAATACACCATTGTATATAAACACCTGTACTTTGTATCTCCCCCACATATTTGTAAATTGTAAGCTCTCACGAGCATGTGCGGATTATATTGCTTTCATTATTGTATTGGTAACTTTGTTACTTATGACTTGTGTTCGGAAACTGTTAAACTGTAAAGCGCTGCGTAATCTGTTGGCGCTATATAACTAAAGATTCTTATTAAGCGTTCACGGGTCCATGTGGAGGTAGACCGTGACGGCTCCTGCAACGATGTTTCTGAGGAACTGGAGAAGGAGGAGTCAATGTGTACAGACTTGATTCCCGCAATCCTTGTAGTTGCCTAAACACGTACAGCGCCACTCGCAAGATCTGTACCCGGCTCCACAACATTGACCCAATGGACAGTAAGGGAAAGGTATCGTCCCTGGCCATGGGTACTGGCGGTGGTCAGGTGGACATTGCTACTGACGGAGTTTAGTAGCGCATGTTTAATTTTAACCTCAACAACATGCTTTTGCAGACCAGGGACGGCTTGCATGCTGAAATAAAATCAGCTTGGCACATTGTATTGTGGGACTGCCAATGCCATTAAGTTCTGTAAACTGTCAGTCTCCACCAGCCTGAATGACAGCATTTCAAGGGACAGGAGTTTTGCAATGCCAGCATTCAGAGCCTGTGCTCGTGGATGGTTTGCCGAGATTGGGCCTACACCCGATACGCCACAACCTGACACCCACAGATAAACAAGCCATAAAATCTATGAAAGATAACCCCAACATTATTATTAAACCAGCAGATAAGGGGGGTGCTATCGTTATTATGAATAAGACCCAATCTATTGCCGAAATTCATAGACAACTGTCAGTTAACCTAACCTACAGACAACTCAATTGTGACCCTACATTTTACATCTGTCAAAAAATTGATCGTATCCTGACAAAACATCTTTAATTGATCACCATAGACTGTAAGACTATGACATTCCTTAATATTCAATACCCCATCACCCCTGTTTTCTACACACTCCCAAAAATCAACAAAAAACTACATTATCCACCCGCATACCCTAGAGGGATAATTCTCCGTGTTCTACAGTATCACCCAAATGTTTAACATGTTGCCTAATTCCTATGTATATATATATCTTCACCCTATGTATATATTGTTATATATTATACATTGTCATTGACTGTAAATTTTTCTATCTCTTCCAGCGACTATTTGATAAAGGCCACTGCGTTGCCCAAAACGTCAGTCAGTAGTCTCATAGCTATTTTCTTTTTTCACATCAAGTGTGCAATAAAAATTTCAAATTTAACCATGACATATGCAGTTAAACTTGTGCAGTGATTCTCTATAGACTGTACATCTTCAGTGTGTCTTTGTAACTCAAGTACGTGTTTTCTCCGCACATGTTTACACATATTTGTGGTATTGAGGTTACTGACACTTTACCTCTTTTTACTTTTTGATTACACAGCTTGCATTTGACATAGCAAATATCATCTGCAAGTGTGTGAAAAAAGGACCACGCAGTGCAAGTCCTGGGAGCGTCCGTTTAGACTTTTGGAAGAGAAATCCGAACAGGTGCCAAAATGGAGGCTACAGGCAACAGAGTATGCAGCCTAACTCTCCCTCCTGTTTGTACCGTTGGGGCAATCGCTTCCTCAGAGCTGCTACCACCACCTTCCTGTTCCTCACGCCATGTTGGGTCTTGGACCTCATCATCTCCACTAACCTCTTCCAACACCTGCTGCTGTTGGGTGGTCTGGCCACCACCATGCTCAACAGAAACTGGCACCTGAGTCTCATCATCATCAGATGCGTTCTGCGGTGTGCTGACCATCGGCACTGTCTCACCCGCCTCTTCAGATTCAGAGAGACACAGCTGTTGCGCATCACTGCATACTCCCTCTTCTTCACATTCCAGAATGCTGCTTGGCTGTGCCCCTGTTTGCAAACCAACAGATTCTGAGAACAGAAGCAGAGACTCAGCTGGCTCCTGTACAGAACTCTCTGACTGACTGGGCAATTTGGCAGGCGGTGAAGAGACAGATGGTTGATCAACAGTGCTGTGTTCCTGAGAGGAGGTGGAAACAATTGAAGTCGATGCATTGGACCCTGGGCTCCAACACCGCCAGTTGTTGCCTGTAAGTGCTGTTAGCACAGTCAACACTTGCTCCTGTGTTACTGGGGTTGAGTAATGGCAGCTGTTCCCCTGCTGTGTGTACGACAAAAAGTCATGCTGCCTCCACCCTGTCCTCCTCTCATCCCTGGGCTCCAACACCGCCAGTTGTTGCTCGGAAGTAATTGGCACGGGTACTGACTCATGCCCACCCTGGTTACAGCACCACAGCTGTTTCCTGGCAGTGTCAACGTAAATTAGCCTCAAATAAGTTGTCCTGTCATGTTGCATTCCGGTTATCCGACTCTATGGTGCCTGCAGTTTAGGTGATTCCTATGTGTGCTGTGGGATATGTAAATAAAGGCTCTTTCCGTTGTGAAAATAGGACAAGCACCCACTGTAGGACTGTGTGATTTGGTAACTGCAGACGGCTTGCGGCCTGTCAACTTACATTTTCATGGGTGCCTTATGGTACCCGTCCGAGTTCCAGTACCGTCAGCTGGTTCTCCACAGTGCCTTTGGCCTAGGTGCCTCCATCTCGGTATCCGAGTTCCTGCAATGTCTGCTTGTCCTTGGTAGTGCTTTGGAGCACAGGTACCTCCTGCTTAGTAACCGTGTCCCAGTAACGTCAGCTGGTCCTCGGTTGTGCCATTGGCTCTTTTCCTTCTGCTGCCCCTCCGGGTTCCAGCACAGTCAGCTGGTCCTCGTTACTTGCATTGGCTCTTGTACCTTCTGCTACCCGTCCGGGTTCCAGTACCGTCAACTGGTTCTCCGCAGTGCCTTTGGCCTAGGTGCCTCCATCTCGGTATCCGAGTTCCAGCAACGTCTGCTGGTCCTTGGTAGTGCTTTGGAGCACAGGTACCTCCTGCTTAGTAACCGTGTCCCAGTAACGTCAGCTGGTCCTCGGTTGTGCCATTGGCTCTTTTCCTTCTGCTGCCCCTCCGGGTTCCAGCACAGTCAGCTGGTCCTCGTTACTTGCATTGGCTCTTGTACCTTCTGCTACCCGTCCGGGTTCCAGTACCGTCAACTGGTTCTCCGCAGTGCCTTTGGCCTAGGTGCCTCCATCTCGGTATCCGAGTTCCAGCAACGTCTGCTGGTCCTTGGTAGTGCTTTGGAGCACAGGTACCTCCTGCTTAGTAACCGTGTCCCAGTAACATCAGCTGGTACAAGGTTGTGCTACAAATACAAGATACAGAACAAGAGACACAAGAACAATAAGCAGAAGATCTAAAGGCAGAAGAACATGAAGTATAAGACCAAAATGAAGAGCAAAATATATGCTCTAAATTATAAGCAGAAGAAGACTAAGCAGTGTATGGGGGTGAGTCCGTTCCTCCTCGTGGTGCCCCTGGTAAATGCCTGATGCTGCAGGCTAAACTGAACACGGACAAATACTGTTGTAATTTAAATCTTTTGTGGCAGCAAGAACGGAACGATGAAAAAATCATACTTTTACAGATTACAAGTACAGGAATCTATGTCACAAATAAGAATATGATGAAGAAGATGAAGGACTATAATATGAAGAAGAATAATAGTTTAAAAAGAACAATATGAGTAATGTTAACAAAAACATGAAAAGCAAGAAGTTTTAGAAGAAGATAAAGAAGGTGAAAATGAAGAATAATTTGATGACAAAGATGATGCTGCTGAAGATTATGAAGGAGAAAGTGTGTCAAAAGTTAAAAAGGTGAAGAGCATGGAAGTTGTGAAACATACATATTTGCCAAAATAGAAAAAAGGTTAACAACATTGTCAATTTCTTCGTCAATCCGAACGTATTTCCTAAAAAAAAAAAAATTTATGCTATTCCATTGGATTGGGTTAAACATCTATGCCTTTAATGTCTCCTCAACCTCCCCCAATACTTTGTACATTACTCTTTGTTGTTTTCCTTCATGTACAATTAACCTACAAGGCTAGAATGGGTTTTTTTTAATTCTGATATTTTGTTCCCATAGACTTACATTGTATTTCCGGTATCGGTATCGGGTATCGCCGATATTTTTTGTGTATCGGCGATACCATTCCGATTCCGATACTTTTGGATATCGGAAAGTATCGCTCAACTCTATCAGGGACATATTAAACAGGTGCACCCTGACTCCATAAGAACCAGAGAGTTCTGGTGCCACCCCCTATGTACACAGCCAGGAGACATGCAGAGAGCAGATGGAAGACAAGAGGCACAAAGCATGGATCTGGCAGCAGACAGAAATCACAGCAAGACCTGGAGCAGTAAGCATGTTGGTGTGCAGGAGATGGGAGGCCATGCTGTGATGCCAGCAGGGTTGTTACACTACTCTTGCTCTTTTCTACTTCGGACTCAGCCTCCTCCTCCTGCTCCCAATCAACAGGGACACCTAGCTCCACATACAGAGAGGATGTGACAGCACCACCACCACCTGCTGTGTCACCAAGCATTTCCACACCATCACATGGAATCATTTAGCTGTCCATCCCCCAAACACTGGAGAGAAAGTAAAAGTACCCCAATAGCTACCAACAAGCCCTGGTTCTGAATGACAGCATTTCAAAATTCATGACCTTCAAAATGCTGCCTATCTGGCTGGTGGAGATGAACAATTTTAAAAAAAATGATGTTGGTGGCTGTCCCACTGTATGTGGTTCTCAGCCACCACTGCTTTTCCAGGCCAGCCATCTCTGCCTTGCAAACATAGTATATGTTGTCAACAAAATCAGGTGTGCACTGCGCAAATCCATCAGGGGCAAATTCCACATAACCACAGATACGTTGACCAGTAGAGTTGAGCGAAACAAGTTGGTCAGATTCAAAAATCACCGACTTTCGCCAAAGTCGGGTTTCGCCTAGTGAAACCCGACCATAGTGTGAGGTTGGCCATGCGGTCGTCGACCCGAGCGCCAAAGTCGGTTTTCCCATAATGCTTGCAGGTGCCTTTTCTCAGCCAATGAGCAAGGACGCACACTGTGGGCAACAAGATGACATGAGCAGCGGCCACCACCATCTTAGAGAAGAGCATTGCAGTGATTGGCTTCCTTTGTGAGGCGTCACAGTGGCTATAAAAGCCCTGACTGCTGACTGCCATTTAACTTCTGCCGATCTTAGCGCAGGGAGAGGTTGCTGCCGCTGTTTCTCAGTAGGGAGAGAGTTAGGCTAAGTGCACACGTTCAGGATTATTTGCGTTTTTTTTCGCTTTTTTTTTCGTGGCAAAAAAAGCGTAAAAAACGCATGAATAAAGCATCCCATTATTTAGAATGAATTCCGCAATGTTTGTGCATATGGTGCATTTTTTTCCGCGAAAAAAACGCATTGCGGAAAAAGAAGCAACATGTTCATTAATTTCGCGTAATTCTAGCGTTTTTTCCGCTATATTATTGACCTAGAAAGTTCAGGGGGAAATCGCGGTAAAAACACGCAAAATCCGCTCAAAAAAACGTGCGTTTTTACTGCGAAAAAAGTCCGGTTTTGCTCAGGAAAATTCTGCACACATTCCTGAACGTGTGCACTTAGCCTTAGGCAGGAAAAACAAAGTGATTCTGTGCTTGTGCTGATAGCAATTGTGCTAAACAGCTAGTGTGCAGTGACAGGAGAGGATTTTGTTGTGTGCAGCAGCGCTGGTTATTAGGCTGCCTGCCAGCGACAGGGGAGGATTTTCTTTTGTGCAGCAGCAGAGCTGGTTCATAGGCTGCCTGCTAGCTGTATTGCTGTGTGTACACTGATGTGCAGACTGCTTTTCACACAGCACTAATACTTTTATTCTTTTTTTCAGCACAGTTACAGAGCATTCGCTTTTTCCCACACTGTATAGAGCTGTATGCTCCTCACACAGTACCGTGTACCGGCTGGTATCACGGACAAATACATGCTGACTATCTGTGTGTGACTCCGGAAATATATACAGAGATTTACAATTTTTTCACTATAATATATACACCTGGTATCTGGTAATACAGTACCCTTTTTCTGCTTTTTATATTCTGGTCTAATCCATACTGAGCCTGAGAGCGTCTGTCAGTGACTCCGGAAATATCTATGGAGATTTACAATTACCCCTCCACTGTATACAGCTGTAAGCTTGTGATTAGTGTTGAGCGATACTGCTCGATATCTAAAAATATCGGATCGGAATGGTATCGCCGATATCACTAAAATATCGGCGATACCCGATACCGATACCGGAAGTCCAATGTAAGTCTATGGGAACCAAATATCGACATTAAAAAAAAACATTCTTGCCTTGTTGGTTAATTGTACATGAAGGAAAACAACAAAGAGTAATGTAGAATGTATTGGGGGAGGTTGAGGAGACAATAAAGGCATACATGTTTAACCCAATGCATTGGAATAGCATTAATATATTTTTTTTTGGAAATACGTTTGGATTGACGAACAAATTGACAATGTTGTTAACCTTTTTTCTATTTTGGCAAATATGTATGTTTCACAACTTCCATGCTTTCACCTTTTTAACTTTTGCCAGTGCCACACTTTCTCCTTCATAATCTTCAGCAGCATCATCTTTCTCATCAAATTATTCTTCATCTTCACCTTCTTAATCTTCTTCTTAAACTTCTTGCAATTCATGTTTTTGTTTACATTACTCATATTGTTATTATTAAACTATTAATCTTGTTCATATTCAAATTCTTCATCTTCTTCCTCTTCATCTTCTTCATCATATTCTTATTTGTGACAGAGATTCCTATACTTGTAATCTGTAAAAGTATGAATTTTTCATCCTTCCGTTCTTGCTGTCACAAAAGATTTAAATTACAACAGTATTTGTCCGTGTTCAGTTTAGCCTGCAGCAGCAGGCATTTTCCAGGGGCACCACGAGGAGGAACGGACTCACCCCCATACACTGCTTAGTCTTCTTCTGCTTAGAATTTAGAGCATATATTTTGCTCTTCATTTTGGTCTTATACTTCATGTTCTTCTGCTTTTTGATCTTCTGCTTATTGTTCTTCTGTCTCTTGTTCTGTATCTTTTAGTTTGTCTTAACCTTCTTTGTCCTGTTGGTGATCTTCTTCTGGGTAATCTTTTATTTTTTCTTTGTGATGGTGTCAGCTGTTGCTCAAGCTCGTCCTTGTGTCGTCATCTTCTTCTGGTGGCTTTAAGTCGTTAATTCGAGAACAGCTGGACCGGACGGTACATGGAACAAAGGACAATGGAAGTAACGAGGACCAGCTGACTGTGACTGGAACCCGGAGGGCAGCAGAAGGAAAAGAGGCAATGTCACAACCGAGTACCAGCTGACGTTATTGTGACACGGTTACTAAGCAGGAGGTACCTGTGCTCCAAAGCACTACCAAGGACCATCAGACGTTGCTGGAACTCGTATACGGAGATGGAGGCACCTAGGCCAAAGGCACTGGGGAGAACCAGTTGACGGTACTGGACCCCGGATGGGTAGCAGAAGGAAAAGAGGCAATGTCACAACCGAGTACCAGCTGACGTTACTGTGACACGGTTACTAAGCAGGAGGTACCTGTGCTCCAAAGCACTACCAAGGACCATCAGACGTTGCTGGAACTCGTATACGGAGATGGAGGCACCTAGGCCAAAGGCACTGGGGAGAACCAGTTGACGGTACTGGACCCCGGACGGGTAGCAGAACGCACCCATGAAAATGTAAGTTGACAGGACGCAAGCCGTCCGCAGTTACCGAATCACACAGTCCTACAGTGGGTGCTTGTCCTATTGTCACAATGGAAACAGCCTTTATTTACATATCCCACAGCACACATAGGAATCACCTAAACTGCAGGCACCATAGAGTCGGCTAACCCGAATGCAACACGACAGCACAACTTATTGGAGGATAATTGACGTTCACACTGCCAGGAAACAGCTGTCGTGCTGTAACCAGGCTGGCCAGGAGTTAGTACCCCTGCCAATTACTTACGAGCAACAAATGGCGGTGTTGTAACCCAGGGAGTAGAGTTCAGGTGGTAGAAAGATGAACATAACAGGAGACATGGAAAACGTTGCCAAACAGTTATTTAATCTGAAAACGGACAGGCAAATTCAGGTGAGATCCATGCCTTGTTCATTTTCAGAAAAGTAAGCCGGTCTACATTCTCTGAGGATAGTCGCATGCGACGGTCTGTTAGTACACCACCTGCAGCACTAAAGACGCGCTCAGATAATACACTGGCAGCAGGGCAAGCCAGCACCTCCAATGCATACTGGCTAAGCTCTGGCCATGTATCCAACTTAGAGACCCAAAATTTGAAAGGGGAAGAGGCATCTGGGAGTACACTTAGAGGGAAAGACAAGTAGTCTGTCACCATCTTACGGAAATGTTGCTTCCTGGTGACTGGAGCCGTCTCGGATGGTGTAGACCTTGCTGGCGCTGTCACAAAACTTCGCCACATTTGTAACATACAGCTCTTGCCCTGTGCAGAGGCGCTGCTTGTGCTCCCTCTTGTTGTAGAGGTGTCTACACTGCCTCGATGCACAGAGCTGCTTTGTAAAGCAGTAGCAGCAGCAGCTCTCTCGGCTGGAATGTACAACTGTATGGATTGCACCAGTGTGTCTTGGTACTCCCGCATTTTACGGTCCCGGTTCACCGGTGTGATGAGGGTTTGTAAGTTGTCCCGGTAGCGAGGGTCTAGGAGGGTGTACACCCAATAATCTGACGTGGTGAGAATGTGGGCGATGCGGCGGTCGTTTCTCAGGCACTGAAGCATGAAATCAACCATGTGCTGCAGACTCCCAACTGGCCAACAAAAGCTGTCCTCTGGAAGAGGCGTCATCTCTGCCTCCTGTGCATCACCCCACCCTCGCTCTACATACTGACTAGAGCGTTGTGTACCTCCCTTTGTAGGGATTTCTTCCTCCTCCATTGACTCCTCCTCCTCCTCATCCTCCTCACAAAGTGAGCCCTGCCCAGCCCTTTGTGAGGAACCACGTTGCGCTGACTGTCCTGAAGGTAATTGAATTTGTGACTCCTCATCCTCCACCTCTTCCAAAACCTCTTCCTTTAGTGCTTTCAGTGATTTCTGAAGCAGGCAGATAAGGGGGACAGTCATGCTGACTAGTGCATCATCTGCACTCGCCATCCGCGTTGAGACATCAAACGCACGCAAAACGTGGCAGATGTCCTTCATAGAGGCCCACTCAGTAGTGGTGAAGTGTGGACGGCGCAAAGAGCGACTTCATTGCGCCTGATGCAGCTGATACTCCATTACTGCTGTCTGCTGCTCACACAACCGCTCCAACATATGTAACGTGGAATTCCACCTGGTGGGTACGTCACATATGATGCGATGTTCAGGAAGGCAAAATCGGCGTTGCAGAGCAGCAATGCGCGATCTGGCTATGCTGGAACGTCGCAAGTGAGCGCACTCTAGGCGGACCTTCTGCAGCAGTCCAGCAAGATCCGGATAGTCCCTCAAAAAACTCTGCACGACCAAGTTGAGCACATGTGCCAGACATGGTATGTGAGTAAGGTTGCCAAGGCCCAGAGCTGCCACCAGATTTCGGCCATTGTCACACACTACTAAGCCTGGCTGGAGATTCGCAGGCAAAAACCACACGTCGCTCGCCTGCTTGATGGCATTCCAGACCTCCTGCGCTGTGTGGCTTAGATTCCCCATTGAAATCATTTTCAGGACGGCCTGTTGACGTTTGGCCACGGCTGTGCTCATATCGGTCGCAACAGGTAAGCGTTCACGGGTCCATGTGGAGGTATACCGTGACGGCTCGTGCAGCGATGATTCTGAGGAACTGGAGTAGGAGGAGGAATCAATGTGTACAGACTGGATTCCTGCAATCCTTGTAGTTGGCAGAACACGTACAGCGCCACTGGCAAGATCTGTACCCGGCTCCACAACATTGACCCAATGGGCAGTGAGGGAAAGGTATCGTCCCTGGCCATGGGTACTGGTCCACGCATCGGTGGTCAGGTGGACCCTGCTACTGACGGCGTTTAGTAGCGCATGTTTAATGCTTCCCTCGACATGTTTTTGCAGAGCAGGGACGGCTTGCCTGCTGAAATAAAATCGGCTTGGCACATTATATTGTGGGACTGCCAATGCCATTAAGTTCCTGAAACTGTCAGTCTCCACCAGCCTGAATGACAGCATTTCAAGGGACAGGAGTTTTGCAATGCCAGCATTCAGAGCCTGTGCTCGTGGATGGTTTGCCGAGTATGGCCGTCTTTTATCCCATGCCTGTGGTACCGATGGCTGTTTTGTGGCCTGGGAGTGTGACGATGACTGTGAACTCGCTGCTGTGGGTGGAATAACAGTTTGTCTATGGACAACAGTGACCGAGGTTCTTCCATGGAGATCCTGTGAGGAAGCCGAACCAGGTGTGTGTTAGCTGGAGGTAGAGGCTCCAACACGACCTGAAGATGTAGGTGCTGCTGTAGGTTGGCCTACATCTCCAGTGTGTCTTTGTAACTCAGCTACGTGCTTTGTCCGTACATGTTTCCACATATTTGTGGTATTCAGGTTACTGATATTTTTTACCTCTTTTAACTTTTTGCTTACACAGCTTGCATTTAACATAGCAAATATCATCTACAAGTCTGTCAAAAAAGGACCACGCAGTGCAAGTCATGGGAGCGCCAATTTTGACATTTGTAAGAGAACTGCTCCCAACAGGTGCCAAACTGGAGGCTACAGGCAAGCAAGTCTGCAGCCTACCTCTCCCTCCTCTTTGTACCGTTGGGCCAATCTCTTCCTCAGAGCTGCTCCCACCACCTTCCTGTTGCTCACGCCATGTTGGGTCTCGGACTTCATCATCTCCACTACCCTCTTCCAACACCTGCTGCTGTTGGATGGTCTGGGCAGCACCATGCTCCACAAAACCTGGCACCTGAGTCTCATCATCATCATGAGATGCGTTCTGCGGTGTGCTGTCCATCGGCACTGGCTCACCCGCCTCTTCAGATTGAGAGAGACACAGCTGTTGCGCATCACTGCATACTCCCTCTTCTTCAAATTGCACAATTCTGCTTGCCTGTGCCCGTGTTTGCGAGCCAACAGATTCTGAGAACAGAAGCAGAGACTCAGCTGGCTCCTGTACAGAACTCTCTGACTGCCTGGGCAATTTGACAGGCGGTGAACAGACAGATGGTTGCTCAACAGTGTTGTGTTCCTGAGAGGAGGTGGAAGGAATTGAAGTTGATGCATTGGCTGCCATCCAACCAACACTGGCTTCAATTTGTTCTTCCCGCAGCAGGGGGGCACGCCGAGCTCCTACCAAAGTGCGCATAAAGGAACGCTCACGGGGACAACTGGTGGATGCTGTGTCACTGAGGGCGGCAGCAGCCACAGAATCCCCACGTCCTCTCCCTGCTGAAACTCCACGGCCACGACCACGTGCCTTACTCACTGACTTCTTCATCTTGGTAGATTGATAAAGAAAGTCAGAAAAGTTATAAGGCCTAAGTGTGGTTATTACGCAGAGACTGAAGTGAACACTGAAACACAACTGTTCACAATCTGTGAAAGGCTACTCCTTTGTCTACTTCTATAGTGTTTGCAACCAATGTATTGGATACGGATGGAAGCGCGTCACACTAATAGATTATATTTATTTTAAATGGAATGGAGCAGAACCTAATTGGAGAGAAATGACAAGGATGAGGCACTGAGACACGCTCAGCAGAGTACAAGCAGCAGTGCTTGAACAAGTAACTGGAGCGTGATGTGCACTCAAAAAATAAAAAACACAGACTGAAGTGAACACTGAAACACAACTGTTCACAATCTGTGAAAGGCTACTCCTTTGTCTACTTCTATAGTGTTTGCAACCAATGTATTGGATACGGATGGAAGCGCGTCACACTAAAATTTAAATTGTATGGAGCAGCAAGAATTACACTGAAGAAAAAAAAAAGAGTCTGTGAGTGACACGTGCAGATGCCTACAGACAGCGTTGCATGCATAGCAAACTGCAGCGTCACCTGCACTCACACACACCTTGCAGAGCTGTTAAAACAACACTGCAGGCAAAAGGAAGCTTTACACAGCGGTTGGTGCTAGCCTGCCTAAAGCACAGTACACTAAATCGCAATCTCTAACTGTCCCTCAGAGTCAGCACAGCAGCGTTCTGTCCCTTACTGAATTCACAGCACAGTGACGCTAAAATGGCGGCGGCGCCTTTTATAGTGCATTCTGACATCATTTCAGCATCCAATCACAGCCATGCCATTAGTTAACATGACCGCAGCAGTACAGGATGTGCCCACACTTCTTAGGATTCCTCATTGGCTGACTAAAATCACATTGCCTCTCAAAGAATTATGGGAACTTCCGATTCCGGTATACGATATATGGAAAATATCGGAACTAAGTATCGAAAGTCCGATACAGCTAATATCGGCCGATACCCGATACTTGCGGTATCGTATCGCTCAACACTACTTGTGATACAGTACCCTTTTTTCTGCTTTTTATGTTCTGGTGTAATCCATACTGAGCCTGTGAGAGTCTGTGTCTGACTCTGGAAATACAGTATATACGGAGATTTAAAATTACCCCAACACTGTATACAGCTGTACGCTTCAGATACATTACCCTTTTTCTGCTTTTTATATTCTGGTGTAATCCATATTGAGCCTGTGAGAGTCTGTGTCTGACTCTGGAAATATATACAGAGATTTAAAATTACCCCTACACTGTATACGCCTGGTATCTTCTGATACATTACCCTTTTTCTGCTTTTTATATTCTGGTCTAATTCATACTGAGCCTGTGAGAGTCTGTCTGATTCTGGAAATATATATGGAGATTTAAAATTACCCAAACACTATACAGCTGTAAGCTTCTGATACATTACCCTTTTTCTGCTTTTTAAATTCCGGTGTAATCCATACTGAGCCTTTGAGCGTCTGTGTGTTACTCTCAAAAAATAGACGGAGATTTAGAATTTTCCCCTTCACCATATACAGCTGTACGCTTCTGATACAGTACCATATATCTGCTGGTATTTTGGGTACATTTTCCCAAACATGAGGAAGTATGGTGGAGGAGGCCGCGGACGTGGCCGAGGGGGGCCAGCTGGTACTGATGGTGGTGGTGGTGCATCTGCTGGTAGTGCCAAAAGCACAATAGCACCTAAGGCAGGAGGTGTTGAGCCTGTGTCATCGTCTGGCTCCAGAAGGCCTGGAAGGCTCCCTTTTCTGGGAGTAGGTAAACTGTTTTTAAAGCCGGAGCATCAGGAACAGGTTTTGGCTTACATTGCCGAAACAGCCTCCAGCTCTCTCGCCTCCTCTTCTGAAGTTTCAAAAAATGCAAGCACTGAGTCGTCAGTGCAGGCTCCTGGTCAGGAACAACACCTTTCCTTGTGTCCTTCACCCCCACCAAAAGTGAAGGATGCGGCAGGCCACACTTCAGATTACTCCATGGACTCTTTTCACATACCATGTCTGGGTTATCAAGTCAAATCCTGAATTCCCCAGTCCAACATGAATCTGACATGGAGTGCACTGATGCACAGCCACTGCTAGATGATTCAGCTGGTACATTCACCCAGAGCACTACATTGCCCTCGCAGTCTACTGATCCAGAATCTGACCCTGATGAAACTCAGGTGCCCCTTCCCGCATACTATACCACCTTACACGGTGACACAGAGGAAGGTGCAGATGAAATTGAAGAGGAGGTGATGGATGACCCAGTTGTTGACCCGAATTGGCATCCATTGGGGGAAGAGGGTGCCGCTGGCAATAGCTCAGAAGAGGAGAAGGATCCGCAGCAGGCATCGACATCGCAGCAGCGGTTATCTGGCAGGCCCGTAGTGTTAAGGGCCTGCGGAATGCACCTAATAGATATTATGGAGAGGTGCATTCGCAGCCCGGAGTCCACCGTGCAGCTAGTAAGATGGCGCAAGAAGCGACCTCTGTTATCCCGCAGAGTCGCCAAAATAAACGCCGTAACTCGCTGTGGCAATATGTGCGAACTCTGTTATTCCACAGAGCCGCTAGAAGTGCCGCAGCGCTATATGGCGATGTGTGCGAACTCACTTAACACCACTGAGTCGCAAAATAAACACGCTAGGGCGCTGTCTAGCGTTGAAAGCGAACCCTGTTACGTCACAGAGCCGCTGAGAAAAACTTCTGTGTCCTGTCAGGCACCCAGGTACACAGTTGACTGCTAAGCGAACATAGAACGTGATCATGCGCTAATGTCCTCGCGGGAGACACCCACAATCTATGGCGTCTGAACGCCAGACCCTGAATACGGCAATCAAACTCCTCACCGGTTATGCCGGTAATCTAGGCCATCTAGGACACCAACCCTGACCAGATAGCATACCAAACTCCTCACCGATTAAGTCAGTATTCTAGGGGCTTATTTCAGCCGGGCCCTAACCACACACACGCATGACCACATTCACTGGCGCAAAGCATATGACAATTGATATTAGCGCATGGCGGCCCAGCCATGCCACCCTTTTATAGCAACAGCTATAGGACCTGCCAGAAACAAGGACCAATGAGAAACTGTTCCAAAACACATGCAGTTTCAGGACCTTCCTGGTGGACCAATAGGAGCTGCTGCAGTACCAAAACATGTGACCCCTGATCTCCAATGAGAGATCTTACCCTGGGCATGCTCAGAAGGGGAAACGCAGGACTTCGTCCCAAAGACATCTGCTCCCGCACTGGCTATAATAGCAGATCCAGGAGAGACAGCAGTAAGTCTCTGCACAGTACTGGAATGGGCAAGACGCTGGCACCGACGTCTCTGCTGAGCAGGCTCCACTGTGGCCGGAGACGAATGTGGGACTGGTTCAAGACTCCCCTTGTGCAGCAGCGGGAACTCGAACCCTAACACGTAGCAGTCCAAAAGTGTGTTAAAAAAACAAAAAGAGTTGCTGGACAGCTTGTCTAGATGGTCAAATTAGCACAGCATGCAAGCCTGAAAATTTATGCCATAGTAGGAAGAGTGCAGTGTGACACTTTTTTGACCAAAATCCTATTTATGAGGCAAAGGTTTTCTGTAAGAAGTGCGGAAGGACCTTTAGCCGAGGGAAAAATCTCAGAAATTTGAATACCAGTTGCTTGCTTAGACATTTAATGAACATGCACTTGCAAGCGTGGACGGACCACAAAACCTCAGGTAACACATGTTCACCTGCTCCAACTGAAGTTAGCCAGCAATGCTCCATCGCTTCCCCCACTGTAAGCCCACCGGTTAGCACACCACCAGCAAGAAATGTTGAGTTGTCGTCGCAAGGCCAAAGTAGTAAGGGAATCACAATGTTTTTGCAACGAAAGACTGAATCTAGGCCATCACCACCACCACCATCACCATCACCAACCCCTCTCAGTCCGTCATGTCCACCGCTAGTTCACCCATATGCAGCTCCCAAGTCCAGCTCACCCTACCAGACACTCTGAGTAGGACAGAAAGTACTCAACCTCTCATCTGCGTACACAGGCTTTGAATGCCTGCATTGCCAAACTGATCTCATTAGAGATGATGCCCTTCCATTTGGTTGAAAGCGCAGCGTTTCAAGAGCTCATGGTCTTTGCTGTCCCACGCTATGACCTATCCAGTCGGCACTTCTTTTCTAGAAAAGCCACCCCTGCCCTCCACCTGCATGTGAAAGACCGCATTGTCCATGCACTCAAACAATCAGTAAGTGGAAAGGTGCACCTCACAACAGATGCATGGGCCAGTAGGCATGGCCGGGGCCATTACGTGTCCATCACTGCGCACGTGGGTAATGTGGTGGATGCAGGGTCCACAGAGGACAGCGGCGATGGCACAGTGCTGCCTAGCCCACAGTATAGGCAACAGTTGGCTGTAGGTGTTCGACCCTCCTCCTCCTCCTCCAGAAGCAAAAGCTCGTCGACAGAGCGCAGTCGCACGAGCACTCCATCCGCAGCTGCCAGTGTTGCAAACGAGGTGTCCCACTATCGAACAGTTAGTGGTAAGCGTCAGCAGGCTGTTTTAAAGATGATGTCTTTGGGCGACAACAGACACACCGCGGAGGTACTGGCCGACTACTTGCAGCGAGAAACTGAGTCATGGCTGGGCAGTCTACATCTTGCGCCAGGCAAGGTAGTCAGTGATAACGGACATAATTTTATGGCGGCCATAGCCCTGGCAGAACTCAGACACATTCCTTGCCTGGCTCACACCTTGAACCTGGTGGTGCAGTGCTTTCTAAATAATTATCCGGAGTTAACAGCCCTGCTCCATAAGGTGCAAAGACTGTGCTCGCACATCCGTCGCTCGCCCGTAGACTCCAGTCGTATGCAGAGGCTGCAGCGATCGTTCCACCTCCCCAAGCACCGCCTAATCATAGACGTTGCAACAAGGTGGAACTCCACCATGCACATGGTTGAGAGGCTGTGCGAACAGAGGGAGGCTGTAATGCATTTGTGGGAGGATCCACGGGTAGGCAGTTTGAGGGCAGACATGAAGTTGTCGAGTGTGCAGTGGTCAAAGCTGAAAGATCTCTGTAAAGTCCTTCAGTGTTTTGAGGAATGCATACGGCTGGTAAGCACAGACGACGCCATCATAAGCATGATTAAGGATCAGGCATCTGCTGCGGAGGAGTAAGACGAGGAGGAGGAGGAGGGAAGCCTTGATGACAGTCAGCCATTGTCTGCTCAGGGAACTGTCCTGGAAGAGGTGGAGGAAGAAGAGGAAGAGGAGGAGGAGGATGAGGGGGGATGATTATTTTGGGGAGGAGGATGCTTCTCAGCGGGAAAGAGAAAATGTTGGCTTGCGAAGGTCAGGTACAGGGTTTGTGCGTGACTGGAGGGATGTGGATTTGGCAGAAAGTGCACCTCCACCCACGACTGTCAGTGCATCATTGACACCTGGAACATTGGCCCACATGTGTGATTATGTCTTGCGGATCCTAAAATGGGACCCCCGCATTACCAAAATTATGAAGGATGACGACTACTGGCTGGCCAGCATTCTCGATCCTCGCTATAAAGGCAAATTACAGAACATCATGCCACAAGAGAACCTAGAGCTAATATTGGCGAACAAATAAGCAACTCTGTTAAACCGTTTGTTAGAGGTATTCCCAGCACACAGCAGCGGTGCAGGTTCTACCACAAGCCGTACTGGGCCAAACGGAAAAGGTATTCGTGGTGCATACAGCTGAAGTGGCGTTGGAGACAGGGGATTCATGACCATGTTGTGGATTGATTTCTCGAGTAACGCTCACACAACTGGCAATACTGAATCGATTGCAACAGACAGGAGACAGCAGTTGTCAACTATGGTTCAAAATTACCTCTCCTCCCCTATCGATGTTCTCCCTCACAGTTCATTCCCCTTTGACTACTGGGCCTGTAAACCGGACACCTGGCCTGAATTGGCACAATATGCTTTACAGGAGCTAGCTTGCCCTGCTGGTAGTGTGCTATCAGAAAGAGTCTTCATTGCAGCTGGATCAATTCTGACAACCAATAAGAACGACCCGGCTATCGACCCAAAATGTTGGTGATCTCGCCTTCATTAAAATGAACCATGCCTGGGTTTCAAAGGATTTTGTACCACCTTCTCCTGATGACACATAGGTTGCCAGAAAAATGGCTCGCTTTGTCCTCCTCTTCCTCTGACTTCTCCAATTCCTCCATTTGCAGCTGCTGAACGTCCAGCCTACACCTCTACATATGCCAGTTTTTCCACTTCCCTAACTGGGCTGAACCCCCCCAGGGCCGGCGTCAGCACCTGGCGCACCCGGGCAAGTGCAGGTGCCCTGAGCAGGTGGGAGGGCCCACTTGTGGGCGATGGCACTGGCATAGGGCCCCTCATAATACGCAAAAGTGTCTCTGACGGTGGGGGGGCCCACTCGCTGTCAGACACACCAAAGTATCATGAGGGGCCCTGTGCCAGTGCCGTCGCCCACAAGTGGGCACCCCCTGCTTGATCAGGGCCCCAGCACTTGCAATATTTACCTCTCCCTGCTCCACCGCTGTGACGTCTTTCGCTTTTCATGACAGTGACATTCAGGTCAGAGAGCGCTATGACGTCACGTCTGTACGCCCTCTGCCTGAACAGTCCAAGTGCAGAGAGCTGGAAGATGGCGATGCTGAGGAGTCCAGAGTAGAGCAGTGCCCAGCGAGGAGAGGTATTTCTTTTTTTTTAATGTTTGGAGCAATATATGGGGAGCATTATACACTGGAGAATTATATATGGAGTAGTGTTGAGCGATACGATACTGCAAATATCGGATATCGGCCGATATTAGCTGTATCGGCCTTTCGATTCCGAATACCGATATTTTCGTCATATCGAATACCGGAGTCGGATTTGTCACTGTCACTGTCTGTGTCCGTCGGTCGGGTCTGTCACTGTCAGTGTCCGTCGGTCGGGTCTGTCAGGAGTCAGCGGCACTTACCTGGCAGAAGATCTCCGGCGGTCACGTCCTGGACTGCTTCATGGCCGCCATCCTCTTCTCCCCGGCGGTCACATGCAGTTTCTCGCGATAACTGCAGTGACTGCTGGGTAATCCCGGCCGTAAAGCAGTCAGTCCGATGACGTCACCGCCGGGGAAGCAGGTAATCAGCTGTGCTGCGTCGGGATGTTAGGCTCTGCCTGTCATTGCGATGTAGCAGAGCTGGATCGTCGTGGGACTGTCGTTGCTATGGACTGCGTCGGACAGGTGGTATACTGTTGGTTTGTTTTTTTTCTTTTTTTACAGGAGATCGATGGCGTCGCAGGAATGAGAGTACAATAAAAGAAATGAAAACTGTGTTGTCTCTTTTATTTCATTAAAAGACTTTTTTCTTGCTTTGTCTTTTTTTTATGCATTTAATAACTTTGGGATTAATAATGGATCGGTGTCTTATTGACGCCTCTCCATTATTAACCGGGCTTATTGTCACCGTGCAATCAACGGTGACATTAACCCCTTATTACCCCGCTTGCCACCGCTACAGGGCAAGTGGGAAGAGCCGGGTAAAGTGCCACAATTGGCACATCTTTTGATGCGCCAAATGTGGGGCTGCTGTAGCCTGGTATTATCAGGCTGTTGAGGGCCAAAATCCATGGGCCTTGACAGTCTTTTAATACCAGGCCGCAGCAGTCTGCATTTTACTTGGCTGGTTAACAAAAATAGGGGGACCCCTACGCCGTTTTTTTTTTCGAGGGGATCCCCTATTTTTGTTAATCAGCCAAGATATGCAGACTGCTGTGGCCTGGTATTATCAGGCTGGCAAGGTCCATGGATCTTGGCTCCTTAACAGCCTGAAAATCCAGGCCTCAGCGGTCTGCTTCATCTGGCTGGTTAACAAAAATAGGGGGGACCCCACGCCATTTTTTTTCGAGGGGATCCCCTATTTTTGTTAACCAGTTCCCTCTGACGTCACTGATTGTGTCCCTGGCTGACCTGAAGTGAAAGTGGAAAGCAATCAATTAAGCTTTCCACTTCCTCTCCTGTCAGCCAGGAGAGGAACTCATTCATTTGGGGGTTTACTGTGAGGCTGCAGCATTAGCTGCGGTCCCTGCAGTAAACATTAACCCTTTCTGATGGATTACACCGTGGGACCTGACTGTACATCGGATTGGTAAGAATAATTTTGCTTTATTATTTTATTTTTATTACAGGAAATGGTTTTAGCAGGTAAATAAAATATGGTCAAAAACTGTGTGATTATTTCATTAAACTTCTTTTTTATTAAAGTGTGTGTGTGTTTGATTTTTCTTTCATACAATAGGATTAATAATTGAAAGTTGTCTGATTGACAGCTCTCAATTATTAACCTGGCTTAAAGTGACCTTTCAATTGCAAGGTCATTTTAACCCCTTATTAACCCATTCGCCACCGCTACAGGGCAATGGGAATAGACGGGCAAAGTGCCAGAAAGGGCAAATCTAATTAGAGATTTGCCCTTTCTGGGGTGTCTGGGGGCAGATGTTAGCAGCCGGGGGGGGCCAAAAATAATGGTCCCTCTCTGGGCTATTATTATCTGCCCCCACTCACTGGCTTTGTCTGTCTGGTTGCGAAAATAGGGCGGGAGCAATTTTACACCTCATATATATATATACATGTCATTGAATTTGTGACACATATATATATATTTATATTTATAGTTCATACACTTCTACATAGTATAATAGCCGCTAATTCAATTGCCGGCTTTTGTGAAAATGCAGAACCCGACATGAAATGACACTTGGTTTACATACAGTTAACCATGTCTTTTCATGTAGTTTGATATCTGATTTGCACAAACAATTACATGAGTGTAAGTGTGCAAAATTTCACACCTGTAGGGGTTAATTAAAGGTGTAAATTCGTAGCAAAAAAGTCCTTTTTTTTACAATGAATTTACACCTTTAATTAACCCCTACAGGTGTGAAATTTTGCACACATAGACTGATGTAATTGTTTGTGCAAATCAGATTGCAAACTACATGAAAAGACATGGTTAACCCTATGTACACCAAGTGTCATTTCATGTCGGGTGCTTCTGTCTTTTCACAGAAGTCGGCTTTACCCGGCAATTGAATCAGAGGATATTTTACTATGTAGAAGTGTATAAACTATACATATATGTATATATTATATGTCACAATGACATGTATATATATATATATATATATGTATTCTATGTGTGTATATTTAGTGTTTACAAGGAAATAAAGGTTTTTTTTAGTTGCGATATTTTGTTCCCATAGACTTACATTGGACTTCCGGTATCGAAATCGGATATCGACGATATTTAGTGATATCGGCGATACCATTTCGATACGATATTTTTAGATATCGAGCAGTATCGCTCAACACTAATATGGAGCCCATCATACCCTTGAGCATCATAGATAGGGCCTATTACACACTGGAGCATTATAAATGGGGCACATTATATATGGAGCATTATATAGGCCCATCATACACTGGAGTATCATATACAGGGCCCATTATACACTGGAGCATTATAAATGGGGCCCATCATACACTGCAGCATCATAAACGGGGCTCATTATACACTGTAGCATCATCCATGGGGCCCATCATATATTGGAGCATCATATGGGTCCAATTATATATGGAGCATTATATAGGCCCATCATACACTGGAGCATCATCCATGGGGCCCATCATACACTGGAGCATTATAAATGGGGCCCATTATATATGGAGCATTATACACTGTTTGCATAATTACTAGGCAAGTTGTATTTGAGAGGATTCTTTTTATTATTGAACAACAACTATGTTCTCAATCAACCCAAAAGACTCATAAATATCAAAGCTTTAATTTTTGGAAGTTGGAGTGTTTTTTTTTTTAGATTTGGCTATCTTAAGAGGATATCTGTTTGTGCAGGTAACTATTACTGTGTAGAATTATTTGGCAACTTAATAAAAACCAAATATATACCCATCTCATTGTTTATTTTTACCAGGTAAACCAATATACAACACAAAATTTAGAAATAAACATTTCTCACATTCAAAAACAAAAATAAAAAAAATCAGTGACCAACATAGCCACCTTTCTTTATGATGTCACTCAAAAGCCTTCCATCCATAGATTCTGTCAGTTGGTTGATCTGTTTACGATCAACATTGCGTGCAGCAACCACCACATCCTCCCAGACACTGTTCCAAGAGGTGTAATGTTTTCCCTCCCTGTAGATCTCACATTTTATGAAGGACCACAGGTTCTCTATGGGGTTCAGATCAGGTGAACAAGGGGGCCATGTCATTATTCTTTCTTCTTTTTGACTTTTACTGGCCAGCCACGCTGTGGAGTATTTGGATGCATGTGATGGAGCATTATTCTGCATGAAAATCATCTTTTCTTGAATGATACCGACTTCTTCCTGTACCACTGCTTGAAGAAGGTGTCTTTCAGAAACTGGCAGTAGGTCTGGGAGTTGAGCTTCACTCCATCCTCAACCCGAAAAGGTCCCACAAGTTAATCTTTGATGATACCAGCCCATACCAGTACCCCACCTCCACTTTGCTGCTGTCTGAGTCGGAGTGGAGCTCTCTGCCCTTTACTGATCCAGCCTCGGGCCTATCTATCTGGCCCATCAAGAGTCACTCTCATTTAATCAGTCCATAAAATCTTAGAAAAATCAGTCTTAACATATTTCTTGTCCCAGTCTTGATGTTTTATCTTATGTTTCTTGTTCAAAGGTGGTCGTTTTTCAGCCTTTCTTACCTTGGCCATGTCCCTGAGTATGGCACATCTTGTGCTTTTTGATACTCCAGTAATGTTGCAGCTCTGAAATATGGCAAAACTAGTGCCAAATGGCATCTTGGCAGCTTCACGCTTGATTTTCCTCAATTCATGGGCAGTTATTTTGAGCCTTTTTTTATCAACACGATTCTTGCGACCCTGTTGCCTTTTTGCCATGAAACGCTTGATTGTTCAGTGATCACACTTCAAAAGTTTGGCAATTTCAAGACTGCTGCATCCCTCTGCAAGACATCTCACAATTTTTGACTTTTCAGAGTCCGTCAAATCTCTCTTCTGACCCATTTTGCCAAAGGAAAGGAAGTTGCCTAATAATTAAGCACACCTTATATAGGGTGTTGATGTCATTAGACCACACCCTCCTCATTACAGAGATGCAAATCACCTGATTTACATAATTGACAGTTGGATTTCAAGCCTATACAGCTTGGAGTAGGACAACATGTATAAAAAGGATGATGTGATCTAAATACTCATTTGCCTAATAATTCTGCACACAGTGTATAGGCCTATCATTCACTGGAGCGTCATCCATGGGCTCATCATATACTGGAGCATCATATGGGGCCCATTATATATGGAGCATTATATAGGCCCATCATACACTGGAGCATCATCCATGGGGCCCATCATACACTGGAGCATTATAAATGGGACCCATCATACACTGGAGCATCATATACGGGGCCCATTATACACTGGAGCATCATTTTGGGCCCATTATATATGGAGCATTAATCATATAGGGTATGAAGTA
Source organism: Oophaga sylvatica (assembly GCA_033576555.1). NCBI lineage: Eukaryota > Metazoa > Chordata > Amphibia > Anura > Dendrobatidae > Oophaga > Oophaga sylvatica. Next base: position 315,197,664 of record JARQOD010000005.1, on the reverse strand, counting down.
TCATATGGAGCACATATGGGGCCCTATTCTGTATGGAGCATTATATGGAGCCCATTCTGTATGGAGCAATATATGGGGCCCATCATATACTCTATGGAACTTTATATGCGACTCATTATACTGTATGGAGCAATATGTGGGGCTCATTATACTCTATGGGGACGGTCCTATACTGTATGGCACATTATATGGGGACCATCATGTACTGTAGCATTATGTGGAGCTCATAATATACTGTATGGAACATTGTATGGGACCAATTATTCTGTATGGAGCAATATATGGGGCTCATTATTCTGTATGGCGCACTATGTGGTGGCCATAATACTGTATGGAGGAACATACTGTTCGGTTTTTGAGCTATTGTACAATTTAAAATAGATATCAGTCATGTAATGTAAGAAGTGACGTATTTGTCATTTTACTATACCTATATTTCTCTGCCGTATCGGAGCATCATGAATTGTGGTATGTGTTAAAGAGGCCCACTGACACTCTTTCGCCCAGAGCACACGAAAACCTGAAGCCAGCCCTGCTCCCCCCACAACTTTAGCCAAATAACCCCCAGTTTTCAATGCGTAACTATTATTATAAAGTAAATTAAGGTTGCCAAGCTTAAGTAATAAGTATTTATGTTGTTGGCATTGAAATGGGCACTGTAGGTGTGTTTACTGTCCTCCAGTCCCTGCCGACTTTGCTTCCCCATTGACTTGCATTGGGTTTCGTGTTTCAGTCGGAACTCCGACTTTTCCCGATAGTCGGCCGATTTCGTTCGACTCGACTTTTGAGAAAGTCGGGTTTCATGAAACCCGACTCAACCCTAAAAAAGGCAAAGTCGCTCATCTCTATTGACCAGTAAGCCTGGCCACAAACTTTATATTTCCCCAATTGCCCACTGGGTAAATATGGCGGCCACTGGGACTGAGGCAGAAGGCGTTCTGGTGCATGTCCTACCACCACTGAGGATTGCTGAATGTTTCTCTGTCCATGTTGCCTCCTACTCCTACTCCGCCTCCTACTCCTACTCCGCTTCCTCCACTGCCTTCTCATCCAGTCAGCATAACACCTGCACCACCAATTTGAGAACAACCAGGAGGAAATGACCGCAGGCTGTTCTGAAACTCCTCTGTTTGGAGGAAAGATCCCACACTTTGCAGAAGCTGCTGAAAATGCAGGCTGTCTTTGTGTTCTTTCGGTTTCACCCTGCTGCTGCTCGCCTGTTTTTGCTGCAGTATCACTTCTGCCATCCTGCTCACTGCCTCATATGCGATGTACTCACAAGGTGGAACTCCACCTTGCATATGCTGGAGAGACTGTGGGAGCAGCAGCAGGCAATAGTGGAGTTACAGCTGCAGCATGCATGGGTGAGTCGCTCTGCAGAACAATACCACTTCACCACCATTGAGTGTGTCTCTATGTGGTACATGGGTGCCGTGCTGCTTCGAGTAATTCACAAACATGGCCAGCACTGATAACATATAATAATAATCCTTATTTATATAGCGCCAACATATTCCGCAGCGCTTTACATTTTAACAGTTTCAAAACACAAGTCATATGTAACAATGTAGTTATGTGAGTTGTGACAACTGGAGAGAGAGATTGGAGGAGATGTGACGGCATGGGGTCGGTAGCGCATATAGTCGGACGAGAGGAGGAGAGGAGTCTGGAGACTTCTTCTTCTGTGATGGGATCAAATGTGGAAAGTGAGCCAGGGAAATGCAGGGAGGGATGGGAGTCACAGCACTTGGTGGTTGGGAGCAGATTTCCTGACGGATATTATCTATTTTTTCTATTAAGTGGAAGGCCAGGTCATCAGCACAGATGTCCGTGATAGGGGCTTGTGCTTTTGGCCTGAGGAGGGAGTGAAAAGTGTCAAAAAGTTTCTTGGGGTTGTTGGCTAGTGAGGAGATCAGGGTGGTGAAGTAGGTCTGTTTGGCTAGCTGAAGGGCAGCGTTATAAGTTCTTAACATAAATTTGAAGTGGATGAAGACTTCTGGTGTCTGTTTTTTTTCCATAGGCGTTCAGCACTCCTAGAGCATTGCTGGAGAAGATGAGTTTGCAATGTGAGCCAGGGCTGTTTTACTGTGTGTTCGGAAGTTCTGAGGGTGAGCGGCGCTACTTGGTCAAGGGTGCTTCTAAGAGTGTCATTGTAGTGATGAACAGCCAGATCAGGACAGGAAAAAGAGGAGATTGGGGACAGTGATGAGTGTAGTGAGTCAGAAAGTGTCTGAGGGTTAATGGCTTGTAGATTTCTGAATGTGTGGTAGGTAGGAGTGCGCTGGGGTGGTCGAGGATTTGTGAGCCTGAAGGAGAGAATGTTATGGTCAGAGAGTGGAAGCGGTGAGTTATTTAACATCATCAGCATTACAGCATTACTATCCTGGCGATGCCTGGCGATGATGGATGAGGTGGTGGAACAGGAGGAAGAGGAACAAGAACAGGGACCATTCACAGCACTATCAGGCCAGTCGTCTACACATGGCTGGGAGGGTAGGTTCCTGTACCAACAGCGGCCAAGCACACAACTGTCAATCCAAGGGACATTTCTGGAGGATGAGGAGGAATCATTTTTACAGCAGGGGGCACTCAAAGCAGCTCACAGGCATCACTGGAGTTAGGCTGATGGAATTCCCACCTGGCAGCAGGGGATCAGTGGAAGAACAAAGCACAGGAGGAGGAGGAAGTCGCCATGCAGCTGGGGCACCACCTCAGACAGAGGGTTAGAATGGCTGAAATGTGGGAAACCTTGCTCAGCATGACACAACATCCGGTATTTCCATTTGATGCAGTCCATATTAGCAGGAGGCAGCATTACAACAACATGGTAGAAGAGTACATGTTCAGATGTCTCCATGTGCTGAGTAATGGGTCTGCCGTATTTAAGTTCTGGGTCACCAAATTGAACACATGGCCTGAGCTTCCCCTTTATGCATTGGAGGTGCTGGCCTGCCCTGTGACAAATGTACTGACTGAACATGTATTTAGCACAGAAGGGGGTGTGATCTCAAACAGGTGGCAAGCTAGCAAGTTCACATTCATTAATATGAACCAGGCATGGATCCCACAGGACTTGTCCGTACTTTTGGTTGCTAGAGAAGTAGACTAGCAGCAACTAGCCATTGTTATTGTCCACTGCATTTTATTAGATCTACTTGCTATTTCCAATGTTTTGTGGCTCTCCAACTTTTATAAAAAATGACAAAACAGTGTCGGCTACCTCCTCCTTCGCTTCTTCCACCTACCATGCCTTGTCCACCTCCTCCTCAAACTCTTCTTCCAATTGGACCTCAGCGTCGTGGTTCAAGATTGTTATTTTTTTTACCCAATGTTATCTTAAGTCATATTCCTAAAAAAAATCCAAACCCCCAAAAACCCTCAAACAGTGTTGGCTACCTTCTCTGCGGCTTCCACCTACTACACCATGTTAATCTCTACCTCCTCTTCTGGATCGCCTGCCAGGGCAGTGGGATACTCGCTACCGGGCCGGTGTATTGAAGGGATGTGTCACAGCAGCGGTGACCCGGTCCGTGGCCCTGGGCGTCCAATGAAAAGGGATTTATTTAAAGGGGATTTAGAGTTTGTAGTGTAGGTATTCGTGACGTCACCTGTGGTATCTGGTAAATGGTGACCAGCGCTGCGGTGCAGATCCTCTGGGATAGATGGTGAGATGCAGCAGAGTTGATACAGTCTCCCACAGGTGAGACTATGATATCCCAGGGCAGGTAGATGTAGTGAAAGGTGGTAATATTGCTGGGAGATGTAGCTGAGTGCAATGGGTGACGCAGGAAGAAACTGAGAAACAGTCAGTCAGTTGCAGTTTCCAAAGCTTTACTTACAGTTTTGCAGGCAAAGCATCCAGGGCATTGAATACAGGTCGTACTGGAGTAGATCAGCCTGAAAGCAGTTTAGGATCCCCTTATTACAGGTGGGATTTGAGGTCTCCTTTCTAGCGCTGTTCTGTGAGGCATTGGCTGCTATAAGCTCCGTCCAAGTCCCTCTCTTTCTCTCTCATTTAAGTTGAAGTTCACTCTCATAACATGCAGCTGTAACCTGTTTCAGGAATCACTAACTTCTGGAGTCTCCGGCTCACATATGCTGCTGCTTTGAAGAAGAGTCTTAATTGGGACAGAGAACCTGCCGTCCTCTGCCCTCTGGAATTTGCTGCTGGGACTTTACTTCACCCTCTCAGCCTCGGACTCCAGGGGTCCGGTTTCTGGCGCTCAGACCTGGGGGTGAGCCCTGCTATGGCTCCTGTCCCCCAGCTTGTCTCCACACGTCTGTCCTCTCTCTCGTCCCTCCAGCTACACTTCTCACTCCTCCCCAGCCAGAATATTCCAGACAAGCTCTCCTGAAAATCAGGTGGTTGAGCTCCCCCTTTTGGTCTGGAGTAGAAAGGTGGTGTATGCTGTGTTACCTGCTAAGGGATCCTTCTGTGCTTTCAGGCATGACATCACCCTCTCCTGGAGGAAGGCAAGGTCACTGTGGCAGCCAAACTCCTGGGGTGCCACACTTCAACTTCCTCCTCCAGTTGAACCTCTGCATCCTCGTTCAAGATTGTTTTTTTTTTTTTATTCCATGATATTTTTAGTCATTTCCCTAAAAAAATACAACCTCCCCAAAAAAGAAACACAAATACAGTGTTGGCTACCTCCTCCTCTTCCACCTACAATGCCACATTTATCTCCAGCTCCATCTCCACTTTGACCTTGGCCCCCTAATTCAAGATTTTTTTTTTTAATTATTCTATGTTATTTTGTCATTTTCCTGGATTTGTTTGCTCATTTTGACTCTCATAGTTGTGATTTACCTATGATGTGAATTACAGGCCTCTCTCATCTTTTTAAGTGGGAGAACTTGCACGATTGTTGGCTGACTAAATACTTTTTCCCCACTGTATTTTGCTAATATCCCCTAAAAAGTATTTTGGATCAGTTCCTCATCATTAGGCCAGAGTCACACTAAGTGTATGAAAAATTTGTTCAAGTTTTCCTGCCGAGAGTCACACGAGTGTAATGCGAGTGTCATGCAAGTACAATCCGATTTTTTACACCTAGCATCCGATTTTCATCCGAATGCAGTGTGATTGCTATCCGATTGCAATGTGATTTTAACATGAGCCTTTACATACAGCAATTCTCTATGTGATTTACACATCATTTTCAAAGGAAATATTCTTCAAAACACAGACATTATATATATATATATATATATATATATATATATATAATATATATATATATATATATATATATACAGTACAGACCAAAAGTTTGGACACACCTTCTCATTTAAAGATTTTTCTGTATTTTCATGACTATGAAAATTGTACATTCACACTGAAGGCATCAAAACTATGAATTAACACAGGTGGAATTATATACTTAACAAAAAAGTGTGAAACAACGGAAAATATGTCTTATATTCTAGGTTCTTCAAAGTAGCTACTTTTTGTTTTGATGACTGCTTTGCACACGCTTGGCATTCTCTTGATGAGCTTCAAGAGGTAGTCACCGGAAATGGTCTTCCATCAATCTTGAATGAGTTCCCAGAGATGCTTAGCACTTGTTGGCCCTTTTGCCTTCACTTTGCGGTCCAGCTCAGCCCAAACCATCTCGATTGGGTTCAGGTCTGGTGACTGTGGAGGCCTAGTCATCTGGCGTAGCACCCCATCACTCTCCTTCTTGGTCAAATAGCTGTTACACAGCCTGGAGGTGTGTTTGGGATCATTGTCCTGTTGAAAAATAAATGATGGTCCAACTAAACACAAACCAGGTGGAATAGTATGCCGCTGCAAGATGCTGTGGTAGCCATGCTGGTTCAGTAAGCCTTCAATTTTGAATAAATCCCCAACAGTGTCACCAGCAAAACACCCACACACCATCACACCTCCTCCTCAATGTTTCACGGTGGGAACCAGGCATGTAGAGTCCATCCCTTCACCTTTTCTGCGTCGCACAAAGACACGGTGGTTGGAACCAAAGATCTCAAATTTGGACTCATCAGACCAAAGCACAGATTTCCACAGGTCTAATGTCCATTCCTTTTGTTCATTAGCCCAAACAAGTCTCTTCTGCTTGTTGCCTGTCCTTAGCAGTGGTTTCTTAGCAGCTATTTTACCATGAAGGCCTGCTGCACAAAGTCTCCTCTTAACAGTTGTTGTTGAGATGTGTCTGCTGCTAGAACTCTGTGTGGCATTGACCTGGTCTCTAATCTGAGCTGCTGTAAACCTGCGATTTCTGAGGCTGGTGACTCGGATAAACTTAGCCTCAGAAGCAGAGGTGACTCTTGGTCTTCCGTTCCTGTGGCGGTCCTCATGTGAGCCAGTTTCTTTGTAGCGCTTGATGGTTTTTGCAACTGCACTTGGTGAGGGACACTTTCAAAGTTTTCCCAATTTTTCGGACTGACTGACCTTAATTTCTTAAAGTAATGATGGCCACTCGTTTTTCTTTACTTAGCTGCTTTTTTCTTGCCATAATACAAATTCTAACAGTCTATTCAGTAGGACTATCAGCTGTGTATCCACCAGACTTCTGCACAACACAACTGATGGTCCCAACCCCATTTATAAGGCCAGAAATCCCACTTATTAAACCTGACAGGGCACAACTGTGAAGTGAAAACCATTCCCGGTGACTACCTCTTGAAGCTCATCAACAGAATGCCAAGAGTGTGCAAAGTAGTCATCAATGCAAAAGGTGGCTACTTTGAAGAACCTAAAATATAAGACATAATTTCAGTTGTTACACACTTTTTTTGTTAAATATATAATTCCACATGTATTAATTCATAGTTTTGATGCCTTCAGTGTGAATATACAATTTTCATAGCCATGAAAATACAGAAGAATCTTTAAATGAGGTGTGTCCAAATTTTTGATCTGTACTGTATATATTATATATAATATATATATATATATTAGATAGATAGAATAAGAGCCGGCAGGTCATATGCTGCACACAGTAAAATCACGGAGTGACAGGTTAGAATAGAATAGATAGAATAGATATATACACATAGAATACATAGATATATAGATGTCAGTGACACATACATATATATTTATGTATATATATTACATACATATATAGATAGAAGAGAAGCCCTCAATTCATCTGCAGCATACTGTAAAATCACTGCAGGAGCCAGCAGGACAGAAGAGATGGATTGCATACAGTAAATACATAAAGAATAGATAGATATATAGATTTCAGTGACAAATGCAATTAGTTTGTGTGCAGCTTACTGTACATGTATTTAAATAATAAATCTTAATTTTTCAGAAAAAAATGGGGTCTGCTCAATCGTAATTTTAGTATTCAGCAGAGGGAAAGTCGACAGCTGGGGGCCGATGTTTATAGCCTGGGAAGGGGGTAATACTAGTGATGAGTGAGCACTAAAATGCTCGGGTGCTCGTTATTTGGGTTGAGCAAATTGGAATACTCGGGTACTCGACCCGAGCAATAAGCCCAATGTAAGTCTATGGGAAAACAGAGCATTTTTGCCACAATCTCTCCCCCTCGGGTGTCCTTTTAAAGTCTAAAAACATCTGAAAATGATGGAAACAGTGCTTAAATGACATGGAAACATCATGGGGAATGCCCCTGGAAGCATTTCTGACTCCTAGGTCACTGCTGTGACCAATGATGTCAGCGTGCGATGCCACTTTTACAGGCTCACACTAAAACATACAAAAACAAAACCAAAATGGATTTTCCTGGGAAATATGTTAAAGAAAATCCTTTCCAGAATAATAATTTGTATGGAAGGCAAAAGAAATAACCCCCCTAAAAAATGTTCCATCACCACTTTGGCTACATTCACACGTTGCGTTTTTGATGCATTTTTCAACTTTGCCATTGCTTTCAACCAATACAAATATATTAACTGGGAATTGTCATTGTAGCATTTAACAACCTTAGCTGGCCATGTGGTGTGTGACACATCATCAGACGCAGCTTGTTTTATTTATGAAGTAGTGACTCTTAAAGTCACAAAGCCTCTTTTTATAGGGGCATCAGTCGGCATTACTATTCTTAAATGGCCATTATTAAAAAGTGGGTCTCCTATACTGTTATTGCCTATGCATTGAGTGGCTGGGCTTTCAAAAATTAGGACACACCCCAATATCCCTTTCACAAGACGTACAGGAGGGCCTCCTGAAAAAATGTTCCCATTAAAAGAAAGTGGGTCTCCCATAATGTTTGCCTATGCATTGAATGCAAGGGCTGCCTTTCCCTAAAGTTACAAGACACCCAATAACCCTTGGAACTGCCTTCCTGGATGGCCACATAAAATAAAAGTTCCCATTATTTTTCATTTGCTACTGCCATACTGTTAGCCTTAGCATTGAATACAAGGCCTGCCCTGCACCAAATTCACATGCACCTCAATAAGCCTTTGTACCCAAGTACAGGATGGCCACATGAAACAAAAGTTCCCATTATTTTTCATTTGGTACTGCCATACTGTTAGCCTATGCATTGAATGCAAGGCCTGTCCTGCACCAAAGGCACATGCACCCCAATAAGCCTTTGAACCCAGGTACTGGATGGCCACAGGAAAACCAAGTTCACATTATTCAATTGGTACTGCCATACTGTAAGCCAATGCATTGAATGCAAGGCCTGCCCTGCACCAAAGTTACAAAAATAAAAAATCTTTTTTTTCCTTAAAAATGATTTTTTAGCCCGCTATTTTTTATTTTCCCAAGGGTAACAGGAGAAATTGGACCACAAAAGTTGTTGTGCAATTTTTTCTGAGTACGCTGATACCCCATATGTGGGGGGAACCACTGTTTGGGCACATGGGAGAGCTTGGAAGGGAAGGAGCGCCATTTTATAATGCAGACTTTGATGGAATGTTCTGCTGGTATCATGTTGTGTTTGCAGAGCCCTTGATGTGCCTACACAGTAGAAACCCCCAACAAGGGACACCATTTTGGAAGCTAGACTCCCCCAAGGAGCTTATCTAGATGTGTGGTGAGCACTTTGAACCCCCAAGTGATTCACAGAAGTTTGTAAACGCAGAGCCATGAAATTAAAAAATCATTTTCTTCGTCAAAAATCATTTTTTTAGCCTGCTACTTTTTATTTTCCAAAGGGTAACAGGAGAAATTAGATCCTCAAAATTGGTGTGCAATTTGTCCTGAGTACACTAATACCCCATATCTTTGGGTAAACCACTATTTGGGCGCACGGCAGGGCTCAGAAGGGAGGGAGCACCATTTGACTTTTTGAATGCCATATCGTGTTTGGAGACCCCCTGATGTGCCTAAATAATGGAAACCCCTCAATTCTAGCTCCAACCTAACCCCAACACACCCCTAAAACTAATCCCAACCCTAATCCTAACCCTAATTGTAACCCTAACCCTAATTCCAACCCTAACCCTAATTCCAACACTAATTGTAACCCTAACCTTAATTGCAACCCTAACCCTATTTGTAACCCTAACAATAATTCCAAGCCTAAGTCCAAACCTAACCCTAATTATAACCCTAACCCTAATCTGTTGTGAATTCTCTGGATTCTGAGTTGGGGCTCCCTCCGGTTGTTGATATTAATGAACCAGTCTTGACTGACAGAGACCTTTCAGCTGCTGATGATTGGCAATCCGGGAGTCATGACTGGGGGATTTAAAGGAGTAACTTTCCCATGAGCATTGCTGGTGATTAGTTTCTCTTCCTGGTCCAGTTTGGAAGTCAGCTGGTTTTCTGCTGTCTCCTGCGAACATTCAGATAAGTTATTTTCTGCTTGCTTCTGTGGTTTTGCTTTTCTTTGTTTTTGCTGCCCTTCTGAGTGAGGTCAGCCGGGTCCTCCTGCTGGGGCCTGCGCTGGTCTCTGTTTCTCATTGATTTTTGTTCATTTGCTCTGTCCTTGTTATTTCAGTGGCTGCTGGGTAGCTGCTTGTTCACACCAGAGATCTGATTTAGTGGGGGCGAGAGCGTTGGTCTCAGCATTTTTGGAATCAAGTGTTGGAATTTTTCCTAAGGTTTTGCTGGGTTGCAGACAGTATTCTTTCCTGTGCTGTCCTATCTAGACAGTTTTTGGCCCAAGCGTTTGCTTACTCTATTTTCTGCCTGCGTTTGTATTTCATCTTGTCTAACCGCTATTATATGTGTGGGGGCTACCTATTCCTTTGGGGCACTACTCCGGGGAAGTTAGCTTTCCTCTTTCTATCTTTAGGCTTAGCTAACTCTCCGACTGTGTCGAGGCGTTTAGGTCACCGTAGGTACGTCCCACGGCTGCTTCTAGTTGTGCGGTTAGTTTAGGGGTCTGCAACCCATTAGTTCCCAACCTCTCTGGGTGTTTTGCTGCCTTGGCTGTTTTTGCTCCTGTCCTCCTCGGCTACCAAAATCATAACACTAACCCTAATGTAAAAATGAAAATAAATATATATTTTTTATTTTATTATATTTCCCTAACTAAGGGGGTGATAAAGGGGGGCTAGTTTACTATATTTTTTACTTTGATCACTGTGATAGGGTTTATCACAGTGATCAAAATGTAGTTTCACTGAATGAATGAATCTTCCCGGACCAAGATGGCGGCGCCCACCGGAGGAAGCAGGAGGGTCTGGGGACATCGGGAGGTACCGGGGGGGATCGGCGACCCTATTTCTCTCTCCAATGATTTGCGATCACATCAGAGGAGAGAGAAAGATAAAGCAGAATCGCGGCTATTTTTTTGCGGTCAATAACGGCGATCGCAAAAGCGCGGTTGGTAAAAACCAACCCGAATCATGTTCTCTGGGGTCTCGGCTACCCGCGGTAGCCGAGACCCTGGAGAAAATCTGACTCTGGGGGGCGCTATATACTTTTTCCACAGCGCCGTGATTTCACGGTGCTGTGGTTTAAGTACCCTTAACCACCGCCGTTAAAAGGCGTATCGGCGGTCGTTAAGAGGTTAAAATTTGATGTGAATTTGAAGGCATAAACATACTGAAAATCTGTGCCACTATATATGAGCTAATACATTTGCTTTTGTAATATATTGCTCTGAGAAAATGACATTTGTGATAATAACAGTGCAGAACATTTTATTGAAAAATGCAATGTATTTTAAAGTTACAGTGTTCATAACGTATGGAAAACAGGCAGCTTTTGATTTTATAGTAATTAATATTCTAGGTTAAATTCATTTTCCACTAGAATACAGAAGAGTAGATTGCCTTTAATAGTTAATATGGTAAATTGTATAGGCAGGGGTAAAGAAAACAGGTCTGATCAAATCATAAATGGCATTTCCATTAAGACTAAAGCCCTAATTTTCTTGCTTATTGCTCTTCTTGATAAAACGAATAAAAAAAAAGAAATGTCTTTAATATGCAAGAAAGGTCCTGAGAACTACATTCCTGCTGATATTTTTATGGAAAACAAGGTGAAATGATAAATTTGGAGTACAGAAATCTACATTTAGATGAAACTTCTTTAAGATGTATGATATGGGTGAGCAGAATAGAAACTTGTGTATATAAACCTGTATGTCCTTAGGTAACAAACTATACACACTTACAGCTGAGACTCTTTACTTAAACTGCTGTCTGGAAGATTATGATTTAATCTTTCATTTTTCTATTTTTAACACACCTGTTACATATTTAGTCAGAAAGAACATTTTAACATTATGATAATCTATAATTCTCTATTCACGGTAGTTTAGCTAGTTTTTCCATTTGTGAAACCAGTAAATTCTATAGTTAGACTATTGAATAAGGGATTTAAATATCTTTATCATGCATAAGAGTGCTTGTCACATTTTTTTTTAGAAATTGCTGCTTGATAGTGAATTGAAACCACTGTGGAATTTCAAAATTAGATATTCTGAATAACACAGTTATTAATTTCATGCCAATTTTTGAGCTATTGGAGATTATATGTTTACTTTCCAGGTTAACTTTAATATGACTGCTGATTGACTTTATTACTTAACCTGCATGTAATTATTACTGCTTCTTTTAGGCCTATCAGCAATTCTAAGCTAATAGGTGCTCAATTAGTAAATCCCATGTTGTTCTTTTTGTGTATGTGATACATACGCCTATTTCTGCCCATTACATTACTTTTTTGTGCGTTTTTATTTAGTTTCCCCCTGTGCACCCTATCTTCAATTAACATTTTTGTTTAAACTAGCATGTGGAAACTAGATACTACAATATCTAGACACTAGACACAAGGAGATGCTACTCTTGTATTTCTCTGTAGCACACCATTCGAAGGAGAAGCAGCAGCATGTAGGGAATATTACAGCAGTACTGAGCGGTGTAGCTGGAAATCCAGCACTGGGATGGTATAAAACACAGCTGCATCTGTGTACGCCTCATTTCTTCACTTTCTCTCTAGCATGATGTAACCTGTTTCCTTATTGAGCTGAAAGTCTGCCTCATCACTCCAAAATGGATTTTTGCTTTTTTTTATTACGTAAATGATCATTTTAGGAGGTAGAATTATATAAAGTGGTTCATAAATTAAGTATGAGACTTTCAAATTACCGGCGCTCATTGTGTCCTTGGGATGCAGTGAGTTACTGGTGCTTCTCACAAAATTAGAATATCATCATAAAGTTAATTTATTTCAGTTCTTCAATTCAAAAAGTGAAACTCATATATTAAATAGAATCATTACAAACAAAGTGATCTATTTCAAGTGTTCATTTCTGTTAATGTTGAAGATTATGGCTTATAGCTAGAGATGGACGAATCCGAACAGTAAAGTTTGGCATCCGTACTGAACACCTACTGTTCGGGCACGGACGCCGAACAAGGTCTTCACCAGGACATCCGTGTCACTGTTTGGGTTCGGCTGCCCAAACACCAGGTGTTTGTCGTGCTGTCATGTGCATTACAGCGTGGCAAACACCACTTCGGATGGCCAGTGAAATCATCCCCACTGATCACACAACCAAGGTGCCCACACTGTCAAAATACAGCATGAGCGATCATCTGTGATAAGAGGTATAAAGTTTACCTCTGGTCACTGGTGTCAGTGGATGGGACTATTGCTCCCATCATCCAACACCTACTGCTGCTAATAACAGCGAGAGCAGGAGCGGTTGATGGGTGTATTCATTAGCCGACTCCAGCGCTGTAAATAAATAATTAAAAAAAAAAAAACAGCATTGGTTCCCCTGTATTTTTGATAACCAGCCAGGCAAAACTCACGGCTGGGGACTGCAACACTCAGCTGTCAACGTCAACAAGGCTGGTTATTAAGAATAGAGGCGTCCCCATGCTGTTTTTTTAAATTATTTAAATAAATAATTTAAAAAAATGGCATGGTGTCCACCCCATTTTTGACAACCAGCCTTGCTAAAGCAGACAGTGGGGGGCTGGTATTCTTAGGCTGGTAAAAGGCCTTGGATATTGCCCCCCTCAGCCTAAAAATAGCAGCCCGCAGCAGCCCAGAAAAGGCACATCTATTAGATGCACCATTTTTGGTGCTTTGCCTAACTCTTCCCACTTGCCCTGTAGCGGTGGCAAGTGGGGTTCATATTTATGGGGTTGATTTCACCTTTGTATTGTCAGGTGACATCAAGCCCATGGCTTAGTGATGGAGAGGTGTGTATGAGACACCTATCCATTACTAATTCTGTAATTGTATGGTAAATAAAGACACAGTCCTTTATTAGAAATAAAGCAAAACACACTTTTCTATTTTTATTTAAAAATAATAAACACAGTTATATTCACCTAACACCTAATTCCACCAAAGTCCTGTAATAAAACAAAAATAAAAAAAAAACAATATCTCTCACCTATCTGTCCTTCTGTCCCATGCCGTAATCCATGTCTGAGGGAGAAATAGTTTTCAACCTGGACGGTGCCAAGATACGACTGTCAAGGCTGAGAACCACTGGGTGACTGAGCTGCTGCGAGCGTAGTCTCAGTGACCGGCTGTGACATCATTAAGGTTACCTTCGATCAATGAGGCTGCCAATCAGAAGTGGTGTTTGCCACGCTGTTATGCACGTCATGTTCTGGCTCCCCATTCAATTGAACGGGGTCCCGGTACTGTTCTGGCACCCGAACCCAAACTTTTTGTAACTGTTTGGCAAAACTTGCTGGACCCGAGAATCCAGGGGTCCGCCCTTCTCTACTTACAGCCAATGAAAACCCAAAAAATCATTATCTCAGTAAATTAGAATACTTTATAACACCAGCTTGAAATATGATTTTAAAATCTGAAATGTTGGCTTACTGAAATGTATGTTCAGTAAATGTACTCAATACTTGGTCAGGGCTCCTTTTGCATCAATTACCGAATCAATGCGATGTGGTATGGAGGCAATCAGCTTGTGGCACTGCTGAGGTGTTATGGAAGCCCTGGTTGCTTTGATTGCAGCCTTCAGCTCGTCTGCATTGTTGGGTCTGGTGTCTCTCATCTTCCTCTTGACAATACCCCAAAGATTCTCTATGGAATTAAGGTCAGGTGAGTTTGCTGGCCAATCAAGTACAGTGATACTGTTGTTTTTAAACCAGTTATTGGTACTTTTGGCCGTGTGGACATGTGCAAAGTCCTGCTGGGGAATGAAATTTCCATCTCCAAAAAGCTTGTCAGCAGAGGGAAGTATGAAGTGCTCTTAAATTTCCTGGTAGACAGCTGTGCTGACTTTGGTCTTGATAAAACACAGTGGACCTACACCAGCAGATGACATGACTCCGTAAACCATCACTGATTGTGGAAACTTCACACTAGACCTCAAGCAGCTTGGACTGTGTGCCTCTCCACCCTTCCTCCAGAGTCTTGGACTTTGATTTCCAAATTAAATGCAAAATTTACTTTAATCTGAAAACAACACTTTGGACCACTGAACAACAGTCCAGTACTTTTTCTCCTTAGCCCAGGTAAGACATTGTTCATGAGTGGCTTGACACAAGGAAATTGATACTTGTAGCCCATGTCCTGGATATGTCTGTGTGTGGTGGCTCTTGAAGCAATGACTCCAGCAGTAATTCACTTCTTGCGAATCGCCTCCAAGTTTTTGAATGGCATTTTCTTAACAATCCTTTCAAGGCTGCGGTTATCCTGGTTACATGTGCACCTTTTTCTACCACATTTTTTTCCTACCACTCAACTTACCATTAATATGCTTGGATACAGCACTCTGTGAACAACCAGCTTCTTTAGCAATGACCTTTTGGCTTACCCTCCTTGTGGAGTGTGTCAATGACTGCCTTCTGGACATCTGTCAAATCAGCAGTCTTTCCCATGATTGTGGAGCCTATTGAAACAGACTAAAGGGCCTTTTTAAACACCTAGGAAGCCTTTGCAGGTGTTTCTGTTTATTTTTTTAATTTACTGATATAATGACTTTTGGGTTTTCATTGGCTGTAAGTCATGATCATCAACATTAACAGAAATAAACACTTGAAATAGATCACTCTGTTTGTAATGACTCTATATAATATGAGTTTCACTTTTTGTATTGAAGAACTGAAATAAATTAACTTTATGATGATATTCTAATTTTGTGAAAAGTACTTGTATGTCTCAGCCATTCTATTCCTGGCTGTTAGTATTGTGAGTGGCAGCTCCGTCATCCTATAATATGCAGATGTTTGATGTGTTGTCAGTTTTCCGTATGCGATTTCCCTGCAGCCCAATTAGGCCAGGCCTCCTGGAAGTCCTCCAGGTGTCACCCTTTCAGGGTGATTGTCTGGCTAGTTAGCTGGCTGGCTATGTTTGAATTAGTGCCAGTTGTAGCTTTTTCACACTGGTGTGTGTGTCAACCCCCCGAGGAAGCCCATGCGAAACATACGTAGAGGCTGCTCTCTGGCTCATTCAAGTGGGATACATATGGGTAAGAACCTGGATCATGTGATTTAAACTTACTCACAGTATATGTATGTTATTGGTTGAGTGGCTTATTTATTATTCACCTTCGGAAACCTCTGATTGTTAACCTGTACTTGATTAAGCATACTATATGCCCCTCAACAACATCATGCTGCACCTACTATATCAGAAACTGCCAAAAGCCCTCGCACTTTATTTAAGGCACTCCTTGTATTAGCATATTAACAAATCATCCAGTGTGTATTCTCCATAAGCACTTTACCTGTTTTATGGATGAGCTGTTGCATTTTGTTCATATTATGCCCTCCGCTGTCACCTGGTTCTTATTTTTACATTGAATGTTCTAGTCTTTTTGACTTACCGTATGTTGTTATATGTACTTTTCTTGTATAAATAAACTTTGATAGTTTATATTTTACCACAGCTCCAGCTTTTTTCTGGTGTTTCTATTGCAAGATATGGAGTGTCCTTAACATACTGGGCCTGCCAAAACTCTATGTTTTATGGGGCCTTAATTTAATGGTCAATGTTACTATGTTTTCTGCTTTAGTATTAATGTTTTCTAATTTACAGAGATGCAGTGTTCTACTCTGCCAGATATCATATGATCATGGGGGCGTCACATGTCGGTCTCCCACTAATCGCATATTGATAACTTACCCTATGAATAGGTCATGAAAACTGTTGTCATGGGCAATTTCTTCATTGATAGCTCCAGGGAAACCCATGACTGCAAAAGATCACCAGATAAGAGGTATAGATATGTACTTAAAGGAGTTGTTCCACGAACAATGCACATTTTAATCAATAGATTTTGAAATAATAATGAGTTCCACATTTTGATCAAACCATAGAACCTGGGCAGTGGAGGAAACAAAAGAGAGTATACTGTCATTACAGCAGGGGATCACAGAGGATTCTTTCAGTGTTAAAACATTTCTCTGTCTGTTTTTAAACTTGTTTTGCATCACAGAAAGCAGCAGCTGTGATCCTGTGCTGTCCTGTCTGTATACTCTTTTGCTTCCTCCCCTGCCCAGTAGCTGTGGTACGATATCAGCTCATTGTGGGAACGTATCTTAGCAATATGTTATTTGTACTTATTATATTAAGTTTCTATACTCCTCTCTATTTGCACCTGATGACCTGATGTAAGTCTATGGGAAACTCAAGCATTTTTACCGTGGCCCCCACCCGTAGTCTGCAGATGGACTAAAAATTGTGGAAATCAATGGGAATAGTGCTCAAATTACATGGGAACAGCATGGGAAAGACCTCTGGAAGAATTTCTGACCCCCAGGTCACTGCTGTGAACAATGTTTTCAGAGTCTTACATCACTTTTACAGACTCACAATAAAACATACAAAAGCGAAAACAAAATAGATTTTCCTGGGAAATATGTTAAGGAACATCCTTTCCAGGGTAATGATTTGTATATAAGGCAAAATAAATAACCAAAAACAAAAATGCTCGTCCACATCTTGGGTGTGTGAACGTAGCGTTTTTGATGCGATTTTCAACTTTAGCATTGCTTTTCAACCAAGACAAATGCATTTGTAAGCAGGTTGCGGGATGCAGTGACAGGCAGGAGGCAGAACAAGGGTTAACAAAATATAACAATTTAATTGAACAGGGTTTTCACTCTTCGCAGGGAGGTAAATGGCTAAAGGGCGCATGGTAGAAATTGTAAATGTAAAACAAGGGCAGTCCAATGAAAGAAAATGTATTGTGTCTTGTGTGATTCTCTATGAAAGATGATCCCGAGGGGAAAATGTAGCTCCGGCGAAGTCCGGGGGTTATGTCCTCAAATGGGGTCCTTCAAACGGCAGTCCGCCTTCTGGTGGCAGCAGTCAGTCTCTGGTACCTTCCGCTGAGCCCCTAGTCCATAAAGGCGTGCGGCCAGAACAAACAAAGCCACAACACCTTTATAGTTTAACAGGAATTGGAGTGGAGTAGGTGATAGGTAAGGCCGCAGGAGTCCGCTTTCCCTCCTGTGCACGTGCACAGTGCTCACAGTCACAGAGCGCAAGGCACCTCTATCTACGGCAGTCACTGAGCGCATGCCACCTCTCAGTGCAGTGTTCCCACTGCAGATGGTGGGGTCCAGCCAATGCGACCTGTCGCGGTACTGGCACTCTAGAAATGGAGTGCACTGCTCTCCTGATTGCGCGCTGCTACGGGTTGGTTCCAAACTGCCTGTTCCTGTACGTGTTTTTCTTTTATTTTACCCCACCTCCCCGGGTCATGAGGTCGGTCCGGCTCCTCATTTCTTCCCCAGGCAACAGGGAAGGCATCCCCAACAGTTTCGTACCTGGCTCGGCACAGGTACCCGCAGCCCGGTCCTCCTCCTTCCATATTCACTGGGAAATATAATTTTAACTTTTTTCAACCTTATCTGGCCATGTGGAGTGTGACACATCATCAGACATATCCTGTTTCATTTATGAAGGAGGGACTCTGAAAGCCACAAAGCCTATTTTTATAGGGCCATCAGGCAGCCTTTACTATTCTTAAAAGGCCAGCTGTCTGCCCTATTTTAGAGAGCCATCAGCCAGCTATGCTTTGTTGTTCCCATTAGTAACCAGTGCGTATCCTTTACTGTTCTTGCGTATGCAGTGAGTGGCAGGGCTGCTCAAAATTTGGATGCACCCCAATACCCCTTTGAAAAGACGTACAGGAGGGCCTCCTGAAAGCAATGTTCCCATTATAAGGAAGTTGGTATTCCCATACTGTTTGCCTATGCAGTGAATGCAAGACCTGCCCCAAATTTGGAAGTACCCAAAAAACCCTTTGAACAGATGTACAGAATGGCCTCCTGATAGCAATGTTCACATTATTAGGAAGTTGGTACTCCCATACTGTTTGCCTATGCAGTGAATGCAAGACCTGCCAAAAATTTGGAGGCACTAAAATGCTCCTTGGTAGAGACATAGAGGAGAGCCTCATAACAAAATATTTCTATTAAAATGGAGCAGGTCTCACATAGTGTTTGCCTATGCAGCGAATGCAAGGGCTGACAAAAATCTGAAGGCACTAAATTGCCCCTTGGAAGAGACGTGGAGGAGGGCCTCATAACAAAATGTTCCCATTAGAAAGGAGCGGGTCTATTATACATGTAATGCCCATGCACTAAGTGTATGGGCTGACAAACATTTACCCCTGGGGGGAATACATGAACATACTGTATAAAAATTTTTGTTCTTGCATCATAAACACTCTTTAAAAAAATTATGTGGGTGTTGTATCACAGACCACAGTCACCATGCGGGTGCAGAGAAGAGCGACAAAGGTTATTAAAGAACTGGGGGGTCTGCAATACCAGGACAGGTTATTACACTTGGGGTTATTTAGTTTGGAAAAACGAAGGCTTAGGGTGATCTTATTACAATGTATAAATATATGAGGGGACAGTACAAAGACCTTTCTGTTATGATTTGGTAGCTGAGGAGAGCAGGCAAAAAAGGAAATACACCAGAGAGGTTGGAATCTATTGGATTGCAGTACCCTGACTAACCACCACAACTAAAGGCAGCCGTGGAGCATACCTACGTTGGTCCTAGACGCCTCGTCACAGCCTGAGAAGCTAACTACACCTAAAGACAGAAAGAGGAAAACTATCTGCCCCGGAGCAGATCCCCAAAGAACATAGAAAGCCCCCAAACATGTAATGGCGGTTAGACAAGAGGAGATACAGACACAGACAGAAAATAGTATGAGCAAACGTTGGGGCCCAAACTTGCTAGATAGAAAAGGATAGGAAGGACACTTACTGCAATCCCAAAAAACCCTAAAAAGAACCAACACTACTAATTACAAAAACACCTGAGATAACACGACCTCTACCACCTAAATTAGTTCTCTGGTGTAACAAAACTGAACAGCAGCCACTGAAAAAACTGGAAAAGGCAAATGAACAAACAACAGAGGCTGAACTAAACTGAGAGGAGCACAAGCCCCCAGAGCGGACCCGGCAGACCCCCACAGAAGTGCAGGACAAAATGCAAAAAGCAAGCACCAAAAAACTAAAAGAAGAAAATGTCTTATCTGTTAGCAGAAGATGCAGGCACAAAACAGCAAGCTTCAAAGTGAACAGGAATCAAAGATGAGACCAGAACAATTGATCACCGGCAACCCTGATGGGAGGGAACCTCCCTTATATAAGACCAGTCAGTAAAACCTGATCGCCAATCTTCACAATCTTCATTGCATAGTTCAGTACTGTTTGTAACCACCAGAGGGAGCTTCTGCTCAGAATTCATTTCTAGCACATTCACAACAGTACCCCCCCTTGAGGAGGGGTCACCGAACCCTCATTTGAGCAACCAGGTCGGTCAGGATGACATCTGTGATACGCACGGATGAGTCTCCTAGCATGGATGTCCGAAGCAAACACCCAAGAATTGTCCTCCTGACCATAACCTCTCCACTTAACCAAATACTGGAGTTTCCGTCTAGAAAAACGAGAATCCAATATTTTCTCAACCACATACTCCAGATTGCCCTCAACCAAAACAGGGTCAGGAGGCACAGCCATAGGAA
The DNA here is from genome assembly GCA_033576555.1 of Oophaga sylvatica. Taxonomy (NCBI): domain Eukaryota; kingdom Metazoa; phylum Chordata; class Amphibia; order Anura; family Dendrobatidae; genus Oophaga; species Oophaga sylvatica. Next base: position 315,177,331 of record JARQOD010000005.1, on the reverse strand, counting down.
CCACTGGCTCGACAAACCTCTTCAATAAGGACTTGTGGAACACGTTATGGATCTTAAATGTCCCTGGAAGAAGTAAACGAAAGGAAACAGGATTAAGAATCTCCATGATCTTTAAGGTCCAATGAACCTAGGCTTAAACTTAGGAGATGCAACTCTCATATGGATATTTCTAGAGGACAACCAGACCAAGTCCCCCACTTTAAACCGAGGACCATCAGTCCTATGCCGGTTGGCAAACCGCTGGACCCTCTCCTGAGAGAGGGAAAACCTCTCCACTACCTGGTCCCAAATCTGCTGCATACGCTCCACAACAGAGTCAACACCTGGACAGACAGAAGCCTCCGTCTGTCCTGAAGAAAATTGGAAGGTTCTTTGTCTCTGTTGACATGTTCCTTGAAACTCAGTTTTCCGTCGGCCATTTTGCTTTCTGTCTTTCTGCAGCTCTTGCCCTCAGTTAATATGGAGTTTCCAGTTTTCATGTTCCCGCCCTGATTCTTCCCTCTTGCTTCTTAAGCAGCCTCAGCTGAACAATCAGTGCTCCTGAATCAAGCCTCAGTCAGTCTGTGACCTGACTCCTGGAAGCCTTGGACTTGTACTCCAGCTATTCCCTACTGAGGAACCTTGGAACACTTTTGGACTCTGGAAACCTGCTGTTTGGTGAATCCATGTTTGCAGAGGAATTACGGTACAGAGAAGAGATCCTGAACCTGCTTTGGAGATTTACTGTAGTGCTTGAAGTTAAGGTACTGCCACACTAAACAATCCCGCTAGCGATCACGATAACGACGCATACTAATGCGATCGCTAGCGGGATTGTTTCTATATCGCTAAGTGCGGCCACATTTAGCGATATAGTTAACGACGCTATCGCCGTTAGCGATCTTCTTAACGACTTTAGCGGTACAAAAGTACCGCTAAATCGCTAAGAAAAGGTGCCACACTAGCGATATATACTTACCCAGCGGGAGCGCCGACGAGAAAATAGGGTCCGGAACGATTCCAGCGACGAGCGAGATCACAGCAGGAAGCTCGTCGCTGGCAGATGCCGCACTGAACAACATCGCTAACGGGATCGCTAAATAGTGACGTTTTTTAGCGATCCCGTTAGCGATATTGTTCAGTGTGGCATACCCTTTACTCTGGCCTGCTGTGTCTCCTGTCGCTGTTCATGCAAACTGTGTGAACTTTTCAGCATGCTTGTATGAAGTAATACAAGTCATTTCATTTCAACCTATGTCTCCTGTGTTTTCCTCGCACCCAAGCACAAGACGCTATAGGAACTGTACACTATACATGACAAGATTCAGGAGCCAATGTTTAGTGTCTGCTGGGTCTGGGAAAGCCGTGTCTGCTGTGACTGTGGATATCAGATGTCCGTTTAATACCTTATGTGATGACAGTGGTTGTGACTTCTCACAACCATTCTAGGTGAGCGCATTCCCTTAAAATTTTACTCTGGAGTGTTACCACAGGTAAACACTATTGTTTTTTTTTTTTTTTTCCTTTCCTCTTCTCCTTCCAGCACCTCTGCCTTAAAAGATCTGGAAGATGGAGGCCCGCATAAAGGAACTTTGCGGAGTGACTGATACAATCCTTTCAGATGTACAGACTTTAAAAACCCGTTTTGCAAGCCTACAGGACCTCACTAATCATAATTTGCAAGTGTTTGGACAGACTACCCAGGAATTGCGAGCCAGGATTGAGGCTCTAGAGGAACGAGCCCAGGCTCCTGCCATAACCCCAAGTTCTGGGATCCCCAAATTACCTCCTTTTCGTTTTGGCGGTGAACGTGAGAAATTCAGGGGATTTATTAATCAATGCAATTTATTTTTCTCTGCATATGCTTCACAATTTCCCACTGAACGATCCAAAGTGCTTACTATAATCATGTTGCTTACCAATAAGGCTTTGATGTGGGCAAACCCTCTGATTGAGACTGAGGATGATTGTTTGAATCACCTTGATGCTTTTATTTCAGCCATGGGGCAGGTGTTTGATGACCCCAATCGAGGTGCAACAGCTGAAGCAGCCATGTTAACTTTGCGCCAAGGTAAGCGTTCAGTAGCCGAATATGCCCTGGATTTCAGGAGATGGGCTCTTGATACCACTTGGGACACTTCCGCTAAAAAAATCTATTTTTCGGAAAGGGTTGTCTCCACTGATTAAGGATGAACTTGCTCGTGCCGACCCTCCCACTGCGTTAGGTGACTTTATTAACTATTGTATCCGTATTGATGCTCGTCTGACTGAACGCAGACAAGAGAGATGGTTCGAAAATAATCGCACTAACCTTTTACTACCTCCCTCCTCAGCTAAGGAACCTTTGAGTAGGATCACAAGGGAACCAGAACCTGAACCCATGCAGGTGGACTCTTTACAAAGACGGGTTAGTGATGCACGCAAAGAACATCGTATAAAGGAAAATCTATGTTTCTACTGTGGTAAGTCAGGGCACTTCATTATAAACTGCCCCAGCCGTTCTCGTAAGACTACTGCAGCAGTCATTCACTGTGAGTGTTGCGAGAGGAGCTCTGTCATGTCCGAGCCTCAGGCTCCAGAGAGATCTGCTGCAAGAGATCTTGATTTCTCGGACTTAAACTCTGTTAGTTCTGGGGACGATGACGGTATAAACGCTGCAATTTTTCAAGTTTCCTCAGCGGTGTCCCAGCTGAGTTGTAAAAGAAACAATTCTCATTGCTTCCTTTCCATCAAACTCTGGGTTGACTCAGTCTGGGTGTCTAGCTCTGCTATGATCGACTCAGGAGCAAGTGGAAATTTTATGGATATCTCCTTTGCTCTGAAACAGGGGATACGTTCAGTGAAGAAGGCTACTCCAGTACAGATGGAGACTGTGGATGGCTCTCTACTGACTTCTGGACCAGTGGATCAAGAAACAGAGCCTTTGAGGGTCCTTATGGGTAAAGATCATCAGGAGAAAATGTCTTTTTTGCTTATCTCTTCTCCCCACTTTCCCATTATTCTAGGGCTACCATGGCTGCAGGCGCAGAATCCTACGATTAACTGGGAGACCAAGGAATTACACTTTCCGGAGAAACAGATGAGTCAAGGAGTTTCAGCTTGCTCTGTTCCTAAAGGAACCATGTCAGTCCCTGAACTACCAGCTGTATACCAGGACTATGTGGATTTATGTGACAAAAAGAACGCTGATCAGCTTCCTCCTCACCGTCCATATGATTGTCCAATTGAATTATTGCCTGGAGCCGAGATACCTTTTGGTAAGATCTACCCCCTAGCGGGGCCCGAGCTAAAAGCTTTGAAGGATTATATAGACGAAAATTTAGCCAAGGGCTTCATACGCCCCTCTTCATCTCCCGCAGGTGCACCCATCTTCTTTGTGAAGAAGAAAGATGGATCTCTGAGACCCTGCATAGACTATAGGGAACTCAATAAGGTTACTATTAGAAACCGTTATCCATTGCCTTTAATCCCTGAGTTGTTGGAGAGAGTGCGGCATGCCAAAATTTTCTCTAAACTGGATCTCCGTGGGGCCTATAACTTGGTCCGTATTAGACCTGGGGATGAATGGAAGACTGCTTTCAGGTCACGCTATGGACACTTTGAATATCTAGTTATGCCTTTTGGTCTGAGTACCGCCCCAGCCACTTTCCAACACTTCGTGAATGATATCTTCAGGGATCTCCTAGATACATTTGTGGTGATTTATCTGGATGATATTCTAATTTTTTCTAACTCCACAGAGGAACATCATGGACATGTGAGAATGGTCTTAGAACGCCTAAGAAAAAAACATCTCTACATCAAACTTGAAAAATGTGAATTCCATAGGACCGAAATTCAATTTCTGGGGTATGTACTATCTACGCAAGGGATTAGTATGGATGGAAGCAAGACCCAAGCCATCAAGGATTGGCCAATTCCTAGAAATGTGAAGGAGGTGCAGCGTTTCATCGGGTTTGCCAACTTCTATAGACGTTTCATTAAGAATTTTTCTGAGGTAGTGTCACCTATCACCCAACTTACCCGGAAACAGTCTAGGTTCTCCTGGACCCCGCAAGCTCAGGAAGCATTTTCCTGTTTAAAGGATAAATTTACCACCGCACCTATCTTAGTACATCCCAACCCCGAGCTTGCCTTCATAATAGAGGTGGATGCTTCAGACTGTGCCGTTGGAGCTATACTCTCTCAGAGAACAGGTGAGAAGAATGTCTTGCATCCCTGTGCCTTCTTTTCCCAGCAGTTGTCTTCGGCTGAGAGGAACTACGATGTGGGCAATAGAGAATTGTTGGCCATTATTGCCGCCTTCAAGGAATGGAGACACCTTCTTCAGGGAGCTGCACAGCAAATAGTCGTCCTGACAGACCATCGTAACCTTGAATTTATCAGGTCGGCTAAGTGCCTGACTCCTCGCCAGGCTCGCTAGAATCTTTTCCTAAACCAATTTAATTTTGTCATTTCTTATAGACCAGGATCGCGCAATGGAAAGGCTGATGCACTCTCTAGGATTCATTCAGCAGAGACACGTCCACTTACTCCTCCTAAGACTATTCTTCCTGACTCTAGATTCCTGGGAGTGATTCATAATCAAGACCTACTTAAGGACATCAAGGAAGCATACCATGCGGATTCTTTGTTGGCTCAACCCCCAAGGGACGTAAGTCTTGTCTTTAAGAATGGTGTGTGGATTCAGGGACAACGTCTGTATATACCTGAAACAGTCAGATTGAGATTATTGTAACTCATCCACGATTCCAAGATAGCCGGGCATAGGGGAATTCTAAAGACACAAGAATTTCTTTCTCATTTCTTTTGGTGGCCCACTTACAGGAAAGATGTCTTAAACTATGTCACTTCATGTGAAGTCTGTGCAAGATGCAAAACACCTCGCTCCTCACCAACTGGTCTGTTGCAACCTCTTCCCACCCCGTCCCGCCCGTGGGGATCCATTTCTATGGACTTCATTGTGGAGTTACCAACCTCTCAAGGGAAGAACACCATTCTAGTGGTGGTTGACCGTCTAACAAAGGCAGCTCATTTTATCCCTTGTGTCGGCTTACCCACTGCAAAACAGACATCAGACTTGATGATTAAGAATGTGTTTCGCTTACATGGAGTACCGGATGAGGTCATTTCGGATCGAGGGGTGCAATTCACTTCAAGGTTTTGGCAAAATTTCTGTGCAGCATTGGACATTAAAGTAAACCTTTCTTCTGCTTTTCATCCCCAGACTAATGGACAGACAGAACGAATCAATCAGACCCTGGAGCAGTATCTCCGCTGTTTTATCTGCCACCTACAGGATGATTGGGTGGATCTACTTCCACTGGCTGAGTTCTCTTATAACAACTCTCAGAGCGCCTCCACTAAGCAGTCTCCTTTTTACTCCAATCTAGGTTATCATCGTAACATTCTTCCTCGATTTCCCATAGATACGCCCTTGCCGGCAGTGGCTGAAAGAATCACTTCTTTACAAAAGAATATGGATCTTCTAAAGGAAAATCTAGAATTGGCTCAGGAATAGTGTTGAGCGATACTGCTCGATATCTAAAAATATCGTATCGGAATGGTATCGCCGATATCACTAAATATCGTCGATATCTGATTCCGATACCGGAAGTCCCATGTAAGTCTATGGGAACAAAATATCGCAACAAAAAAAACCCTTTCTTTCGTTGTAAACACAAAATATACACACATAGAATACATATATATATATAATACATGTCATTGTGACATATATATATATACATATATTTATAGTTTATACACTTCTACATAGTAAAATAGACTCTGATTCAATTGCCGGGTAAAGCCGTGACATACCCCATAGAAGTCGACGGGCTCGGTGCCGAGTACTCCCAAAACCTCTGGCTCTGTGCGACTCAACTTGGGCGTCACGAACAGGATTCTGTAGCTCGCTATAAGCGAGTCCTGTGTGCCTGAATTGAACTGGTTTTGTGCTTGAGAATTGCTAAAATCATCAGAGAATGTATTTGCCATTTTTCCGCTATATCTGCGTCACGACGAGGCACTGGTGAAGAAGAAGGGCGTGCTCTTCGTGGGTGTACACTCACTCAGTGGCGCGAAAACGATGGCCGACCACTCTAAATGGTACTGCAATGTAAGATCGTGCCCCACAGCTCTTCAGTTCCGCCTCCTCATCCTCCTCAGTGTGCGGAAACTAACACGAAGGTCCCGCCTCCCTACAAAAGAGGGGCCCTCTCCAGATGCTAATGACACATGTGACTTGGCAGAGATGGCTAATGGACACGAGCAGAAGTGTGAAGGGATGGAGCAGTCAGAGCTCTCCCCCCACGGAAGCGATCCGATCGCCACGGAACCACCGTTGGGCACCCGGCCTGGAAACCCTCCTACGCTGCAAGAAGCAGAGGATACCCTAAGAGGCCTGGCCCAGCACCGGGAGGAGGTCGCCAGGATGGAAGCCAGCTGGCGTGCCCTAAAACTAAATTTGGAGCGGCGCCAAGCCCTCTTACCTGAAGTGTCTGTACCGGAAGGTGAGGCACCCGTTCTAGTAGAGGAGTCCGTGCGGACATCCCAGCCCTTGCAATGTGATCCGGTTGACGTTGTCGCAGTGGAGGCACCCGTTCCTGCAAAAAACTCTGCACCGGCAGCACCCCAGATCCCGCTGTCTGCCCCCGTCGCTGAGACAGAAGAAGCGACACCCGTCCTCATGGAGGAGGCCGCGCAGGCACCAGAGGTCTACCTGTCTGTAGACTCTGTACCGGAGCCCCGACTGTCATCTGTTCCAGAGCCGGCTGCTTCCGCCACAGGTGAGCGCCGCCAGGACTGGGGGGCGCCAGGAGAGCTGCCGCAAACCGGGCATCGTAAGCTGGCATTTGATGGTGGAGACATGGAGCAGCTGGTGGAGGAGAATTACAACCGGCGTCAGGAGGAAGAGTGGAGACGTTGGGAGCAGGAAGCAGAGCAACAAAGGGAGCAGCGAGAATCCCAAAAGCTTCGGCAACGTCACCTGGAGAAGGACCGGGCAGATAAGGACCGGATGAGAAAAGATAAAGGAACCCTGTGGGAGCCGCGGCGTAAGGGTGCAGTACGGAGCTTTAAATTGAAAGCTGGTTGGGGCTTCATCCAGGAGCCTGGACTTTATTTAGAAGTCTTTGTGACCCGGCGGGACGTGGAGACTCACCTCCCAGAAGGACACCCGGGGAGGGACCTGTTGCCAGGAGACTTGGTGACTTACACCCGACACTGGGGTTACAATGGATGGTACGCCCTAAATGTTACAAGGTGCGACCCCTACTCCCCAGAGTGTCAGGAACCTGTGAGACCCTCGGAGCCTTCAGCCTCCCACATCCAGGCCTCTGCACAAGTGCCCACCCCACGCCGTAAATCTCCTCAGCCTCCCTCAGTGGTCTCCTCAGCAGCCCCAGCTATGGACATGATAACTATAGCTGGCCCGTACCCGGCGCCTGTTAGGCCCCCTGGGGTTCGTTCAGTCCGTGACATAGGGCTCCAGACCCGGAGGGAGATGAAAGAGGTGGCCACACAGACACAGATAGCGGGTCACGACTTGACTGTACAGGCCACATGACGTCATCAGGTCCTGGTGGTCCTTGGTGTCTCGGATGTTTGGCAAGCATCAGAAGAGTACCAGGTGGTACCTGGAACACCCCTGCCAAAGAATTATAAATAACCCGGACAGGGTCCCTGTATGTAAATAGTTAAATTGTTGATGTACCCGGACGGGTGAATGTTCATAAAAAATTTTTTAATTTATTAAAAAACACAACACAGTTTTCATTACTTTTATTACAGTCTCATCCTGCGACGCCATCGATCTCCTGTAAAAAAATGAAAAAAAAAAACAGCAGTATACCACCTGTCCGACGCAGTCCATAGTAACGAGTGTCCCACGACGATCCAGCTCTGCTACATCAGAATGACAGGCAGAGCCTGTCATCCCGGCGCAGCACAGCTGATTACCTGCTTCCCCGGCGGTGACGTCATCGGACTGGTTTACGGCCGGGATTACCCTGCAGTCACTGCAGTTATCGCGAAAAACTGCATGTGACCGCCAGGGAGAAGATAATGGCGGCCATCAAGCAGTCCAGGACGTGACCGCCGGAGATCTTCTGCCAGGTAAGTGCCGCTGACTCCTGACAGACCCGACCGACGGACACTCACAGTGACAGTGACAAATCCGATTCCGGTATCCGATATGACGAAAATATCGGTACTCGGAATCGAAAGCCCGATACAGCTAATATCGGCCGATACCCGATATTTGCAGTATCGTATCGCTCAACACTACTCAGGAAAGGTACAAGAAAGCAGCAGATAAATTTTGTAAACCTGCACCAGCTTTCAAGGTAGGAGATTTGGTCTGGTTGTCAACCAGAAATCTTAAATTAAAGATTTCATCGTCTAAATTGGGACATAAGTACATTGGACCTTATAAGATCAATAAGATTATAAGTGCTGTTGCTTGTCGTCTTCAACTGCCCAGAACTATGAGAATCCACCTGTCTTTCATGTATCCCTACTAAAGGCTGCAACACCCAATACGTTTCCTGGACGTTCTTCTCCTTGCCCTGACCCAGTGCTGGTCGATGGTCAGGAAGAATTTATGGTGGAAAGGATTCTAGATTCCAAGTTGTACAGAAATCAGTTGCAATATTTGATTAAATGGCAGGGCTACCCAGTGGAGGACAACTCATGGGAATCAGTCAATAATGTAAATGCTCCTCGCCTGCTCCGCCAGTTTCATCAAAGGTACCCTGACAAGCCTGGTCTGAGGTCATCCGGAGGTTGTCCCTAAGGGGGGAGTAATGTAAGGTTCTTTGTCTCTGTTGACATGTTCCTTGAAACTCAGTTTCCCGTCGGCCATTTTGCTTTCTGTCTTTCTGCAGCTCTTGCCCTCAGTTAATATGGAGTTTCCAGTTTTCATGTTCCCGCCCTGATTCTTCCCTCTTGCTTCTTAAGCAGCCTCAGCTGAACAATCAGTGCTCCTGAATCAAGCCTCAGTCAGTCTGTGACCTGACTCCTGGAAGCCTTGGACTTGTACTCCAGCTATTCCCTACTGAGGAACCTTGGAACACTTTTGGACTCTGGAAACCTGCTGTTTGGTGAATCCATGTTTGCAGAGGAATTACGGTACAGAGAAGAGATCCTGAACCTGCTTTGGAGATTTACTGTAGTGCTTGAAGTTACTCTGGCCTGCTGTGTCTCCTGTCGCTGTTCCTGCAAACTGTGTGAACTTTTCAGCATGCTTGTATGAAGTAATACAAGTCATTTCATTTCAACCTATGTCTCCTGTGTTTTCCTCGCACCCAAGCACAAGACGCTATAGGAACTGTACACTATACATGACAAAAATCGAGGGTGAAACCCAAAATTGCAGAAAAATGGAGACATCAAAGTGGCAGAGCTAGCCCTAGTATTAAGAGCAAACTCAGCCAAAGGCAAAAAAGAGACCCAGTCATCCTGATCAGCAGACACAAAGCATCTCAGATAAGTCTCCAATGTCTGGTTTGTTCTCTCAGTTTGTCCATTGGTCTGAGGATGAAAAGCCGAGGAGCAAGACAATTGAACACCAAGTTTAGAACAAAAAGTCCTCCAAAATCTGGAAACAAACTGGACTCCTCTGTCAGACACAATGTTCTCAGGAATGCCGTGCAACCGAACCACGTGCTGAAGGAACAAAGGCACCAATTCAGAGGAGGAAGGCAACTTAGGCAATGGCACAAAATGTATCATTTTGGAAAACCTATCACAAATCACCCAGATAACGGTCATTCTCTGAGAAACAGGGAGGTCGGAAATGAAATCCATAGAGATATGGGTCCATGGTCTCTTGGACACAGGCAATGGTATCAACAAACCACTAGAGCGAGAGCAAGGCTTGGAGCGAGAGCAAGTCCCGCAGGACTGCACAAATTCCCTGACGTCACGAGACAAAGTAGGCCACCAAAAGGACCGACTAACCAAGTCTCTGGTACCAAAAATTCCGGGATGACCGGCCAACGCGGAACAATGAATCTCAGACATCACACTCTTTTTCCACCGGTCTGGGACAAACAATTTCCCAATAGGGCAGCGCTCGGGTTTATCCTCCTGACACCCTTCCAGAGCCAGTCTCAAATTGGGCGAGATGGCGGAAAGAACTACACCCTCTTTCAAAATAACAGCAGAATCAGACAACTCAGGAGAGTCCGCAAGGAAACTCCTCGAGAGGGCATCCGCCTTAACATTCTTAGTGCCAGGAAGAAAGGAAACCACAAAATTAAAACGTGTGAAAAACAAGGCCCACCTGGCCTGTCTAGGATTAAGTCGCTTGGCTGATTCCAGATAAACCAGATTCTTATGGTCCGTGAGGACCACCACCTGATGTTTGGCTCCCTCCAGCCAATGTCTCCACTCTTCAAAAGCCCACTTCATGGCTAATAACTCCCGATTACCCACGTCATAATTACGTTCAGTTGGAGAAAATTTTCGAGAGAAAAAGGCACAAGGGTTACTTTTAGAGGTCTCTGGATCTCTTTGGGACAAAACGGCACCTGCCCCAATTTCAGAGGCGTCAACCTCCACCTGAAATGGCAGAGAAACATCAGGCTGTCGTAGAACAGGAGCAGAAGTGAATCTCTGCTTAAGTTCCTGAAACGCAGAGACTGCCTCAGGAGGCCAATTCACCACATCAGAACCTTTTTTGGTCAAATCAGTCAATGGTTTAACAATAACAGAGAAATTACCAATAAATTTACGATAAAAATTGGCAAAACCCAAGAATCTCTGAAGAGCCTTTAATGAAGTAGGTTGGACCCAATCACAGATGGCCTGAACCTTGACCGGGTCCATTTCAATAACAGATGGGGACAAAATGAATCCCAGAAATTAGATCCTCTGTACGCCAAAAAGACACTTTGATCCCTTCACATACAGAGCATTCTCTCTCAAAATCTGGAACACAGTCCGAACATGTTTCACATGAGAGTCCCAGTCATTGGAAAAAATCAAGATATCATCCAAATAAACAATCAGAAATTTATCCACAAAATCCCTGAAAATGTCATTCATGAAGGACTGGAAGACAGAAGGAGCATTAGTGAGCCCAAAGGGCATCACTAGGTACTCAAAATGCCCCTCTGGGGTATTAAATGCCATCTTCCATTCATCCCCGTGCTTAATGCGAATAAGGTTATATGCCCCCCTGAGGACAAGCTTGGTAAATCAAGTAGCACTTTTCACCCTGGAAAACAGGTCAGAAATAAAGGGTAACGGATATTGATATTTCACAGTGATATTGTTCAAGAGACGATAATCAATACACGGCCTTAATGAACCATCCTTTTTGGCCACAAAGAAAAAAACGGCACCCAAGGGTGAAGAGGATGGTCTGATATACCCTTCTCCAATGACTCCTTGATATAAGACCGCATAGCGTCATGTTCAGGTACAGACAAGTTAAAAAGGCGACCTTTAGGGAATTTACTACCAGGCACTAATTCAATAGCACAGTCATAGCTCCTATGGGGGGGCAAGGATGCATATTTACTTTCGCTAAACACATCAGAAAAATCAGTCAAAAAGTCAGGAACATCCTGAGCCTGGGGGAAGGCAGAAAAAACAGGAGTGTTAGCATTAACACATTGGCAGCCCCAACTGGTTACAGACACAGATTTCCAATCCAAAACAGGATTATGAGACTGTAACCAAGGGAAACCCAGTACGATAATGTCATGCAGATTATACAGCACCAAAAATTTGCAACTCTCCTGATGATCAGGTTCAACCCTCATTATCACCTGAGTAGAGAACTGAGGTTTATTCTCAGCCAAAGGGGTAGAATCGATCCCCAGTAGGGGAATAGACTTCTGTAGGGGTATCAAGGGAAACCCACAACGTTTAGCAAAATCAAAATCCATCAGGTTAATAGCTGCTCCCGAATCAACAAAAGCCTGAGCAGAAAATGTGGACAGGGAGCAAATCAGGGTAACAGTCAACAAAAATTTAGTCTGAACACTACTCAAGACAACTGAGCGTGCAAAACGTCTTCCCCGCTTAGGGCATACTGAAATAGCATGAGAGGCATCACCACAGTAGAAACATAACCCATTGCGTTTTCGAAACTCATGACGCTGTGCCCCAGAAGCCACTCTATCACACTGCATGGTTTCAGAAGCTGGTTCACAAGGCAACACTATTCCACGCATACCTCTACGCTCACGCAAACGTCTGTCAATTTGAATCGCTAATGACATAGAATCATTGAGACCAGAGGGGACAGGGAATCCCACCATAACATCCTTTACATTCTCTGACAGACTCTTCCGAGAAAGGGCTGCCAAAGCATCGTCATTCCATTTGGTCAGGACTGCCCACCTTCGGAATCTCTGACAGTATAACTCAGCGTCCTCAAGCCACTGATTTAATGCCAACAAGGCTTTTTCAGCTTGATCAGTGACATTAGGCTCATCGTACAATAACCCCAGAGCCTGAAAAAATGCATCAACATTACACAAAACAGGATCCCCAGGTGTCAGGGAAAAAGCCCAATCCTGAGGATCGCCGCGCAGGAGAGAGATGACAATTTGAACCTGCTGTGCTGCGTTCCCTGAGGACTTAGATTTTAAGGCAAAAAACAACTTACAGTTATTTTTGAAATTCAGAAATTTAGCTCGATCCCCTAAAAACAAATCTGGCATGGGAATCCTAGGTTCCACAACAGGCAACCCTGCAAGATAGGTAGCAATACTCCGAACTTCAGTGGCAAGCTGATCCACACGGCCAGACAACTGTGCAAACTCCATTGAGAGAGAAAAAAAAAATCCTCCTCAGCACCCAGAGATACAGAGGGAAAAAATGCAACAAACAGAAAAAAAAAAAATCTCTGACAACTCTGACAATCTTCTTTCTTTAACACTATTTTTCCCTTCTGTGAGTACCATATAAATATCAGTTTTTTGGGCCGGTGATACTGTTATGATTTGGTAGCTGAGGAGAGCAGGCAAAAAAGGAAATACACCAGAGAGGTTGGAATCTATTGGATTGCAGTACCCTGACTAACCACAACTAAAGGCAGCCGTGGAGCGTACCTACGTTGGTCCTAGACGCCTCGTCACAGCCTTAGAAGCTAACTACACCTAAAGACAGAAAGAGGAAAACTATCTGCCCCGGAGCAGATCCCCAAAGAACATAGAAAGCCCCCAAACATGTAATGGCGGTTAGACAAGAGGAGATACAGACACAGACAGAAAATAGTATGAGCAAACGTTGGGGCCCAAACTTGCTAGATAGAAAAGGATAGGAAGGACACTTACTGCAATCCCAAAAAACCCTAAAAAGAACCAACACTACTAATTACAAAAACACCTGAGATCACACGACCTCTACCACCCAAATTAGTTCTCTGGTGTAACAAAACTGAACAGCAGCCACTGAAAAAACTGGAAAAGGCAAATGAACAAACAACAGAGGCTGAACTAAACTGAGAGGAGCACAAGCCCCCGGAGCGGACCCGGCAGACCCCCACAGAAGTGCAGGACAAAATGCAAAAAGCAAGCACCAAAAAACTAAAAGAAGAAAATGTCTTATCTGTTAGCAGAAGATGCAGGCACAAAACAGCAAGCTTCAAAGTGAACAGGAATCAAAGATGAGATCAGAACAATTGATCACTGGCAACCCTGATGGGAGGGAACTTCCCTTATATAAGACCAGTCAGTAACACCTGATCGCCAATCTTCACAATCTTCATTGCATAGTTCAGTACTATTTGTAACCACCAGAGGGAGCTTCTGCTCAGAATTCATTTCTAGCACATTCACAACACCTTTCTAATGATCTTTTTACTCTTAGACCTGTGACGGGGACAAGGGGGCATCCTCTACGTCTGGAGGAAAGAAGGTTTAGCGATAATCACAGACGCAGATTCTTTACTGTAAGAGCAGTGAGACTATGGAACTCTCTGCCATCTAATGTTGTAATGAGTGATTCCCTGCTAAAATTTAAGAAGGGACTGGATGCCTTTCTTGAAAAGTATAGTATTACAGGCTATATTCACTAGTTTCCTAGATATTGCGTTGATCCAGGGAGCTAGTCTGATTGCCGTATGTGGAGTCGGGAAGGAATTTTTTTCCCCAATGTGAAGCTTACTGTTTGCCACTTGGGGTTTTTTTTGCCTTCCTCTGGATCAACATGTTAGGGCTTGTAGGATAGGATATGGGTTGAACTAGATGGACTTAAAGTCTTTCTTCAACTTTAATAACTATGTTGCTATGTTACCATGGTGATATAGTGGTGATGGATGATGAGAATAAGGAGAAGGAGGAGGACAACAGCAAATGGGTCAAATCTGGAAGTGTATACCCATGTGTGGGTGTGAAGAGGTGCATGGGAATAGACCTCCCAAAAAAAAAGACACTGTATTTGAGTTTGTTATGCTGCTATCGTTCGGTGGTGTTAAGAAGTCTGGCCTAATACAGCCCTTGTTCATTTTTATAAGAGTCAGCCTGTCAGCATTTTCAGTTGACAGGCGGATGCGCTTATAAGTTATAATTCCACCAGCGGCACTGAAAACCTGCTCTGACAAAATGCTAGCGGCAGGGCAGGCCAGGACCTCTAAGGCTTAGAAAGCCAGTTCATGCCAGCTTGGATTCCCAATAATTATAAGGCACAGAGAAATCATGGAGGACATTGGTACGGTCAGCATGGTACTCCCTCAGCATCTTCCCAAACTTTGCACTCCTTGTGAGAGTACCCTGCGCCTCAGGGCCTGTGTGATGGGAGGGTCTGAGAAAACTCTCCCAGAACTTTGACAGTGTTCCCCTGCTTCTGCTGGATTTGAGTTGTGTCTCTCTCGCCTGTACTCCTTGATTGTCCAAAGAAATGTGACCTCTGCCGCCTATGTTTTTAGATGGGAATTTTTTAATACTTCCGCAACAAGGGCCATCTGGTACTGCCCTATTTTAGTAGACCTGTCCACCTTGGGAATAAGCGATAGAAAGTTCTCCTTGTTGCGTGGGTCTAGATATGTCACCAACCAGTAATGACCGTCACCCAAAATTTTGAGAATGTGAGGGTCACTGTCATGGCAGCGTAACATAAACTCAGCTGTGCGTGCCAGACTGCTAACAGGCAACACTTCCATGTCCTCACCAAGAGGACGACTGACCATTTTCTCCTCCTCCTCCTCCTCATCCCTGTCCTCAGGCCATTAACGCTGATTGGACGGTATGGCAGTTGTGGAAGTAGTACCGTCTATAGCGCATGAAATTGGCTCCTATTCTTCCTCCTCCTCTTCCTCATTGTCACCTAAACCACGTTGGGATGAGATGAGGCTGGGCTGTGTGTAATCCCCCTGTATGGTTACGTGCTCCATCTCATCATGCTCCGCCTGCAATGCATCCTTTTTGATTGTGAGCATAGAGCACTTCAGAGGACAGAGAAGTGGGATAGCGATGCTAATCATGGTGTCATCGCCGCTCACTATCTTTATGGAGTCTTCAAAGTTTTGGAGGATGATACAAATGTCTGACATCCATGTCCACTCCTGAGGTCTTATGTTTGGAATCTGAACTTAATACCGACTGCCTTGTTGATGCTGGCAGTCAACAACTGCCCTCTTGTGCTCACAAATCCTTCCCAACATCTGCAGTGTAGAGTTACAACATGTGGGGACATCACACACCAGTCAGTGAGACGAAAGCTGCAAACACTGCTGAAGCACGGCAAGGGCAGCTGAAGCTGTAGCTGACTTTCCAAAATGAGCACACAAGCGGCGTACTTTGACAAGCAGATCCAGCAGTTCTGGGTAGGCTTTGAGAAACCGCTGAACCACAAGGTTAAGCACATGGGCCAGGCATGGTACATGTGTGGGCTCACCTTTCCTCAGAGCCACCACAAGGTTACGGCCATTGTCACACACGAACATGCCTGGCTATAGGTTCAGCAGTGTCAGCCACATATCTGCCTGCTCTTTCAGAGCTGTCCACAACTCCTCAGCATTGTGTGGTTTGTCACCTAAGCATATTAGCTTCAGCATATCTTGTTGCCGCTTGGCTGAGGCAGTGCTGTAGTGTTTCCAGCTTGTTACTGATGTAGTGATTTTGATTATGGAGGCTAAAGAGGAGGAGGAGGAGGTGCAGGAGCTGTAGACTGTGGGGCAACCCTGATTGACCTAGGGCCCCAATTCTCGGCGTCTGGAAGACGTGTTCCATCTCAAGGTCTTACTGGGTCCTGGCTTCCACTATGTTAACCTAGTGTGCTGTCAGCGAGATGTACCATCCCTGCCCACCATCACTTGTCCATGTGTCTGTGGTTAGGTGGATTTTCCCAGTAACTGCATTGTTGAGGGCATGGCCAATGTTGAGGGACACGCGCTTGTGTAATGAGGCACACCCGGAGAAATAGTAGTGGCGACTGGGACCGAATACCAAGGGATGGACGCCGCCATTCGGTTGCGGAAAGCTTCCATCTCCATGAGCCTAAAAGGCAACAGTTCTAGCACAAGCAGTCGCAAAATGTGTTAATTTAGTAGTGTGGCCTGTGGGGCGTTGGCTGCGTATTTGAGCTTGCGGTCGTAGGGCTGGGGTAAGGACAACTGAACGCTGCACTGGGATAAGGATGTGGACGTGCTTGATGATGGTGCTAGTTGAGTGTGTGCAACGATAGGTGCAGGACAGGAGGCATCATCGCATGCACCATGGACAGGGGATTGGCTTGCATGCACAACAGCGGAAGAAGCAATGGTGTCACCTGCAGACATTGTTCCTGGACCCTGATTTTCGGCCCAAAAAATCGGGTGCTTTGCTGCCATGTGTCTGATCATGCTGGTGGTGGTCAGGCTGATAGTTTTGCTACACCTGCTGATGCTGGCCTGGCAGGTGGTGCAAATGGTCCTTTTGGGGTTATCTGCAGAGTCTTTAAAAAGCAACCAGACTAGGGAAGACCCAAGAGTTGTACTACCAACTTCCATTGTGTTGGTGTTACGGGGAATGGTTGCCCGCCTTCTGTCTGCGGCCTCCATACTGCTTCTTCCTGCCTGTTGGGGTGCTACACCTCGCTCCCCTGTTTGCTGCTGTCCTCACTTTGCATGTCCTGCTCTCAGGTTGGGTCAGTTACTATATCATCCACCACCTCGTCTTCCACTTCCGCACCCTGGTCCTCCTCCTGACTTTCTGGCAATTGTGTCTCATCATAGTCCACATGGCTGCGGTATTACAGTGTCTGGCAGACAATCTCTGTGTCAAGATCCCATCTGGGTTGGAGCCGATGTTACTGCAAACACTAGGGGAAGCAGAGGCAGGTAGCGTAGTCAGGTGGCAGCCGGAGGTCAGTTCACAGGAGAGCAGTGTTTGTAGCAGCAGGAAACGCTTGACTAAAGGCTAAGAGCACAATAATCTCGCAATGACACACCCACAGGGCCAGGTTTATATAGGGTGTGTAATTGGCAATCAGAGGCCAATCAAGAGAGCACTGGGTGGAGCCGATCAGGAAGAACAGTCAATGGTATCTGGGTTCAGCAAGGAACCTTGCAGCCAGCAGAATAGCTCAGATGGTAGAGCTGCTGGCCGGTGGACAAAAGGTACTGGGTTTGATTCCTGACAGTACTCCCCTCCTTCCACGATGGCCTCTGGACATCTCAGGAGCTGGCCTATCTGGGTACCTCTGATGAAAGGCTCTTGTCAGTCTAGGAGCATGGACATTGTCCCTTGGTTCCCATGAATTTTCCTCTGGTCCATAATCCTTCCACTGCAACAGATACTGCAGTTTACCTCTGAATTTTCGGGAGTCCAGAATCTTATCCACAATGTATTCTTCTTCACCACGAATCCTTTCTGGTGGAGGAGGTGGCTGAATTCTTCCTGGAAACGGGTTTTCACAAAAGGGTTTGAGCAAGGATATGTGAAATACTGGATGAATCTTTAGATTGTTGGGAAGTTTTAAACGAAAAGCAACCTGGTTAATTTTTGCAGAAATTTGAAAAGGTCCAATGAATTTTTGACCCAATTTGGAGGATGGTACATGTGTCTTTAGATTTTTAGTAGACAGCCAAACTTTGTCTCCAACCTGAAGAGTAGGGGGCACTCTCCGATGTTTATCTGCTGCTTCCTTATATACTTCCTGGGTCTTGAGTAATATCTCTGATAATTCCTTCTGGGATTCCTGTAATTTTGCAAGCCTGTCATTAACAGCAGGAATGGGAGTGTTCACTGGCAGATTATACTGGATGTACTCCATAATTAGCAAAAAATGGGGTTTGAGATGTAGCGCTATGTATGGAGTTGTTGTAGGCAAACTCTGCTGTTGGTAAATAGTCCACCCAGTCATCCTGAAGATAGGAAATGAAGCAACGGAGGTATTGCTCCAAAGTCTGGTTCGTTCTCTCCGTCTGGCCATTGGACTGAGGATGGAAAGCGGAAGAAAGATTCACCGTGACTCCCAAGGCTGTACAGAAACTCTTCCAAAATTTTGACGTAAACTGAACGCCTCTGTCAGACACCACGCTGTCAGGAATTCCATGTAACCTGAATACCTCTTTGATCATCAGTTCTGCAGTTTTTTCAGCAGTAGGAATTCCTTCAGTTGGAATAAAGTGGGCCAGTTTTGTGAGTCGGTCCACTATGACAAGGATGACGGTCATATGTTTGGAAGGGGGTAGTTCCACAATAAAATCCATGGAAATAGATCCCCAAGGCCTGGATGGAACTGGGAGTGGTTGCAAGAGTCCTAGAGGAGACGATCGTGAGGTCTTGTTTCGTGCGCATGTTAAACAGGTTGAAACATATTTCCTCACGTCCTTCCTACAATTAGGCCACCAAAAGAAACGAAGTAGTAAGTCTTGTGTTTTTGCAACTCCAGGATGTCCTGCCAGTTTAGAATCATGGACACTTTTGAGGACTTCAAGGCGAGAAGATTCAGGTACATATATTTTGTGTTTCTGCATCCAAAACCCCTCTTTGAATGAAAGATCGACGTCTTCCGAAGGATGGTTAAGGAAAGAGTCCTCTTGATATCCATCTTTAATTCTATTACATAGTCCTCTAGAGTGCAATATTCCCAAAAATTTTTAGGGCCTAGAATTGTATCGTCATTACTAGACCTCTCCTGAGGTTCCGAACACACCCTGGACAGGGCGTCAGCCTTGCCATTTCTTGAACCAGGCCGGTAAGAAATTATAAAATTGAATCTTGAGAAAAATAAGGCCCATCGTGCTTGTCTTGCAGACAATCTTTTTGCTGTACGGAGGAATTCAAGATTCTTGTGGTCCGTGAGGACAGTCACAGGGTGATTGGCACCTTCCAGAAGATGTCTCCACTCGGAGAAGGCAACTTTAATGGCTAACAGTTCTTTATTACCGATGTCGTAGTTCTTTTCTGCAGATGACATGGTGTGGGAAAGAAACGCACATGGGTGAAGTTGCATTTTGTCCCCAACTCGCTGAGACAGAATGGCTCCCACTGCAGAGTCCGAGGCGTCCACTTCGACAGTAAATGGCAATTCAGGATTTGGGTGTACTAACAATGGAGCAGTCGTAAAAAGAGTTTTCAACTTGTCAAAAGCCTCCTGTGCCTCCGGAGACCAGAAAAATGCTTTGGTCTTTTTTGTTAGTGTAGTAATTGGTAGTATGATCCGTGAAAAGTTCTTTATAAATTTTCGGTAAAAATTTGCAAATCCTATGAAATGCTGGACGTCTTTTAAATTTCTTGGAACAGGCCAGTCCACTACAGCATTGATTTTGCCGGGATCCATGCTCAGACCTTCTGGGGAGATGATATATCCCAGAAATTGGATACTGGTTTGTTCAAACTCACATTTTTCAAGTTTAATATAAAGATGGTTCTCCTGTAGTCGTTCCAAGACTAACTGGACATGCCTGCGATGCTCTTCCAAGGTGTCTGAAAATATAAGAATGTCATCGAGATAAGCCACAACAAATTGGTCCAAGAAATCTCGAAATACATCATTAATAATATGTTGAAAGGTGGCTGGGGCATTGCTAAGGCCAAAGGTCATAACCAGAGATTCAAAATGTCCATATCTCGTTCTGAAGGCGGTCTTCCACTCATCTCCTGGGCGAATCCGTATGAGGTTGTAAGCCCCTCTAAGATCCAGCTTCGTAAAGATTTTCGCAGAACGGAGTCTCTCAAATAGTTCAGGAATCAAGGGTAGCGGGTAGCGATTCTTGACAGTGATATTATTCATCTCTCTGTAGTCAATACATGGCCGCAGAGTGGAGTCTTTCTTTTCAACAAAGAACAGGGGTGCCCCAGCTGGAGATGTGGAAGGTCGAATAAAACCTTTCTCTAAATTTTCATCCAGGAACTTTCTTAATACCTTCAATTCAGGTTCGGAAAAATTGTAAATCCGTCCAAATGGAATGGTTGCTCCTGGCAGCAATTCAATGGACAGTCGTAAGGACGGTGAGGAGGTAATTGATCTGCTTTCTTCTTACTGCAGACATCAGAGAACTGCTGATATTGAGGTGGTAGTTTCTCTTCCTTCTCATGCGAAATCTCAGAGATTTGGACTTGTTGGAGAACAGGGGGTTCCTTATGACAATTATTCTTACAGTAGTCAGATGGAAAGGTGATGGTCCTTGATGCCCAGTTGATAGAAGGGTTATGGACTGAAAACCAGGGGATCCCTAGAATAACCGAAAATTTCGGAGATGAAATAAGGTGGAAACTGACAGCTTCATGATGATCCGGTTCGATACAAATCTCCAGTTCGATTGTCTCATGCGTGACAGGTCCAGAAGACAAGGGTGATCCATCCACAGTTTCCATTTCAATTGGTGTGGATTTGGTCCTACTGGAAATATTATTATCACGTGTAAATTTTAAGTCCATAAAATTTCCTCCTGCTCCCGAATCCAACAGGGCAGAGCATTGTATTTTTTGGGTGCCATTACAACCTGAATGGGGATTACAAAATGAGATGATGTAGTATGTATTTTGTCTATTTCTGGCGTTACTGATGAGATAGTCTGCAAGATGGAATCCGACTGCTGAGAAAGGTCCATATTGCTGGCAGACCTGTTGTTGGTAAAGGCTATAGTCCTTTTGTTAGGACATTTTATGGCATAGTGTCCAGGGTCCCCACAATAGAGGCAGAGATGTTCAGCACATCGCCTTTCCTTCTCCTGTGCAGAAAGTGGTCTTCGGATGACATCGATCTGCATCGGTTCAGACACGCCTTGCGTCTTTTCTTGGTGGTCTGATGCTAGAAATGAGAAGCCAGGGCTATTCCCAAGTGTTCGCAGTCTCTCCTTTCTCCTTTCAGTACGTCTTTGGTCAATCCGGATACATAGTTGAATAAAGTCCTCCAACTGATCAGGGGTCTCAACCCTGGCAAGCTCGTCTTTCACTGGTTCTGATAACCCTCGTCGAAATTGACTTCTCTGGGCCGCTGAATTCCAGGTGGTGTCGGCCACCCAGCGACGGAACTCCGATGTATATTCCGCAACAGAGCGACGTCCTTGGCGCAAATTATGTAATTTGGTTTCTGCTGTGGCACAGCGGTTTGGGTCATCAAAAACTTGATTCATAGCTGCGGTGAAGGCTTCCAGGTCATTAAGGAGGTCATAGTCCTTTTCTACATAATGTGAAGCCCAAGCAAGAGCTTCATCCGTCAGGAGATTTATCATGAAAAAAACTTTCTTCCTCTCACTGGTAAAGGGAGCAGGTTGCATCTGGAAGTATATGCGGCATTGATTGAGGAATCCTCGGTACTGCTGGCGATCCCCACTGAATTTTGCAGGCAGCGGCAGCCGCGCGTTTGATTCGGACCCTGAATTGCGCACGTCCAGAAGTTGTTTTTGGAGCTCAATTTATTTCCTGTTGTAGCACCGTGAAATCAGTTTGTAACTTGGAATATTTTCCTTGAGAGTCAGTACAAAAACTTTGAAGCTCCGTAACTTGCCGCCTCAGGGTGTTCACAGCGGACTCCATTTTGGCGCGAGATTATTCTGTCAAGATCCCGTCTGGGTTGGAGCCGATGTTACTGCAAACACTAGGGGAAGCAGAGGCAGGTAGCGTAGTCAGGTGGCAGCCAGAGGTCAGTTCACAGGAGAGCAATGTTTGCAGCAATGGATCAGGCGGATAACGTAGTCAGGTGGCAGCCGGAGGTCGGTACACAGGAAAGGCAGTTCGGTAGCAGAGGAGCAGGCAGATAACGTAGTCAGGTGGCAGCCGGAGGTCGGTACACAGGAAAGGCAAATTCAGTAGTAGAGGAGCAGGCAGATAAAGTAGTCAGGTGGCAGCCGGAGGTCAGTTCACAGGAGAGCAGTGTTTGTAGCAGCAGGAACAGCAGGAAACGCTTGACTAAAGGTTAAGAGCACAATAATCTCGCAATGACACACCCACAGGGCCAGGTTTATATAGGGTGTGTAATTGGCAATCAGAGGCCAATCAAGAGAGCACTGGGTGGAGCCGATCAGGAAGAACAGTCAATGGTATCTGGGTTCAGCAAGGAACCTTGCAGCCAGCAGAATAGCTCAGATGGTAGAGCTGCTGGCCGGTGGACAAGAGGTACTGGGTTCGATTCCTGACACTCTGCATGTTCATTGACTCTCTAAAGAGCGCCAAACATGCAGGGCAGGGACTCATGCTCCCGCCGAGCAACCCCAGAAATACTCGCGAGCGAGCTCTCGAGCAGGTGAGCACTTCCAAGCATGCTCGCTCATCACTAGTTGTGGCTTTTTCACTATCATCGTTAGGAAAGTCCAGGTGCTGCAAATTTCACAGCTTTATAAAAACCCATCCTACTCTAGCCTTGTACCAAAAATCAGCAGCCATGGGTTATTCTAAGCAGCTGTCTAGCACTCTGAACAATTTTGGCCAAGATTGCACAAACTTTTACATGCCACTTTATACAGTGCATTGCGAAAGTATTCGGTTCCCTGGAACTTTTCAACCTTTTCCCACATATCATGCTTCAAACATAAAGACACCAAATGTAAATTTTTGGTGAAGAATCAACAAGTGGGACACAATTGTGAAGTTGAAGAAAATTTATTGGTTATTTTAAATTTATGTGGCAATACAAAAACTGAAAAGTGGGGTGTGCAATATTATTCGGCCCCTTTAACTTAATACTTTGTTGCTCACCTTTTGCTGCGATTACAGCTGCAAGTCGCTTGGGTATGTCTCCATCAGTTTTGTACATCGAGAGACTGAAATTCTTACCCATTCTTCCTTGGCAAACAGCTTGAGCTCAGTGAGGTTGGATGAAGATAATTTGTGAACAGCAGTTTTCAGCTCTTTCCACAGATTCTTGATTGGATTCAGGTCTGGACTTTGACTTGGCCATTCTAACACTGGATACGTTTATTTGTGAACCATTCCATTGTAGATTTTGCTTTATGTTTGGGATCATTGTCTTGTTGGAAGACAAATCTCCGTCCCAGTCCCAGGTCTTTTGCAGAATCCAACAGGTTTTCTTCAAGAATGGTCCTGTATTTGGCTCCATCCAACTTCCCATCAATTTTAACCATCTTCCCTGTCCCTGCTGAAGAAAAGCAGGCCCAAACCATGATGCTGCCACCACCATGTTTGACAGTGGGGATGGTGTGTTCAAGGTGATGAGCTGTGTTGCCTTTGCGCCAAACATATCGTTTGGCATTGTTACAAAACAGTTCGATTTTGGTCTCATCTGACCAAAGCACCTTCTTCCACATGTTTGGTGTGTCTCCCAGGTGGCTTGTTGCAAACTTTAAACAACACTTTTTATGGATATCTTTGAGAAATGGCTTTCTTCTTGCCACTCTTCCATAAAGGCCAGATTTGTGCAGTGCATGACTGATTGTTGTCCTATGGACAGACTGTCCCACCTCAGCTGTAGACCTCTGCAGTTCATCCAGAGTGATCATGGGCCTCTTGGCGGCATCTCTGATCAGTCTTCTCCTTGTTTGAGATGATCGCTTGCACAGTGCTCCTTGGGATTTTTAAAGCTTTTGAAATAATTTTGTATCCAAATCAGGCTTTAATCTTCTCCACAACAGTATCACGGACCTGCCTGTTGTGTTCCTTGGTCTTCATGATGCTCGCTGTGCTTCAAACAGAACCCTGAGTCTATCACAGAGCAGGTGCATTTATACGGAGACTTGATTACACACAGGTGGATCATATTTATCATCATTAGTCATTTAGGGCAACATTGGATCATTCAAAGTTCCACAATGAACTTCTGGAGTGAGTTTGCTGCACTGAAAGTAAAGGGGCAGAATAATATTGCACTCCCCACTTTTCATTTTTTGTATTTCCACAAAAATTTAAAATAACCAATACATTTTGTTCAACTTCACAATTGTGTCCCGCTTGTTGTTGATTCTTCACCAAAAATTTACATTTGGTATCTTCATGTTTGAAGCATGATATGTGGGAAAAGGTTGAAAAGTTCCAGGGAGCTGAATACTTTCACAAGGCACTGTATATGGATTAGATATACTAAGTTTTGTATATTTTTAAACGTAATAATAAAAGGTAATTTTTTAGTTTTTTTTCTCTTCACTAAATAGGAGTTGTGCCTGTCAAAAGTCCACAATGGAAACTTTAACCAAGCACTTATCCACTCTTCATCCATAGGGTATCACCCTATTGTGCCCTTTGTTCCGTATATCTAGATTTATTCATCACTCCTGTTACCCTGTTAGCTACTACTAAAATATGTTGCAAGACTACAGTATGTGAATGAAACAATTCACAATTATTTTTCAAGGAGGTTATATATGCCGTATTTACAATGTCTCCTTTTTGCTCATCTTTTTTGTGGATTAGATGTCAGATAGTGAGTGCCGTGTACACGTACAAGCTGTGCAACTGCCTGGAAATGCTTTCTTGTTAGCTCGGCTACAAAAGGTTAATGAAACATTTGGCCTGTATGAATATTTCATCCCAGTGTTTGATTTTCATAATGTGAAGTGATGCATCCTTACAAGGTTAATGTGCAGCTCCTTTGTGGCATTTTAGACCAATATATGAACCCTGAAAATATTATCTAAGGCTTTAGTGCTTTTTTCAATTTGTAGAGAAGACCGCACTTCTAGTAAGTAATCACAAGACTGTCTGGCTGATTTCAGAGAATCATGTCTCATGACAAACTGCCTTCATCCCAATGTAAAGTAAATCTTTCATTGTCCTTGTTTGTTACACTGCAAATTCCTGTAAGGTTATGGCAATGCTCTACTCCATTGCAAGCTTTCTTAAATTTAAGTTCTATGACATAATAATTGCGGCTAACAAAAGTGAAAATTTCTTGATGGATTTTGGATTGGTCATTTATCTTGTTAATAATGGCGTGTGGAGAATAGTAATATTCTTTCTATAATTCATTCATGCCATCTGTCATGCAGAAGCTCACAATATTACTTTCTTTTCTTTTGTTTAATGGGTTATAATATATTGAACTGGACCCTTGACTTATCAAGAATGATGCATTGTGGCCGCCTTCTTCCTGATGTAATACAACTGTTACATTGGAATTAATGAACAACAGCTTTGTAGAAAAAAAATGGAGTAATGCATGAAAAATAAGTAAAGGTAATAATATCACAATTTGTTCAGCAAAGGGTGAAATGTGGAATGAAAATCAAATCTCTGGCATAAATTGACACGCTGCAAATTTTAACCCCAAACTGTTGATCAGTTTTTCTTCACACTGTGTGAATGAGAATATGTATCAACGGGAAGGGAAATCTGCTGCATGTACTGTATGCCTCATGTGTGCATATTGTCATATCCTTTTCTTCCCTGAAGGATAATTTCCAAATTCTGAAAGACTCCAAGCTTTGAATCAATTTTCAACTGGATTTATTCAGATTGGAAGAATCGATTAGGAAAAACTAACAAAGAACTGATTCAAACTTGTACACATTTTTAAAGCTCGGAATTTCATGAAAATAGTTTGAAGGCTTGATCACATGTTTTTGATGCATTTTACAATATCAGAATATTGAATGAGATTTCTATATTATTAAGAACTATTATCAGCATGAAGAAGATCAAAATGAGCTAGAAGTGATTAAATGGAACCCATTTGCTAACTACTAAGAAATAATTAACCCTTCTATTTTTTAAATATTATTTACTTTGCGGCATTTTTTCCACACTTACCTAAAATTTTTACAGTGTAGGTGTTAGGCGCTCGGTTGTAACAACTTTATTAAAATAATGGAATGCAACCGAACCCGGGGTCCGCGGTGCAGTTAGAGATGCTGCGGCCGAACACCCCTTGGGTATGAGGGTGAAAACTGACAACAGAAATATAAGATCTTGCCTGTGTTACTTCACACTAGGAAAGATATTGGATTTGCACTATCTCCGTTAACGTCACGGAAGATGTGCTGCAGGCTGGCGTAGACGTAGCCCTGTTAACTGCACAGAAGCCACTTGCCAGCCGTTAGGAAGTGCATGTGACTCATGCCAGGCGTACGTGCTGCCAGCTGACGTGCGACCGGACTGGACAACTCTCCTTTCAGCTAGCAGGCGATGCCCAGGTTACACGCCCTGCAGTCTGCTCAGGGTGTATCGCTACCCTCTGTCAGAGCCAGACTGCACCACCACCATTGCTTGCCTAGCATCTATTAACATGCCTGAAGGACCTGTGCTAATTAGCCAAGCTAACTCTGGCATTGGCAGGTCCCGGGGAGCAAAACTAGAGAGCACGTGGAGCCCAAACTGACAAGCGTCCATATATGAACACAACCATTTAGAAATGATCTGACAGCACCACCATGCTTGCGGTCGGGCTATTTAAGGGCTAAGCCCTGCCCCCAGCCATCTCGTTAATCACATCAGTGATGACGTCACCCGTGGCCAATCAGGCGGTGCCAGGTTACCGGATCAGCTGACACCAAATCACCAATCACGGTCCGCCACGTCACGGGCATGCTCATTGTAGGAAATCCTGGACTTAGGCTATAACAGCCCTGTTTCCTTCTGTAACCTATGTTTAAGGCTACTATTAACAAAGACCCTGGAGACAGCTTGTACTTATCTTGTATTGGCTAGGCGTTGGGATCGACAGTGAAGCTGAGCAGCATCTGGACCAGAATGGGAGACCACAGAATCCACTGATGACTCCGATCCAACTTCAGATCCAGCAGCTGCCCGACGCCTAACAGTAGGTGTGGTGTGAGAAGTTTTCGATTTGTACTAACAAAACAGGTCTGCAAAAACGATATTGCCTATTAAATGTCTTAATTTTTTCTTTATATTTTGGTTTCGCTAAAATCAACCCATTACAAAAAAGGCCTAATAAGAAATGCTGTGTAGGTACACATCCAAAAAACCCAAAGCCAAAACCTGAAATAGGGTGCTGTATGATATAGTGTGTAAGGATGTAAAATTTGACTCAAAATAAATGGGGAAAAAAAATAATGTTTGCGAATTGTACTATAATTTCTAAAATATCATTCACAGGGTGACTTTTTCCCTTGCAGGTTTTGATCTTTGATAAGTTATTTTAAAAAAAAGCAACAGCATATCAATTCTTTCAGCATTTCTACTGCAGTATTACTGAGTTCAAAATGGCTTAGCACCAAAAACACACGAAAACATGTCAAATACTGCATAAAAAAATCTATGTGTAGACATATCATATGTCAATCCTGCATATGGCTCAGAAATGCTTGCTGATGGTATACTACTTGGAGGCTTTGCAAGAACTCGCTTGCTGTTAATTAGAGTACAGTAATTTGGTTAAAGGAGTTTTCATTTGGGACTCCATTTTCAAGAGTGGACAACAGTTAACAAAGAGAAGTTCTCATTTTGGCAGACCTGCCAATCCATATATCCCATGATCCACCATTAAATCTGAAAAAAACAACAGAAAATGTTAGATTTTCTCAGCAACAGAAACATAGTCTAAATAAGAAAACACATTTAGTTCCACCAATAAGAAAAATGAACTAAAAAAAATCTAATACTTTAAAAAATCCTGTTCTTTATAAACTTATACAGAAGTTAGATACTGACGTAGCTTTAATAATAAGATGAGTTGCAGTGCTTAAACTTTAAGAATTTGTGACTGGAGATTTTTTTATTGTAATCTTTTATTGACTATTTTTAATTTTTCCTAATGTCTGTTTTTAATATAGTTTCTAGTTCTAATTTCTAGTCTGAGAGCACCTGATATTCAAATATAATCCTGCATAGTGCTGATATAATTTAATTGTTGAAGATTCCCGCAAGTTAATAAAATAGAAAGATTTTACTAATCGATAGATCTTAGGAAGTAGTCATACCTTCTAGTTCAAACAATAAAACATATACAAATAATAAAAAATATAATTCAAGCTGTTTTATATAGAAACCTGTTCTTATTACCCTTTTATTATGCACAAGTACATTTTTTTGCACTCTGCAGAAATTCTTGGTAAATGTGATTTGTATAATGGTGCATTAGAAAAAAATTAATCTGTAATAACATTTCCTGTTTAAGAATTGATTAGTGTTGAGGCAACATTTCAGCAAGTCCATACCACACTCAAACATATGGAAATTAAATGGAAAAAAACTTCTATGAACTCACTGTCTTATATTAAAGGGGTCTTGCACTTGACTAACTGACATGAGGCTTTCTCAAAGATTAATTTCTTGCATTAATATAATTCCAGACTTTAACCTGACTTGTAATATTGTCCTTGAACCAACTTACGGTTTATACAGATACTACCATCAACTGTTGAAATATGAAAGGCATGTTTTCTTCTCCTTGTGATTCTCTAGCATTGGTATGAATAAATACAGATTAATATTTATGTAAATCAAATTTTCTGGTCTGTTTGTTAATTTAATACTTAGAGCTTGTTAATCTTTCTGCAAACTTAACTCGGCGTGAAGCCTTTGAAGATAAATTGTTAGAAGAAAAAGCTGTAGAAGATTAATGGTTCCTACTGAGCTTCAAGAATTTCATTGAGCTTTGTCAGAAAACGTGATAAGAGTGCACCTTTAGCACCTCCTCGTGGGACAAGCCTTAGAACACACAGAAGCAGTGCACAAACACACTGTATCCAGTAGTATTTTCATTTCTGCTGAAAGCTTTTTTTTCTGCATATAATTTGTAATAATTACTATATGTCTATACTGCATATGCATACAAGAATAACAGTGCAGGATTGGCAGGGCTTGATGTTTAAGGGTTTAGGTTTGCAGAGGCTATCTAAGACTTAATGTTTCACGTGTTAAATACAGTAGATTTGTTGAGCATAATATATCACACATTTTAAAAAATGAAATAATGGGGCAAATTTATTAACCTAAGTTTATCAGAATTTTGGTGTATTTTTGTACTATAAAAATGTCTTTCATGACTGACACTATATTTATATGTTTTTCAGCCAAGAAAAGGGGTGTGATCCTCTGTGTGACTCTGTGCGCCAAAGAATGTACCAAAGTGCTGGTGCAAATTTCTAGCATAAACTAAGTCAATTAATAACTCTATTTTAACTTACATACTCACTCTCCGGGGTCCGAGAAGCAATGGGTGGGGATAGTAATTTCTCTCTTCCAGGGTGACCCCAAACCTGGGCATTTTCTCATCTATCTGACTCTCAGTTCTTCGGACTATTGTCAGCTTCCACAGTGAGACTGGCCAGTGGAGGAGTTCTGTAGGTAGTCTATGGATACTAAGTGAAATATCGCCAAGCTCTGTAGTCAGTTCTGTCAGGGGCTTTCAGTGGGAGTAAAGGATACCTTTGCCCTGTATGAGACCCCGATTTCCCTGGAGGCAGCCATGTGTCTAGCTATCCATGTGGACTGCTGTTTTTGTCAGAGACATAATGTGATGCCCCAATTTTCAAGGGGTTGTAGGGTCAAGGGATCTTACGGCTGAGTCAACCAAGGAACCCATGCAGTTGAGGGGACGACTCATTTTATTGGTCCTCCTGCAGATCGGCACAAAGAGGGAGTGTGCTTTTCCTGTGGTGTGAAGGGTCATTTTGTGGGTACTTGTCCATCTATACTTAACCGCAAATAGCTGCCAGAAACCTAAGGAGTCCGGAATGCAGGAAGATTAGCATCCCGGGTGAACATACTTCCTCTGTGAGTAGGTCACAATCCTTTTTACCGTTCAAAATCCAATTTAGCAAAAGTGAGGTGGTTATATCTGAATTTTTGAACAGTGGGGCAGGGTTTAATCTGACTGACGTCTGATTCGTCCAGAACCAGGGTAAACTGTCTAGACCAATACTGCATAATCGCTATAGACTCTGCACCCTTGCACCAGGAGTATTTTACTCTCGTCGTTCAAGAGACACATCTGCAGGTAGGTGCCATGCACTCGACATCCATAGATTGTTATGTGCAAGACGGCTTGCCTTTTCTTGTGGTTCTTGGACTACCTTGGCTTACATTTCACAATCCCGTAGTGGACTGGCAGACTCAGAAGATTGTAAAGTGGAGTGAGTACTGTCAAGGACACTGCTTGGGCACCTAGTTTGCCTGGGAAGATACTAGGTCTCTGTCGCATACCTGACTGATTTTGGGGGGGGTTGTTATGTTTCGGTAACTGAGGAGAAATAGCAAAAATAGCAAAAGCAGCAATACACCAGAGAGGCTGGAAACTATTGGGTTGCAGGGCCCTAAACTAACCCAACACTAGAAGCAGCCGTGGAGCGTACCTACGGTGATCCTAGACGCCTCGTCACAGCCGGAGAGATAGCTACACCTAAAGGCAGAAAGATGAAAGCTAACAGTCCCGTAGCAGAACCCCAAAGAAATAGGAAGCCCCCAAACATGTAATGGCGGTTAGACAAGAGGAAAATACGAACACAGACAGAAAATAGAATGAGCAAACGCTGGGGCCCAATACTGTCTAGATAGAAAAGTATAGGAAAAAATTCTGACTGCAACCCAAAAAACCCCTTGAGGAGGGTGTCACCGAACCTCACCTGTCGCAACCAGGCCGATCAGGATGAGCTCGATGATAGGCACGGATCAGTCTCCTAGCATGGATGTCCGAAGCAAACACCCAAGAATTGTCCTCCTGACCATAACCTCTCCACTTAACCAAATACTGGAGTTTCCGTCTAGCAAATCCAATATTTTCTCAACCACATACTCCAAATTGCCCTCAACCAAAACAGGGTCGGGAGGCGCAGCCATAGGAACCACTGGCTCGACAAACCTCTTCAATAAGGACTTGTGAAACACGTTATGGATCTTAAATGTCCCTGGAAGAAGCAAACGGAAGGAAACTGGATTAAGAATTTCCATGATCTTATAAGGTCCAATGAACCTTGGCTTAAATTTTGGAGACGCAACATTCATAGGGATATTTCTCGAGGACAACCAAACCAAGTCCCCCACTTTAAAACGAGGACCATCAGTCCTATGCCGGTTGGCAAACCGCTGGGCCTTCTCTTGAGAGAGAGACAACCTTTCCACATCCTGGTCCCAAATCTGCTGCATTCGCTCCACAATAGAGTCAACCCCCGGACAGACAGAAGCCTCCGTCTGTCCCGAAGAAAATCGAGGGGTGAAACCCAGAATTGCAGAAAAATGGAGACATCAAGGTGGCAGAGCTAGCCCTATTATTAAGAGCAAACTCAGCCAAAGGCAAAAAAGAGACCAAGTCATCTTGATCAGTAGACACAAAACATCTCAGATAAGTCTGCAAAGTCTGGTTTGTTCTCTCGGTTTGTCCATTGGTCTGAGGGTGAAATGCAGAGGAGAAAGATAACTGAACACCAAGTTTAGAACAAAATGTCCTCCAAAATCTGGAAACAAACTGGACTCCTCTGTCAGACACAATGTTCTCAGGAATGCCATGTAACCAAACCACGTGCTGAAAGAACAGAGGCACCAATTCGGAGGGGGAAGGCAACTTAGGTAATGGCACAAGATGTATCATCTTGGAAAACCTATCACAGATTACCCAGATAACGATCATTCTCTGGGAAGGAGTCGGAAATAAAATCCATAGAGATATGGGTCCATGGCCTCTTGGGCACAGGTAATGGCATTAACAAACCACTAGAGCGAGAGCAAGGCTTGGAACGAGAGAAAGTCCCACAGGACTGCACAAAGTCCCTGACGTCACGAGACAAAGCAGGCCACCAAAAGGACCGACTCACCAAGTCTCTGGTACCAAAAATACCGGGATGACAAGCCAACGCGGAACAATGAATCTCAGACATCACACTCTTCTTCCACTGGTCTGGGACAAACAATTTCCCAACAGGGCAGCGTTCAGGTTTATCCTCCTGACACCCCTCCAGAGCCAGACTCAAATTGGGCGAGATGACGGAAAGAACTACACCCTCTTTCAGAATAACAGCAGGATCAGTTAACTCAGGAGAATCCGCAAAGAAACTCCTCGAGAGGGCATCCGCCTTAACATTCTTAGTGCCGGAAGAAAAGAAACCACAAAATTAAAACAGGTGAAAAACAAGGCCCACCTTGGCCGTCTAGGATTAAGTCACTTGGCTGATTCGAGATAAACCAGGTTCTTATAGTCCGTGAGGACCACCACCTGATGTTTGGCTCCTTCCAGCCGATGTCTCCACTCTTCAAAGGCCCACTTCATGGCCAATAACTCCCGATTACCCACGTCATGATTACGTTCAGTTGGAGAAAATTTTCGAGAGAAGAAGGCACAAGGGTTACTCTTAGAGGTCTCTGGATCCCTTTGGGACAAAACGGCTCCTGCCCCAATCTCAGAAGCATCAACCTCCACCTGAAACGGCAGAGAAACATCAGGCTGCCGTAGAACAGGAGCAGAAATGAATGTCTGCTTAAGTTCCTGAAACACAGAAACTGCCTCAGGAGGCCAATTCACCACATCGGAACCCTTTTTGGTCAAATCAGTCAACGGTTTAACAATACCAGAGAAATTACCAATAAATTTACGATAAAAATTGGCAAAACCCAAAAATCTCTGAAGAGCCTTCAATGTAGTAGGTTGAACCCAATCACAGATGACCTGAACCTTGACCGGGTCCATTTCAATAACAGACGGAGACAAAATGAATCCCAGAAATGAGACCTTTTGTACGCCAAAAAGACACTTTGATCCCTTCACATACAGTGCATTCTCTTCAAAATCTGGAACACAGTCCGAACATGTTTCACATGAGAGTCCCAGTCGTTGGAAAAAATCAAGATATCATCCAAATAAACAATCAGAAATTTATCCGCAAAATCCCTGAAAACCAAGCTTGGTAAACCAAATAGCACTTTTCACTCTGGAAAATAGGTCAGAAATCAAGGGTAACGGATATTTTTATTTAACAGTGATTTTATTCAGGAGGCGATAGTCAATACACGGCCTCAAAGAACCATCCTTTTTGGCCACAAAGAAAAAAACAGCGCCCAAGGGTGAAGAGGATGGTCTGATATGACCCTTCTCCAAAGACTCCTTAATATAAGATCGCATAGCATCGTGTTCAGGTACAGATAAATTAAAAAGGCGACCTTTAGGAAATTTACCACCAGGCACTAACTCAATAGCTCAATCATAGCTCCTGTGAGGAGGTAAGGATGCAGACTTACTCTCGCTAAACACATCAGAAAAATCAGTCAAAAAGTCAGGGACATCCTGAGACTGGGGACAAGCAGAAAAAACAGGAGTGTCAGTATTAACACATTGGCAGCCCCAACTGGACACAGACACTTATTTCCAATCCAAAACAGGATTATGAGTCTGTAACCAAGGGAAACTCAGTACAATAATGTCATGCAGATTATGCAATACCAGAAACTCTCCTGATGATCTGGTTCAACCCTCATTATCACCTGAGTAGAAAACTGGGGTTTATTCTCCGCCAAAGGGGTAGAATTTAATGCCGAGCAAAGGAATAGACTTCCGCAGGGGTATCATAGGAAACCCACAACGTTTGGCAAAGTCAAAATCCATCAGGTTAATAGCTGCTCCTGAATCCACAAAAGCCTGAGCCGAAAATGTGGACAGGGAGCAAATCAGGGTAACAGTCAACAAAAATTTAGTCTGAACACTACCCAAGACAACTGAGCGCGCAAAACGTCTTCCCCGCTTAGGGAAATAGCATGAGAAGCGTCACCACAGTAGAAACATAACCCATTGCGCTTTCGAAACTCATGATGCTGAGCCCCAGAAGTCACTCCATCACACTGCATGGGCTCAGGAGCTGGCACACAAGGCAACACTATCTCACCCATACCTCTGCGCTCACGCAAACGTCTGTCAATTTGAATAGCCAAAGACATAGAATGATTGAGACCAGAGGGAACAGGGAATCCCACCATAACGTCCTTTACATTTTCTGACAGACCCTTCTGAAAAAGGGCTGCCAAAGCATCATCATTCCATTTGGTCAGGACTGCCCACTTTCGGAATTTCTGACAGTACATTTCAGCGTCTTCACGACCCTAATTAAATGCCAACAAGGTCTTTTCAGCTTGATCTGTGACATTAGGTTCATTGTACAATAACCCCAGAGCCTGAAAAAATACATCAACATCATTCAAAACAGGATCCCCAGGTGTCAGGGAAAAAGACCATTCCTGAGGGTCGCCGCGCAGCAGAGAGATGACAATTTGAACCTGCTGTGCTGCGTTCCCTGAGTACTTAGGCTTCAAGGCAAAAACAACTTACAGTTATTTTTGAAATTCAGAAATTTAGAAGATCCCCCAAAAATAAATCTGGTATGGGGATCCTAGGTTCCTCAATCGACAACCTAGCAAGATGGTAGCAATACTCTGAACCTCAGAGGCAAGCCGCTCCACACGGCCAGACAACTGTGCAAGCTCCATTGAGGAAAAAAAAAATCCTCCTCAGCACCCAGAGAAAAAGAGGGAAAAAATGCAACAAACAGAAAAAAAAATTTCTAACAACTCCCTTTTTTCTTTTTCCTTTTTTACTATTTTTCCTCTTTGAGTACCATATAATTTTCAGTTTGGCCCGGAAATACTGTTATGTTTTGGTAACTGAGGAGAAATAGCAAAAATAGCAAAAGCAGCAATACACCGGAGAGGCTGGAAACTATTGGGTTGCAGGGCCCTAAACTAACCGCAACACTAGAAGCAGCCGTGGAGCGTACCTACGGTGATCCTAGGTGCCTCGTCACAGCCGGAGAGATAGCTACATCTAAAGGCAGAAAGATGAAAGCTAACTGCCCCGTAGCAGAACCCCCAAAGAAATAGGAAGCCCCCAAACATGTAATGGCGGTTAGACAAGAGGAAAATACGAACATAGACAGAAAATAGAATGCGCAAACGCTCGGGCCCAATACAGTCTAGATAGAAAAGTATAGGAAAGAATTCTGACTGCAATCCAAAAAACCCTGACAAAAATACCAACACTTCTGATTAACAAAAAACCTGAGATCACACGACCTCTACTACCTAAATCAGATCTCTGGTGTAACACACAGCAATTTAGCAAATAAAAAGTGAAACTGGAACAGAGCAAAAGTGCAAACACAACTGAGCACAAATGCAGCGCCAGGCCCCAAAA
Organism: Oophaga sylvatica; assembly: GCA_033576555.1. Taxonomy (NCBI): domain Eukaryota; kingdom Metazoa; phylum Chordata; class Amphibia; order Anura; family Dendrobatidae; genus Oophaga; species Oophaga sylvatica. The sequence goes on along the minus strand of JARQOD010000005.1, from coordinate 315,141,943 downwards.
GGGGACCAGGATGAATTCTACTGCAAGGCAGCAAACCAAGAAGGAAAATCCAACCAGAGGAAAAAAAAAAAGCAAATCACTTATCTGAATGAAAGCAGGAATGCAAGCTGAGCTCCAAGCAAGACCTGAAGAACAATTGATTACCGGCAAGGCTGCTGGGAATTCAGGTCACTTATCAGACCATTCGGATTCAGCTTAAGGCCTTTGAGCAATTAGTTCATTACCCTCAGCAACCACCGGAGGGAGCCCCAGCTCCGAAGTCGCCTCCAATGTATTCACAACAGGGGGTATTTTTGGAACAGGGGTGTCAAGAACTCCCTGAACATCATCCTTATGATTGCGCCATTAATCTAATTGCTGGGTTTTAATTGACTAAGAGCAGGTTATATAATAGTTCAGATCCGGAGAAGTAGGCCATGAAGGACTATATAGCAAAAAGTCTGGCTTAGGGTGTTAGGGTTTGCGGACCACACTAAATTAAATGAAACTATAAAGTGTAATCGCAACCCGGGGTCCTCCGTGCAGAGATGTAAAACTGTTGCTAGTGTGAACAGTGACGGATAAAAAACTACTAGTGAGCGTTCCTTCTTGAACACACCGAGTTAACGCACAGAGTGTGAATGGAACGCTAAAACCCAACACCAAATTATACTCTGGAATGCACAGGAAGAGGAGTACCAGCTCAGCTAACCACCGAGGGGTACAGGAGATGAGTACCAGCTCAGCTATCCACCGAGGGGTACAGGGAGATGAGTACCAGCTCAGCTAACCATTGAGGGGTACAAAAGATATGAGTACCAGATCAGCTAACCACCAAAAGGGTACAAGTGAGATGAGTACCAGCTCAGCTAACCTCTGAGGGGTACAAAGGATATGAGTACCAGCTCAGCTAACCACTGAGGGGTACAAGGGAGATGAGTACAAGCTTAGCCAACCACCGAGTGGCACAGAAAATATAAATACCTAACTCGCGGTACAGAAAAATGAGGAGTGTGCACTACCCAGTTAAAACAATAAAGTTTAAGCATGTGGGTTGACTCTGCCCTGTAAACAGCTCGTGCTAACCGCACTTGTGGCCGAGACAGGTGCTAGGTTAAGTGAAAGCAAAAACCTGCCTGACAAAGGAAAACTAGGCACAAATACGAGCCAGCAGAGCGGCAGAGTATCCACCCACACACACACCAAATACAAGTGATGCTAACACGCCCGCGTGCTTTCCTGAAAGTCCTTTATGCGCTACGCTCCATCCCAAAGAGTCACGCCCATTCGGACGGGGCATCGTCGTAAGCCAATCCGGAGCTGCCACATAACCAGAGCAGTCCGAGCACCAATAAGAAGGCGCCACATCATGGACATGCTCAGTAAGGTGACTTCTGGACATAGACTCCACAGAGTAGGGCTGCCTTAGTATACCACTGGTTACTATGGATTTTAGCTGGAGAGCCAGCAGTAACCACATGTGTAACAGGAGCCTGAGCAAGTTGCTGAGACTAACGTCTGTGCAAAGCAGCAGACCCAGCGGCCAGGCCCAAATGGGTGACCACAGCACCAGACAAGGCTTGGGATCTATGACGCACAGTGGAAGAATCCTGACGCCTAACATAGGGTCATATCAGACCTTCCTCATCTCCCATTGCAGCTGTTTTTTACTTTTTAAGAAAAAGATGGGGTATTATACCCCTGCCTAGATTTCCATGAACTAAATTGTATCATGGTTCGGGATCCATATCCTCTCCCTCTTATTCCAGATCGCTTTAACCAGATCATCAGGGCAAAATGGTTTTCTAAACTGGACCTCAGGGGGACATACAATCTCATTAGTATTAAGGAGGGGATGAATTGAAGACTGATTTTAATACATCTGAGTGACTCTATGAAAACCTTGTGATGCCATTGGTGTTGAGTAGTGCTCAGGCAGTCTTTCAGCACTTTGTAAATGATTTTTTTGTCACCTGGCAGGTAGATTTGTTGTAGTCTATTTCGATGACACATTGATTTAATCACCATGGTAATTCCATCTCCATTAGCATGCACTAAAGTCTCCCTCTGTGCACATACGGATGGTACAGAGAAACTACAAATGGTCATTAAATGAGTTAATTTTGCCTGATTTAATGAATTTTTGACTACAGATCACTGTAAAAAACATGAATCTGTCAATGAATGTATGGAAAAAAGCTATCAAGTTATGGATTGTGGATTAGATGAACATGTCTAGAATCAAAATTCATTTCCAGCAGATGATGCCGACATGACATAACAACAGAGACAACAAGATGTCAAAAAGCAAGAATTTGACTTGGCCTATGAAAAATTTGGGTTGAATTTTAAAAGATTGTGAAATGGATTTGATTTAAAAAATTTTGTAAGATTAGGACCTGTACAACAAGTACCAGGTACACATGGATAGTACACTGAAACTGTGACTGGTAATTACTAGTGATGAGCCAATTTGCTCGAAAAACAATCGCCAAACATAATTTTGGCACGAATATGGCACATTCAGATTCGTGATAGTAAACACGAGCAAAACTTTATAAAATTGGAAAAAATCAGTAACATTCCATAAAAGTTGCTACAAATGTATTTTCAGCACTTTAGCAATGATAATGGTGGTGTATCATGAGCATTTGGCAGGTGTTTGATGAGGGAAGTGGTTTAGCAGAGCTCAGAGGCGCGGCGTTCTTGTAAACAGTCATTCTTTTCCTAACTTTGTGTGTGCACATTGTGACTAGCCAGTCAGGGCGCAAGAAACACCCACAAGTCCGTCTCCATATAAATAGTGGACATCTTGTTTTAGAGCCATTTTGACACTGCAACAGCACAGAGAGGCTGCTCCTGACACTGGCACTGTTAGTAGCAAGATTTTAGCTAGTTAGTTAGGCAGTTGTATATCAGTCACAATGTGTCAGGTACTGTCCAGTGTGGCTATAAAATTTACCCTCCAGCACTTTTTTTGGCCATTACTGATGTCCACAGACAAAGCCAGCAGGTCACATGTCCTACAAGTGTGTTGTGCACTGCTTGTATTGATTGTGATGCATGCACGAGTATACCATTGTAAATAATATTTTTTTCCGTAGCTAAATGTGAAACAGTCTGCTGCATCCCACCTTGTAATTCGCAACCTGGGGTCCACGGTTCAGAGATGGAACCTGCTGCTAAGCAATGGCGGAACAAGGTGGCGGTTGAACGCCGACAACAGGCGGGTTTGATGTTACCTGTTATGAACAGCGACGAACTCTATTGCTTCACAGAGCCGCAGCAACAACGTAATAGAACGCTGTCCCCTGTTACATGTCACAGGACACAGCTGATATGTCGTAAGTGAGGTCTCTAGGCTCAACTACTAGAATGCGGGGACTTGACTCTGACCGGACCCACAATGCGCATGGCGTCGCACAGGCGATGCCACTACTTGGCGCTGAGTGGTAGCAAAATACAGCTAACTAAGGCGCACCAGGATGTGGTGCAAAACAAGAGCAACAGCTCAACTGACTGCAGAGCTGTACTAAAAGATGTGTGCCAGAGCACGTGGATTGACTGTGCCCTTTAAACAGCCCGTGCTAAGCAGCACACGTGGCCGAGACAGGCGCTAGGTAAAGCCGAGTAAAAACCTGCCTGACTAGGGAAGACTAGGCGATCATACACGCCGACAGTGCGGCAGGTTATCGGCCCAAACACACGTGCATACACAGAGTGGTAGTGTATCCACTCGCTCACACACACCACATGGTTTATACTAGCTCACAGCCGTGTGATCCTTTTATAACCGCAGCCTTCCAGGACCTTGCTGATGGCCCAATCCGAAATGCTTGAGGACCTGAGCATGTGACCTCCGACCACCAATGAGCGGTCGTCTCATGGGCATGCTCAGATGGAGAAAAGCAGGACAGTCAAAGGAACATCTGCTTGCCGGTGACTATAGCTGGTTGCTATAGCTGAACCTCGGGAGACAGCAGCAAATAAACGCATAGCATTAGCCTGAGCAAGTCACTGGGACTGACGTCTCCTCTGAGCAGGATCCTCTGCAGTGAGGAAGAATGGGAGACCGCAGAGGGCATAGCTCGAGATTCCCCCTTTGCAGTGGTGGGATCTCGATGCCTAACAGACCTGACTTTCAAATAGATTGTAGCATCTAGTGTATTATACAGGCCTGATGCATAGGCTACAAAAAAATCTTCTGTTCCTAGTGTCATACAGTAGGGCAGTGTTCCCCAACTCCAGTCCTCAAGGCACACCAACAGGTCATGTTTTCAGGATTTCCTTTGTATTGCACAGGTGATGCAATTATCACCTGGGCAATACTAAAGAAATCCTGAAAACATGACCTGTTTGTGGGCCTTGAGGACTGGAGTTGGGGAACCCTGCAGTAGGGTACCTGACTTTCAAATAGTTTGTAGCATCTAGTGTGTTATAGAGGCCTGATCCAGAGGCCACAAAAAATTCTTCTGTTCCAAGTGTCATACACTGGGAGACCTGAATTTCAAACAGTTTGTAGCTAGTAATGGCACTAGTAATGGCACTAAAATGCTCGGGTGCCCGTTGCTCGGGTCGAGCAAATTGGAATACTCGGGTACTCGGACAGAACGAGCCCAATATAAGTCTATTGGAGACCCGAGTATTTTTGCCGCGATCCCCTCGAGGGTCCTTTTAAGATCTAAATGCATCTGAAAATGATGGAAACACTGCTCAAATGACACGGGACATCATGGGGATCGCGCCTGGAAGCATTCCTGACTCCTAGTTCACAGGTTTAAACACAGGTTGTCATAGTTTCATGCCATTTTTACCGAAGCACCAAAAACATACCAAAACGAAACCAAAACGGATTTTGCAGGGAAATATGTAAAGGGACATCATTTCCAGGTTAATGACTTGTATATAAGGCAAAATAAATAACCCCAGACCAAAATGTTCCTCCACCACTTGGGCTATGTTCAGATGCAGCGTTTTTGAAGAGATTTTCAACTTTAACCCCTTAATGTCCATGGACGTGCACAGTCCATCATGGCAAGGTGTCAGTTTTGGCACCGTGACGGACTGTGCATGTCCTGCCTTTGAACTACCACTGTGTGTAAACACGCAGTGGTAGTTCAGTGCCGACAGCTGTCTATGAGAGCTGACAGGCACGGCAAGCAGTGCGGGGACCTTTGCAGTCGGTCCCCGCACCCACAGCGCTGTGATTGGTCAGTCAATCTGACTGACCAAACACAGCAGCGATCGGGCAGAAGAGGCTGAAATTTCAACCTCTTCTGCCCGATCAGTGCAGGAGCTCGGCACTACAGTGGCCGAGCTTCCTGCACTGACAGCCAGGAGCAGCGTCCACGCCGCCCCTGGCTGTTAACCCCCTGACTGCTGCGATCGAGCGCGATCGCAGCGTTCAGGGGAAGAGGGAGGGTCGGGAGCTCCCTCTGCCTCAGATCGGCATCCCTGCGATGTAATCGCAGGGCCCGATCTGTGCCTTGATGACCCGGGGTTGTCATGACAACCTCCGGGTCATCTAGCTACGGAAAGTCGCTGTGACCATGCTCATAACATGGTCACAGCAGCTTTCACCATAGGTACAATGCATTGCAATGCTGGGCATTGCAATGCATTGTACCTGCAATAAAGAGAGAAAAAGTGAAAGTCCCATAAAGGGACAAGGTAAAAAAAACATTTTTTAAAAAAATTTGTATAAAAAATATTAAAAATAATTAAAAATATTCCCCTAAAAATACACATTTTTATGTAAAAAAAAACAAAAAACAAAAAAAATACACCTTTGGTATCACTGCGTCCCATCTATAAAAGCGTAACCATAGTTAACCCCTTCACTGAAAGCCATAAAAAAAACACAAAAAAGTAGTAAATTATACTTTTTCCAAGCGGTATCATTATACCGCTTGGAAAAAGTGCAATAACACACGATCAAAAAGACGGATATAAATAATCATGGTACCACTGAAAACGTCATCTTGTCCCGCAAAAAACAAGCTGCCATACAGCATCATCAGTGAAACAATAAAAAAGTTATAGCTCGCAGAATAAACTGATGCAAAAATAATTATTTTTCTATAAAATTTTTTATTGTGTAAAAAATGCCAAAACATAAAAAAATATATAAATGAGGTATCGCTGTAATCGTAGGGACCCGAAGAATGAAACTGCTTTATCAATTTTACCACATGCGGAATGGGGAAAAAAAAAGATAATAATTCCTGAATTGCTGGTTTTTGTTCATTCTGCTTACACAAAAATAGGAATGGGAAGTGATCAAAAAACGTTATGTGCCCGAATATGGTACCAATAAAAATGTCAGCTCGTCCCGCAAAAAATAAGCCTGCAGATAAATCCGAAATATGGAAAAATTATAGCTCTCAAAATACGGCGATGCAAAAAAAGCGTCTTTTAGTGTGTGACAGAAGCTAAACATTGAAAAAGGATGTAAATCTGGTATCGCTGTAATCGCACAGACCCGAAGAATAAAGTCGCCTAATCACTAATACCGCATGAGGAATGGCGTAAAAAATAAAACCAATTCTTCACCTTTTGTGGATTTGTTCATTCTGCCTAGCAAAGATCGCAGTAAGGCGATCACAGTGGTTCCCCCCCACATATGGGGTATCAGCGTACTCAGGACAAATTGCACATCAACTTTTGGGATCCTATTTCTCCTGTTACCCTTAAGAAAATAAAAATTTGGGGGCAAAAAGATCATTTTTGTGGAAAAAAATATGATTTTTTTATTTTCACGGCTTTACGTTATAAACTTCTGTGAAGCACTTGGGGTTCAAAGTGCTCACCATACATCTAGATAAGTTCCTTGGGGGGTCCAGTTTACAAAATGGGGTCACTTGTGGGGGGTTTCTATTGTTTAGGCACATCAGGGGCTTTCCAAACGCGACATGACACCCGCAAACCATTCCATCAAAGTCTGCATTCGAAAACTGCGCTCCTTCCCTTCCGAGCTCTGCCATGCATCAAAATAGTGGTTTACCCCCACATATGGGTTATCAACATACTCAGGACATATTGCTTGATAATATTTGGGGTCCTGTTAGCCTTTGGAAAATAAAAATTGGGGGTGAAAAGATCATTTTTGTGGAAAATATATGATTTTTTAATTTTACGGCTCTACATTATAACCTTCTGTGAAGCCCTTGGGGGTTCAAAGTTTTCACCACTCATCTAGATAAGTTCCTTGGGGGGTCTAGTTTCCAAAATGGGGTCACTTGTGGGGGGTTTCCACTGTTTAGGCACATCAAGGACTCTCCAAATGCGACATGGTGTCCAATCTCAACTCCAGCCAAAAAAGTCAAATGGCGCTGCTTCCCTTCCGAGCTCTGCCATGTGCCCAAATAGTGGTTTACCTCCACATATGGGGTATCAGCGTACTCAGGACAAATTACACAATAACTTTTGTGGTCCTTTTATCGTTTGGAAAATAAAAATTGGGGGTGAAAAGATCATTTTTGTTGAAAAAAATATGATTTTTAATTTTACGGCTCTACGTTATAACCTTTGTGAAGCTCTTGGGGTTCAAAGTGCTCACCACACATCTAGATAAGTTCCTTGGGGGGTCTTGTTTCCAAAATGGGGTCACTTGGGGGGGTTTCCACTGTTTAGGCACATCAAGGACTCTCCAAATGCGACATGGCGTCCAATCTCAATTCCAGCCAAAAAAGTCAAATGGCGCTGCTTCCCTTCCGAGCTTTGCCATGCGCCCAAATAGTGGTTTACCCCCACATATGGAGTATCAGCGTACTCAGGACAAATTGCATAATAACTTTTGGGGTCCTTTTATCCTTTGGAAAATAAAAATTGGGGGTGAAAAGATCATTTTTGTGGAAAAAAATATGATTTTTTAATTTTACAGCTCTACGTTATAACCTTCTGTGAAGCCCTTGGGGGTTCAAAGTGCTCACCACACAATTAGATAAGTTCCTTGGGGGGTCTAGTTTCCAAAATGTGGTCACTTTTGGGCGGTTTCCACTGTTTAGGTACATCAGGGGCTCTCCAAATGAGACATGGTGTCCGCTCTCGATTCCAGCCAATTTGACTGTTACGGCTGGCGGAATGCACCAAATAAATATAAATAATTGGTGCGTTCGCAGCCCGGGGTCCACCTTGCAGGCAGAGCCTGATGCTAGTAAGATGACAGAATATGGCGGTATAAGCGAGCTCTGTTACTTCACAGAGTCGCAAAAATAGACGCTGTGGCACTATATGGCGGTATGAGCGAACTCTGTTACACCTCAGAGTCGCTGACATAGATGTTGAGATAGAGACTGTGTCCTGTTAACACCACAGGCATACACAGATAACAGATAGCAGTCTGTGGTCATGCAGTCAGTAATGCAAACAACCAACTCCTCACCGGAGTAGTCGGTATTCTAGAGGCTATTTCAGCCAAGCCCTGAACACGTGCATACAAAACTCCTCACTGGAGGTGCCAGTATTCTAGGGGCTTATTTCAGCTGAGCCCTAACCGCATTCGTACATGACCACACTGGCGCAAAGCACATAACAGAATACTAGCGCATGGCCATGCGGTCATGCACACCTTTTAAAGTAGCAGCTATAGGACCTTCCAGAAAAGGACCAATGGGAAACTGCTTCCAGAACACAAACAGCTTCAGGACCTTACTGGAGGACCAATGGGAGTCGCTGCTGTAACCGAGCATGTGGCCCCTGATCTCCAATGGGAGATCTTGCCCTGGGCATGCTCAGATGGAGAAAGCGAGGACTTAGTCCCAGAGCTGCCTGCTCCAGCCCTGATTATAATAGAGGAACCAGGAGAGGCAGCAACAAGCCTCTGCACAGTATTAGACCGAGCGAGACGCTGGGACCGACGTCTCCGCTGAGCAAGCTCCACTGCGGCTGGAGATGGATGGGGGACCGCAGCGGGACTGGTTCAAGATTCCCCTTGTGCAGCAGCGGGAACTCGATCCCTAACATTGACATTCAAAATCTCAAATGATGCTCCTTCCCTTCTGAGCACTGCCGTGCGCCTAAAGATTGGTTTTCCCCCACACATGGGGTATCGGTGTACTCAGGAGAAATTGTACAACAAATATTGTGGTTCATTTTCTCCTGATACCCTTGACAAAATTAAAAAAATTGTGTCGAAAGAAAAATTTTGGGGAAAAAAAGGTAAATGTTCATTTTTTCCTTCCACGTTACTTCAATTCTTGTGAAGTACCTAAAGGGTTAATAAACTTCTTGAATGTGGCTTTGAACACCTTGAGGGGTGCAGTTTTTACAATGGTTTCACTTTTGGGTATTTTCTGTCATATTGACCCTCAAAGTGTTGGCATATGCAACAGATTGGGACTTATTAAAAGTAAAAGGAGGACTTTATACTAACCAGACAGCAGATGGCGATAGTGTGTAATGTTATATGCTTGATGTAATGTGGGGAGCGAAACTCTCTTGTTGTTGTTGGTTGTTTTACCTTTGCTTCCTGTTTTGTTTTCTCCACTGACTGTGTGACACTGAATTGTATCTCATGTTTATCCAGTATGAAGTAAATACTGTTTACTCAAGATATCTTGCTGTCTGAAGCTTGCGTAAGTACAGTGCTAACGATAAGAAGATGCACTCTGCGACAGGTTATGGGCCCAGTCATCCCAGACATCCCAAACACCCCAGACACTACGCAGCCTAGACAAGCCCAGCTAGAAGGATCGCGGTTTATAACCCCAGATAACGGAGCACAGAGATAAGCTCTGTAAACAGAAGGAAATAAATCCAGATACAGAGTGACAAAGGAATTCATGACCCCAGGAATTTTTTTATTTTTTTTCTTTATTTAGGAATTTTTTTTTACACATGTCATTTTTATTTTTTTTACTTTTTTACATTGTCCCACAGTGGTACATCACTGTATTATATCAGATCGCTGGTCTGACACTGTGCACAGCACTCTGTCAGACCAGCGATCTCAGAGGCAGTGCTGCAGGCTTCCTCAGCGCCTGCTCTCAGCAGGCGCTGAGGAAGCCGCCTCCCTGCATGACCCGGAAGGAACCCGTGGCCATTTTGGCTCCGGGGTCCTGCATGGAGGAAGCCCTCAGAACAGCGCGGTCACATTGCGCTGTTCTAAGGGTCTTAGGGAAGCACGCAGGGAGCCCCCTCCCTCACGATGCTTCCCTGTGCCCCCCTGGTACACTGCGATCATGTTTGATCGCAGTGTGCCAGGGGTTAATGTGCCTGGAGCGGTCTGTGACCACTCCTGGCACATAGTGCCGGGTGTCAGCTGTGATAATCAGCTGACACCCCTCTTCGCTCATCTGCACTGCCCCCGGGAGCGCAGCTGATCGCATATGACGTACTGTTCCATCCTTGGGAATTAAGTCCCAGGTCACAAGGACAGAATAGTACGTCAGATGGAATAAAGTGGTTAATGTCTGTAGCTGCAGTGAAACAGATGACAGTGAGACATTTTGATATCAAAACAGCGTTTCTACATGGTGACATTGAAGAAGAGTTGTACATGAGCCAATCCGAGCGATATATTAAAAAGAGTGAAGAGCACCTTGTTTGTAAAATGCAAAATCTCTCTATGGACTTAAGCAGTTGGCAAGAGCTTGGAACTCGAAAATGAACAAAGTTTTGATGGATTTAAAAGATCTCAAGCTGATCCATGTTTGCATACGAAAAATGTAGCGAAGGAGTGGTTGTATGTTCTTCTAAACAGTATGTAGACAATGTAATCATGCCTCATCAAGATGAAAAAGAAATTGCAAAGCTAGGTGAAATCCTCAACCAGCACTTTGAGACTAAGGACCTTGGAAATGTGACATATTATTTGGGAATCCAAATCCAGAGAGAGGAAGATGGGAGTTTTCTTATCAACAAAAGTTCTAAAATTTCCGCAATCCTAAACTAGTTTGGAATGTCAAAAGCCAAAGGTGCGTCAATACCAATGGACCCGTCCTACTTAAAGTTGAAAGAAGATCTGCTACCCAGCAATGAGAGTTACAGACAACCAGTGGGGGCGTTTCTGTACATAGCAACCACAACTCATGCGGATATCACAGCCACAGTCGGAGTTATCTGCCGACGTGTAAGCAAGCCACGCAAAAAAATCTGGAATGCAATTAAGAGAATTTTTCAATATTTTAAAGAAATTTAAAGGCTAAATTAAGTTAAGATATCTGCATCAGGAGATCTCACTCTCAGAGATTATGTGGAGATTGGGCTGGAGATCAGAAATTAACAAGTAGATTACCTTGTTAAAGGTCTGCCTGCGAAAAATCCAGCGGGGTCCTGGCGAGGCGCTTTAATGTGCAGCGGACCACCACCCAGATCCGCAAGAAGCTGGCGGACCTTCGCTACCGCTCCCGCGAGAGGGTCGCCAGCATCCGGGCCCAGCTACGCAGGCCTCTGAGTGAGTATTGATGAGGGTATCTTGAGAGGTTGTTTTGTGGGTTATCTACCTATATCAATGCACCCGCAGTGATGGGAGTACCGGCAGTGATAGGGCAGGCAGTGATGGGAGCACCAGTCGTGAGGGGGTTTACAGGCATAGATGGAAGTACTGGCAGTAACGGGAGTACCAGTCAGGGCCGGAGTCAGCACCAGGGCAAGTGCCGGGGCCCTGAGCAGGCAGGGTGGCACACTCGCCGTCGGGCACCCCGGCGCCCATTAGCAGTGTCAGCGCCGCCACTGGGCCTCCCCCGCTTGCTCAGGGCCCCGTCAGAAGCCAGCGCAATACTTACCTCTCCCGTGCCACCGTTGCCGCAGCTTCGAGCTCTGTGTGTATCTGCCTGCCTGGGTAGGGGGAGGCAGTGATGGTGGTGAGGAGGTGATGATGATGATGATGGGGAGGCAATGATAATGGGAAGGCAATGCTGATGATGATATTAATGGGGAGGCAATGATGATGATAATGGGGATTCTGAATTGTATATTTCATTTACAGCACCACCTTCACCATCACCAGCTCCAGCTGCTCCACCGTCCCCAGCTACCCCTCCACCTCCATCATCTCCTTCCCCGGCTACCCCTCCACCACCATCATCACCTTACCTCTCAACCCCTTCAACCCCTTCGCCTGCAGCAACCCCCCTCCTGATTTGGGGTCTTTGAGCCCTTTACAGGGTTATGGATTCTCTCCAGTGTCACCCCGTGACACGGATGCAGGCTCCCCATCAGGTAATTAACGCACATTATATAAGCTTCAGACAAGTTTGAGAACTTTGTAAGGTCTTATGTGTAATGGCTGTTGTGATATAATTTTTTTTTTCTGTGTTTCCCTAGCTGGCGGAGCAACTGGTTCTGGGTGGGCGGTCAGCGGGTCGTCTGACGAAAACCGTAAGTGTTAATTAACATAACATGTACATGTTGATGTTGCAACAGAATTCACTATTAACTGTTACCTTTACCTCCACAGAAATCCCAACTGCCCAGGACCTGTTGCTGTCACACCGCCGGCTGATGGCGGCCATGAACAGCGCTGTGGCAGCGATGCACACTCTGCCATGGGAGCTCTGCATCACCACGGGGTGATGCTGGAGAGGGTTGTGGCTGGAATGCGGGGCCCACGCCCACAGTAATTTTTTTTTTTTTTAATTATTTTGTAGTTTGTAAATATTTTGTTTATAATTTTTTATTTTATTATTATGTTATTGTATTTTTATTTAAATTTTATTTACAAAAAAAAAATATATAGATATATATGAAGGAAATATATATTATATACGTTTATCTACGCAGGTGTGTTGTATTCTTTTTTAGTATAAGGTTTTAGCGCTAGTGTGACCAGGGGCCTTTAAAAGAAATGTTGTTAATTTTTTAAATTTTTTTCATTTCATTTTTTCCCTATGATGGAACTCCTATGACAGCTGGTATTCTTATGACCCCGTGTGTGACAAGTAGATGTAATAAAAATACAAATTTTTAATAGTTGTCAACAAAATTGTTGACATTAATAAGAATACAAGACCACAATTCATTAGATAAATAAGATTTTTATTAAAAAAGGTAACAATGTAAAAAAAATATAGACAACAAAAAAACTTTTGTAAAAATTTTTAAAAACTACAACTGCTGGTAAGCCATTACCACGTTGCCTCTGCGGTGTATAAAAATAAGGTGGAGCAACAACGTTTGGGTTTGCAGGATTTATCCCAATTGGGTTCAGCACAGGATTGTTGGGCCATGAGTAGTCCGGGTACTGCGGTCTTGGCATGACAACATAATTGTTATCCAGGTTTCCTAAAGACGCTTGAGTCAGTACCTCAAACATGAGTCTCTCTGCATGAATCCGCTGTACAGGATCCAGTGTAGGGAGCTTCTCATTAGCGAAGTATGCAAACCCTGTTATTTTAGTTTGGTCTTTTTCTGCCGTAAGAACTTTTTTGGCAATTTCAACCAATTCTGGAGTAGCCGAGGTGGGAGCCTTCCTTTTTCTGCCAGAAAGTGTAAGCCGGCTCCGCACAGATGAGGATGGTGGCTCAACTACTTCTTCGTCTTGGATCAACGGCATGCTGTCTTCTTCAGTTGGAGGTGTGGAGACAGCCTCTTCTGTGTCCTGCATGAACAAAAAACAAATGGTAAATCACAAAGAAAAAGAAATTTATCTTCACACTATACCCAAATACAGCAAAAATGTGAAAACGACACTTGTAAAGACAAAGGAATTTATCTTCACACTATAACACCCATATACAGCAAAAATGTGAAAACGACACTTGTAAAGACAAAGAAATTTATCTTCACACTATACCCAAATACAGCAAAAATGTGAAAACGACACTTGTAAAGACAAAGAAATTTATCTTCACACTATACCCAAATACAGCAAAAATGTGAAAACGACACTTGTAAATGGATAGGCCTCAACCGTTGAGCTACATAAATTATCAGTACATGAAGGGATAAATTCAGCCATTTTATCTACATCTCACAATTAAATTTTTTAATTCCAAGTCCACTTTGGCATGTACATTAAAATGTGTTTTAATACAAAGGTACTTACATGTACGACAGGGGAGTCCGGTTGTATCACCGGGTCTAGATCCAACATGGATGTCCCTTGTCTGGGTACTTCTTGGTCCCTTGTGAAAGAGAACAGCTCAAAGTACCACAGTTTGGGGACATAAACATCTTCGGCCCTGGCTCCAGATTTGGTTGAATTTAGTACTTTATTTAGCTCTCTTTTGTACACTGTGCGGAGGGCCTGAATGTGTTTTTTCACTGATGACTCATCCGCTGGTTCATCTGGGTAACGGTTCTTGCAGAGCTCCACCATTTTTGGTACGCGTCCTTCTTTTTAAGCCTGTTGCAGTAATCAGCCGACTTTATTTTCCACAGGCACGACATCGAGCGGTACATCTCGATAAACTCCCGCAGAAATTCATGCTTATCGGCCATCTGTAATAAAAAAAGGATTATGTGAGAACACCAGAATGGTTAAATAAAACGCTTACATAGCCTACAACATAGAACACAGTAAGGATCATAAAATGGTGGTTGTGGGCGCAGCTGGAGTAAACAATGGCAGACCTAAATAAAAGTCATAGATGGACCACTACGGTAAAAACAGCAGGGATCACAAAATGGTGGTTTGGCGCAGCGGAGTACAATGCAGACCTGGAAAGTCAGGATACAAAGGTGTGGGCATGAGCTGCTGGGATCATAAAATGGTGGTGGTGGGCGTGCCTGAACAAAACAATGGCAGACTAAAATAAAAAAAATCATAGATGGACAACTATGGTAAAAACAGCAGGAATCATAAAGTGGTGGTTGTGGGCGCAGCTGTAGTAAACAATGGCAGAGCTAAATAAAAGTCATAGATGGACCACTATGGTAAAAACAGCAGGGATCACAAAATAGTGGTTGTGGGCGCAGCTGGAGTAAACAATGGCAGAGCTGGGATCATAAAATGGTGGTGGTGGGCGTGCCAGAACAAAACAATGGCAAAAAAAAAAAAAAATGATGGACGACAATGGTTAACAACAGCTGGATCTAAAAATGGATCTGTAAAATAAAAAAATAAAAAAATTAAATGTGACAAAAAAATACCTACCTTACAAAACTTGTTTGTGATCCTGAATAAAAAAAAAAAAAAAAAATAGGGAAACGCAATAGCGTCACAAACTGGATCGCAGAGGTTATAACGGCACAGCCTGGATCGCAGCTAATGCAAGAGGCACAGACTGGATTGCAGCAAATGAAATAGAGACACAGACTGGATCGCAGAAAAATCAACGGCGTAGACTGGAACGCAGCAACCGCAATAGTGGCACAAACTGGATCGCAGTAGCTACAAAGGCTAGCAGGACGCACTGGAACGATGCTGGAGATTTGAAAGAACCGCTTCTGCTCGAGAGCAATGGAAAGGAGTGCTGGTACGTCGTCTTTTATGACGCGGTCATCCAATCACAAAGCGAGAGAGCTGTGACAAACATTTATGACATAGATAGTGACCACCAATCTGTGATGAGGGGCGTGGAAAAGGTTGCGCTCAGTCACGCCTATCGAGGTCGTGATCTTTCACAATACATGAAGTGTGGCACGTCCCAACAACCGCCAAAGTCGTTAAAGAGATTGCTGACCGCTGATGCGTCGTTAATGAGATTGTCCAGTTTGGCAGCTACTAGCGACCTTAAAACGATCACACCAACGATCTCGTTAGCTTGCGTCTTATCGTGATCGTTAGCGGGATCGTTTAGTGTGGCAGTACCTTTAGGAGAAAATTCAATTTCTTGGTCCAGCAAAAAACAAGTGTCAGTCGCATTATCTTCTACAGAAGCAGAATATATGTCTGCTGATTATGCAAGTCAAGAAGTAATTTCGTTGAAACAACTTTTAGAAGATTTTAGCAAGCCATTATCTCAACCAACAGTTATCTATGAGGTCAACCAAGGATGCATTAAACTTGCCAGCAGTGAGAAGATTAGTGCAAGGACTAAGCACATTGATGTAAAACATCATCAGTAAGGGGGCACACGCATCACAGAAAGCAAAGCATCACAGAAGACAAGCATCGTGTAAACGGCAGTTATCCATGGCAAGGAATTAACATTCATCTTCTCTCTTCACACAGGTATGCAATGCATTCATTGGAAGCAAACAGCTGAATGATAGAATCCCCACCTCTGCTATCTGTGTTGTATGCCGCACTATATATTAATGGTATGCAATGCATTCATTGGAAGCAAACAGCTGAATGATAGAATCCCCACCTCTGCTATCTGTGTTGTATGCCGCACTATATATTAATGGTATGCAATGCATTCATTGGAAGCAAACAGCTGAATGATAGAATCCCCACCTCTGCTATCTGTGTTGTATGCCCACTATATATTAATGGTATGCAATGCATTCATTGGAAGCAAACAGCTGAATGATAGAATCCCCACCTCTGCTTTCTGTGTTGTATGCCGCACTATATATTTATGGTATGCACTCATACTTCTGCTTGCTGCCAAGCACTGCTTTACCATCTTGCAACATAGTTTAATGTGCCTGGTAATAATGCTTTGGTATAATTCATTTTTGCACTGTGTTTAAAATACTTACTGCTTTATATCCCTGTGACTGGGGCCTCTCTAGATCTTATCAGTGGAAGGTGCTAAAGCATATAGATGTTGCCAGGTTGCCTTTGATGATCTAACCACCCCCTGGTGTGCTGGACTCAGCTGCCAAATTATCCCAAAGCAGCTCCCACAATCCCACTTTCCTGACCCTGTAGTGTGGGCTATATATTTAGGAGTAGTCTAAGGGCGCACGCAGTAAGGGGGCGCACGCATCACAGAAAGCAAAGCATCACAGAAGGCAAGCATCGTGTAAATGGCAGTTATCCATGGCAGTTAATCAGGGCAGGAATCAGGTAGCCCACACTTTGCTTTCTTTTTAATTATGTACATTACCTTTCTCCTCCTGTGTTCCCTTGCCATCCACATTCACCGCCCCATCCCCCCTCCATCACGACTCATACACATCAGCCCCTCCATACTTCCCTCTCCCATGTACAGCTCCCATGCACTCCTCACCTTCCTGAGAAACCTCAGCCCATCTTGCCCAAACACATCACAGAAAAAACCTACTTACAACTCCAACAACTACCTGCTCTTTATCTTCCTTCTCCTACTGATTTCAGGGGACATCTCCCCCAACCCTGGTCCACCATCCCCCAACCTCAGTCCCTACCCTACCTCATATCGAAACCATAATAATCTTATTAATATTACTTGCACTCTATCATCTCCTTCTTTCAATTGTGCCCTCTTGAATCTACGGTCTGCATGCAACAAACTATCCTTCCTGCACAACTACTTTCTGAACAACTCTCTTCATCTGTTGGCCCTCACTGAAACCTGGATTCAGGATTCTGACACGGTCTCCCCTGCTGCCATTTCCTACGGTGGCTTACAGTTCTCCCATTCCCCGAGACCCACAAACAGACATGGTGGTGGAGTTGGCATACTCTTGTCAACACAATGCACTTTCCAGGTCATCCCCCCAATTCCATCACTCTCATTCCCTTCTTTTGAGGTCCACACCATCAGGCTCTTCCGTCCCCTCTCCCTCAGAGTAGCGGTCATATATCGGCCCCCAGGCTCGCCCACCCAGTTCCTTGACCACTTCTCAGCCTGGCTGCCGCACTTCATGTCCTCAGAACTACCAACCCTTATCCTTGGAGACTTCAACATCCCAATTAACAGTCCTACTTCCACATCTGCATCTCAGCTTCTGATCACTAACCACTTCTCTAGGCCTCTCACAGCTTTCAACCTCTGAGACACACAAGGATGGTAACACCCTTGACCTGGTCTTTTCCGCCTCTGTTCAATCTCCCACCTAAATAACTCACCGCTTCCACTCTCTGACCACAACATTCTCTCCTTCATCCTCACAAATCCTCGACCACCCCAGCGCACTCCTACCTACCACACATTCAGAAATCTACAAGCCATTAACCCTCAGACACTTTCAGACTCCCTACACTCATCGCTGTCCCAAATCTCCTCTTTTTCTTGTCCTAATCGGGCTGTTCAGCACTACAATAACACTCTTAGAAGCACCCTTGACCAAGTAGCACTGCTCACCCTCAGAACTTCCAAACACACAGTAAAACAGCCCTGGCTCACATCGCAAACTCACCTTCTCCAGTGATGCTCTAGGAGTGCTGAACGCCTTTGGAGAAAAACCCGCACACCAGAAGACTTCATCCACTTTAAATTCATGTTAAGAACTTATAATGCTGCCCTTCACCTCGCCAAACAGACCTACTTCACCACCCTGATCTCCTCACTAGCCAACAACCCCAAGAAACTTTTTGACACTTTTCACTCCCTCCTCAGGCCAAAAGCACAAGCCCCTATCACAGACATTTGTGCTGACGACCTGGCCTCCCACTTTATAGAAAAAATAGATACTATCCGTCAGGAAATCTGCTCTCAACCACCAAGTGCTGTGACTCCCATCCCTCCCTGCATTTCCCCTGGCTCAATTTCCACATTTGATCCCATCACAGAAGAAGAAGTCTCCAGACTCCTCTCTTCCTCTCATCCGACTACATGCACTACCGACCCCATTCCCTCACACCTCCTCCAATCTCTCTCTCCAGTTGTCACAACTCACCTAACTACAATCTTTAATCTCTCACTCTCCTCTGGCATTTTCCCATCCTCCTTCAAACACTCCATCATTACTCCATTACTAAAGAAACCCTCTCTCGACCCTTCCTGCACAAACAATTACAGACCGGTCTCCAATCTCCCCTTCATCTCTAAACTTTTGGAGCGCCTAGTCTACTCCCTCCTCACCCGTTACCTCTCCACTCATTCCCTCCTAGACCCTTCACAGTCCGGCTTCAGACCCCTACATTCGACTGAAACTGCACTCATCAAAGTGACCAATGACCTTCTGACAGCAAAACGTAACGGTGACCACTCTCTGCTCATTCTTCTCGACCGTTCTGCAGATTTCGACACGGTTGACCACCGTCTCCTACTGTCTAGGCTCCAGTTACTAGGCATTAAGGACACTGCTCTCTCCTGATTCTCCTCCTATCTTTCTGACCGCTCCTTCAGTGTTTTGTTCTCTGGCTCCACGTCATCTCCTCTTCCTCTCACTGTCGGTGTACCCCAGGGCTCAGTCCTTGGCACCCTTCTCTTCTCTCTCTACACGGCCCCAATTGGACAGACCATCAGCAGATTTGGCTTTCAGTACCATCTTTATGCTGATGACACACAATTATACACGTCATCCCCCGACCTTACCCCCACTGTACTACAGAACACCACCGACTGTCTGTCCGCAGTCTCCAACATCATGTCTGCTCTCTATCTGAAACTCAACCTCTCCAAACCTGAACTTCTTCTGCTCCCGCCGTCTACTAACCTCCCTAAATCTGACATTTCCCTCTCCGTGGGTGGCACCATAATAACAACCCGGCAGCAGGCTCGCTGTCTGGGTGTTATGTTTGACACCAATCTCTCCTTCACCTCCCATATACAATCTCTTGCCCGCTCTTGCCGCCTACACCTAAAGAACATCTCTAGAATCCGCCCTTTTCTCACCATGGAAACAACAAAAACCCTCACTGTAGCATTGATCCACTCCCGTCTGGACTACTGCAACGCTCTATTACTTGGCCTCCCCATTACTCGACTATCCCCTCTCCAGTCCATCCTTAATGCAGCAGCCAGGGTCATCCATCTGGCTAATCGGTACTCGGACGCGTCCGCTCTTCGCCAGTCCTTACACTGGCTGCCCATTCATTATAGGATCCAATTCAAAGTACTGGTTCTCACCCACAAAGCTCTCCACAGTGCAGCACCCCCCTACATCTCCTCCCTTATTTCTATCTATCGGCCTAACCGACTGCTGCACTCTGCAAACGACTTTCGACTAACCTCTGCACTAATCCGTACCTCCCACTCCCGACTCCAAGACTTCTCCCGCGCTGCGCCAATCCTCTGGAATGCTCTACCCCAAGAAATTAGGACTATCCACAATTTGCATGGTTTCAGGTGCTCCCTCAAAACACATCTGTTCAGAGCGGCCTATCACATTCACTAATCAAAGTCATTCTCTGTGTAAGTGTGTGTGTGTGTGTGTGTAGCCCATTCACTATCTCCATCCATCCCTCACTCCCTCAAGATGGCTGGACCATCATTGTAAACGCACCATTGTATATACACACCTGTACTTTGTATCTCCCCCACCTCATTGTAGATTGTAAGCTCTCACGAGCAGGGTCGTCTTATTTTGCTTTAATTATTGTATTGTTAACGTTGTTACTTATGACTTGTGTTTTGAAACTTTTAAACTGTAAAGCGCTGCGGAATATGATGGCGCTATATAAATAAAGATTATTATTATTATTATTATTATCATCACTTATGTGACTTAGTGGAACCTGGTGTACTCGAGTTTGTTTATTGCGAGTCTGACAAGATGATAGCTGATGGTATGACAAAGTCATTATCAAGAGCCAAGTTTATGGCCTTTAGAACCGCAATGGGACTAACAGGGTAAGTAGTTGTTGAGTGGGGGTGTTGGAATATGTTTGGTGCAACAACTCAATTCCTGTCTATGAGTGTTTAGTTGCTAGATGTGTATGCTGTTTATAAAGTTAAAAAAAACTCCCAGAGGCTCACACAGGAAGAATATGTGACTGAATTTCCTGTTTTCCTGTGTCTGTGTATAAGAGAAGCAGCCTGCTGTAGATGCTGCACAAATAGAGACACACAAAAGATTTATTCATGATCTATTAAGCTTATTATATATTGTTCCTGAATAAAGAAGCTGTTAGGGTTCGAGTTCCCGCTGCTGTACAAGGGGAGTCTCGAACCAGTCCCGCTGCGGTCCCCCATCCATCTCGGGCTGCAGTGGAGCCTGCTCAGCAAAGACGTCGGTCTCAGCATCTCGCTCAGTTTAACACTGTGCAGAGTCTTGTTGCAGTCTTTCCTGGTTCCTCTAATATAACCAGTGCTGGAGCAGGCAGTTCAGGAACTAAGTCCCTGCTTTCTCCATCTGAGCATGCCCAGGGCAAGATCTCCCATTGGAGATCAGGGGTCACATGCTCGGTTGCAGCAGCGACTCCCATTGGTCCGCCAGGAAGGTCCTGGAACTATATGTGTTCTGGAATGGTTTTACATTGGTCCTTTTCTGGTAGGTCCTGCAGTTGCTACTATAAAAGGGTGGCATGGCTGGGCCGTCATGCGCTAGTATCAAATCCATTACGTGCTTGTGCCAGTGTGGTCATGTATGCATGTGGTTAGGTCTGGCTGAAATAAGCCCCTAGAATACCGGCACCTCCGGTGAGGAGATTGTATGCACGTTGTGGTGTAGTGACCCCTGATGCAGCTAGGGGGCACTGTGTATGGCCCTCGGGATATGCATGGAGGCATGTGATGGATGGACGTTATGTATCACAGAGATGGGTGGCCCTGTGATGGAAGCCTGAGCATGTTTTGTTCAGCAGATATACTGCTGAGAGTTTTGCTATATATTGGGAGGCTTCCAGGTGACTAGGAGAGCTGGGCGGGTCCAGTCACCTACAAACCCACCCAAGGGGTATGTGTCTGAATACCCAGGATAAAGCCTGTAGGTGTTTGTGTATCAAAAGGACCTGTGATGAGGTCATGATCAGGTGACCTAACCATGTGATCCTGACCTCACCTGTGGGCGTGGTTACGCCTATGTAACGAAGTGTGCTTGGCCCCTGTGAGAGAGTGTGTGGGAGTCTGCCAGTGTGGACAGGCTTCCATGTGTCCAAGGCGGGACATTACAGAGAGGTCTCTGTGACTGAAGAGCGAGGCTCCAGGCAGGAGCTGAAGCATTGAAGAGTGTATTGTATGTTACCATATGGTTTATGATGCAATAAACCTAAAGACTTTTTGCATAAGAAAGTGTCTCTTGAATTACCTCTGAAGCAGCCGAGTGAGTAAAACCTTACAACGTGTTCAGGGCTCGGCTGAAAACACCATTAGAATACCGGCTACTCCGGTGAGGAGATTACTGCTTGTGTTCTGACTGCATGATCATGGACTGCTATCCGCACAGCAGTTAACCGTGTACCTGGACCCAGTAGGGTTACTCAGCGACTTTGTGATGCAACAGGGTTCGCTTTAAAACGCTAGTCAGTGCACTAGTGTTTTACTTTGCGGCTCACTGAAGCTAAGTGAGTTCGCACTTATCGCCATATAGCGCTGTGGCATTCCCGCTAGCGGCTCTGTGGATTAACAGAGTTTGCACTAACTGCCATAGCGCGCTACGGCGTTTATTTTAGCGACTTTGCAGGATAACAGAGTTCGCTAGTCACGCCATCTTACTAGCAGCAGGCTCTGCCTGCACAGTGGACCCAGGGCTGCGAACGCACCTCTCCTTAATATCTATTAGGTGCGTTCCGCAGGCCCTTGACATAATACTAGCGCCAGGGTCTGGCTAGTAAAATGGCGGATGGCCAGCGTCTACAGCAGTACATCCAGCAGCTGGAGGGTAGGTTGGCGGTCCTTGAGCGCACAACCTCACCTGTGGATGTTACCGCAGTCGCTGTTCAAGCTACTAGCGTAGCTGCAGCAAGTTTGTCCACTGCTACCACTGCTCCGACATTATCCCACCTCCCACTTCCAGACAAGTTTACGGGTGACAGTAAACATTGTCGGGGATTCGTAAGTCAGTGCTCTATACAGCTTGAGCTTCTGGCAACACGTTTCCCTACAGAAAGGGCACAAGTGGCTTTTATTGTGTCTCTTCTGTCGGGCAGATCATTGGAGTGGGCAACGCCGCTGTGGGAGCGCGACGATCGTGTGGTGCGGAGTGCTCCTCGGTTTTTGGAGGCTCTGAAAAAGGTCTTTTTAGGACCTCAGGTCACGCACGATACGGCACTCCAACTGCTGGCAATGTCACAGGGCTTGTCCATGGTCAGCCAGTTCTCAGTCCAATTTCGGACTTTGGCCTCTGAATTAGAGTGGCCAGATAAAGTTCTTATTCCAGTGTTCTGGAGAGGACTGGCAGACCATGTAAAGGACGCTTTGGCTACCAGGGAGATTCCTGCCACACTGGAGAAATTCATTTCTATATCTACCCGCATCGACCTCCGTTTTCACGAGCGAAGGTTAGAGCGGACCCAGTGTAGGCAGAGGTTTCGGCTGGCACCCACCTTTGCCAAACCTCTTGAATTTCCCCTTTCGGGCGTCCGACTCCCCAGAGACCGTAGAGACTACTCGAGTGGGATCTAAGTCTCGGACCACTCGAGTATCTGTGGTCTGTAGAGTGTGTCAGCAGCCAGGACATTATGCCAACCGATGTCCCCAGCGAATGAGTAAACGGTCATGTTCCGTGACCATGGGTGCAGGGTCATTAGACGCGAGGGATTTTGCTCTGAAAGTGCTCCTTAAAGGGTTAATCTCTCTAGGTTCATCCACTCTTCCCGCCAAGCTTTGTGTGAACTCTGGGGCAGAGGGGAATTTTATGTCCTCCTCCTTTGCCTCTCACCATTCCATACCGCTGGTGACGCTCGCCGAGCCAATATTGGAGAGAGTATTGAATGGAGCAATCCTGCCCTCACAAATCACCCACCAGACTGTCTCTCTACCTCTGTCTATGTCCCCTTCTCATCAGGAGAATATATCCCTTTTTGTTCTTCCTGAGGGAATAGATGAGGTTTTGTTGGGATTACCCTGGCTTCGCCACCACTCTCCCCATATTGAGTGGTCCTCTGGGAGAATACTGGGTTGGGGTGATCATTGCAGAGACAGATGTCTCAGAGAGGAAGTTCAAGTTTCCACCACGGAGATACCCATAGACTTTCCTTCTCTCCCCAAGGTTTATCTGTCATACGTGGACGTATTCTCCAAAAAGGCAGCGGAGACTCTTCCGCCTCATCGCCCCTATGACTGTCCTATCGACCTCTTGCCTGGAACGGAGCCCCCTCGGGGAAGAGTGTATCCTCTCTCTCTTCCTGAGACGGAGGCCATGTCACAATACATCCAGGAAAATCTGGCAAGAGGGTTTATTAGGAAGTCAGTGTCACCAGAGGGCAGGATTTTTCTTTGTGCAGAAGAAGAATGGAGAATTACGACCGTGTATAGACTATAGGGGTCTTAACGCCATTACCGTTAAGAACAAATATCCTTTGCCCCTAATATCTGAGCTCTTTGATAACCTCCAGGGAGCAAGGGTATTTACTAAGCTGGATCTTCGTGGTGCCTATAACCTGATCCGCATCCGTGAGGGGATGAATGGAAGACGGCGTTCAATACCAGAGATGGACATTACGAATATCTTGTGATGCCCTTAGGGCTCTGTAATGCTCCAGCCGTCTTCCAAGATTTCATAAATGACATCTTCCGGGACATGCTTGCCACCTCTGTGGTAGTCTATCTGGATGACATTCTCATCTTTTCTCCAGATATGGACACCCACTGGAGAGATGTTTGCAGGGTTTTCGACCTCTTGCAGGCAAATTCCTTATGTGCGAAGTTGGAGAAGTGTGTGTTTGAGCAGGAGTCTCTGCCATTCCTGGGCTATATCATCTCCACTCAGGGATTGGCTATGGATACTGCCAAACTACAGGCTGTAATGGATAGGCAAGAACCCCACTCTCTTAAAGCGGTGCAGCGCTTTATGGGGTTCATTAATTACTATAGCCAATTCATTCCCCACTTCTCTACTTTGGTTGCTCCCTTGGTAGCCCTCACCAAGAAGGGAGCCAATCCCAAATTGTGGTCAGAGGAGGTCTCCAGGGCCTTTACTTCAATCAAGTACCATTTTGCTAGCGCTCCTACCCTACATCGTCCCAAGGTTGATAAGCCTTTCATATTGGAGGTAGATGCCTCGTCCGTTGGTGCTGGAGCAGTCCTTTTTCAAAAGGATGCTCAAGGTCGTAAACATCCTTGCTTCTTCTTCTCCAAGACCTTCACACCAGCGGAGAGGAATTATTCCATTGGGGATCAGGAGTTGCTAGCCATGAAGTTGGCCTTTTCCGAGTGGAGACATCTCCTGGAGGGGGCTCGCTTTCCCTTTCAAGTGTTCACTGACCACAAAAATTTGGTCTATTTACAGACCGCCCTGCGGCTAAATTCCCGTCAGGCCAGATGGTCCCTGTTCTTCTCCCTGTTCCATGTCACCCTCCATTTTCTCTCTGGGAGAAGAACATTCGTGCTGATGCTCTGTCTCGCTCCGTGGTGTCCTCTGAGGAGGTGGAGGAGGAGCCTTGGCTGATTGTCCCCACAGAGAGCCTAAGAACTGTGGCCCCGGTTTCGCTTGAGTCTGTGCCTCCGGGCAAGACTTTTGTGCCCATCAATTTGCGACCAGAGGTACTCTCTTGGGCACACTTGTCCACTGTGTGTGGACATTTTGGGGCAAAGAGGACATCTGAGTTGCTGGCGAGGACATACTGGTGGCCACATATGGTCCGTGATGTCAGGGAATACATTCAGGCTTGCGTCTCCTGCGCCAAGAATAAGTCCCCTCGACAACGGCCAGCTGGGTTACTTTTCCCTTTATCGGTGGCAGACAGGCCCTGGGAGATGGTTGGGATGGATTTTGTGGTGGGCTTACCAAAGTCTCGGGGCTGCACCATCATCTGGGTGATAACCGACCACTTCTCCAAAATGGTGCACTTGGTGCCGTTACCACGGTTACCGTCTGCACGGGCCTTGGCAGCATTATTCATTAGGCATATTTTCCGCCTACACGGTATGCCATACAAAATTGTCAGTGATTGAGGTCCCCAGTTTGCGTTTCGGTTCTGGAGAGAGCTGTGTCGTTTACTCAGCATTGAGTTGAATCTCTCCTCTGCATACCATCCCAAGACGAATGGGTTGGTAGAGAGGGCCAACCAGACCTTGGTCACATACTTGCGACATTTTGTCTCTGCCAGGCAGGATGACTGGGCATCCTTGCTACTGTGGGCTGAGTTCACTCTAAATAATGCTGTGGCTGACTCCACCGGACAGACTCCATGCCTCCTGAACTACTGTCAGCATCCGCAGGTGCCAGTGACCATGCCTGTGTCTTCCGCTGATTCTAGGGTGGCAGACTGGGCTGTGGAGGCACGGGACATTTGGGATCGCACCCAGGATGCCATTCAGGCCTCCAAAGAGAGGATGAGGTCTTCAGCCGATGCCCATCGGCGCCCCGCTCCTACATTTGCTCCGGGTGACCTAGTGTGGCTCTCTGCCCGAAACATCAGGCTATGTGTTGAGTCCACCAAGTTGGCACCTCACTTTTTGCGTCCCTTTAAAGTTCTTGAGCAGGTGAACACGGTGGTTTACCGCCTAGCCCTTCCGCCTCGCCTTGGTATCACCGACACCCTTTCACATGTCCCTCCTGAAACCCGTGGCCATTTCCTGGTTTTCTGAGTCATCTGCCGAGACGTCGGGTTCATCTACTGACGATCATGAGGTGAACACCATTGTTGGGTGCAAGGTGGTACGAGGAAAAAATTTTTATTTGGTGGATTGGAGGGGTTATGGGCCTGAGGATAGGTCCTGGGAGCCTGCCGAGCATGTTCACGCTCCGCAGCTCATCGCTGCCTTTGAGTGCAGCGAGGCCCAAAGAAGGGGGGCCCATGTTAGGGTTTGAGTTCCCGCTGCTGCACAAGGGAGACTCAAACCAGTCCCGCTGCGGTCCCCCATCCATCTCCGGCCGCAGTGGAGCCTGCTCAGCAAAGATGTCGGTCCCAGCGTCTCGCCCAGTTTAACACTGTGCAGAGGCTTGTTGTGGTCTTTCCTGGTTCCTCTATTATAACCAGTGCTGGAGCAGGCAGTTCGGGAACTAAGTCCCTGCTTTCTCCATCTGAGCATGCCCAGGGCAAGATCTCCCATTGGAGATCAGGGGTCACATGCTCAGTTGCAGCAGCGACTCCCATTGGTCCGCCATGAAGGTCCTGAAACTACATGTGTTCTGGAATGGTTTCGCATTGGTCCTTTTCTGGTAGGTCCTGCAGTTGCTACTATAAAAGGGTGGCATGGCTGGGCCGCCATGCGCTAGTATCAAATCCGTTACTGCTTGCGCCAGTGTGGTCATGTATGCATGTGGTTAGGTCTCGCTGAAATAAGCCCCTAGAATACCGGCACCTCCGGTGAGGAGATTGTATGCACGTGTTCAGGGCTCGGCTGAAAACGCCATTAGAATACCGGCTACTCTGGTGAGAGATTACTGCTTGTGTTCTGACTGCATGATCACGGACTGCTATCCGCACAGCAGTTAACCGTGTACCTGGACCCAGTAGGGTTACTCAGCGACTTTGTGACGCAACAGGGTTCGCTTTAAAACGCTAGTCAGCGCCCTAGTGTTTTACTTTGCAGCTCACTGAAGCTAAGTGAGTTCGCACTTATCGCCATATAGCGCTGTGGCATTCCCGCTAGCGGCTCTGTGGATTAACAGAGTTCGCACTAACTGCCACAGCGCGCTACGGCATTTATTTTAGTGACTCTGCGGGATAACAGAGTTCGCTACTCACGCCATCTTACTAGCAGCAGGCTCTGCCTGCACGGTGGACCCCGGGCTGCGAACGCACCTCTCCTTAATATCTATTAGGAGCGTTCCGCAGGCCCTTAACAGAAGCTCTGCTGTCACATGCTTGGAGAGTATCCTGAATAATCCTCTGCCAACACCAGCCAATCACTGTAATGCCACAACCAACATGGCTGTGGCATTACAGTGTGTGACAGACAATCCCTGCATGTTCATTGGCTCTCTAAAGAGCGCCAAACATGCAGTGAGGGGACCCGAGCTCCTGCCGAGCAACCCTGGAAATACTCAGTGAGCTTCGAGCATCTCGAGCAGTGAGATTCTCGGGCGAGTACCGATTAGTGGCGAGCATGCTTGCTCATCACTAGTTCTGAATCTTCGTACTTAAAAATCTTTCTCTCTTTAGGTAGAGGTTTCACAAATTGCTTCATCAGTCCAATGTGGGTGGTGGCAGGAGAACTTTAGTGGGATTAACAAAATTTTCCGCAACTATGTTCTTCTTCTTCAGGTTGCAAAGATGTTCTCATTGGCCAATCTTTTTGGCTGCAGTGATGGTCCTATCCTGGCTATCCCATTCACAGAAATACCATGGGTACTTTGTGAATCTTCCTTGATTCCCATAAAGCAAAGAATGAACTTTCAGATAATCACATATTGACCATTTTTGATCCTCATAGTTAAGTTTCTTGTGAAGAAAGTCTAAATTCTCATAAATTTCCTTCAAGTGCACATAATGCCCTACAGGCACTGAAGCATACTTGCTGCCATTGTGCAGTAGCAAAGCTTTCACACTTCTTTTGATGAATCAATAAAGAGTCTCCACTTGCCGTCTTGAGAAAAATATGGAAGGAATATCTTTTCTCTGCTTCTGTACCATGAAAAAATTTTTCTAGCCTATCTAATGACACCAAATCAACCATCAAAGGTGACGCAAAGGGGTCAAAGTATTGTGCAACAAAAAGCTTACCAAGTCAGCATTTGGGAATAATCTGTATGTGATGGAATTTTTTCAACATTTTTTCTAAGTTCAGCAATTGAAAGTATAGTAAAATCACCTCTTACTTTTCAAACAATTTTACCTTTTGTACTGCAGCAGCGTTTCCGCCAGTGAATTTAGTGAGACAGTGACCCAGGCAAGTTAAATAAAATATCCTTTATTGTCCAAATGCTACACACAAGAAACTGCTTACCTTCGGATTGCAGCCAGGAATACAGAAATAAAGTTCACTGCCGCTGGCACATTCATCCACATAAGGTTTTCGGGTGTAGTCGTGGTTGCCCACGTCACTGGCTCTGGTCTGTGTTAGCTTCACACAGCCAGGCACACGTCAATAGCACCTTCAGCTCTGTTACATGTGAAAATCCAAACACAAAACTGCCACACCAAATCATTAACTGCAAGCTTAAATGAAAACCTTGGCCATTGGTCACTTATAAGAACCGGACTGGAGGGAGAAATCCATCCCATTACCATTCTATAGATCTCTCCAAAAATAAAAGCCCAAGACAGGTTTTCCTAAACTGACTTGGTCAAATAACTTAATCCAGTCTATGCTTATTTTTATTTTGCATGGTAACCGTAGTTGTGGCTGTGATTACAATGCACTCCCATGGCTCAATAAGCTTCTAAACAAATTTTGGGGGAATCATAATGGCCCTCGCATTTGGTACCCCTCATTATCACTGTCTTGCAGACCTGTTTTGTTAGTGAGTTCCCAAACGTTTAGGTAAGGTGGGTTGTGACTTATGAGTTAACTTATGAGATTATTAAACTGTAACTTTCAGAGAATTCTCTGAATCGAATTAGAATGTTTCAATGACCCATGCAAATTAATGTAAATGACAAAATTATCAATTTTACATTGCTACTTTGAGTTGTTAAATAACAGAAAGGAAAAAAATGATATTAAGCTCCTTCAAAGAGGTCAGGACGACAAAGTATCAATTTGAGGTTTTCAGGTAGCAAAAGTGTAGTTTCATAAATACTGAATATTCATGATACATCATAAAACTAATGATAAACATAAAAGCTGATGTGAACGTTTGACTAATCTGCTCTTATTTGTTTGGGAGAGCTGTAGTAATTGCCTGGTTTGTAAATTAAACATCTGCTGTGGGAATAAACAAAAACATAACGAAATATATTCAAATAAAATGTATTCATGGAGGTTCCATAAATTCTGTTAGATGGTTTCATCAATTTTATTACACCTGAGTGATGCTCAGAGGCAAAGCTGTTAACATGTGGGCAAATGTAGTCTCTTTCGAAAAACACACATTAAGATTTAGATTTTATTTGAGTCATGTGATCTAAATTCTAACTGTGAATCCTGTCCAAAATTTTCATTTTAGGGTTATTATGTCTAATTAATAACAAAAGTAATGAAAAATTATAAAAAAAATATACAGTATGTTTTCTGTTTTCAGAAGGTCTGATTGTTTGCAGAAAGTTTTGTGGTGATGGAAGCGAGAGAATAATCAGGTATTTTACTCAGAGAGGATGATTTTTCAAAAATGTATCATGTTGACAAAGAAAATGCATAAAACTGTCCACAGAATTTTTCATTGACTCATTCGTAACTTTATCATTGATAATAACTATGTACAATATAAGTTATGGGGTCACACCTCTTAATCATTGAATTTAGGATTTTAATCCAGGTGCATTGCATCAGATGTAAAAAAAATCAAGCTCCTAGCCATACAGTTTGCCTTTACAAACATTTTTGGAAAAAATGTCTCAGCTCATCCACTTCTAGCCTCCCACAGTTACAAGATTCCACAGTTGTAACAAGACCATTAATTAAATTTGTTACGTCTTAAACATTCCACAGTTAACTATGAGTGGTATTATTGAAAAGTGGAAGTGTTCAGGAATCACAGTAACTCAGCAATGAATTGGCATACCACGCAGAGTTACATATCTAGGTCGCCTAATGCATAGCACATTAAAGTTGCCAGCGCTTTGCTGACTCAAACGCTGCAGAGATCCAAACCACTTTTATAATTATCATCAGCAAAAAAAACTGTGCTCTGGAGCTTCATGGCATGGGTTTTCTTGGCTGAGCAGTGACATGAAAGCTTAACATCACAAAGCTCAATGCTAAGCTCTGTATGGAGTGGTGTAAAGAATGCTAGCTATGGACTTTAGAGGAGTGGAAATGTGCTATATGGAGTGTGAATCATGAGTCACAATATTTGCTAACCCCTTTCTGCCATCTGACATACTATTCCGTCCATGTCCCCTCCCATGGACGGAATAGTACGTCATATGTAATCAGCCTCGCTCACGAGGTGAGTGCGGCTGATCGCAGCCGGGTGTCAGCTGATTCTCACAGCTAACACCCGGCACTAAGTGCCAGGAGCAGTCAAGAACTGTTCCTGGCACTTTAAGCCCCGACACACTGCAATCAAACATGATTTCAGCATTCCGGTGGCATAGGGAAGCATCGAGCAGGGAGGGGGCTACCTGCATGCTTCCCTGAGACCCTCAGAACAACACGATGTGATCGCATTATTCCAAGGGCCTCCTTCCTGCAGGCCTCCGGATACAAGATGGCCGCAGGGTCCTTCCGGGTCTGTCTTGTCAGTGCCTGCTGAGAGCTGGCACCGGCAAGCCTCCTGCACTGTCTGTCAGATCGCTGATCTGACATAGTGTTCTGCAAAGTGTCAGATCAGCGATCTGACATTATATAGTAATGTCCCACCCTGGGACAATGTAAAAATGTAAAAAAAAAAATTATACTGTGTAAAATTAAAAAAAAAAACCCTAAACAAATAAAATAAAAAAACTATTTCCCCAATAAACACATTATTATTATTATTATTATGTAAATAAAAAAACAATAAAAGTACATATATTTAGCATCATTGCGTCCATAACGACCCACCTTATAAAACTGTCCCAGTAGTTAACCTCTTTAGTGAACCCCTTAAAAAAAAAGCAAAAAACAATGCTTTATCATCATACCGCCAAACAAAAAGTGGAATAACATGCTATCAAAAGGACGGATGTAAATAAACATGGTACTGCTGAAAATGTCATCTTGTCCCGCAAAAAACGAGCGCAATACAGTGTCATTAGTGAACATATGGTTGCACATATTCGCACTTCAGCACTTTTTTGATTGCAATCTTTTTTGTATTTCATCTTTGTGGTATAAATATTGCTATATTTGTTACCATTGCTATATTATAACAATATTATGGTGTAATATTTTTTGTCTACTTCATTTTTTTAAATCATTTTGTAATCATTGTCCCCTGTGTTGCCCCCCTTTTTCTTTTGGTATTCTGTTTCCCACCCCTCCTTATAATTCGTGTATTTTATAATGAAGATTTTCATTATTCGAATATTGGACATTTTTTTCGGTTCACCTCCTTTTGTTGCTGGTTATATATACTGTATTATATATATATATATATATATATATATATATATATATACAATGCAATAATGATATATGAATGGAGACCAATAATATATGAGAATGCAAAGCATAAAAAAGTGCTTGTTTTTGTGTTTTGGAAATGGTAGAATATTTTAAAATTGACTTTATAATCACGGAGAACTTTGATCTAAAAAGCTTGATTTTCAATAACATATACTGCAAAGGAGAACTGGTACGATGGCAGATATGCATTAAAAATAAAATTCAGTTGACATCTTTCAGCAGCAAGGTGATGTATGACCATAATCAACATGCCTAGCTGCAGAAAGCATCCAACCGGCGTAATATACTTGCAAGCCAGAAGGCACAACAATGGAAATCCAATATTTGAGATATAGTAACAAAATCTAGTTTCTACAAAATGAATCCTGGTTTCAAAGTGTGCATTAAAGTACAGGGAATATGAACAATAGGCTGCTAATAAGCCTGGAGCTATTTACAGGTCAACATATGGAAGATAGAGGATCACAATAATCTAATATATATATATACATATATTACTGCTTGCTTAGAAATGTGTTTATTTTCTTATTGTAAGAAATACATCACAAACCATTGCTTCCTGGAATAGTCGCATTTGAGTTAAGATACTATTGTCGACACTAGGTTTGACCTATATTTATCTTGTATTAGTGTTAGGACCTGCAAAACCGAAGCAATGTGCTTCACCTTTCTTACTGTCATTTCAAGGCTCAGTCATGGTCCCGATATATGTGATAAAATGCTCTTGATATAAGCTGAATAATTTAAGCAATCGTTTTGGATTTTAGAACATCTTTATGTACCTAATCAGAATTAAAGACATACTCACATCAAAGTTTTTATCTTCTTGATACATTGCAATCATCAATTGCAATCATCATATTATATATCACTGTGCAATTGCAAATCCCATTTTGCCTTTCTTCCCAGCTAATTCTTCTCTTTTTTTTTTCTTTGTGTGGAAACAGGAAGTCTCTTTAACCATTCCCCTCTTCAACTCTTGACCTAGCTGCTTCCTTTTTCCCCTTCAGGGACTTTTGCAGCGGCTTATGACTCATACAAGGAAAATTGACCTCCTGTTTCTACATACAGCTTAGAAGGTTTCAGCTAGTCAGTTTTTAATCAAGCAATATCATAAACCTAATGGAAAAAAGAAGAATTAGCTAAGTAGAAAGGCAAAATAAGCAATTGTAAGTGTACAGTGCTATATAACATGATCATTGCAATATATTAAGAGGATACGGTTTTGATAGGAGTGCTTTTTTTAATGAAAAAGCTCTTAGCCTTTAACCCTTTCAGAGTATATGCTTGTAGAGTAAGTGTTTCCACATATGATGGTACTAGTACAGTGGCATGTAAAAGTTTGGAGATCCTTAGTTAGCATTACTGTTATTATGAACAGTTAAGCAAGTTGCAGATTAAATGATCTCTAAAAGGTCTAAAGTTAAAGATGACAAATTTACTTAGTATTTTAGGCAAAAAATGAAATATTTTCATCTTTACATTTTAAAAATTGTAACGGTTAGTACTTTACAGCACCCTCTTTTGAAAGTATCTATCACAGCTTGTAAACATTTTATGTAGCCAGACAGGAGTCATTGAAATCTTGGTTGAGGAATTTTCATCCATTCTTCTTTGGAAAATTCTTCCAGTTCTGCAAGATTCCTGGGTCATTTTACCTTCACTGCTTTTTTGATGTCTAGCCACAGATTTTCAATGACATTCTGATCAGGGGACTGTTTGGGCCATTGTAAAACCTTTAGTATGCACCTTATGACTTAGTCTATTGTAGAAGTTTGCATGTGTTTAGGATCATTATCCATTTGTAGAAACCATCCTCTTTTCAAGTTCAGCTTTTTTACAGATGGAGTCATGTTTGCACCTAGAATTTGTTGAAATTTCATTGAATCCATTGTTTCCTCTACCCATGAAATGTTCCCCGTGCCATTGGCTGCAACAGAACCGCAAAGCATCATTGATCCTTCCCCCTGCTTAATGATTTGCGAGCTGGTCTCTTCCTGAAATTCTATGCCCTTTTTTCTGCACAAATATGTTGTGAATGGGTTTGAGATGAGTTCTGAGCAGAGGCTCCCTCTGGTGGTTACAAGCGGTACTAGTGAAGATTGTGAGGACTGGGAATCAGGTGTTACTGACTGGTCTTATATAAGGGAGTCATTTTCCCATCAGGGTTGCCGGTGATCAATTGTTCTGGTCTGAATCCTTCATTCCAGTTTCCCTTGTAGCCTGCTGTGTCGTGTCTGCATCTCCTGCTACCAGATAAGAATTTTTCTTCTTTTGTGTTGTTGCTATATTTTTGCATTTTGTCCTGCACTTCTTTGGGGGCCTTCTGGGTCCCCTCCTGGGGCTTCTGCCTTCTCAGTTTAGTTCAGCCACTGAGTTTTGTTCTTTTGCTTTTTCCAGTTTTTTCAGTGGCTGCTGTTTTGATTTTGTTACACCAGAGAGCTAATTTAGGTGGTAGAGGTCGTGTGATCTCAGGTGATTTTGAAATTAGTAGAGTTGGTGCTTTTCAGGGTTTTCTGGGATTGCAGTAAGTACCCTTCCTGTCCTTTTCTATTTAGATAGTTTGGGCCCCAGCGTTTGCTCATTCTATTTTCTTTCTGTGTCAGTATTTCCTCTTGTCTAACCGCCATTACATGTTTGGGGGCTTTCTATTATCTTTGGGGTTCTGCTCCGGGGCAGATAGCTTTCCTATTTCTATCTTTAGGTGTAGTTAGTTTCTCAGGCTGTGACGAGGCGTCTAGGACCAACGTAGGAACGCTCCACGGCTGCCTCTAGTTGTGGTGGTTAGTCAGGGTACTGCAATCCCATAGATTCCAACTGCTCTGGTGTATTGCCTTTTTTACCTGCACTCCTCAGCTACCGAAAGATAACACAAATACCTTTGATCATTGTATCCAAAGAGTTCTATATTAACTCATCAGTCCACAGGACTTGTTTCGAAAATGCATCAGGCTTTAGATTTTTTAGCATACTTCTGATGCTGAATTTTATGGTGAGGATGCAGGAGAGGTTTTATTCTGATGACTCTTCCAGGAAGGCTATATTTGTATAGGTGTATTTGAACAGTAGAACAATGTACCACAACTCCAGAGTCTGCTAAATATTTCTGAAGGTCTTTTGTAGTCAAGCGGGGGTTCTGTTTTGCCTCTCTCTTGCAATCCTATGAGCAACTGTCACTGAAATTTTGCTTAGTCTTCCAGATCTTGTCTTGATCTCCATTTTTCCTGTTAACTGCCATTTCTTAATTACATTTAGAACTGAGGATAGGGCATCTTGAAAATGCTTTGCTACCTTCTGATGGCTTTCTCCTGCTTTGTGGGACTTCACCATTTTCAAAGTACTAGGCAGTTGCTTAGAAGAACCCATGGCTGATGTTTTGTGGCAGAAGGTTAGTGGAGGCTAGGTTTTTATAAAACTTGGAAACTTGCATCACCTGGCTTTTTCTAACTATGATAGTGAACAAGCCATAACGCTAGTAGGCTAATTAAGGTCTGAAACCTTATATACATTTTTTGGCCTAAAACAGAAAGGAAATGTGTCATCTTTAATCTTGGGCATTTTAGAGATCATTTCACTTTCAACTTGCTCAACTATTTCAAATAACAGTATTTTGACCAACGATGCCCAAACTTTTACATGCCACTGTATTGTCTTGCTGATTGTGTGGGCACAGGAGCTTAACTGAGAGCCAAACTCCTGCAGCAAATGCCAGGGTCAGTGCAAACATCAATCCTGGTTGTTTTGTGCTATAAATGCCATGTCAATGGTGACTGCTGCATCTAAATCACTGTGAGAGCTAGGCAAATCCTACTTTAACTCGATGGTTTTATTAGCAAAAAGAGGTCAAATTATGACTGCCATGTCTGCTAGTTATGATGGCCTGTTAGGTCCCCCCAAAAAGCTGAGTTCAACAGGCCTACTGTCAGTGTAAAACTCCAAAAAACAAACAGTGTATCTTTCTTCTAAGCTCAGTGACCACTTTGCAGTTTCAAACCACATTTTCATTGTGGGATTCTTTTTATCTTATTAATGCTTGAGATAAAGAAAAAATTGAAGATAAAATAACATTTTAGCTGACAAATTAATGTTTTCATTAATTCATTTCACTTAGGTACTCCAAAAAGAAGTAAAGATATACAAACAATTTATTAATGATTGGTTAAAATTAAATGCTGATGTAATAAAATAGGCAAATCTTATTGTTACCTTTTAGTGGATGTTCCATTTATACAAAAAACAAGGAAAATACATTAAAACAATTAAAATCCAAAATAGTGAAGGAAGTACAAAAGGATAGCCCAAAATAAAACTATCTGAACTTCCTGAGTGACAACCAGAAATAAGGTGCTAAAGAAGATGGGTATAACAATGCTAAATGATGTAATACCGTATATACTCGCGTATAAGCCGAGATTTTCAGCCCATTTTTTAAGGCTGAAAGTCCCCCTCTCGGCTTATACGCGAGTCATATATGCCAGGGGTTCGGCGGGGGAGAGGGAGCGGGGGTGTCAGATCATGCTCACCCCCCAAGCGCGTCTCTGCAGCCCCCTGCTTCTCCCATGATCTCAGGCTCCTTCCTTCTAGCGGTCACATGGTACCGCTCATTAAAGTCATGAATATGCACATATTCATGACTTTAATGAGCGGTATCACGTGACCGCTGAAGTAATAGCTGCCTGAGACCGTGGGAGAAGCAGGGGGGCTGCAGAGATGCACCAGGAGGGGTAAGTATATGTGATATTCACCTGTCCCCGGTCCACCGCTGCACTCTGCTCTATCCTCTGCATCCTCTGGCTGCGATGTTCAGGTCAGAGGGCGTGATGATGTAGTTAGTGTGCTCCGCACCCTCTGCCTGAGCACTCAATGACAGAGGACCAAGAAGACAGCGGTGCACAGCGGTGGACCGCGGACAGGTGAATATCTCAGGTGCCAGGGCCCTGAGCCAGCGGAGACACCGGCACCTGTCCCCCATAGTGCGCCGGTGTCCCCACCTGCTTAGGACACCAACACCTGGTCCCCAGCGACAAAAGGTGAGTATGTCAGTTTTTTTGTTCATTTGCAGCAGCATCGGCAGCATATGGGGCCTATACTATGGAGCATCTTAAGGGGGCATAATCTATGGAGCATCTTATGGGGGCATAACCTATGGAGCATTTTATGGGGGCATAATCTATGGGGCATCATATGGGGGAATAATCTATGGAGCATCTTATGGGGGCATAATCTATGGAGCATCATATGGGGGCATAATCTATGGAGCATCATATGGGGCATAACCTATTGAGCATCTTATGGGGCATAATCTATGGAGCATCATATGGGGGCATAATCTATGGAGCATCATATGGAGGCATAATCTATGGAGCATCTTTTGGGGGCATAATCTATGGAGCATCATATGGGGCATAAAATATATGGAGCATTTTATGTTGGCATAATCCATGGAGCATTTTATGGGGCATAATCTATGGAGCAGCATATGGGGCATATTATTCTATGGAGCATCTTATGGGGCCATTATTAACCTTTGTGCAGCATTATATGGGGTATTATTCTATGGAGCATCTTATGGGGTCATTACTAACCTTTATGCAGCGTTATATGAACTGTATGGAGCATTATATGGGGCTCCTGATTCAATATGGATATTCAAAAACCTTTAACCTACTGATGTCTTAATTAATTTTACTTTTATTGTTATCTATTTTTATTTTTGAAAATTTACCAGTAGCTGCTGCATTTTCCACCCTATGCTTATACTCGAGTCAATAAGTTTTCCCATTTTTTGTGGCAAAATTAGGGGGGGCGGCTTATACACGGGTCGGCTTATACATGAGTATATACGGTAATTATAATGTGAGATCACCAATGAAGAGTAAAGTAAAAACAACAAACCATTAATGAAATCAAAATGGAGTAAAATAATTCCCCAAAATAGGAAAGAAAATAACTCCAAAGCCTCAAATCATTACACAACGAATCAATAAAAAATTCATCAATGTACTAAAAATAAAAAACACATGAATTGATACAAATAAGTTAACTCTATGTTTTAACGATTATAAAATCACTAGCTGAAGAGCTAGGCATTGCCCTGGCATAGTAACTAACTGTGGTTAGTTATAACACATTATAATGATTATAAAGCTGTAACGGATTTGCAACTCAGGACTAGGGCAGATGGGGGAGGAACTGACCCTGTACTAGGACTAAGCTGAAACCCTACGATGGAGCGGGCGACCTATTCCTTGTGAATAGGCCCACCGAAATTTCTTCGGCTAAACTCAAACGAAGACCTAAAGGTAGGGGAAGAGTATCCCTGAACGATCTAGGGACTGGGAACAAAAACAGGTAACCTCCTAGTAGGAAAATAGAGGAAGTTGCAAAAATGAAAGGAAAACCAAAAAACAAAGCAGGCAGAACTAGATATCCCAGAACTGCACAATATCAAACACAGAAAGCTATCAAAGCACCTAGCCAGAACTCTAGCGTATTAAGGGCAGAGAAACACTGCCGTATTTCACGTGCGAGAATCGCATCGTAAAACTCGTACTGGCTGTTTGCTCTCCTGACCAGAGCTTGACCTCTGCATAGTAATCCGTCACGCTGTCTTGCTCAAGTCAGGAGAGGTGTCAGGCCAGTCCGTGCAGTGCGATGCGATTATCGCACGAGTTTTACGGCCGTGTGACTCCAGCCTAACACTGTTGTCCAGCAAGGACTGGGAGGCAGGTGCTGGGTAATAAAGGGTGACACGATCACCTGAACTTAGACAAACTCAGCACCAGGGGAAAAAGACCAGCAGCCAGAAAACCACAGCAATATGGTGGATGGTCTAAACAAAATAGATTCTAACAGTACCTCCCCTGTTACGAGGATCCTCCAGATCCACTTGGCCGAGCCTTATTCAGAAATCTCCTGTGAAAAGCCTTAATCAGCTTTGAGGCCGAGATGTCCTCAGCTTTCACCCAGGAATTATCCTCGGGACCAAAACCCTTCCAGAACATAAGATACTGCAACCTTAATCTGTGCCACCTGAAATCTAAAATGCGAGAAATCTCAAACTCACCGTTCTCATCAACTGGAGGAACAGTCGGCATCGCCTCTTTATCTGGCGTGTCAGCTTTCTTCAGTAAAGATACATGAAAAACTGAATTAATTCTCCAGGACGAGGGGATGTCTAATCTCACCACTGCCGAGTTGACAACCTGAACGTCTTTGAAGGGTCCTACAAATTTAGGCCCCAGTTTTTTAGAAGGGATCTTCAAACGCAGATTCCTATAGGGCAAACCAGACCATGTCCCCAATGGCAAACAACGCATCCCTTCTTTTTTGTCAAAATATTTATTTGACCTCCTATTCGCCTCTTTCAGATTATGGCGTACACTGGTCTAAACCCTTTCCAACATTCCAGAAAAACTCTCCTCCTCAGGCACCCCCGCCCCAATCTTTGAAAATGGACCAAAAGATGGATGCCTCCCTGTACAGCAAAAAAAAGGAGAACACCCAGCTGAGGAAGATATATGACTATTAAGAGCAAACTCAGCTAGTGGTAGATATTCCGACCACATCTCCTGATTGTCTGCTACAAAACATTTCAAAAACTGTTTGACGTCCTGGTTCTTCCTTTCGGTCTGTCCATTTGACTCCGGATGATAACCTGACAAAAATGACAAATGAACCTTTAATCTGTCACAAAAAGCACGGCAAAAGCGAGCCACAAACTGTGGTCCTCTATCAGAAACAATGTCCGTGGGAACACCATGGAGCCTTACAATCTCGTTCACAAAAGCCTTAGCTAGAGTCTTGGCGCAGGGTAATTTATTGAACGGGACCAGATGACACATCTTACTAAACCGGTCCACAACAACCCAGATGACAGAAAAATCCTCAGAGACCGGCAGATCGGTGATAAAATCCATAGCAAGATGCGTCCATGACGAACTAGGAACCTCCAAAGGGCACAACAACCCTGCAGCCGGGGCATGTGAGGCCTTCGACCTAGCGCACACAGTACACTGACGCACCCACTTGATGATTTCTCTTTGCCACCCTGGCCACCAGAAACTTTGAACGATCGACTTTCTAGTTTCCGAAATCCCTGGATGACCCGCCAACCGAGACTCATGACATTCAGCAAACAAAGCTCTCCTCAAGGCTCTAGGCACAAATAATTTAGCATACGGAGTGTTTGTTGGTGCATCATTCAGATATATCAGATTCTTATGATCAGTAAAAACCTGTATCGGATGTCTAGCCCCCTTCAAAAAGTGTCGCCAATGTTTAATAGCCAGCAACTCTCGGTTCCCAACAACATAGTTGAGTTCAGTCTCTGAAAATTTTTTAGAAAAGAAAGCACAGGGATGCACCCCATCCTCTCCCTCCTGGGACAGAACTGCCCCCACCCCTACTGATGAGGCATCAACTTCTACCAGAAATGGCTTGGTCTCATCTGTCTGGATCAAGACAGGAGCAGAGCTAAACCTGTCCTTGAGATGCTCAAAAGCCTTAACAGCCTCAGTGGACCATTGGACAGTATTAGAATCCTTCTTGGTGAGATCAGTTATAGGTTTCGCGATAACAGAAAAATTCTTTATGAATTTTCTATAATAATTAGCAAACCCTAAAAATCTTTGAACTGACTTTAAACATTCAGGCCAAGGCCACCCATCACTGGAGACCAAGTACCCCAAAAAACTCATTTTCTGTACCGCAAACTTGCACTTCTCCAATTTAGCAAAGAGCGTGTTTTCGTTCAAAATCTGTAGAACTTCGCAGACTCTCTGGCAATACGACTCCAGATCAGGAAAACAGATCAAAATATCATCCAAATAAACAATAACACTCCTACCGATCAACGGCCTCAGAATGTCATTAATGAAATTTTGAAAACACGCAGATGCATTAGTAAGGCCAAAAGGCATCACCTCAAAATGACCTTCATGGGTTTTAAAGGCTGTTTTCCACTCATCGCCCTCCTTTACCCGCAGAAAATTATATGCCCCACGAAGGTCAATCTTAGAGAACCACTTAGCTCCGGTTAGTTGGTTAAACAAATTCGGAAAAAGCAGCAACAGGTAAGTATTGCGTACAGTGATCTTATTGATTTCCCGAAAATCCAGACACTGCCTAAGACCCCCATCCTTCTTTTTGACAGAAAAAAATCCTACTGCCACAGGGGAATTAACGGGTCTTATATGACCTGCAGCTAAACTATTCTGTAGGTATTCCTTTAAGGCCTCCCTCTCGGGAATCGTTAGATTAAATAAATGACTCATAGGGAGTGTAGCACCTGGGACGAACTCAATAGCGCAATCTTAATCTCTATGGGGTGGTAGAGCTTGCTACTCAACTTCCGAAAATACCTTACAGAAATCCTGAATGGCTTCAGGTAGCTCCCTCTTAACAACAGCAGCAATGTGAACATTACAACATTTACCATAACACCCCTGACCCCAAGACCTTATTGTACTAGACGACCAGTCCAGCAAAGGATTATGCATTTTTAACCAGGGTAAACTCAGGATGACTGGAAAATGCAAATTAGCAAGTAGAAACAAGTCTATATACTCCTGATGTTCCATATTCACAATAAGTGGGAACTCGGTGACCTTTCGAGAAAGGCACCCATGCTCCAGGGGAGTGTTATCAATCGCCACATCAGGAATAGGAGATGACAATGGTTCAGAATCAAACTTATATTTGTCTAGAAATTGTTGATCAATCAAATTCAGTGCAGAACCACAATCCACCATTACCTGAAAATCAATGGAATGACCACGATAGGTGGTATTACCAGAAAAAAAAACTCCTGCGGAACGTAAAAACGCAATACGAAGAGGAGTGTTGCTCCTACTGACCTTTTTTTCTTTCCTTCCTTATGCGAACCTCGCATTGCTTAATAAAATGGTCAGCCTTACCACAATACAAGCATAGCCCCTCAGAGAACCTCCTCTTCCTCTCCTGGGAACGAGAAGACATCACCCCAAGTTGCATCGGTTTCCCGCTGTCGACGGGGCTATCCTGAAGACTGGGTCCAGCATTATAAGAGCCTTCTTTTCATTCTGCCTGCCTCTCAATCTTCTATCCAGATGGATAGCTAACTGAATAGGAGTTTCCATAGTAGCAGGTGCAGGATATGCAATGAGCAAATCTTTAACCCTTTCACTCAAACCTGCTTAAAACTGATTCTTGAGTGCTGGGTCATTCCACCTGACCTCCGCAGACCATCGTCTAAACGGTACAATACCTCTCAGCATCACCAGAACCCTGTTTAAGTTGTTTGAGCTCTGCCTCAGCTGATATGACCCGATCAGGATCATCATTTAACAATCCCATAGCAGTAAAAAAAAAAAATTCTACTGACTTCAAACAAGGATCATCAGGATGTAATGAAAATGCCCAGATTTGGGGTTCACTTTGCAATAAAGACATAATAATCCCCACGCGCTGTAATTCACTCCCTGAGGATCCAGGTCTAAGCCGAAAATATAGTAAATATGCATTTTTAAACGAAAAAAAATTCCTGCCATTTACCAGACAGAGACTCAGCTAATCCTACCTTCGGTTCTTCAGAGGATGCTCCAGGACAATTACTCACGTGCTGTTGCAGGCTGGCTACTTCCAAAGTTAACCCTTGCAAGCGTTGAACAAGTTGTTGGACGCTGTTCATATTGAAGGAATCTGAGAAAGTATTTTTTATTTTTTATATGTGTGGCTGGACAAACTGTAACAGATCTGCAACTCAGGACTAGGGTAGATGGGGGAGGAACTGACCCTGTACTAGGACTAGGCTGAAACCCTACGATGGAGCGGGCGACCTATTCCTTGTGAATAGACCCACTGACTTTCCTAGGCTAAACTCAAATGAAGACTTAAAGGTAGGGGGAAGGGTATCCCTGAACGATCTAGGGACTGGGAACAAAAACATGTAACCTCCTAGTAGGAAAACAGAGGGA
The DNA here is from genome assembly GCA_033576555.1 of Oophaga sylvatica. Classification (NCBI taxonomy): domain Eukaryota; kingdom Metazoa; phylum Chordata; class Amphibia; order Anura; family Dendrobatidae; genus Oophaga; species Oophaga sylvatica. The sequence continues at coordinate 315,099,108 of JARQOD010000005.1, read as the reverse complement.
GTTGCAGAAACTAAAGGAAAACTAAAAAAACAAAGCAGGCAGAACTAGATATCCCAGAACTGCACAATATCAAACACAGAAAGCTATCAAAGCACCTAGCCAGAACTCTAGCGGATTAACACTGTTGTCCAGCAAGGACTGGGAGGCAGGTGCTGGGTAATTAAGGGTGACACGATCACCTAAAGTTAGACAAACCCAGCACCAGAGGAAAAAGACCAGCAGCCAGAAAACCACAACAAGATGGCGGATGTTGAAAACGAAATAGATTCTAACAATAGCACATAAATTGTTGCTGTATGTCATCTCTTCCTCTATAAAGTATATACCTGTGTGTCATCTCCTCCTGGGTATAGTATATACATGTATGTCATCTCCCCTGTATATAGTAAATACCTGTATGTCATCTCCAAAGTATGTAGTGTACACCTCTGTGTCAACTCCTCCTGTATATAGTGTATACCTGTGTTCAATCTCCTCCTGTATATAGCATATACTTGTATGTCATCTCCTCCTGTATATAGCATATACCAGTATGTCATCTCCCCTGTATATAGTATATACTTTTATGTCATCTCCTCCTGTATATAGTATATACTTGTATGCAATTTCTTCCTGTATATAGTATATGCCTGTATATCATCTCCTCCTGTATATAGTATATAATTGTGTGTCATCTCCTCCTGTATATAGTATATACCTGTATGTCATCTCCCCTGTATGTAGTATATACCTACAGTACAGACCAAAAGTTTGGACACACCTTCTCATTCAATGATTTTTCTGTATTTTCATGACTATGAAAATTGTAGAATCACACTGAAGGCATCAAAACTATGAATTAACACATGTGGAATTATACATTACACTTTACAAAAAAGTGTGAAACAACTGAAAATATGTCTTATATTCTAGGTTCTTCAAAGTAGCCATCTTTTGCTTTGATTACTGCTTTGCATGCAGAAAAGGTGAACGGATGGACTCTACATATATACCCAAAAACAATTCCGTGACCCACCGGATACACCTCCCAGGCCTGAACATACACCAAACAAGAAAAGACAGCGGAACCACTAGTAAGATAACTTTAAATAACACGTCCGCAATAAATAGGAAGGATTTTTTTTAGAAATATGACACTTTATTACAAATATTTAAAGACAAAGACAATCAAGGTATAAAGGTGAGGTAATAGTAAAAGCAGCTACTAATATTGGCAACAAATGTATTGATGTGAAATAATATGCCGGACAGAAAATGAATTATGTCCCATAGGTATACTACACCCAGCCACAAAAGATATATAATCAAAAGCCCAAGGATGTCCTGAATATCATGAATACATATGAACAGGACAACAAACTGGGGAGTAGGATTAGTCAGAGTAATAGTATCAAAACACTACCCAAAATTCTGTATACTTTTCAAGGGGCCAGACAAAAAAATTGATAATGAAATAGGATCCGGAAAGGATGCAGTTAAAATAACAAGATATCCAAAGAGTCTGGCCCCCCAAGAAGGGGCTAGTGAGAAAGAGAGGCAGTAGTAATTCTAAAGCATGGTTAAATCAAGATTTCATAATATAACTGAATTACTATTTACCTTATGACATGGTGGGATTAGGTATAGCAGAGCCAAATGGGACAAAAAGAAAGCCCCAACGCGCGTTTCACCGTCCTCAGTTTCTTCAGGAGGCAAGAAGAAACCGAGGACGGTGAAACACGCGTGTTATTTAAAGTTATCTTACTAGTGGTTCCACTGTCTTTTCTTGTTTGGTGGATAGACTCTACATGCCTGGTACCCACCGTGAAGCATGGAGGAGGTGGTGTGATGATGTGGGGGTGCTTTGCTGGTGACACTGTTGGGGATTTATTCAAAATTGAAGCTGTGAGCGGTCCAGCTCACCCCAAACCATCTCGATTGGGTTCAGGTCTGGTGACTGTGGAGGCCAGGTCATCTGGCTTAGCACCCTAACACTCTCCTTCTTGGTCAAATAGCACTTACACAGCCTGGAGGTGTGTTTGGGGTCATTGTCCTGTTGAAAAAGAAATGATGGTCCAACTAAACGCAAACCGGATGGATTAGCATGCTGCTGCAAGATGCTGTAGTAGCCATTCTGGTTCAGTATGCCTTCAAATTTGAATAAATCCCCAACAGTGTCACCCCCACATCATCACACCACCTCCTCCATGCTTCACGGTTGGAACGAGGCATGTAGAGTCCATCCGTTCACCTTTTCTGCGTGCAAAGCAGTAATCAAAGCAAAAGGTGGCTACTTTGAAGAACCTAGAATATAAGACATATTTTCAGTTGCTTCTTAATTTTTTGTTAAGTGTAATGTATAATTCCACATGTGTTAATTCATAGTTTTGATGCCTTCAGTTTGATACTACAATTTTCATAGTCATGAAAATACAGAAAAATCATTGAATGAGAAGGTGTGTCCAAACTTTTGGTCTGTACTGTATATGTTATCTCCTCCTTTATATAGTATATACCTTATCTACCCTGTATATAGTATATACCTGTATGTCATCTTCCCTTTATATAGTATATACCTGTTAGGGATCGAGTTCCCACTGCTGCACAAGGGGAATCTCGGGCCATCCCCGCTGCGGTCCCCCATTCATCTCCGGACGCAGTGGAGCCTGCTCAGCGGAGACGTCGGTCCCAGCGTCTCGCCTAGTCTAATACTGTGCAGAGGATGACTGCTGCCTCCTCAGGTCCTGCCATTGTAACCAGTGCAGGTCAGCGGCAAGCAGACATAGTTGGGACTAAGTCCTGTGTGTTCCCTTCTGAGCATGCTTAGGGTAAGATCTCTCATAAGAGATCAGGGGTCACATGGTCGGGTACTGCAGCGACTCCCATTGGTCCTACAGGAAGGTCCTGACGCTGCTTTAGTTCTGGAGCAGCTTTCCCATTGGTCTTTTTCTGGAAGGTCCTGTAGCTGCTACTATAAAAAGTGTGCATGACCGCACGGTGGCGCGCTAGTATCAAATCTGTTACGTGCTTGCGCCAGTGTGGTCATGTATGCATGTGGTTAGGTCTGGCTGAAATAAGCCCCTAGAATACCGGCACCTCCGTGAGGAGATTGTATGCACGTGTTCAGGGCTCGGCTGAAAACGCCATTAGAATACAGGCTACTCCGGTGAGGAAATTATTGCTTGTGTTCTGATTGCATGACCACAGACTGCAATCCGCTTAGCAGTCATCTGTGTTCCCTGTGAGTCTAACAGGACACAGTCTTTGTCACAGCGGCTCTGTGAATTAGCAGAGTCCGCTTATATCGCCATATAGTGCTACGGCGTTTACATCTGCAACTCTGCGGGATAACAGAGTTTCTCATACTGCCTATTTACGCCATCTTACTAGCAGCTGGCTCTGCCTGCACGGTGGACCCCAGGCTGCGAACGCACCTCTCCTTAATATCTATTAGGTGCATTCCGCAGGCCCCTAACATAATACTAGTGCCAGGGTCTGGCTAGTAAAATGGCGGATGACCAGCGTCTACCGCAGTACATCCAGCAGCTGGAGGGTAGGTTGGCGGCTCTTGAGCGCACAACCTCAGCTGTGGATGTTACTGCAGTCGCTGTTCAGGCTGCTAGCGTGGCTGCAGCCAGTTTGTCCTCTGCCACCTCTGCCCCTATATTATCCCACCTCCCGCTTCCTGACAAGTTTGCCGGTGACAGCAAGCAATGTCGGGGATTCGTGTGTCAGTGCTCTATACAGCTCAATCTTCTGGCTGCACGTTTCGCCACAAATCGGGCACAAGTGGGTTTTGTACTGTCTCTACTCTCGGGCAGAGTGTTGGAGTGGGCAACGCCACAGTGGGAGCACGACGGTCGTGTGGTGCGGAGTGCTCCTCGTTTCCTGGAGGCTCTTAAAAGGGTCTTTTTAGGACCTCAGGTCACCCAAGATACGGCGCTCCAACTGCTGGCATTGGCACAGGGTTCGTCTTTGGTCAGTCAGTTTTCCGTCCAATTTCGGACTCTGGTCTTAGAGCTAGACTGGTCGGATAAAGTTCTCATTCCAGTCTACTGGCGAGGACTGGCTGACCATGTTAAAGACGCTTTGGCTACCAGGGAGATTCCCGCCACACTGGAGAAGTTTATCTCCATATCTACCCGCATCGATCTCTGTTTTCACGAGCGGAGGTTGGAGCGGGCCCAGTGTAGGCAGAGGATTTGGTTGGCTCCCACCTTTGCCAAACCTCTCGAATCCCCCGATTTGGCGTCCGAACTCCAAAAGTCCACAGAGGTTCCTTGTGCAGGACCTAAGTCTCGGCCGTCCGAGTATCCGTGGTCTGTAACCTTTGTCAGCAGACAGGACACTATGCTAACAAATGTCCACAGCGATCGGGGAAGTAATCGCGTCTAGTGGCCCTGGAAGGATGTTCACTAGAGACAGGCATTTTCCTCCAAGATGACATTTAAAGGGACAGTCACTGTAGACTCTTCCACACTTACAGTCGAGCTTTGTGTGGACTCAGGAGCAGAGGGGAATTTCATGACATCTACCTTTGCTCGTCGCCACGCAATACATCTGGTAGCGCTCGACAAACCAGTGACTGTCCAGGTAGTGAATGGGTTGACATTGCCCTCGCCAATTACACATCAGACTGTCCCTCTTTGTGTGTACCCCCTTCCCATCAGGAAATTATTTCCCTTCTCGTCCTTCCCGAGGGAATAGACGAAATCCTACTGGGAGTACCCTGGCTCCGTTCCCACTCCCCTCATATTGAGTGGATCTCCGGTAGGATACTGGGTTGGAGTGAGTCATGTAAGGACAGATGTGTCAGGGAGTGCATTCAGGTTACCACTACAGAGATACCCGCAGATCTTTCTCCTCTTCCCATGTGCTATCAGTCATATACAGACGTGTTCTCTAAAAAGGCTTCGGAGACTCTGCCGCCCCATCGTCCCTACGACTGTGCTATTGACCTCTTGCCTGGAGCAGAACCTCCTCGGGGAAGGGTCTATCCCCTCTCTCTTCCTGAGATGGAGGCTATGTCTCAATATATCCAGGAGAATCTGGCAAGAGTGTTCATTAGAAAGTCGGTGTCACCTGCAGGAGCGGGGTTCTTCTTTGTGCAGAAGAAGAGTGAAGAATTACGTCCTTGTATAGATTACAGAGGTCTTAACGCCATCACTGTTAAGAATAAGTACCCGTTGCCCCTGATTTCTGAGCTCTTTGATAGGCTCCAGGGAGCAAGGGTATTTACTAAATTAGATCTGCGTGGTGCTTATAACCTGATTCGCATCCGTGAAGGGGACGAATGGAAGACGGCTTTTAATACCAGGGATGGGCATTATGAATACCTGGTGATGCCCTTCGGGCTCTGTAATGCCCCAGCCGTTTTCCAAGACTTTGTCAATGACATCTTCCGGGATATGCTTTCCATCTCTGCAGTAATCTATCTGGACGATATTCTCATCTTTTCTCCATATATTGACTCTCACCGGAGGGATGTCTGTAAAGTCTTCGACCTGTTACGGGCGAACTCCCTCTATGCAAAGTTGGAGAAATGCATGTTTGAGCAGGAGTCTTTACCTTTCCTGGGCTATATCATCTCCGCCCTGAGATTGGCTATGGATCCTGCCAAACTACAGGCTGTGATGGACTGGCAAGAACCCCATTCTCTTAAAGCGGTGCAGCGCTTTATGGGGTTCATTAATTATTATCGCCAGTTCATTCCCCATTTCTCAACTTTGGTAGCTCCCTTGGTAGCCCTCACCAAGAAGGGAGCAAATCCCAAGTTGTGGTCTGCGGAGGTCTCCAAGGCGTTCTCTTCCATCAAGTCGCATTTTGCCAGTGCTCCCTGTTATGAATGGCTAGAGATGGTTTCTGAGCAGAGGCTCCCTCTGGTGGTTACACAGTACTGAACCTTTCAGCGAGTAATTGCAATCAGGGTTCACTGACTGGTCTGATATAAGGGAGGTTCCCTCCCATGATGGTTGCCGGTGATCAATTGTTCTTGTCTCAATTGAGGTTCCTGGTTCATTTGGAAGTTTGCTGAGTCTTGCCTGCATCTTCTGCTATCAGATAAGATATTTTCTGCTTTTATTTTTGTGCTTGCTTTTTGCATTGTTCCCTGCCCTTCTGTGGAGGTCAGCCAGGTCCCCTCCGGGGGGCTTGTGCTCCTCTCAGTTTATCTGAAGCCACTGTTGTTTGTTCATTTTCTTTTTCCTGTTTTTTCAGTGGCTACGTTTTGTTCACACTGAGATCTAATTTAGTGGGTGGCGAGATCGTGTGATCTCAGTATTTTTGTAATCAGAATTGTTGGATTTTTGTAGGATTTTCTGGGTTGCAGAAAGTAATCTCTCCTGTCCTATCCTATTTAGTCAGCTTGTGGCCCCAGCGTTTGCTCATTTTATTTTCTGTCTGTGTTCGTGCTTTCTCTTTGTCTAACCGCCATTACATGTTTGGGGGCTTCCTATTTTCTTTGGGGATCTGCTCCGGGGCAGATAGCTTTCATCTTTCTGCCTTTAGGTGTAGTTATCTCTCAGGATGTGACGAGGCGTCTAGGATCAATGTAGGAACGCTCCACGGCTACCTCTAGTTGTGTGGTTAGTTTAGGAATCTGCAACCCATTAGTTACCAACATCTCAGGTGTTCGGCTGCCCGGCTGTTGTTTCTGTTCTCCTCAGCTACCTAACATAACAGCTCCCATATTACATCGCCCCGATGTTGATAAGCCGTTTATTTTAGAGGTGGACGCCTCTTCTGTTGGTGCTGGAGCAGTCCTTTATCAAAAGGATGCTCAAGGTCGGTGTTAGAACTCTCCTGTTAGGTTTTTTTCTATCTTGCTGGTCACATGACCTTTTTGCCTATTTAATCCTGCTCCGCCCTTCTAGCTTTGCTGGACTTCATTGTAATTTCTACTCTTAAGCTAGCCAGGTGCTTTGTTACCTTACTCAGTCAGTTTTTGCTTGGTCTTCGGACCTCTATGTTCTATGTTGTTTTTCTGTCTTTTACTGCTACAACTTCTGTTAGGAGGTGTCCATCTTTCTCCCAGTCCCTAGTTCTTGTAGGGATCCCTTCCTCGCATCTATAGGTCTTCGTACAGACTAGCTGAGGACTTTAGCGGGTCTGATCGCAGGATCAGGTTCCTCGTTACATTGTAGGGATCTAGCTTAGTTCTATTTTAGGGACAGATCTCCCTTCTTTTCTTAGTGCTTGTAGCAGAACATAACAGTCGGAAGCATCCTTGCTTCTTCTTTTCTAAAACCTTTACACCTGCAGAGAGGAATTATTCCATTGGGGATAGGGAGTTACTGGCTATGAAGTTGGCCTTCTCCGAGTGGAGACATCTTCTGGAGGGGGCTCGCTTTCCCTTCCAGGTCTTCAGTGACCACAAAAATTTGGTCTATTTACAGACCGCCCAGCGGCTAAATTCTCGTCAGGCCAGATGGTCCCTGTTCTTCTCCCGGTTCCATTTCACCCTCCATTTCCTCTCCGGTGAGAAGAACATTTGGGCCGATGCTCTTTCTCGCTCCGTGGTGTCCTCTGAGCCTCTGTCCTCAGTTGATTGTCCCCACAGAGAGCCTAAGAACTGTGGCCCCGGTTTTGCTTGAGTCTGTGCCCCCGGGCAAGACTTTTGTGCCCACCAATTTGCGACTGGAGGTACTCTCTTGGGCACATTCGTCCAGGGTGGGTGGACATTTTGGGCAAAAAGGACATCTGAGTTGCTGGGGAGGACATACTGGTGGCCACATATGGTCCGTGAAGTCAGGGAATAAGTTCAGGTGTGCATCTCCTGCGCCAAGAATAAGTCCCCTCGACAACGCCAGCTGGCTACTTTTCCTTTACCGGGGGCAGACAGGCCTTGGGAGATGGTCGGATGGATTTTGTGGTGGGCTTACCCAAGTCTCGGGGCTGCACCATCATCTGGGTGATAACCGACCACTTCTCCAAAATGGTGCACTTAGTGCCCTCACCACGGTTACCATCTGCACAGGCCTTGGCAACATTATTTATTAGGCATATTTTCCGTTTACACGGAATGCCAGACAAAATCGTCAGTGATCGAGGTCCCCAATTTGCCTCTCGGTTCTGGAGAGAGCTGTGTCGTCTACTCAGCATTGAGTTAAATCTCTCCTTGGCATATCATCCCAAGACGAATGGGTTGGTAGAGAGGGCCAACCAGACCTTGGTCACATACTTGCAACATTTTGTCTCAGCCAGGCAGGATGACTGGGCATCCTTGCTACCGTGGGCTGAGTTCGCTCTAAATAATGCTGTGGCTGACTCAACCGGACAGACCCCATTCCTCTTAAACTACGGTCAGCATCCGCGGGTCCCGGTGCCCATGTCCGTGTCTTCCGCCGACTCCAGGGTGCAGACTGGGCCGTGGAGGCACGGGACATTTGGGACCGCACTCAGGATGCCATTCATGCCTCCAAGGAGAGGATGAGGTCTTCCGCCGACGCACATCGGCGCCCCGCTCCGACATTTGCTCCTGGCGACCTAGTGTGGCTCTCCGCCCGAAACATCAGGCTGCGAGTGGAGTCCACTAAGTTGGCACCCCGCTTTTTGTGTCTCTTCAAGGTCCTCGAGAAGGTCAACCCTGTGGTTTATCGCTTAGCCCTTCCGCCTTGCTTAGGTATCTCCGACACCTTTCATGTGTCCCTCCTGAAACCCGTGGTCATGTCCCGGTTTTCCGAGTCATCTGCCGGGACATCGGGTACGTCTACGGATGATCACGAGGTGAACGTCATTGTAGGGTGCAAGGTGGTATGGGGCAAAAAATTTTATTTGGTGGATTGGAGGGGTTATGGGCCTGAGGATAGGTCCAGGGAGCCTGCCGAGCATATTCATGCTCCGCAGCTCATCGCTGCCTTTGAACGTAGTGAGGCCCAAAGAAGGGGGGCCCTAGGAGGGGGGGTAATGTTAGGGATCGAGTTCCCACTGCTGCACAAGGGGAATTTCGGGCCATCCCCACTGCGGTTCCCCAGCCGCAGTGGAGCCTGCTCAGCGGAGACGTCGGTCCCAGCTTCTCGCCCAGTCTTATACTGTGCAGAGGATGACTGCTGCCTCCTCAGGTCCTGCCATTGTAACCAGTGCAGATCAGCGGCAAGCAGACGTAGTTGGGACTAAGTCCTGTGTGTTCCCTTCTGAGCATGCTCAGGGTAAGATCTCTCATAGGAGATCAGGGGTCACATGGTGGGGTACTGCAGCGACTCCCATTGGTCCTCCAGGAAGGTCCTGAGGCTGCTTTAGTTCTGGAAGGTCCTGTAGCTGCTACTATAAAAGGTGTGCATGACCGCACGGCGGCGCGCTAGTATGAAATCTGTTACATGCTTGCTCCAGTGTGGTCATGTATGCATGTGGTTAGGTCTGGCTGAAATAAGCCCCTAGAATACCGGCACCTCCGCTGAGGAGATTGTATGCACGTGTTCAGGGCTCGGCTGAAAACGCCATTTGAATACCGGCTACTCCGGTGAGGAGATTATTGCTTGTGTTCTGATTGCATGACCACAGACTGCAATCCGCTTAGCAGTCATCTGTGTTCCCTGTGAGTCTAACAGGACACAGTCTTTGTCACAGCGGCTCTGTGAATTAACAGAGTCCGCTTATATCGCCATATAGTGCTACGGCGTTTACATTGCGACTCTGCGGGATAACAGAGTTCACTCATACTGCCTATTTACGCCATCTTACTAGCAGCTGGCTCTGCCTGCACGGTGGACCCCGGGCTGCGAACCCACCTCTCCTTAATATCTATTAGGTGCGTTCCGCAGGCCTCTAACAATACCTATATGTTATCTCCTCCTGTATATAGTATATACCTGTTTTTTATCTACCCTGTTTATATAGTATCTGTATATAATAACCTGTATGTCATCTCCTCCTGCATATGTATTATTTGTATGTCATCTCCCCTGTATATAGTATAACCTGTATGTCATCTCCTCCTTTCATATGGTATATATTTGTATGTCATCTCCTCTGTATATAGTATATACATGTATGTCATCTCCTCCTGTATGTAGTATATATTTGTATGTCATCTCCTCCTGTATATAGTATATACCTGTATATTATCTCTTTCTGTTTATTGTGTATACCTGTGTGTTATCTCCTCCTGTATATAGTATATACCTGTGTGTCATCTCCTCCTGTATATAGTAAATACCTGTATGTCATCTCCTTCTGTTTATATTATGTATCTGTATGTCATCTCCCCTTGTATATAGTTTATACCTGTATATTAACTCTCTTGTATATAGTATATACTTGTATGTCATCTCCTCCTGTATATAGTATATACTTGTATGCTATCTCCTCCAGTATATAGCATATACTTGCAAGTCATCTCCTCCTGAATATGGTATATACCTGCATGTCATCTACTTGTGATGAAAATATATATGTATTTTATGTATATTCAGGTAGATCTCACTTGCATATATACTCCTGTACTCACACATATATATTCAGAGCTAATGCAGACTATTATCAGTTGCTTAAGACATGACCACTGACTAGGGTTGAGCATTCCGATACTGCAAATATCGGGTATCGGCCGATATTGGCTGTATCGGAATTCCGATTCCGAGTTCCGATATTTTCGTCATATCGGATACCGGAATCGGGATTGTCACTGTCACTGTCAGTGTCCGTCGGTCGGGTCTGTCAGGAGTCAGCGGCACTTACCTGGCAGAAGATCTCCGGCGGTCACGGGCTGGACTGCTTCATGGCCGCAATCTTCTTTCCCCGGCGGTCACATGCAGTTTCTCGCGATAACTGCAGTGACTGCTGGGTAATCCCGGCCGTAAAGCAGTCAGTCCGATGACGTCACCGCCGGGGAAGCAGGTAATCAGCTGTGCTGCGTTGCGATGACAGGCTCTGCCTGTCATTGCGATGTAGCAGAGCTGGATCGTCGTGGGACTGTCGTTATGGACTGCGTCGGACAGGTGGTATACTGTTGGTTTGTTTTTTTTCTTTTTTTACAGGAGATCGATGGCGTCGCAGGAATGAGAGTATAATAAAATTAATGAAAACTGTGTTGTCTCTTTTATTTCATTAAAAGACTTTTTTCTTGCTGTGTCTTTTTTTTAAACATTTAAAAACTTTGGGATTAATAATGGATCGGTGTCTTATTGACACCTCTCCATTATTAACCGGGCTTATTGTCACCGTGCAATCAACGGTGACATTAACCCCTTATTACCCCGCTTGCCACCGCTACAGGGCAAGTGGGAAGAGCCGGGTAAAGTGCCACAATTGGCACATCTTTTGATGCGCCAAATGTGGGGCTGCTGTAGCCTGGTATTATCAGGCTGTTGAGGGCCAAAATCCATGGGCCTTGACAGTCTTTTAATACCAGGCCGCAGCAGTCTGCATTTTACTTGGCTGGTTAACAAAAATAGGGGGGATCCCCACGCCGTTTTTTTTTTCGAGGGGATCCCCTATTTTTGTTAACCAGCCAAGCTAAGCAGACTGCTGTGGCCTGGTATTATCAGGCTGGCAAGGTCCATGGATATTGGATCCTTACCAGCCTGAAAAACCAGGCCTCAGCAGTCTGCTTCATCTGGCTGGTTAACAAAAATAGGGGGGACCCCACGACAATTTTTTTCGAGGGGATCCCCTATTTTTGTTAATCAGCCAAGATATGCAGACTGCTGTGGCCTGGTATTATCAGGCTGGCAAGGTCCATGGATCTTGGCTCCTTAACAGCCTGAAAATCCAGGCCTCAGTGGTCTGCTTCATCTGGCTGGTTAACAAAAATAGGGGGGACCCCACGCCAATTTTTTTGGAGGGGATCCCCTATTTTTGTTAATCAGCCAAGATATGCAGACTGCTGTGGCCTGGTATTATCAGGCTGGCAAGGTCCATGGATCTTGGCTCCTTAACAGCCTGAAAATCCAGGCCTCAGCGGTCTGCTTCATCTGGCTGGTTAACAAAAATAGGGGGACCCCACGCCAATTTTTTTCGAGGGGATCCCCTATTTTTGTTAATCAGCCAAGATATGCAGACTGCTGTGGCCTGGTATTATCAGGCTGGCAAGGTCCATGGATCTTGGCTCCTTAACAGCCTGAAAATCCAGGCCTCAGCGGTCTGCTTCATCTGGCTGGTTAACAAAAATAGGGGGGACCCCACGCCATTTTTTTTTTCGAAGGGAACCCCTATTTTTGTTAATCAGTTCCCTCTGACGTCACTGATTGTGTCCCTGGCTGACCTGAAGTGAAAGTGGAAAGCAATCAATTAAGCTTTCCACTTAAGGGCCCGTCTCACATAGCGATATCGCTACCGAGATCGCTGCTGAGTCACTAGTTTTGTGACGCAGCAGCGAGCTCACCAGCGATATCGCTGTGTGTGACATTCAGCGACGATCAGCCTCCCTGCCGGGTATCGCTGATCGTCGCTGAAATGTCAGGACCTTTTTTTGATCGCTGGTTTCCCGCTGACAGGCACGCATCGCTGCGTGTGACAGGCGGGAGACCAGCGATCCGCTGGTAACCAAGGTACACAGCGGGTTTCCAGGTGCGGGGCTGTGCCTAGAAACCCGCTGTGTACCTTGGATACCAGCGCCCTGATGCAGGGAGCTGGTATCCAAGGTACACAGCGGGTTTCCAAGCGCTGCGCGGTGCCTGGAAACCCGCTGTGTACCTTGGTTACCAGCGGATCGCTGGTCTCCCGCCTGTCACACGCAGCGATGCGTGCCTGTCAGAGGGAAACCAGCGATCAAAAAAAGGTCCTGACATTTCTGCGACGATCAGCGATACCCGGCAGGGGGGCTGATCGTCGCTGAATGTCACACACAGCGATATCGCTGGTGAGCTCGCTGCTGCGTCACAAAACTAGTGACTCAGCAGCGATCTCGGTAGCGATATCGCTATGTGAGACGGGCCCTTAAGCGATGTTACCCGCAGTGTCGCTGTCCCAGATCGCTGCCTGAGCTGCCTGTTTGGCAGCTCAGCAGCGATCATGTAGCGATACACCAGCGATCCTGACAAGTGCATATCGTTGTCGGGATCGCTGGTGTATCGTTATGTGACACCCAGCCTTTACTCTCCTGTCAGCCAGGAGAGGAACTCATTCATTTGGCGGTTTACTGTGAGGCTGCAGCAATAGCTGCGGTCCCTGCAGTAAACATTAACCCTTTCTGAAGGATTACACCGTGGGACCTGACTGTGCATGGGATAGGTAAGAATAATTTTGCTTTTTTATTTTATTTTTATTACAGGAAATGGTTTTTGCAGTAAAATAAAAGATGGTCAAAAACATGTGTCTTTATTTCATTAAAATGATTTTTAATTAAAGTGTGTGTGTTTTATTTTATTTCATGCAATAGGATTAATAATTGATAGTTGTCTAATTGACAGCTCTCAATTATTAACCTGGCTTAAGGTCACCTTTCAATAGCAAGGTGGCTTTAACCCCATATTAACCCATTCGCCACCGCTACAGGGCAATGGGAATAGATGGGCAAAGTGTCAGAAAGGGCGAATCTAATTATAGATTTGTCTTTCCTGGGGTGTCTGGGGGCAGATGTTAGTATCCGGGGGGGGGCAAAAATAATGGTCCCTCTCTGGGCTATTATTATCTGCCCCCACTCACTGGCTTTGTCTGTCTGGTTGCGAAAATAGGGCGGGAGCCCACGCATTTTTTTTCAGCAATTTTACACCTCATATATATATATATATATATATATACATGTCATTGAATTTGTGACACATATATATATATTTATACTGTATTTGTAGTTCATACACTTCTACATAGTATAATAGCCGCTAATTCAATTGCCGGCTTTTGTGAAAATGCAGAACCCGACATGAAATGACACTTGGTGTACATAGGGTTAACCATATCTTTTCATGTCCTTTGCTATCTAATTTGCACAAACAATTAAATCAGTCTATGTTGCAAAATTTCACACCTGTAGGGGTTAATTAAAGGTGTAAATTCGTTGTAAAAAAAACGGACTTTTTTGCTACGAATTTACACCTTTAATTAACCCCTACAGGTGTGAAATTTTGCACACAAAGACTGATTTAATTGTTTGTGCAAATTAGATAGCAAAGGACATGAAAAGACATGGTTAACCCTATGTACACCAAGTGTCATTTCATGTCGGGTGCTTCTGTCTTTTCACAGAAGCCGGCTTTACCCGGCAATTGAATCAGAGGATATTTTACTATGTAGAAGTGTATAAACTATACATATATGTATATATATATATATGTCACAATGACATGTATATATATATATATATATATATCTGTATTCTATGTGTGTATATTTAGTGTTTACAAGGAAAGAATGGGGTTTTTTTAGTTACGATATTTTGTTCCCATAGACTTACATGGGACTTCCGGTATCGGTATCGGGTATCGCCGATATTTTAATGGTATCGGCGATACCATTCCGATTCCGATACTTTTGGATATCGGAAAGTATCGCTCAACTCTACCACTGACCCATAAAAGTCAGGCTAGTGCAAAACTAGACAGCTCAGTGGTACTTTCCCAGACATGAAAGTAGAACTAGTGGCAGATGGTCTGGCTGATGTCTAGTTTCTGCTGAAATTGCAGGAAAGCTAGGACAGAAGTAATAAATTGCAAATTCAGCCTTTTGTTATACTTTTTATATTCAAACAGCCAATAATCTAGAAGCTTAAAATTGTATGTTAATTAACTAACCACCTCCTTTTTTGTTAAGGTATAAGACCATGTTTTAATAATAAACTCGCAGTCTTGTTGAAATGTTATGCTGACACTTTGTGTGAACAGTCCTCATTTCTTCAGAGCGCTCTCAAAAGACTTAGTCTAATTGGGAACAGCGGCAGCAAACACAAGGACAGATTTATCCTAATCAAATTTCCATAACATCTGGCGCCCAACGTGGGGCATTGGACGAAACGCACGAGGACCCGGTTGATCGGAGAGACGGGGTGTCGGCCCAGGCCTTGGCCAATGGGACGGAGACTGCAGCTCCATAAGTAAGGTAAGAAAATTCTGTCATCTTACCTGAATGTTCCCTGTGCCCAGTCCTGGTCTATACTTCTAGCTGGTCAGATGTGGTCATCACCGCATTCCCAGGTTGTGTAAAAAGTCCACGCCCTTAATCCAAACCCTGGGATATAAGCCGAGTTGTTTGATGCTGTGCTGTGTATATGTTCTGTGTTTCCATGTTTTGTGTGAACCCGGGAGAAAGTTGGAACGGTGACTGTTTTTTGCTTTCTGATTTCTGGGGAAGCAGGAAGCCAAATTGCTGGATAAGTTCTCACAGTAATCCTTCATGCATCGGAGGAGAGACACTCCCAGTCATTCCAGGCATAGGGGTGAGAGCTTTGAATGGATAAGTTCTCTCAGTAATCGTCCACGCATCGGAGGGAGACACTCCCAGTCATTCCAGGCGTGGATGGTGAGAGCTTTGAAAAGGCTATTACAGATTCCTGTGACTGGCGTACTAGCCAGGACGACCGGTTTAGAGGGTAATAGACCTGTAGCATTAGTGTGCTAAGTGCAATTGGTAAGCTATCGGTTACCAGAGTGGCTTGTACGTGTCACAGATTAATAAGAGGGCATTGGAAATCTCCCGGATGTCTTTTCGTTTGTACTTGTCCTGTTTATGTCACGTACTGTTGCTTTAAATGTACAGAAAGTGTTTTAACACTTCCTCACTGCTGGCAGCAGGCTAAGCCCCCCTAAAAATCCCCCTATGTTAATCACGTTGTCACATCTGTTTTTGCTCTGTTTCCTGGTTTTGGTCTTCTGAGCTGGTTTTCTAGCTGCAAGTGTAGCACAGAAATTTTCAGGAACTGAGACTGAGCTGTATCCATTTCCCTACTGTGTGATACCTCTTTTAGATATGTGACTTCAGTGGCTATAGATACGCGAGCGAGCAGAGGAATAAGGGAAGTGCCAGCAGACAAAAAAAAAAGAAAAAGGAAGTTTATATGTCTGAATTAATCTTTCTGAATGCCTTTTGAACACAGACAAAAGTCTTAAAAGTTTTTTCCTTTTTGTTTTAACCAATCAGTTTTTTCCACCTTTTTCTGTTTTTAATTAGCTCTTTTTAATAATAAGGTTTTTCTTCTTGTCAACCTTGTTGTTCTTAGAGTTTTTATTATTAGTAAGTTTTTTTTTCCTTTTTGATCAAACTTTTTGCTTTTGGAGTTTTATTTTGCTCAATCTTTTTCCTAGAGTTTTTGCTAAACTTTGTAGGGTTTCTTTATTCCTTTTTAATCAAACTTTTGTGTTGAAGTTTTTTTTGGAAGGATTTTTTGAAATGGGGAATAAAATGGGCAAGCAGGAGGGTTTTATACTCCCTGGAGAGAGAACTGCCCCCACAGATAGTGGCTGAACAAGAAGGTGTAAAGTATGTGAAAAATTACAGACAGCTCATGAAAGTATGTGAAATCCATGAGAAGGGCAGACTTCAAGCTGCAGAATGGCATGATGTATTGAAAAGTAAAAAAGGAAAGTTAGTTTATGCCAAGTTACTGGCCAATGCAAATGCATGGTACAAGGTAGCAGTAAATTTGCATCGCTTAGGAGGTTCAGAAAGATATGTGAATAAGCCAGGAAATTATTTTTATGTGTACAAGATAGGAAAAGGTGCTAAGCCATCAGCACCCCCCCATATGGTGAGGGGAAATATTGGACATGTACAGCCTGTTCTCAACAGAATCCATGGTATAGGGACACTTGTGCAGCATGTGGTGCCCCCCGCCCCTCCCTACAGGGAGACGGCATCATTGCTCCAGCCATGCCCTCACAGGCTGCACAAAGGGGGGAGGATCCTCCTCCCTATCACCTTCTACTCCTTCCTCCTTCTCTCTTTCCCTTCCTCTTCTTCCTCCCTCACACTCCCCTCTCCTCCCACTTCACACCTCTCTCCACTCTCTCCTCCCTTTCTGCCACACCCTTTTCCTTCCCCCTCCTCTCTCAGACACACCCCTCTTCCCTTACACACACCTCTCTCCACCCACACCACACCCTTCTTCTCTCTCTCCTCCATCTACATACCCCCCTCCACTCTCTCCTCCTTCCTCCTCCTCCCTGAGACACCCTACTCCTTCTCCCTCGCACCTCCTTCTCTTCCTCTTTTTCCTCCTTCATTACCAGCTGGGCCAGCGCCCCAAACAAGCAATGTTGTATCCTGTATCCGTGCTTACAGCACAAGGCACGTTCTATGTCCCAAGCACAGTCCAGCCACTGCTTCATGGTGTCAGGAGAGGAAAGTGACGGTCCCCCTACACAAAACACCGTATGTAGCCCCCAGATACAGCAGTCACAGAGCCCACAGCTCAGGGTGTGGGGTAGAGGGATTTACACCCAAAATTTGAAAAAAACCCCCCTAATCAACCGAAGCTTCAAAAGAGGGATTCCTCTGCAAAAGGCAACTTCCAAATCCAGATACCCCGTGCTTTGACTCAAAATGCAATTCATAACCCCCTCCGCGAAGACGATGACAAGGAACATCATATTTTGCTGCCCAGTCGGAAAAAAAACCAAGGAAACCAAAAGGCAGGGAAGTAGAGCCCCCCCTTTTTTCATTATTCACTTCCCCCGGGTCATACCTTTTTGGAAAAATCCCCACCCCCAAAATGCACCCCTGCCCTTTTTTACGGGAAAAATGCAACAAACCAGTGTACATATAAGCACTTGGAATATTTTCTGGGTTTGGGGGGGAAATAAAAGCGGTTTAGCATTCGGCCCCAATCTGAAAAAACCCCTTTTCCCAATTTTTACGCAGAATTGGGGGGGCACCCTGGGGGGGGCCCAAAAGCAAAAAAAACATCAAGGGGGGGCCCCAAAGGCAGACTACAGGAAAAACTCTCCCGCATGCATACCCAAAGAAAAAAAAAAGACGATCGGGGGAAAATTTTTCCTTTCAATGATGCTTTTTAAAAATTTTTTTGGGCTTCAAAACAATTTAAAAGCCTTTGTGCTGACTGATAACCAAGGGAACCATATAGCACCACCTGAGACAATAAAAAAAAATACAACTGTCACAAAAAAAAAGGGGGGATTGAACCCCACCGGGGGGGGGAAGACAGCCCCTGAGGGGGCCACAGCCCCCAAAGACAACCACGCTATAAACAAAGAAAGGGCCCACTTTTTCAACTGTGGCAATTTTCCCTTTTTTTCCCAAAAACCATGCAGAAACCCCCACAACCCAAGCTTTAAAAAGGGGGAAAACAAGTAAAGGGGGAAAAACAAAGAAAGCATGAAAACCCGTCCATGGCGGAAACCAGATCCGCAAGACCCAAACCCACAAACCGTAAAACCCCCCCCTTTTCCCCCTATACCCCAATTCCCCAAAAGGGGGTGGCGTGTCAGATTTTTTTGTGGAAAAGGGTGCGCCTAAGTTATAAAAATTGGAACTCCCCGACCCCAACTCCCTTAAAGAGCCCTCTTGCCCTTTGGGGGGGGTTTTTAAAGGTAAAGTCAGCTTCCCCCCAAAACCTACGTGGGACTAAAACCGGGGTAAATCTTCCTATCTCAGTTTTTGTTCAAAACTTCCCCCCCTTTAAACACGGGGGGCGCCCGCTACAGAACAAGGCCCCATAGGTTTTTCCCAAAAGGGGCTGTGACACTTTCTTCCCCTTTTTACCCAAGAATCAATTTGCCCGGCAGCCCGGGGGGAGCCCAAAAAACCCTGCGGCCCAAACCCCCGGGGGTGCGGACGTATTTCCAAAAACCTAGGGGCCAAAGGGGGCCCCAGAAAGTGGGAAACCCAGTGCGCCAGTGCGGGGGTCCTAAAAGGGGACACGTACCCCCAAAAGGGGCCAAACCCGTCCCCTCGAAAAATAAAATTTTTCTGATAAATAAAGTTTTCCCGGAATTTGGGTTTTCATTCCCTCACGTCACCTTGCAACCCCCCATTTTTCCCCCGTGAAGAGAAACGTGAAAGGGAACCACCAAGTACAGAAGGGGGACCAAAATTAAACAACAAAGTTTTTAAAAACCCCAAAAATTTTAAAAAACCCCACCCCGCCTCAAATGCCCCCCACAAAAAAATTTTTACCGGATCGCCCCAATCCTTTTCCCTTTTTCTTTCCTTTCACCCAATACCATTTTTCCTGGGTTCCCCTTTCCCACCAAGGACAGTAAAACAGGGGAAAGATCCCAAAAGGGGGAAAAAACCCTTCACATTTTTTACCAAAAAATTTTTCCCCCCCCCCAACTGGATCCAACCATGCAGAAAATATCTTCACATACTGAAAAACCTTCTTCTCTGGAGGGGTGCTAAAAACCCGCAGGGGGCCCCCCCCTTTTCTCTCCTATCTACCGGGGGAAAAAGCAATGGGAAGGTCTCGAAAAAAAGCCAGTGGGTCCCAAAACATTTAAAAATTCCCGGGGGAAATTTTTGCCCCCAAAAAAAACCCCTGACAAAGAAATGAAGGCCCCCCGTGGAAAGCCCCCCCCCCAAGACGCCAAACACTGCAACCCTTTTCCTTTTGGCTCGGTCGATTGCAGACAGGGTCGGGACCCCTCCCAAAAGAAACCCCTGTCATTTTCATCAACGCAGACCCCCTTTTTGTGGGGTGCAGCTTTCTCCCCGTCAAAAAATTTTAAAAACTCCATAGACCCCAGCCCACCTACCTCCGACACGGAACCCCCTTCCCCCCTTTTACCTAATGGAAAAAAAGGTCACCCCACTGGGCACACAGACTAGGGGGGAAAAAAAAACCCTTTTTGGGCTACTTCCACCCGCCGGACCTTTTAAAAAGGGGGCCCCCAAAATCTTGGGTGAAGCATATTTTCGCCCCCCCCAAACCCCCTCTTGGGGAAAAAAATGCTGACATCATTTTTGGTCATCCACGGGGAAAATTTCCGCTCCACACGACATTCCCCCCCCAATCCTCAACAAAACTCAGCAAAAACTCCTCCCCCGCCGGGGATCTTGCCTCCGGGTCTTTTTTGGGCCCGCAAGTCCCCCATCCCCAAAACACACCCCAAAAACCCCGGGCCCCTCTACTCCCACCCCCAAAAGGGGGGGGGCGGTAGGACCTTCAAAAAAAACCCCAAGATACCTTTTTTAAGGGTCTGATTTGCTCCGGGGGGACGCCAAAGGGTTTTTGCATCAGCAAAAAAAACCCCAGGGGGTTTTTCCCCCTGGCGGGGGGGCCCCCCAACCCAATTGACCTTTACTTGATCTCTAGTTCGCAGGGTAAGGAAAAATTCCACAACAAGTGCAGTGACCACAATCAAAAAATCTTTTTTGGGCCCGAATCTGCCGCCCCCCTGGGACCCAGGGGAACGAACTATAGGCTGACGAAGCCTGCCCCAAAAACAAAGGCAAGACTCAAAAATCTACAAAACCCATCCAGGTACTCGCATGGCATAGCACACGATTTTGGGCCCCCGGGTGCAATGGACTTCATCACAGCAAGCGGGGGGGAAACGGTGAAGCATCATGGGGGCCCCAAGGGGGGTACTGGAGCACCCCCCAAAAAACAAAATGGGGCAATTTTGAAATTTAAAGGGGAAAAATGAAAAAAAAGAGCACCCGGGAAAAACAGGCGGACATAACACCAAAAAAAAAGCCAAAAAGGGGAAACAAATGGAATGGGGGAAAGGGTTTTTTAAACCCGGCGGACTACTGGGGGTTTAAAATAATAAACCGACAAAAAGAGTCCTGGGTTTTTTTTAGAAATTGGGGAAAAACCCCCCCCAAAAGGGGGGAAAGGGGAAAAAAAAAGAGAAAAAAAAAAACAAAGAAAAGGCAGGAAAAAACAAGGACTTTTTAAACCCCGCCCCACCACGAAGTATGTACCCATTTGGGGGTTTTTTGGCGCATGGGGGCCCCCCCCCAAAACGAACAGATGAATACTGATTTGGGGCTTACTGGTTCGTCCCGGGATTCCCCCCTAAAAACCCAAATTTTTTCCCCAGCTCTGACTTCGACAAATCAACCCGACGTGGAAAAAAAAACCCCCCCATCATCTGTCCGACCACTCTACCCCCTTTTCCCGGGTTTTCCCAAAAGGGGCCCCCTCCAATGCCACCAAGTGAGTTTTTAGTACAAAACCTTGGGGGCGTAGTGGTTTTTCAATGGCCCCAAAACTTTCCCCCCAAACCCCTTCAAAGACAACGCAAAAAATACTCCGAAAGTTGCAAACGGGGGCCAAATGTAAAAGTGAATTTAGGGGGGCCCCTTTCACCGCAAAAATTTTTTACGAGAAATCTGTCACATAGGGGGAAACCAGGCCTACCCCTCCCTACCCCCCCCAAAGAC
Organism: Oophaga sylvatica; assembly: GCA_033576555.1. Lineage (NCBI taxonomy): Eukaryota > Metazoa > Chordata > Amphibia > Anura > Dendrobatidae > Oophaga > Oophaga sylvatica. Next base: position 315,077,913 of record JARQOD010000005.1, on the reverse strand, counting down.
GGGGGAAAAAAAAAACTAAAAGGGATTTGGGGGAAAAGTTCCCAAGGGAAATTGATCCAGATTTAGGGCCTTTTCCAATCTGCTACGACCCAACCTTTGAACTCGGGGGGCCCCTTACCCACGCATCCCCGCAAAAGCTCCCGTCCAAAGCACACCCAAAGCCAAATTTTTTTATATTCCTGGGAAATTCCGGGGGGGGAGGAGCCCAATATGGGGATATCACCAAAAATGTGATAAAATTTCTGGTAGACTCACCCCCTTTTTCCATCCCCGTTTTTTCTTGAGTGTACACTGCTCCCCCTTACTGCTGGACAATTTGGGGGGGGACCATATATTTGTGTAGAGGATGATCACTGGGAGACAAATGTGCTTACGGGAGCTGCAGCATGGAAACTGGAGAAAGGTGGGGATACAAACCTAAGTCAGACCGTAGACAGAAAAGACAGCAATGGGAAAATCACTAATTGACCGCATGAGCCTTACAAAGCAAACATTTGTGAGAGGGCGCACCCAAGGGCAAATATCAACTGGCTCATACTTAGCATCGAGAACCCATCCCCAGGTGATGCCAGTACATACATCTTAAGTACACTTGGTCAACAGAAAATGTGCCCGCCCTCCCGTACAGTAATGGGAAAATTCAACTGGCAAACATAGCTGACAAACCAAGAGAGCCCCAACAAATCCCCATCAACATGACGGTACTGGCAGACCCAACCATGAGGAGATCCTGGCAGTAGAGATGGGGTATGCTGAAACAATTACTGGCTAGAATGGGTAAGAAACACAGCCCAACAGCATAATGGGAGTGGCTGCTTTGCATTGCTGTGCCAGACCCCACTTAGGCACAGTGCCACTGACATCCCAGAGTCCCAACAGCCTGTTTCCTTAGTATATATACTAACCATCCGATTCATCATCCTGTGAAAACTGGAAAGCCAAGTACCACTCATAGCTAAAGATACACCCCCGGAACAGGAATAACAATCTACCCTGGTAACTACACCTGTTACACACGCACTGGAAAGGTAGAAAATGTGAAAAATTTCACTACGGGGTTTTGCTCAGATTCCAGTACCACTACTGCTAATCCAATCAATCTGTGGAGAATCTGTGAATATGAAAATACATAGTAGGCTAGAAGGAGTTTGGGTAGGCCATGTGCCCTGACCAAAGTCCTAATGACCTTCCATCTTTTTCCTTATACCCATGTCCCATCACCCAGTGGCCAAAAAGGAAAAGACCAAAAAGAGAAAAAAGTTCCTAAAGCAGCTTTGATCCACATGTATATATAGACACCATAGGTGTGCCAAGGAGAGTACCTGAGATTTAAGGCCAAGACCCAAGTTAAGGCCGATTGAGTCACTACTGCCAATAATAACTGTAAACAAAAATGTTGATTGGATAAATTACATCTACTATAACCAGTAGAGATTTGCTATCTACGCCCAGATTCTCTGAAAGGTTTGGCTGATCTGCTAGCCCCACTTCCATCATGGCATTCCAGAATAGAATGCCTTGGACTGATTCTAGCCCAAATGGTAAAGTCACAGTGGCAATACAAGAAACTCACTGAGTGAGAAGAACTGAAACAGAACTCAGGTGTCACTGACCCTTGGACCGATACTTTGGGGATGAGTGGCAGAAAATGATGGCACAGGTTGGGGCAGCCTAAGGTGGTCTTCATTTTTGTACTAATTACTTGTTGCTGCGTAATCCCTTGTATCCGCAGGATGATGGAAAAACTGTTCAGCAGATAACCAATCTGATGCCACTCACTGCCGTAGACCTCGCACCTTCCGGATGGACCAATCTGCCGACCAGATCTCCGAATTACCTCTTGGCAGAGAATATGCATCTTTAATGAAACATCCTATCGAATATGAGACATGATTACAATGAACCCCCGTCAGTGACAGACCTCCTGACCGCCCATTTGCGAAAAGTCTGTAACGATGGGGAGTGCATGTACAGGCATGTATCAGCCCATCGGTAGCACAAAAGTTTGCAGCGCTTTGGACAGGAGCAGGTTTTTAGGGCAGTGATATCTAAGGGGATTGTGATGAATAATATATGTATTTCATGCATTTCATGTATATTCAGGTAGATCTCACTTGCATATATACTCCTGTACTCACACATATATATTCAGAGCTAATGCAACTATAATCAGTTGCTTTAGACATGGCCCCTGACCCAATAAGTCAGGCTAGTGCAAAACTAGACAGCTCATGGTTCTTTCCCAGACATGAAAGCGGAACTAGTGCAGATGGTCTGGGCTCATGGCTATTTCTGCTGAAATTGCAGGAAAGCTAGGACAGAAGTAATAATCGCAATTCAGCCTTTTGTTATACTTTTATATTCAAACAGCCAATAATCTAGAGCTTAAAATTGTATGTTAATTAACTACCACCCCCTTTTTTGTAAAGGTATAAGACCATGTTTTAATAATAAGCTCGCAGTCTTGTTGAAATGTTATGCTGACACTTTGTGTGGACAGTCCTCATTTCTTCAGAGCGCTCTCAAAAGACTTAGTCTAATTTGAGAATAGCGGCAGAAAACACAAGGACAGATTTATCCTAATCAAATTTCCATAACATCATCTGTATATAGTATATAACTGTATGTAATCTCCCCGCTATATAGTATATAACTGTATGTATTATATACCTGTATGTCATCTCCCCTGTATATATTATATACTTGTATGTCATCTCCTCCTATATATAGTGTATACCTTTGTGTCATCTCCTCCTGTATATAGTATATACCTTTATGTCATCTCCTCCTGTATATAGAATATACCTATATGTCATCTCCCCTATATATAGTATATACCTGTATATCATCTCCTCCTGTATATATTATATACCTGTATGTCATCTCCCCTGTATATATTATATACTTGTTTGTCATCTCCTCCTGTATAAAGTATATGCCTGTATGTCATCTCCCCTGTACATAGTATATACCTGTATGTCATCTCTCCCTGTATATAGTATATACTTGTATGTCATCTCCTCCTGTATATAGTATATAATTGTATGTCATCTCCTCCTGTATATAGTATGTACCTGTATGTCATCTCCTCCGGTATATAGTATATACCTTTGTGTCATCTCCTCCTGCATATAGTATATACCTGTATGTCATCTCCCTTGTATATAGCATATACTGTACTTTTATATCATCTACCCTTCCTGTATATACAGGAAAAAATTATGGGAGAGGACAAAGTGCAGCAGCTCGAGGACTAGCTCACACAAAGAGCCGTCCAGGTCGGACTTCCCAAGGAAGAGGCGGACCGCGTCCAACCCCAGGGAATGTTCAATGCATGTGTATAGGCTCTCCACGTCAGCAGTCACCAACAATGTGCCAGGCTCCACAAGGATGCCATCCATCCTAGCCAGGGCGTCCGTAGTGTCACGTATATAGGAAGGTAAAGTTTCCACCAATGGTTTTAAATAAAAGTCAATAAACTGACAAACTCGATCACAGGGACCATCAATTCCTGACACTATGGGACGCCCCGGAGGATCGAGGGCATCCTTGTGGATCTTGGGCAGCAAATAGAACATGGGAGCCCTAGGACACTTCACAATAAGACCCTCGAGAACCTGTTTAGTGATGACATTGGCATCATATGCCATATTCAGAATACAATGGAGGTCAAGAGAGAAGGGGACCATAGGACTAGAAGTAAGGCGAGTGTATGTGTTCGTGTCTCTTAGTTGGCAAGAGAAAATCCCATAAAGACATTGAAATAATGCCCAAATTGTGGACCAGCATGCCCACACTAATACACCCACTCTCAATCGATATGCACCACAGGAGAAAAAGAGTCATCAGGTGATATAAATCAAAAGTTTTTATTATTAAAGATCAGTATCAAAAAATATTAGTAACATAATGATATTCAACGAACACATACATAAAAAGACAAATTGCAAGGAAAAAACCCCAGGATCCCCATGGTAAATCAATTCCCCTAGATAACAACCCAATGCATAGGTATCACAAGAACATGTGTTCAAAGAAGACTAGTGCATAATATATAAACAATGCATGGGGTTAATACCAAATCTGAGATGGCAAGTCCTGCGGTGAAAAAGACATGTGACTAGTATAAACCTGCCACTGAACAGAGCTCCATGTCCTAATTAGAATACCCAGTATATTGTATAGTATTTTGTGATCCAAAGTGGATCGCAATGGTTACGTTCCTAGAAAAATCGCAGTATATTTGCGATCCTGGATGGATCGCAATAGGAATCAACCACAGTAGAAGTTATTTTGGGAACACTAATAAGATCGCTAATGAAAAAAGAGCTCCATGTCCTAATGAGAACGCCCAGTGCGGTATATAATGTTTTGCGCTCCTAAGAGAATCGCAGCAGACAAACACCGCAGCGAAGATAACGATCACTAATAAGATTACTGGTAAAGGGAGAGCTCCATACCCTAGTCAAAAATGCCAAATGCGTTGTTCACTAATTGCGCTCCCAATAGGATCGCAACAGGCATCCAGTGCGTTATATACTAATTGCGCTCCTATTAGGGTCGCAGCAGGCATTTACCGCAGTAATAATAAAGATAGCAAGTGCTATAAGCTTACCAAAAGTGTACCAGGAGGGAAAAGGACCCTGTATATAGTATATACTTGTATGTAATCTCCTCCTGTATATAGTATATACCTGTATGTCATCTCTGTATATAGTATATTCTTGTATGTCATCTCCTCCTGTATATAGTATATACTTGTATGTCATCTTCTCCTGTATATAGTATAAACCTGTATCTTATCTCCTTCTGTATATAGTATATACCTGTATATTATCTCTCCTGTATATAGTATATATTTGTATGTCTTCTCCTCCTGTATATAGTATATACTTGCATGTCATCTCCTCCTGCATATAGTTTATACTTGTATATAATCTCCTCCTGTATATAGTATATACCTGTATGTCATCTCCCCTGTATACTGTATAGTACACTTGTATGTCATCTCCTCCTGTATATAGTGTATATCTTTGTGTCATCTCCTCCTGTATATAGTATATACCTGTGAGTCATCTCATCCTGTATATACTGTAGTATATACCTGTATGTCATCTCCTTCAGTATATAGTTTATATCTGTATGTCTACTCCCCTGTATATAGTATATACCTGTATGTTATCTCTCCTGTATATAGTATATACTTGTATGTCTTCTCCTCCTGTATATAGTATATACTTGTATGTCATCTTCTCCTGTTTATAGTATATACCTATGTGTCATCTCCCCTGTATATAGTATATACCTGTATGTCATCTACCCTGTATATACACAGCTCAAAAAATAAAGGGAACACTTAAACAACATGATATAACTCCAAGTCAATTACACTTCTGTGAAATCAACCTGTTCAGTTATGAAGCAACACCGATTGTGAATCAATTTTTCCTGCTGTTGTGCAAATGGAACAGACAACAGGTAGAAATGATCGGCAATTAGGAAGACACCCCCTATATAAAGGAGTGGTTCTGCAGGTGAGGACCACAGGCCATTTCTCTTTTCTCATCCTTTTTGGCTGTGGCTTTGGTCACTTTTTGCATTTTGTCATTGCTCTCATCCTTAGAGGTACTGTACAGTAACATGAGGCAGTGTCTACAACCAACACAAGTGGCTCAGGTAGTGTAGTTTATCCAGGATGGCACATTAATGTGAGCTGTGGCAAGAAGGTTTACTGTGTCTGTCAACGTAGTGTCCAGAGGATGGAGGCGCTACCAGGAGACAGGCCAGTACACCAGGAGATGTGGAGGGGGCCGTAGGAGGTCAACAATCCAGCAGCAGGACCGCTACCTCCGCCTTTGTGCAAGGTGGAACAGGAGAAGCACTGCCAGAGCCCTGCAATATGACCTCCAGGAGGCCACAAAAGTGAATGTGTCTGCACAAACGGTTAGAAACCGACTCCATGAGGATGGTCTGATTGCCCAACGTCCGCAGATGGGGGTTGTGCTCACAGCCCAACACTGTGCAGGACACTTGGCATTTGCCACAAAACACCAGGATTGGCAAATTCGACACTGGCGACCTGTGCTCTTCACAGATGAGAGCAGGTTCACACTGAGCACATGTGACAGACGTTACAGAGTCTGGAGACTCCGTGAAGAGCAATCTGCTGCCTGCAACATCCTTCAGCATGACCGGTTTGGCAGTGGGTCAGTAATGGTGTGGGGTGGCATTTCTTTGGAGGGCAGCACAGCTCTCCATGTGGTCACCAGAGGTTGCCTGACTGCCAGTAGGTACCGAGATGAGATTCTCAGACCCCTTGTGAGACCATATGCTTGTGCGGTTGGCCCTGGGTTCCTCCTAATGCAGGACAATGCCAGGCCTCATGTGTCTGGAGTGTGTCAGCAGTTCCTGCAAGATGAAGGCATTGAAGCTATGGACTGCCCCGCCCGTTCCCCAGACCTGAACCCGATTGAGCACATCTGGGATAGCATGTCTCCCTCCATCCACCAATGTCACGTTGCACCACAGACTGTCCAGGAGTTGACGGATGCTTTAGTCCAGGTCTGGGAGGAGATCCCTCAGGAGAACATCTGCAAACTCATCAGGAGCATGCCCAGGCGTTGTAGGGAGGTCATACAGGCACGTGGAGGCCACACACAATACTGAGTATAATTTTGACTTGTTGCCACTTTAATTTTGTCTTGTTTTGATTTTCATTTTGACTTGTTTCCACTTTCATTTTGGGGGTCTCTCCAGATCCAGGCCTCCATTGGCTAAAAAATTTGATTTCCATTGATGATTTTTGTGTGATTTTGTTGACAGCACATTCAACTTTGTACAGAACAAAGTATTCAATGAGAATATTTCATTCATTTAGTTCTAGGATGTGTTATTTGAGTGTTCCCTTTATTTTTTTGAGCAGTGTAGTATATACCTGTATGTCATCTCCCTTGTATATAGTATATACCTGTATGTCATCTTCTCCTGTATAAATGTATAGTATATAACTGTATGTCATCTCCCCTGTATATACTATATGCCTGTATTTCATCTCCTCCTGTATATAGTATATAGTTGTATGTCATCTCCCCTGTATTTAGCATATACCTTTATGTCATCTCCTCCTGTATATAGTATATACCTGTATGTCATCTCCTCGTGTATATAGTATATACCTATATGTGATCTCCCCTGTATATAGTATATACAGTACCTATATGTCATCTCCTTCTGCATGTAGTATATACCTGTATGTCATCTCCCCCTGTATATAGTATACACCTGTATGTCATCTTCTCCTGTTTATAGTATATAAGTGTATGTAGTATATACCTGTATTTCATTAGATTAGATATTATATATATATATATATATTAGATTTTTATTATAATGGGCTTTGCGTGTGGAGTGAGTGGGGCTATGCGGAGTGGGTGCGGCTATGTGGAGTGGGCGTGGCTTGATGCACACACATATACATTCATTTTTATATATATAGATATTTCTGACTGAAAGAAAAAAAATCAAATAGAAAGCTGTACACAGGAAGCTGCCAGTCAGGGGTGTGGAGAGAGTTATACACAGCTCGCCATTCTGACCACTGCAACATCTACAGCAGGGAAAACAGAGATTCTCTCAAAACTCCAACAAGAAGTCTAGTAGGTGAAACATAACTGGAATCAGAGAGTATGTCCCTAGATCATGCTGCTCTTGAGTTACATAGCAAAAGCCTGCTAACAAGTTACCAGATTTATACAGTTGAGCTGAAAAGTTTACATATCTGTTGACAATTCTTTTGCTTTCCCCATGACTCACAATCCAGAAACGTCAGTGGCTGGATGAAAGATGCAAGAGTCTGTCTGGATCCCAGAAACTCACTCAGCTTTTATGCACACACAATGAATACAAGCAAACATGTCACAAGTGAGGATGTTACCTTTAGTAGCCATTCAAATCCATTTGTGTCAACTTCTGTGCATGTAATCAGGCCTAAATCACCAGGGTATGTAAATTTTTTATCAGGGTCATTTGGATGTTTTGAATTGTCATTACGATTTAAAAAGAGAAAACACAGTAGTTTGACAATAAATGGTTTCACCCAATCATTAACCATGAGTGGAGAAAAAGTTTTAGTGTTATCATTCATATTCTCTGAAAAAAGGCCAAGAAAGCAAAAATTCCGCCGGAGTATGTAAACTTCTGAGCACAACTGTATAACTAGATAGATTGATAGACAGCATATATATACAGGGCCGTATTTGTTGTTTATGCTGCCCTAGAAACTTTTAGCATTCTCACTGCGTAGTGATTAAGACAAAGGGTATGTGCACATGATATCTATTTCAGGTCGATCCATTACTCTGTAAGCCACCTTCAAAAGCATTAAGTAAATGCTAAAAAGAATGAACATATTCACTGCAGTGTATAAACAACTTGCTGTTAATATGTTCAACCTTTCGACTTCTTTTAACTGCTTCAAATTTTCAAAACCGCAAAGCCGCTAAAATAAAGATCTGATCATTTTTCATGAGTCTTCTTCTTGGAAGCTGCTCATTAAATTATTTAATATAATTTAAATATAAAGAAAACGGTGGTCAAAATATGTTTATGGCTGTTTAGATTACTTTAGTCAGCAACTTGTTCAGCTTACATATATTGCCTAATTCTGATGGCTATATTTTTAGTTTAGCACACTGACACTATGTTATTCTAATAAATTAAAGATTACATCATCTACACGACTACATCACCAGAACCACTGTCAGTACATGAATACATCATCAAAACCACCATCAGTATATGAGTACATCTGCAGAACCACCATCCACACATAATTGCATTTGAAAAACTACCATCAATACATGAATACTTTACATGAACCATTAACAGTACATGGATACGCAAAACTTAATTTATGGATATCTATAGTTGCATTTATTTGCCTGTGTGGCTTGAATGGGTTATTACCAACATCTGGTGAAAATTTCATGTCAATGCCACCCTTAGAACTATATTTACTTAGAAAATTGGAGAAGTGTTCAATACTTATTATACCCGCGGCCGCTGTAATTGTAAATTATAAGGGGAAAAAAATCACAATTGCAAATGTTAGTAGATTATAAAGATTCCTCTTAGCAAATATTTTTTTTTTAATTTTTTGATTGTAAGGTATATTTCTAAATTATTGATGTCACTTGATTTTAGGGAAACTACAATTTGTTTTTATGAGAGAGCAGATTTCTTGCTTTAGGCTGTATAGGAATACAATGATACATACATATTTTAAATTGCCATTTGGTGAAAATAGGGTTAGTAGACAATGCTCAAAGGAGCACAGGAGTTATAAAGAAATAGCAGCAAGTTACAGCAAGGGAGAAATTGAGACCTTGGCGGGATTGGATTGGCTGTAAGGTCTTCATTGCTGTGTATTTCATAGCAATAATAGAATGCACGGTCAAATGTTCTCCATCAGGTACAGAAAGCAATAAGGTTTTACTGTGGAAACTATATTGTATGAATGCCTGAAAGGTTTGTGTTAATCAAGTAACATGACATGAACACTTAAGAGTTAGCTGGGAGAAATCGATTTTTCAATTATGATTAGAAAATCTTAAACTTTTACACCAGAAGTCCCCATTTATAGCTATAGTCATTAGTGTGATTTATTAATACCCCCTAGTCAATTACACCATCTTGTTGAAATATTTTTTTTAAGGTTTCAAACTGGAATCGTGTGCAAGGTGTTATAAATATGAAAATGATATTACAGCAGTATCTGTACTCATAGTATTGTACATGAAGGTTGCACATGTAGATGAATATAGTCTATATACATATACAGTATATACTGTACAGTGGTATATAAAAATTTGGGCTACCTTGGTCAAAATTACTGTTACTGTGAAAAGTTAAGCAAGTTGAAGATGAAATTATCTATAAATGGACTTAAGCTAAAGATGACACATTTCCTTTGTATGGAAAGGCAAAAAGAATAAATCAGCATTTTTTACATTTTAAAATTCTAAAAAGGAATATAGGCCGATGGAAAAGTTTGAGCACCCTTGGAGTTTAATGTGCTCATATAACTTTGACCAAGGTTTCAGACATTAATTATCCTGGGAAGGTAGATGCCATTGCAGCCTGGCCCACCCCAAAAACTAAAAAAAAATTGATGTCATTCTTCAGTACTGCTGGGTACTATAGGACGTTTGTTCCTAACTTAACCCCTTACTGGCCTAGCTAAATAAAAGCTGCTTCAGGTAGTTAAATGAATAGATAACAGTGAAAACTTTTTCTGCCCTGAATAGTGTTGAGCGATACGATACTGAAAATATCGGGTATCGGCCGATATTAGCTGTATCGGGCTTTCGATTCCGAGTACCGATATTTTCGTCATATCGGATACCGGAATCGGATTTGTCACTGTCACTGTGAGTGTCCGTCGGTCGGGTCTGTCAGGAGTCAGCGGCACTTACCTGGCAGAAGATCTCCGGCGGTCACGTCCTGGACTGCTTGATGGCCGCCATTATCTTCTCCCTGGCGGTCACATGCAGTTTTTCGCGATAACTGCAGTGACTGCTAGGTAATCCCGGCCGTAAAGCAGTCAGTCCGATGACGTCACCGCCGGGGAAGCAGGTAATCAGCTGTGCTGCGCCGGGATGACAGCCTCTGCCTGCCTGCCTCTGATGTCATTCTGATGTAGCAGAGCTGGATCGTCGTGGGACACTCGTTACTATGGACTGCGTCGGACAGGTGGTATACTGCTGTTTTTTTTTTTTCATTTTTTTACAGGAGATCGATGGCGTCACAGGATGAGACTGTAATAAAAGTAATGAAAACTGTGTTTGTTTTTTTTTATTAAATTAAAAAACTTTTTTATGAACATTCACCCGTCCGGGTACATCAACAATTTAACTATTTACATACAGGGACCCTGTCCGGGTTATTTATAATTCTTTGGCAGGGGTGTTCCAGGTACCACCTGGTACTCTTCTGATGCTTGCCAAACATCCGAGACACCAAGGACCACCAGGACCTGATGACGTCGTATGGCCTGTACAGTCAAGTCGTGACCCGCTATCTGTGTCTGTGTGGCCACCTCTTTCATCTCCCTCCGGGTCTGGAGCCCTATGTCACGGACTGAACGAACCCCAGGGGGCCTAACAGGCGCCGGGTACGGGCCAGATATCATTATCATGTCCATAGCTGGGGCTGCTGAGGAGACCACTGAGGGAGGCTGGGGAGATTTACGGCGTGGGGTGGGCACTTGTGCAGAGGCCTGGATGTGGGAGGCTGAAGGCTCCGAGGGTCTCACAGGTTCCTGACACTCTGGGGACCAGGGTCGCACCTGGTGACATTTAGGGCATACCATCCATTGTAACCCCAGTGTCGGGTGTAAGTTACCAAGTCTCCTGGCAACAGGCCCCTCCCCGGGTGTCCTTCTGGGAGGTGAGTCTCCACATCCCGCCGGGTCACAAACACTTCTAAATAAAGTCCAGGCTCCTGGATGAAGCCCCAACCAGCTTTCAATTTACAGCTCCGTACTGCACCCTTACGCCGCGGCTCCATCAGGGTTCCTTTATCTTTTCTCATCCGGTCCTTATCTGCCCGGTCCTTCTCGATGTGACGTTGGCGAAGCTTCTGGGATTCGCGCTGCTCCCTTTGTCGCTCGGCTTCTCTCTCCCGACGTCTCCACTCTTCCTCCTGACGCCGGTTGTAATTCTCCTCCACCAGCATCTCCATGTCTCCACCATCAAACTGCAGCTTACGATGTCCGGTTTGCGGCAGCTCTCCTGGCGCCCGACAGTCCTGGCGGCGCTCACCTGCGGAGGAAGCAGCCGGCTCTGGAACAGATGACAGTCGGGGCTCCGGTACAGACAGGTAGACCTCTGGTGCCTGCGCGGCCTCCTCCATGAGGACGGGTGTCGCTTCTTCTGTCTCAGCGACGGGGGCAGACAGCGGGATCTGGGGTGCTGCCGGTGCAGCGTTTTTTGCAGGAACGGGTGCCTCCACTGCGACAACGTCAACTGGATCACATTGCAAGGGCTGGGATGCCTGCACGGACTCCTCTACTAGAACGGGTGCCTCACCATCCGGTACAGACACTTCAGGTAAGAGGGATTGGCGCCGCTCCAAGTTTAGTTTTAGGGCACGCCAGCTGGCTTCCATCCTGGCGACCTCCTCCCGGTGCCGGGCCAGGCCTCTTAGGGTATCCTCCGCTTCTTGCAGCGTAGGAGGGTTTCCAGGCCGGGTGCCCAACGGTGATTCCGTGGCGATCGGGTCGCTTCCGTGGGGGGAGAGCTCTGACTGCTCCATTCCTTCACACTTCTGCTCGTGTCCATTAGCCATCTCTGCCAAGTCACATGTGTCATTAGCATCTGGAAAGGGCCCCTCTTTTGTAGTGAGGCGGGACCTTCGTGTTAGTTTCCGCACACTGAGGAGGATGAGGAGGCGGAACTCAAGAGCTGTGGGGCACGATCTTACATTGCAGTACCATTTAGAGTGGTCGGCCATTGTTTTTGCGCCACTGAGTGAGTGTACACCCACGAAGAGCACGCCCTTCTTCTTCACCAGTGCCTCGTCGTGACGCAGATATGGCGGAAAAATGGCAAATACATTCTCTGATGATTTTAGCAATTCTCAAGCACAAAACCAGTTAAATTCAGGCACACAGGACTCGCTTATAGCGAGCTACAGAATCCTGTTCGTGACGCCCAAGTTGAGTCGCACAGAGCCAGAGGTTTTGGGGGTACTCGGCACCGAGCCCGTCGACTTCTATGGGGTATGTCACGGCTTTACCCGGCAATTGAATCAGAGTCTATTTTACTATGTAGAAGTGTATAAACTATAAATATATTATATATATATATGTCACAATGACATGTAAAATATATATATATATATATGTATTCTATGTGTGTATATTTTGTGTTTACAACGAAAGAAAGTGTTTTTTTAGTTGCGATATTTTGTTCCCATAGACTTACATGGGACTTCCGGTATCGGAATCGGATATCGACGATATTTAGTGATATCGGCGATACCATCCCGATCCGATATTTTTAGATATCGAGCAGTATCGCTCAACACTAGCCCTGAAATCATTCCTTGACAGTTCTCCTGTGTTATGAGCCCCAGATTTCACCCAAACGTTTCTGGTAGAGACCAATGAAAGCGCTTATGTTCTTGAGGTAGATCTCACTCAAACTCCAGTGAGCATGTATTGCAGATCTGTCTACAGAGGGTACAGAAAGTATTCAGACCCCCTTAAATTTTTCACTCTTTGTTTCATTGCATCCATTTGGTAAATCAAAAAAGTTCATTTTTATTTTCATTAATGTACACTCTGCACCCAATCTTGACTGAAAAATAACAGAAATGTAGACATTTTTGCAAATTTATTAAAAAAGAAAAACTTAAATATCACATGGTCATAAGTATTCAGACCCCTTGCTCATACGCTCATATTTAAGTCACATGCTGTCCATTTCCTTGTGATCCGCCTTGATATGGTTCTACTCCTTCATTTGAGTCCAGCTATACTAAATTAAACTGATAGAACTTAATATGTAAAGGCACACACCTGTCTACACTCCCTGACAGAAGTTATGTTGTTTAGCCATGTTATGTAAATCAAAGCTTATAACCTGACGTTAAATTCATCCTTTGGTTTTATAAATTACTCTTTTGAAAGCTGAAACCCTCCCAAATTTGGTTTAGGTTAAGAAAATAAATTGGCATCAATGCTGAAATATTGATCATTTAATGAACACAGAATGGTCAGATTTTGGCAAGACAAAAGTTTTGTCGCCTGGTCATATAATGCACCCAATCCAAGCTTACATCCTCACCAGTGCTCAATAAATGATTGGTTAACTAGTGGGTGTGGATAAAAAGAAACCCAGCACCCCTGACCTTCACTTGAACTGGAACTTGAGCTCTGACAACATGCCAAAAATCCACCCTGTGACCAAAGCCTTGATTATCAACAGGCTGAAGACCAGATCAACTGCAGAGGTGGCTGGCACCTTTAAGGTGTCTCAGCGTCAAGTACAAAGAATTAAAAAAAGATTTGAAGAGACTGGAGATGTTTGACAAGCACAGGTCTGGCAGACCCCGCAAGACAACTGCTCAGGAGGAACATTTGTTGGTTAGAAAATCCAAAGCAAGCCCCTTTTCCACTGCAGCAAAGCTCCAACAGGCCTGGTCACCTCAAGTCCCTGTGTAGTGTTGAGCGATACGATAATGTAAATATCGGCTATCGGCCGATATTAGCTCTATCGGCCTTTCGATAATTCGTTTCGATATTTTCGTCTTATCGAACACCGGAATCGGATTTGTCACTGTCACTGTGAGTGTCCGTCGGTCGGGTCTGTCAGGAGTCAGCGGCACTTACCTGGCAGAAAATCTCCGGCGGTCACGGCCTGGACTGCTTCATGGCCACCATCATCTTTCCCCGGCGGTCACATGCAGTTTCTCGCGATAACTGCAGTGACTGCTGGGTAATCCCGGCCGTAAAGCAGTCAGTCCGATGACGTCACCGCCGGGTAAGCAGGTAATCAGCTGTGCTGCGCCGGGATGACAGGCTCTGACTGTCATTCTGATGTAGCAGAGCTGGATCGTTGTGGGACACTCGTTACTATGGACTGCGTCGGTCAGGTGGTATACTTTTTTTTTTTTTTTCCTTTTCTTACAGGAGATCGATGGCGTCGCAGGATGAGACTGTAATAAAAGTAATGAAAACTGTGTTTTTTTTTTTATTAAATTAAAAAACTTTTTATGAACATTCACCCGTCCGGGTACATAAACAATTTAACTATTTACATACAGTGACCCTGTCCGGGTTATTTATAATTCTTTGGCAGGGGTGTTCCAGGTACCACCTGGTACTCTTCTGATGCTTGCCAAACATCCGAGGCACCAAGGACCACCAGGACCTGATGACGTCGTGTGGCCTGTACAGTCAAGTCGTGACCCGCTATCTGGGTCTGTGTGGCCACCTCTTTCATCTCCCTCCGGGTCTGCAGCCCTATGTCACGGACTGTACGAACCCCAGGGGGCCTAACAGGCGCCGGGTACGGGCCACGTAACTGGATCATGTCCATGGGTGGGTCTGCTGAAGAGACCACTGAGGGAGGATGGGGAGATTTACGGCGTGGGGTGGGCACTTTTGCAGAGGCCTGGATGTGGGAGGCTGAAGGCTCCGAGGGTCTCACAGGTTCCTGACACTCTGGGGAGTAGGGGTCGCACCTGGTAACATTTAGGGCGTACCATCCATTGTAACCCCAGTGTCGGGTGTAAGTCACCAAGTCTCCTGGCAACAGGTCCCTCCCCGGGTGTCCTTCTGTGAGGTGAGCCTCCACGTCCCGCCGGTTCACAAAAACTTCTAAATAAAGTCCAGGCTCCTGGATGAAGCCCCAACCACCTTTCAATTTAAAGCTCCGTACTGCACCCTTACGCTGCGGCTCCCTCAGGGTTCCTTTATCTTTTCTCATCCGGTCCTTATCTGCCCGGTCCTTCTCCAGCTGACGTTGGCGAAGTTTTTGGGATTCTCGCTGCTCCCTTTGTCGCTCAGCTTCTCTCTCCCAACGTCTCCACTCTTCCTCCTGACGCCGGTTGAAATTCTCCTCCACCAGCAGCTCCATGTCTCCACCATCAAACTGCAGCTTACAGTGTCCGGTTTGCGGCAGCTCTCCTGGCGCCCCCCAGTCCTGGCGGCGCTCACCTGCGGAGGAAGCAGCCGGCTCTGGAACAGATGACAGTCGGGGCTCCGGTACAGGCAGGTAGTGCTCTGGTGCCTGCGCGGCCTCCTCCATGAGGACGGGTGTCGCTTCTTCTGTCTCAGCGACGGGGGCAGACAGCGGGATCTGGGGTGCTGCCGGTGCAGCGATTTTTGCACGAACGGGTGCCTCCACTGCGACAACGTCAACCGGATCACATTGCAAGGGCTGGGATGCCCGCACGGACTCCTCTACTAGATCGGGTGCCTCACCTTCCGGTACAGACACTTCAGGGAAGAGGGATTGGCGCCGCTCCAAGTTTAGTTTTAGGGCACGCCAGCTGGCTTCCATCCTGGCGACCTCCTCCCGGTGCCGGGCCAGGCCTCTTAGGGTATCCTCCGCTTCTTGCAGCGTAGGAGGGTTTCCAGGCCGGGTGCCCAATGGTGGTTCCATGGCGATCGGGTCGCTTCCGTGGGGGGAGAGCTCTGACTGCTCCATCCCTTCACACTTCTGCTCGTGTCCATTAGCCATCTCTGCCAAGTCACATGTGTCATTAGCATCTGGAGAGGGCCCCTCTTTTGTAGTGAGGCGGGACCTTCGTGTTAGTTTCCGCACACTGAGGAGGATGAGGAGGCGGAACTCAAGAGCTGTGGGGCACGATCTTACATTGCAGTACCATTTAGAGCCATCGTTTTCGCGTCACTGAGTGAGTGTGTACACCCATGAAGAGCTCGCCCTTCTTCTTCACCAGTGCCTCGTCGTGACGCAGATATGGCGGAAAAATGGCAAATACATTCTCTGATGATTTTAGCAATTCTCAAGCACAAAACCAGTTCAATTCAGGCACACAGGACTCGCTTATAGCGAGCTACAGAATCCTGTTCGTGACGCCCAAGTTGAGTCGCACAGAGCCAGAGGTTTTTGGGGTACTCGGCACCGAGCCCGTCGACTTCTATGGGTATGTCACGGCTTTACCCGGCAATTGAATCAGAGTCTATTTTACTATGTAGAAGTGTATAAACTATAAATATATGTATATATATATGTCACAATGACATGTATATATATATATATATATATATGTATTCTATGTGTGTATATTTAGTGTTTACAAGGAAATAAAGGTTTTTTTTAGTTGTGATATTTTGTTCCCATAGACTTACATTGGACTTCCGGTATCGAAATCGGATATCGACGATATTTAGTGCTATCGGCGATACAATTTCGATACGATATTTTTAGATATCGAGCACTATGACTCAACACTATCCCTGTGTCAACTAGAACAGTTTTTAGGATTCTGTCTCGAAATGGCCTCCATGGTCGAATCAGTGCCAGAAGCCAGCACTAAACAAAAGGCAAATAAAAAGCCGTGTGGCATTTGCAAAGTCCCACAGCCTGCTAAACAGATGGACGCTGGAAAAGTGGCAGAAGTTGGATTTATCTGATGAATCTTCAGTAGAATTACACCACAGCTGTCACAAATACTGCAGGAGACCTACTGGAGCCCGTATGGATCCAAAATACACCCAGAAAACAGTTAAATTTGGTGGTGGAAAGATCATGGTCTTGGGTTACATACAGTATGGGGTGTGCGAAACATTTGCAAGGTGGAAGACAATATCAATAGCCTAAAATATCAAGAAGTAATAGCTACCTCTTATATTCCAAATCATAAAAGGGGTCAAATTCTGCAGCAGGATGGTGCTCCATCTCATACATCCATCTCTACAACAAAGTTCCTCCAGGCAAAAAAGATCAAGGTGCTCAAGGACTGGCCAGCCCAGTCACCAGACATGAACATCATTGAGCATGTTTGGGGTAGGATGAAAGAGGAAGCTTGGAAGACAAAACCTAAGAATCTAGATGAACTCTGGAAGGCATGTAAGACTGCATTCTTTGCTATTCCTGATGACTTCATTAATAAATTGTATGAATCATTGTTCAACAGCATGGATGCAGTCCTTCAAGCTCATGGAAGTCGCACAAAATATTAAATATGACTCTAATAGCACCACAACTTCATTCACCAATGTTATGCAACCTATATTTGTATTTTAAGATAATTATTTGTTTGAATATCACATTACTTTCTGTGGGCGACAAAACTTTTGTCTTGCCAAAATCTGACCATTCTGTGTTCATTAAATGATCAATATTTCAGCATTGATGCCAATTTACTTTCTTAAAGTAAACCAAATTTGGGAGGGTTTCAGCTTTCAAAAGAGTAATTTATAAAACCAATGGATGAATTTAACGTCAGGTTATAAGCTTTGATTTACATAACTTGGATAAGCGACATAACTTCTGTCAGGGAGTGTATATAATACCTCACAGCTCACAGTGGATGTCAAACCAAATGAAAATCATGAGGTCAAAGGAACTGGCCAAGGAGCTCAGATACAGAATTATGGCAAGGCACACATCTGGCCAAGGTTACAAAAGAATTTCTGCAGCACTCAAGGTTCCTAAGAGCACAGTGGCCTCCATAATCCTTAAATTGAAGATAATTGGGACTACCAGATGTCTTCCTAGACCTGGACATCCAGCCAAACTGAGCAATCATGGGGGAAGAGCCTTGGTGAAAGAGGTAAAGAAGAACCCCAAGATCACTGTGGCTGAGCTCTACAGATGCAGTAGGGGAATGGAGAAAATTCCACAAAGTCAACTATCACTGCATGACCTCCACTAGTCGGGCCTTTATGGCAGAGTGGCCCAAAGGAAGCCTCTCCACCGTGCAAGATATATGAAAGCCTGCATAGAGTTTGCCAAAACACCACATGAAAGATTTCTAGACTATGAGAAATAAGATTATCTGGTCTGATGAGACAAAGATAGAACTAATTGGTGATAATTCTAAGTGGTATGTGTGGAGAAAACCAGGCACTGCTCATCACCTGCCCAATACAATTCCAACAGTGAATCATGGTGGAGGCAGCATTATGCAATGGATGTGTTTTCCAGCTGTAGGGACAGGACAACTGGTTGCAATTGAAGGAAACATGAATGCGGCCAAGTACAGAGATAGCCTGGAAGAAAACCTCTTCCAGAGTGCTCTGGACCTCAGACTTGGCCAAAGGTTCACCTTACAACAAGACAATGACCCTAAGCACACAGCAAAAATAACAAAGGAATGGCTTCAGAACAACTCTGTGACCATTCTTGACTGGCCCAGCCAGAGCCCTGATCTAAACCCAATTGAGCATCTTTGAAGAGACCTGAAAATAGCTGTCCACCAATGTTCACCATCTAACCTGATGGAACTGGAGAGGATCTGCAAGGAAGAATGTCAGAGGATCCATAAATCCAGGTGTGAAAAACCTTTTGCATCATTCCCAAGTAGACTCATGGCTAGTGTTGAGCGATATGATACCGCAAGTATCGGGTATCGGCCGATATTAGCTGTATCGGACTTTCGATATTGACTTTCGATATTTCCCATATATCGTATACCGGAATCGGAATTGTCACTGTCACTGTGAGTGTCCGTCGGTCGGGTCTGTCAGGTGTCAGCGGCACTTACCTGGCAGAAGATCTCCGGTGGTCACGGCCTGGACTGGTTGATGGCCACCATCATCTTTCCCCGGCGGTCACATGCAGTTTCTCGCGATAACTGCAGTGACTGCTGGGTAATCCCGGCCGTAAAGCAGTCAGTCCGATGACGTCACCGCCGGGGAAGCAGGTAATTAGCTGTGCTGCGCCGGGATGACAGCCTCTGCCTGTCATTCCGATGTAGCAGAGCTGGATCGTCGTGGGACAGTCGTTACTATGGACTGCGTCGGACAGGTGGTATACTGTTGGTTTGTTTTTTTTCCTTTTTTTACAGGAGATCGATGGGTCGCAGGAATGAGAGTATAATAAAAGAAATGAAAACTGTGTTGTCTCTTTTATTTCATTAAAATACTTTTTTCTTGCTGTGTCTTTTTTTATACATTTAAAAACTTTGGGATTAATAATGGATCGGTGTCTTATTGACACCTCTCCATTATTAACCGGGCTTATTGTCACCGTGCAATCAACGGTGACATTAACCCCTTATTACCCCACTTGCCACCGCTACAGGGCAGTGGGAAGAGCCGGGTAAAGTGCCACAATTGGCACATCTTTTGATGCGCCAAATGTGGGGCTGCTGTAGCCTGGTATTATCAGGCTGTTGAGGGCCAAAATCCATGGGCCTTGACAGTCTTTTAATACCAGGCCGCAGCAGTCTGCATTTTACTTGGCTGGTTAACAAAAATAGGGGGACTCCTACGCCGTTTTTTTTTTTCGAGGGGATCCCCTATTTTTGTTAACCAGCCAAGCTAAGCAGACTGCTGTGGCCTGGTATTATCAGGCTGGCAAGGTCCATGGATATTGGCTCATTACCAGCCTGAAAAACCAGGCCTCAGTAGTCTGCTTCATCTGGCTGGTTAACAAAAATAGGGGGGACCCCACGCCAATTTTTTTCGAGGGGATCCCCTATTTTTGTTAACCAGCCAAGATATGCAGACTGCTGTGGCCTGGTATTATCAGGCTGGCAAGGTCCATGGATCTTGGCTCCTTAACAGCCTGAAAAACTAGGCCTCAGCAGTCTGCTTCATCTGGCTGGTTAACAAAAATAGGGGGGACCCCACGCCAATTTTTTTCGAGGGGATCCCCTATTTTTGTTAACCAGCCAAGATATGCAGACTGCTGTGGCCTGGTATTATCAGGCTGGCAAGGTCCATGGATCTTGGCTCCTTAACAGCCTGAAAAACAAGGCCTCAGCAGTCTGCTTAAACTGGCTGGTTAACAAAAATAGGGGGGACCCCACGCCAATTTTTTTCGACGGGATCCCCTATTTTTGTTAACCAGCAAAGATAAGCAGACTGCTGTGGCCTGGTATGATCAGGCTGGCAAGCAGGGTCGGACTGAGCCACCGGGACACCGGAGAAACCTCCGTTGGGCCCCAGCTCCTGCGTGGTGGGCCCTGATTTGAAAGGTTAGGTCGCGGGGCAGAGGGGGCGGTGGCCCCGAGCCCCGCGCTCTGAGGGGGCCCACCGGAGCTACGCTACAGTAACTGTATCGGCGTGCACAGCACGCCGATACAGTTACATTCTGCGGCAGAGCAGGGAGAATCGCTCTCCCTGCTCTGCCGCCCGGAAGCTATGGGGCCTGAACAGGCGGTGTGGGGGCCCGGTGCCAGCAGTGGGCCCCCCAACCGTCATCGGAGGGTCAGCTGTATCGGCATGGGTACGGTTGGGGCGAGGATATGGGTGTGATTAGCTGTGAAATGGGTGTGGTCGGGGCGTGGCTTAAAATTTGCAGCGGCGCGCTAAGCGCGCCGCAGCCTTTAACCCTCTTTCCTGTCTTCAAAATTTGGGAGGTATGCTGTATGACCTCCCTACAACTTCTGGGCATGCTCCTGATGAGCGCGACGGATGGTCTCCTGAGGGATCTCCTCTCACACCTGGACTAAAGCATCCACCAACTCCTGGACAGTCTGTGGTGCAACGTGGCATGGCCTAAAATTTGCTGCAGCAGGCACAGCGTGCCACAGCCTTTGTCCCTCTTTCCCTTCTTCAAAGGTTGGGAAGTATGATGGTGGGCCCCAAGAATAATTTTTCTCTGGTGGGCCCAAGGTACTCCAGTCCGACGCTGCTGGCAAGGTCCATGGATATTGGCTCCTTAACAGCCTTAAATACCATGCCTCAGCAGCAGGGGCGTACATAGAAATCATGGGGCCCCATAGCAAAAGTCTGAATGGGCCCCCCCCCAAAAAAAAAAAAACCCAGAGCCATTGTAAATGTAAAGTGCCAGCACAGTGAGGGGACACATTAAACAAAAAAATGTATTATGCCCCCATAGATTGTGCCCCCATAGTTGCTCCATAGATCATGCCCCCATAGATTGTGCCCCCATAGATGCTCCATAGTATAGGCCCTTATGCTGCCGCAGCTGCTGAAACCAAAAATAAAAAGACATACTCAGCTCTCGTCGCTGGGGGCCAGGTGCCCGTGTCCTGAGCAGGGGGTGACACCAGGTGCCGATGTCACCGCTCGCTCAGGGCCCCGGCACCTGAGATATTTACCTGTCCTCTCTCCACTGCTGAGCGCCGCTGTCTTCGGGGTCCTCCAGCAGTGAATGATCAGGCAGAGGGCGCGGCGCACACTAACGACGTCATCGCGCCCTCTGACCTGAACATTGCAGCAAGAGGACGCGAGCAACGGTGGAACGGGACAGGTAAATATCCCTTATACTCACCCTTCCACCGGCGCGGTCTCTGCAGCCCTTGCTCTTCTCCCGCGGTCTCCGCCGCCAGTGTTCAGCGGTCACGCAGGACCGCTCATTAAAGTCATGAATATGTGCATATTCATGACTGTAATGAGCGGTACCACCTGACCGCTGAACACAGGTGTCGGAGACGTGGGAGAAGAGCAGGGGCTGCAGAGACCGCACCAGGAGGGGTGAGTATATAGAAGAGCTGCGCCCCCCTCCCCCGCCGACCCCCTGGTAGTACTGTGTCAGCACAGCTACCCGACCGTCGCGGGCCCCCTCACCTGTTCGGGCCCCATAGCAGCTGAATGGTCTGCTTCATTCACGGTACGCCACTGCTCAGCAGTCTGCTTCATCAGGCTGGTTAACAAAAATAGGGGGGACCCCACGCCATTTTTTTTTCGAAGGGAACCCCTATTTTTGTTAATCAGTTCCCTCTGACGTCACTGATTGTGTCCCTGGCTGACCTGAAGTGAAAGTGGAAAGCAATCAATTAAGCTTTCTACTTCCTCTCCTGTCAGCCAGGAGAGGAGCTCAT
>JARQOD010000005.1:314973383-315055325 GCA_033576555.1 Oophaga sylvatica | reverse complement strand
AAATTTTTTTGTGCCACTGTGTGATTTATAATAGTCTGAGTTATAAGTAATTGGCATCAGCCATCTCTTTGTCATTTATAGGTAAAAAAATAATTTTTCAGGACCCCTGAGTGCTTTCTAGTAGTGTTCCAAATAAATAACTTGCATTAGCTAGCTCGTTGTCATTTATACACCACATAAATATTTTTTCAGGACCGCTGTGTGTTTTCTAGTAGGGTGACAAATAAATAATTTGCATCAGTAATCTCGTTGCCATTTATAAACCAAATTAAATAATTTTACTACACCGGTGTGTTTTATAGCAGTCTGGGAACATACATCTTTTTGCGAGTAGTGTTGAGGAAAACCACTTACAAAAATTAGGTGAGCTTTAAATAGGGGATGTGGCCGTGGCTGTGATAGTGTTGGTGTAGATGCTGATGATGGTGATTGTGTAGCTGATGCAGGGAGAATATTTGGTCATTCTGTACGATGCCCAAATACAACACCTTCCTCTGGTGCACGCAGGGAAAAACACGTTGTGAGTCCTTTTGTAGGGCTGAATACTGTTGCATGAATGATGAGGCCACAAGATGTTGGACAGGTGTTAGATTGAATGGCTGAGAGTGGTTTCAGTTAACTTTACATTATCCTCCACACAATCCACTGCAGAAAGTGCACAGTTGGCACCTGAGGATCATGAACATCTGGCTTCCACCTCATCCGCTTGCAAATTAGCCAAGCTGTCTGAGCCCAAAGTCATACAGCAGTCTTTTCTGCTTTTTGATGACACTGGTGGCTGTGCTTCTGTGGCCCATACACCTACCACTGTGTAAGGGGATGAAGGAATGTGTTTCCCTTTGTTCCTCCCCCTTAACAGGTTCTGATATTGTTTGCTGTAATGTAATGTATAGTTAATATTATTGTACAGTATGGTACTGCTATTTGTTTTCATGTATTACCTCTTATTTATAATGGTACTGCTACATTTTTATGTATTACCGAGTCCTGTAAATATATGCTGTTTCTATTATAGTAATAGGGAAAGAGTAAGATTCTGGTTGGCGACTAGATGGGGAGCATTCTAGTACACACAGTTCCTAGATTAAGATATAAAGTTAGGACATAGTTAAAGTAGGAGGGGCTGCCGGGAGTTAAGGTTAGAGTAGTAGGGAAGTTAGTTCAGACAGAGCCAGGGCGCCTTTAGTGTCCACACGAGCTCTAGGACCAGGACGTCTCAACAGCCCCACGACGTTTGCCAAGTATTAGTTCCAGGTGTCCACAGTTAAGGAACTGTTGTGAATACCTTATTCACAAGGGGGCAAAAACTGAACCTGGAAATTATAGGCCAGTGAGCTTAACATCTACTGTGGGTAAAATCCTGGAGGGTTTTTTAAGGGATACTATATTGGAGTATCTGAGGCTGAATAACCTCATGACACAGTATTAGCATTGGTTTACGAGGGACCGTTCTTGTCAGACTAATCTGATAAGCTTTTATGAAGGGGTAAGTTCCGGACTGGACCAAGGGAACGCAGTGGACGTGGTGTTCATGGACTTCTCAAAAGCTTTTGATACGGTGCCACACAAAAGGTTGTTACAAAAACTGAGAGCAATGGGGATAGTGGAAAATATGTGTAAGTGGGTTAAGAACTGGCTCATGGATAGGAAACAAAGGGTGGTTATTAATGGAGCACACTCTGACTGGGTCACGGTTAGCAGTGGGGTACCACAGGGGTCAGTATTGGGGCCGCTTCTCTTTAACATATTTATTAATGACCTTGTAGGGGACATACAGAGTAGTATTTCAATATTTGCAGATGACACTAAACTCTGCAGGGTAATAAATACAGAGGAGGATAATTTTATATTACAGGAGGATTTATGCAAACTAGAAGCTTGGGCTGATAAATGGCAAATGAGCTTTAATGGGGATAAATGTAAGGTCATGCACTTGGGTAGAACAAACAGGATGTATAATTATGTTCTCAATTGTAAAACACTGGGCAAAACTGTCACTGAAAAAGACCTGGGTGTATGGGTGGACGACAAACTCACATTTATTGGCCAATGTCAGGCAGCTGCTGTCAAGGCAAATAAAATAATGGGATGCATTAAAAGAGGCATAGCTGCTCATGAGGAGAACATAATTTTACCTCTATACAAGTCACTGGTGCGACCACACTTAGTATACTGTGTACAGTTCTGGTCTCCAGTGTATAAGAAAGACATAGCTGAACTGGAGCAGGTGCAGAGAAGAGCGACCAAGGTTATTAGAGAACTAGGGGGTCTGCAATAATAGGACAGGTTATTACACTTGGGGTTATTTAGTTTGGAGAAACGAAGGCTTAGGGGTGATCTTATTACAATGTGTAAATATATGAGGGGACAGTACAAAGACCTTTCTAATGATCGTTTTACTCTTAGACCTGTGACGGGGACAAGGGGGCATCCTCTACGTCTGGAGGAAAGAAGGTTTAGTCATAATCACAGACGCAGATTCTTTACTGTAAGAGCAGTGAGACTATGGAACTCTCTGCCGTCTAATGTTGTAATGAGTGATTCCCTACTAAAATTTAAGAAGGGACTGGATGCCTTTCTTGAAAAGTATAATATCATAGGCTATATTCACTAGTTTCCTAGATATTGCGTTGATCCAGGGAGCTAGTCTGATTGCCGTATGTGGAGTCGGGAAGGAATTTTTTTCCCCAATGTGAAGCTTACTGTTTGCCACTTGGGTTTTTTTTGCCTTCCTCTGGATCAACATGTTAGGGCAGGTTAGGATAGGATATGGGTTGAGCTAGATGGACTTAAAGTCTTCCTTCAACCTTAATAACTATGTATGTTACTATGTATGTATGATTTGACCAAAAAGGGTTCCGATGTAGTGAATTGGCCTCTTGAGGCAGTTTCTGCATTTCAGGAACTTAAGCAGAGATTAATTTCTGCTCCTGTTCTATGGCAGCCTGATGTTTCTCTGCCGTTTCAGGTGGAGGTTGATGCCTATGAGATTGGGGCAGGTGCCGTTTTGTCCCAAAGGGATCCAGAGACCTCTAAGAATAAACCCTGTGCCTTTTTCTCTCGAAAATTTTCTCCAACTGAAAGTAATTATGACTTGGGTAATCAGGAGTTATTGGCCATGAAGTGGGCGTTTGAAGAGTGGAGACATTGGCTGGAAGGAGCCAAACATCAGGTGGTGGTCCTCACGGACCATAAGAACCTGGTTTATCTCGAGTCAGCCAAGCGACTTAATCCTAGACAGGCCAGGTGGGCCTTGTTTTTCACACGTTTTAATTTTGTGGTTTCATTTCTTCCGGGCACTAAGAATGTTAAGGTGGATGCCCTCTCGAGGAGTTTCTTTGCGGATTCTCCTGAGTTATCTGATCCTGCTGTTATTTTGAAAGAGGGTGTAGTTCTTTCCGCCATCTCGCCCAATTTGAGACTGGCTCTGGAGGGGTGTCAGGAGGATAAACCTGAGCGCTGCCCTGTTGGGAAATTGTTTGTCCCAGACCATTGGAAAAAGAGTGTGATGTCTGAGATTCATTGTTCCACGTTGGCTGGTCATCCCGGGATTTTTGGTACCAGAGACTTGGTGAGTCGGTCCTTTTGGTGGCCTGCTTTGTCTCGTGACGTCATGGACTTTGTGCAGTCCTGTGGGACTTGCTCTCGTTCCAAGCCTTGCTCTCGTTCTAGTGGTTTGTCAATGCCATTACCTGTACCCAAGAGGCCATGGACTCATATTTCTATGGATTTTATTTCCGACCTTCCTGTTTCTCAGAGAATGACCGTTATCTGGGTAATCTGTGATAGGTTTTCCAAGATGATACATCTTGTACCATTACCTAAGTTGCCTTCCTCCTCCGAATTGGTGCCTTTGTTCTTTCAGCACGTGCTTCGGTTACATGGCATTCCTGAGAATATTGTGTCTGAAAGAGAAGTCCAGTTTGTTTCCAGATTTTGGAGGACATTTTGTTCTAAACTTGGTGCTCAGTTATCTTTCTCCTCTGCATTTCACCCTCAGACCAATGGACATTTGAGATGTTTTGTGTCTGCTGATCAAGATGACTGGGTCTCTTTTTTGCCTTTGGCTGAGTTTGCTCTTAATAATAGGGCCAGCTCTGCCAACTTGATGTCTCCATGTTTCTGCAATTCTGGGTTTCACCCTAGATTTTCTTCAAGACAGGCGGAGGCTTCTGGCTGTCCGGGGTTTGACTCTATTGTGTAGCGTATGCAGCAGGTTTGGGACCAGGTAGTGGAGAGGTTGTCTCTCTCTCAAGAGAGGGCCCAGCGGTTTGCCAACCGGCATAGGACTGATGGTCCTCTTTTAAAATTGGGGTCTTGGTTTGGTTGTCCTCAAGAAATATCCCTATGAAGGCTGCTTCTCCAAAATTTAAGCCAAGGTTCATTGGACCTTATAAGATCATGGAAATTATTAATCCTGTTTCCTTCCGTTTGCTTTTTCCAGGACATTTAAGATCCATAACGTGTTCCACAAGTCCTTATTGAAGAA
Source organism: Oophaga sylvatica (assembly GCA_033576555.1). Taxonomy (NCBI): domain Eukaryota; kingdom Metazoa; phylum Chordata; class Amphibia; order Anura; family Dendrobatidae; genus Oophaga; species Oophaga sylvatica. Next base: position 315,050,836 of record JARQOD010000005.1, on the reverse strand, counting down.
GTTTATCGAGCCAGTGGTTCCTATGGCTGCGACTCCTGATCCTGTTTTGGTTGAGGGCAATTTGGAGTATGTGGTTGAGAAAATATTGGATTTGCTAGACGGAGACTCCAGTATTTGGTTAAGTGGAGAGGTTATGGTCAGGAGGACAATTCTTGGGTGTTTGCTTCGGACATCAATGCTGGGAGACTTATCCGTGCCTATCATCGAGCTCATCCTGATCGGCCTGGTTGCACAGGTGAGTTTTCGGTGACCCCTCCTCAAGGGGGGGGGTACTGTTGTGAATACCTTGGAGGTGACTTCTGAGCTGGAGCTATGATATAATATGATATGTGACCTGAGTTCCCAGCAGCCTTGCCGGTAATCAATTGTTCCTCCTGCTCTTGCTTGGAGCACATCTTGCTTTCCTGCTCTCATTCAGATAAGTGTTTTTTTTTTTTTTCCTCTGTTGGATTTTCACTGCTGGTTTGCTGCTTGCAGTGGACTGCAGCCTGGTCCCCTTTTGGGGTCTTGCGCTGCAATTGTGCTCATTGTGTGTTTGCATTTTTGCTTTGTTCCTTTGTCACTTTTTATTTGCTGTGTTTCTGTGTGTTACACCAGAGATCTGATTTATGTGGTAGAGATCGTGTGATCTCAGGTTTTTTGTTAATCAGAAGTGTTGGTATTTTTGTCAGGGTTTTTTTGGGTTGCAGTCAGAATTCTTTCCTATACTTTTCTTTCTAGACAGATTGGGCCCCAGCGTTTGCTCATTCTATTTTCTGTCTGTGTCCGTGTTTTCTTCTTGTCTAACCGCCATTACATGTTCGGGGGCTTCCTATTTCTTTGGGGATTCTGCTCCGGGGCAGATAGCATTCATCTTTCTGCCTTTAGGTGTAGCTATCTCTCCGGCTGTGACGAGGCGTCTACGATCACCATAGGTACGCTCCACGGCTGCTTCTAGTGTGGTGGTTAGTTTAGGTTACTGCAATCCAATAGTTTCCAGCCTCTCTGGTGTATTGCTACTTTGGCTATTTTTTACAGTTTCTCCTCAGCTACCGAAACATAAGAAGGAACGTAAGCACAGTGGGACAGAAGAATGCTGACGTTGTGGCAGATGCTGTTCTGGGCGGACGCCCGGAGGTGTGACGTTGGACAGACCAAGGAACACTCAGATGCAGTGAGAAAGAGAGAGAGGAGCACTGAATCTGTACAGGGAACAGTATGGATGGGTCAGATGCTTTGTCAGAGGCAGCCTAATCTAGTGACTGATGATCTCAATACTGGGGCGAAGCAGGCAGAGGGAATTGCCTTTGTGGCAAGGTTGAGCCGAGAGGAAGCTGAGAATCAGTCTAAGACAGTCCAGTCCGGGCGCATACTGCAAGGAAGTGACAGCGGTGCAGGGAAAGTTGAGGAATCTCATATGGAAGAATATGTAACCCGAAACATAACAACTGTGGATATGCTGTGCAAAGTTTGTAGTAAAGAAAACGTTCCAGTTGCAATGGACTGTGTCTTATTTGATGGTGATCACCGTGGGGAGGAATCTTCATTGACTGAGAAGTGCCCCGAGGGACCTGAACCTAGAGATGCAGGTACACACAGCAATGGACTTTGTGTTTTTCTAGGGGATGGTCAGGACACCGATATCCTAGTGTCCATGGCCATGACTACAGTCCAGGCCGTCCCTTACAACTGCCCCAGAAGTGACTGAGTGCAATGATGTGTCCAACCAGTTCTTATGATGAATACATGGTAGGGCTATTGCACACAGTGAGTGGACCACCTCAAGACATGTCGAATGATGACAAAACTCAGTTGCCAACCACAGAGTCTTTCTCAGTGTGCAGAACGAGGGCAGGGTTGAGGAATTGGTGGAAGAAGATGCAGGGGATGTTTAGCTCATATCCTCAAGTGCAGTGGAGGATGTCTTAGTGATGTGCGCAGTTTGAAGGAAAAGGAGGTGGCCATGTTGCCCCAGCAGCACAGCAAAAGAGGGAACAGGGTGTAAAGGCACAGTGGGTTGCACCTTTCCTATATGTTGGCTGCCTACCACACCACTGAAATAAGCACATCAAAGCCAGTTCAAAATAACGTGAAGATACGGGGGTGAGCAGGAGGTCTAGCCCACTAGCCTGAAATCTCATGGACCAGGGATCATCCCACCAAATGCCCGCTCTCCTTTTACGATGGGCATAATACTATTCAGACAACATATAGTGAGGGTAAAACAGTGTGGCAATTTTTTATTGAACCACAAAACAGGCAAATAACACATAGAACAGTCTCAGCAAAATACCCAAGATTGTGCAAAATTAGAGTCTCACCCTTCATTTCTCTTGCTGGGATAAGAGCTGCAGGGTGAGAATGCCAAAAGTGCACACACACTTCCCTCCCTTTCACAAATAGGTCCATCACATGTGGGTAGTTTTTCAGGAAACTCTTCACCGTCAAGTTCAGCACATGAACCAATAGATGAGCATCAAACAAGCTAGTCCCAGAACTGCTAGCAGATATCACCCATTATCGCACACCACCAGGCCGGGTTTGAGGTTCACTGGCACCAACTTCATATGTGTCAGCTGTTTGTTCCCAGTCTACAGCTCCTCCAAATTGTGGTATTTGTCCCTTAAATAGATGAGTTTCTAAATAGCCTGCTGTTGCTTCCCTCTGGCTGTGCTGAAGATGGTGGTGCAGGTCTTTTTGCGACTGGATGAGATGGCGGTGGAGGGAGAGAAGTAGGAGGAGGAGGCAATCTGAAAATATAAACTTCCAGTAATTCTTGGTGGTGGTAGGACATGTCAGCTTAGAGAACCATGGCCCTGGCTGTGGCTCCATCACGATTGACACAGATTTGACATTCTACAGGATGACAGCTTAGAGAACCAGCTGCTGTGACTTCAAATCTTACAGGGCCAACTACCCCCACATGTGGCACCTTAATAATAATAATCTTTATTTTTATATAGCGCTAACATATTCCGCAGCGCTTTACAGTTTGCACACATTATCGTTGCTGTCCCCGATGGAGCTCACAATCTAGATTCCCTATCAGTATGTTTTTTGGAGTGTAGGAGGAAACCGGAGTGGCCGGAGGAAACCCACGCAAACACGAGGAGAACATACAAACTCCTAGAAGCTGATAGTTCATTGAGGTACAAGGTCAGGTGACTGGAGGGTCACAACCTGGCTTCTCTAAACGACTCCATGGAGCCAGGTGACCGGTGTTTCTCAATCCTGGCTTTCCCAAGTGTATCCATGGGGCTCAGGTGGCAGGTGGATCCAAATCCTGGCTTCCCCAAAAGTCTCCAGGGGTTCAGTGATGGTCACAGAGCTGATCTGTATTCTTTCAGCCAGGGCCATGGTTTCCCATATAGTATAATCCACTCTGCACAGTCCTCCATATAGTATAATGCACACCCCATAGTCCTCCACATAGTATCATGCACTCCACATTGTCTTTCATATAGTATAATACACTGCCTATAGTCTTCAATATGGTTTAATGCATTCTATAGTCCTTCATATAGTATAATGCACCCCATAGTCTTCCATATAGTGCAATGTACTCCCTATAGTATAATGCACACCATAACACTTCATATACAGTGTAATACAGCCCCTATACAGTACATACAGTATAGTACACATCCTATAGTCCATCATAGAATATAATGCAGCTCCCATATAGTATAATGCAGACCCCAGATAGTATAATGCAGCCCCCTTATAGTACATATAGTATAATGCACTCACCATAGTCCTGGATAGAGTATAATGCAGCCCCATAGAGTATAATGAAGCCCAAAAGAGTATAATGCAGCCTCATAGAGTATAATGTCTCACAATAGAGTATAGCGCCATTACATAAAGCATATTTCAGCCCCATACAGTATAATGCAGCCCACATAGAGTATAGTGCAGCCCTATACAGTATAAAGCAGCCCCCATAGACTATAATGCAGCTCCATAGAGTATAATCCATATACTAAAATGTAGCCCCATTATCCTCTAGCATTTTGGCCAACAAAAATGCACTGATTTAAAAAATCTCACCTCTCAGCATTCACCCACTCCTCCAGTCTCTGCAGTGCATCTCCTCAACAGCGTGGCCCGCGATGAAGTGACGTCATCCCACCTGCTGTGTCAGATGCACAGGGTGAAACTCTTTCCTCCATCATTGCTTTAAACTATACTGGCTGATACAGATGAAAGCGCAATGCAGGTGGGGTCCAGAGCCGGCGCTGGTACTGGACCCCCTGACTTACGGGCCCCATAGCGGCTACTGCCAGGGTGCCCATAGGAGAGTAGGGGCCCCAGGCAAATACCCAGTTTGCCTGCCCCTAGCACCTGCCCTGTCAAGATCATAAGCTACCAGCTTTTTGTCAGTGGCTGCTTGCAAAATTTTGGAGCTGTGGGGGAAATGTGAAAACATGTCTGTGGTTGAATTTTTTAATAAGATTCTGTTGGAGTACTCTGGACCATGCTCAGTGGTTAAAAATGTTAAGAAGATTCTATGGGCTTATTATGGCCAATGCAATGTGAGTTACATTTTTTATAAAATTTTGTGGGGGGGGACTCTGCCCCATGCTCTTTGGGTGAAATTTTTAAGCTGCTAATGTAGGGGTACTCTGGATCATGCTCTGTTGGTGAAATTTTTAAGAAGATTCTATAGGGGTACTCTAGCCCATACTCTGTGGCTGAAATTTTTTATAAGATTATATAGTGTTACTGTGCCCCATGCTCTATGGGTGAAATTTGAAAGCTCCTGGCACTCTGGCCCTTGCTCTGTAGGTAAAATTTGTAAGCTGCTTCTGTGGAGGGAGCTCTGCCACATGCTCTGTGGCTGAATTTTTTAATAAGAGTCTGTAAAGGTTCTCTGTACCATGCACTGTGTGTGAAATTTTTAAGAAGATTCTATGGGGGTACTCTGACCCATGCTCTGTGCGTGACATTTTTTGTAAGATTATTTAGAGGTACTGTGTCCCATGCTCTGTAAGTGAAATTTGTAAGCTGCTAATGTAGGGGTACTCTGGCCCATGTGCTGTGGGTGAAAATTTTAAGTTGCTTCTGAGGGTGTACAGTGCCCCATGCTTTGTGGGTGAAATTTTACAGAAAATTCTGTAGGCTTACCATGCCCCATGATCTGTGGGTGAAATTTTTAGTTGGACTGGAAGTAGATAGCCTCAGTCTCTCTGAGGGCGCTGTCAAAATCTTAGTTATTCATTTACATCCTATTTTGCCATGATTGCAATGGTGACAAACATTTTCCTATACACATTTGATTGCAGGGCAGTTGTCCTGCTCTTACTCCAATTTTGATTTCTTTTGTAGCATCCTAGTCCTTACTCCGACCATTTTACAATCATTTACAGCACCGAAGTTTGGGTCCCCTTTGTCTTGAATGGTGATCAGAATTTGGGGTCAAGTTCTGGTCCCGAATCGGACTTTTTAAAAAGTTTGCTCGAACCTTGCAAACCTTTACATCCATGGGTTTACTCATAAGTCATAACTAACAGAGCCAAACATAGGAGATAAAAATTCAAGACATAATCTACCACATGATCTAATTAGACTGGAAAGATGATAGAATAGCAGCTTTATTTCTGTCTCTCAGTGAGTGATACAGGCAGCAGGTTCACATTGAGCACATGTGACAGACGTGACAGAGTCTGGAGATGCCGTGGAGAGCGATCTGCTGCCTGCAACATCCTTTAGCATGACCGGTTTGGCAGTGGGTCATTAATGGTGTGGGGCGGCATTTCTTTGGAGGGCCACACAGCCCTCCATGTGCTCGCCAGAGGTAGCCTGACTGCCATTATTACCAAGAGGAGATTCTCAGACCCCTTGTGAGACCATATGCAGGTGCGGTTGGCTCTGAGTTCCTCCTAATGCAGGACAATGCCAGACCTCATGTGGCTGGAGTGTGTCAGCAGTTCCTGCAAGATGAAGGCATTGAAGCTATGGACTGGCCTGCCCATTCCCCAGACCTGAATCCGATTGAGCACATCTGGGACAGCATGTCTCGCTCCATCCACCAACGTCACGTTGCACCACAGACTGTCCAGGAGTTGACGGATGCTTTAGTCCAGGTCTGGGAGGAGATCCCTCAGGAGAACATCCGCAACCTTATCAGGAGCATGTCCAGGCGTTGTAGGGAGGTCATACAGGCACGTGGAGGCCACACACAATACTGAGCATCATTTTGACTTGTTTACACTTTAATTTTGTCTTGTTTTGATTTTCATTTTGACTTGTTTCCACTTTCATTTTGGGGGTCTCACCAAATCCAGGCCTCCATTGGTTCAAAAATTTGATTTCCATTGATGATTTTTGTGTGATTATGTTGACAGCACATTCAACTTTGTACAGAACAAAGTATTCAATGAGAATATTTCATTCATTTAGATCTAGGATGTGTTATTTGAGTGTTCCCTTTATTTTTTTTAGCAGTGTATATAGTCAAGGATAAATTTGTCAGGACTTCCTTAATCACACAAATTCACAATATCACAGGCGAGTACCCCCCACTGTGATCCTTGGAGCGAACAACTCCCTGCGGTTGCCTATCGTCCTGACAACCACACAATTGGCTGACAATCAATGGAGAAGGCCACAGGCTCCTTGCTCCACTAGGCTGGTAATCTGAAAACTGATGTTGAGCGTACGGTATATACACCTCCGAATTCCAAGACATGGAAAATGTGCATATACCCCTTGTAAGGTGGCGGTGTTCACACCGTGCAGTAACTGAGACAGTGACCCAAGCAAGTCAAACATAAACAGCTTTTATTCAGCAACTCACGGGTTAAACAGAAAAAAGTCCTCCGATACTCAGCCAAGTTAATATCAGTCCATAAACAAAGGTGGCTGGGAACAACGGCCGCGCCGGGCCGAACAGAGCCTGACAGGTGTAGAGCCGCGCCAGGTGTAGGTACGGCTAGACGCAATCCTGCGTAGCTTTCCTGCTATGCTCCTAGCAGGGTCAAAACATAGAACCACACTAATCCTTAGTGCAGGAGTTTTAAAGACCTGTGGCAAAAAGCCACTGGAAAACCCGGGTTGGAGGGAGGATGCCGCCCCACTGCCTCCTGTGACCTCCTCCAAGGAATGAAGGACCTGCCGGACTTTACTTAATCTGCCTTAGCCAGGCAGTCTGACCAGGTCATTGCTCACCTTCATTCCTGCATTGCAGCCGCAGCTGTGTGTGACTGCAATGCACTCCAATGGTTTTAATAGGTCTCTGTACACATTCTGGGGGAAACATAGCGTCCTTCATAAACGATCCCAGTCACTGCCTCACATATTCCCCCCCTCTGTTCAAACTTGTGGGGTTGAACATCTGTCACCATACAGGGTGCCGGGACAGGGCATCCGCGTTTGCTTGCAACTTTCCGGGGCGATGTTCTACAGAGAAACTGAAATTTTGCAGTGACAGGAACCACCTGGTGACTCGCGCATTCCTCTCCTTGGCATTCCTCATCCATACCAAGGGTGAGTGGTCCGTCACCAAGCGGAACTGACGCCCGAGTAAATAATAACGTTGTGATTCCAAGGCCCACTTAATAGCCAAACACTCCTTCTCTACCACGCTATAATTTTTCTCTGCCGGGACAAGTTTTCTACTCAAGTAGGTGACTGGGTGCTCTTCACCATTCACTTTTTGTGACAACACCGCCCCTAGGCCTACCTCCGAGGCATCTGTCTGTACAATGAAGGTCTCCTTGAAGTTGGGGCTGATGAGGACCGGCTGTCCACACAGGGCCAACTTCATGGACTGAAAGGCTTCTTCTGCCTGAGGGGTCCACCGAACCATTACCGTTTTTTTTCCTTTCAAGAGATCGGTCAGGGCCGCCGTTCGCCCAGCAAAATTAGGTATAAACCGGCGGTAATACCCAAGGATGCCAAGGAACGCCTTCACCTGTTTTGTACTCGATGGTTTAGGCCAGTTTTTTATGGCCTCAATTTTATTGATTTGGGGCTTGATAGCTCCTCGGCCTATCACATACCCCAAGTATCGGGCTTCCTCTAGCCCTATCGCACATTTTTTGGGGTTTGCCGTTAACCCCGCGGCTCTGAGAGAATCCAGCACCGCTTGTACCTGTGATAGGTGCGTTTGCCAGTCGGAGCTAAATATGATAATATCATCTAGATACGCGGACGCGTACTCCTGATGCGGCTTTAGCACTATGTCCATTAATCTCTGAAATGTAGCCGGGGCCCCATGTAACCCAAAAGGTAAGACCACATAGTGATATAAACCCTCCGGAGTTACAAAGGCGGTCTTTTCCTTTGCCGAATCTGTGAGAGGTACCTGCCAGTAACCCTTGGTGAGATCGAGCGTGGTAAAGTACTGGGCCTGCCCCAGTCTCTCAATCAGCTCGTCCACCGGGCATTGGATAAAGGTCGAACTTCGACACTTCATTCAATTTCCGGAAATCGTTACAGAAGCGTAATGATCCGTCTGGTTTTGGAATCAGTACAATGGGGCTAGCCCACTCACTCCGTGATTCCTCTATGACGCCTAACTGAAGCATTTGTTTTACCTCAGCCGTGATGGCTTGCCTCCGGGCTTCGGGCACCCGGTATGGTCTTATTCGCACCCTTACCCCAGGTTCAGTGACAATGTCATGTTGAATAGCCGTAGTTCTACCGGGTAGCTCTGAGAACACGTTGGTATTGTGTTGCACCAGGGAGCGAGCCTCCCGTCGCTGCTGTTTAGTGAGGGTATCACTTATCCTGACCTCCCCCTTGGTCGCTTCCCGGGCTGAAGGTGAAGAACTCTCTGGTGATATGCCCGGGGTAATGTCTGTAACAAAACACTCTCGATCCTTCCAAGGCTTTAGCAGGTTTACATGGTAAATCTGCTCAGGTTTCCTCCTTCCGGTCTGGTACACCCGGTAATTTACCTCCCCCACCTTTTCTCGAATCTCATATGGCCCTTGCCACTTGGCCATGAGCTTACTCTCGGCTGTGGGTACCAGTACTAATACCCGATCGCCCTTGTTAAAAGACCTGACTCTGGCTCTTTTATTATATGTGCGCCTCTGGGTTGCCTGGGCATCTAACAGATGTTCTTTCATGATGGGCATGACCGCCGCGATCCGGTCCTGCATACTAGCCACGTATTCAATTATACTCCTATGTGGAGTCGGCTCTTGTTCCCATGTCTCTTTGGCTACGTCTAACAGACCCCTAGGGTGTCTGCCGTACAATAACTCAAAGGGAGAAAACCCTGTGGAAGCCTGGGGTACCTCACGGACGGCGAACATCAAATAGGGTAGCAACATGTCCCAATCTGTTGTGAATGGGTTTGAGATGAGTTCTGAGCAGAGGCTTCCTCTGGTGGTTACAAGCGGTGCTGTTCTGTCCAGTGAAGATTGTGAGGACTGGGAATCAGGTGTTACTGACTGGTCTTATATAAGGGAGTCACCTTCCCATCAGGGTTGCCGGTGATCAATTGTTCTGGTCTGAATCCTTCATTCCTGTTTCCCTTGTAGCCTGCTGTGTCGTGTCTGCATCTCCTGCTAACAGATAAGACATTTTCTTCTTTTTGTTTTTGTGCTATATTTTTGCATTTTTGTCCTGCACTTCTGTGGGGGCCTTCAGGGTCCCCTCCGGGGGCTTTTGCCCTCTCAGTTTAGTTCAGCCACTTATGTATGTACTTTTGCTTTTTCCAGTTTTTTCAGTGGCTGCTGTTTTGATTTTGTTACACCAGAGAACTAATTTAGGTGGTAGAGGTCGTGTGATCTCAGGTGTTTTTGAAATTAGTGGTGTTGGTGCTTTTCAGGGTTTTCTGGGATTGCAGTAAGTACCCTTCCTGTCCTTTTCTATTTAGTTAGTTTGGGCCCCAGCGTTTGCTCATACTATTTTCTTTCTGTGTCAGTATTTCATCTTGTCTAACCGCCATTACATGTTTGGGGGCTTTCTATTGTCTTTGGGGTTCTGCTCCGGGGCAGATAGCTTTCCTATATCTATCTTTAGGTGTAGTTAGTTTCTCAGGCTGTGACGAGGCGTCTAGGACCAACGTAGGAACGCTCCACGGCTGCCTCTAGTTGTGGTGGTTAGTCAGGGTACTGCAATCTCATAGTTTCCAAATGCTCTGGTGTATTGCCTTTTTTTGCCTGCACTCCTCAGCTACCAAATCATAACAGTATCACCGGCCAAAACTGAAAATTGTGTGGTACTCACAGAAGGGAAAAATATTGTGAAAGAAAAAAAAAAAAAAAAAGGTTGTCAGAGATATTTTTCTGTTTGTTGCATTTTTTTTTTTTTTTTCCCTCTGTATCTCTGGGTGCTGGGGAGGATCTTTTCTCTCAATGGAGTTTGCACAGTTGTCTGGCCGTGTGGATCAGCTTGCCACTGAGGTTCAGAGTATTGCTGCCTATCTTGCTGGGTTGCCTGTTGTGGAACCTAGGATTCCCATGCCAGATTTGTTTTTAGGGGATCGAGCTAAGTTTCAGAATTTCAAAAATAATTGAAAATTGTTTTTTGCCTTAAAATCTAAGTCCTCAGGGAATGCAGCGCAGCAGGTTCAAATTATCATCTCTCTCCTGCGCGGCGATCCTCAGGATTGGGCTTTTTCCCTGACACCTGGGGATCCTGTTTTGAGTGATGTTGATGCATTTTTTCAGGCTTTGGGGTTATTGTACGATGAGCCTAATGTCACTGATCAAGCTGAAAAAGCCTTGTTGGCATTAAATCAGGGGCTTGATGACGCTGAGTTATACTGTCAGAGATTCCGTAGGTGGGCAGTCCTGACCAAATGGAATGACAACGCTTTGGCAGCCCTTTTCCGGAAGGGTCTGTCAGATAATGTAAAGGATGTTATGGTGGGATTCCCTGTCCCTCTGGTCTCAATGATTCTATGTCATTAGCGATTCAAATTGACAGACGTTTGCGTGAGCGGAGAAGTATGCGTGGAATGGTGTTGCCTTGTGAACCAGCTTCTGAACCCATGCAGTGTGATGGAGTGGTGTCTGGGGCACAGTGTCATGAGTTTCGAAAGCGCAATGGGTTATGTTTCTACTGTGGTGATGCCTCTCATGCTATTTCAGTCTGCCCTAAGCGGGGAAGACGTTTTGCACGCTCAGTTGTCTTGGGTAGTGTTCAGACTAAGTTTTTATTAACTGTCACTCTGATATGCTCTCTGTCCTCATTTTCTGCTCAGGCTTTCGTTGATTCTGGAGCAGCTATTAACCTGATGGATTATGATTTTGCTAGACGTTGTGGGTTTCCCTTGATACCCCTACAGAAGTCTATTCCCTACTGGGGATCGATTCTACCCTTTGGCTGAGAATACACCCCAGTTTTCTACTCAGGTGATAATGAGGGTTGAACCTGATCACCAGGAGTGCTGCAAATTTTTGGTTTTGTATAATCTGCATGACATTATCGTGCTGGGTTTTCCTTGGTTACAGTCTCATAATCCTGTTTTGGATTGGAAATCTGTGTCTGTAACCAGTTGGGGCTGCCAAAGTGTTAATACCAACACTCCTGTTTATTCTGCCTCCCCCCAGGCTCAGGATGTTCCTGACTTTTTGATTGATTTTTCTGATGTGTTTAGCGAAAGTAAATCTGCATCCTTACCTCCCCATAGGAGCTATGACTGCGCTATTGAATTAGTGCCTGGTAGTAAATTCCCTAAAGGTCGCCTTTTTAACTTGTCTGTACCTGAACATGACGCTATGCGGTCTTATATCAAGGAATCATTGGAGAAGGGTCATATCATACCATCCTCTTCACCCTTAGGTGCCAGTTTTTTCTTTGTGGCCAAAAAGGATGGTTCATTGAGGCCGTGTATTGATTATCGTCTCTTGAACAATATTACTGTGAAATATCAATACCCGTTACCCTTGATTTCTGACCTGTTTTCCAGGGTGAAAAACGCTACTTGGTTTACCAAGCTTGACCTCAGGGGGGCGTATAACCTTATTCGCATTAAGCATGGGGATGAATGGAAGACGGCATTCAATACCCCTGAAGGGCATTTTGAGTACCTGGTGATGCCCTTTGGGCTCACTAATGCTCCTTCCGTCTTCCAGTCCTTCATGAATGACATTTTCAGGGATTTTGTGGACAAATTTCTGATTGTTTATTTGGATGACATCTTGATTTTTTCTAATGACTGGGACTCTCATGTGAAACATGTTCGAACTGTATTCCAGATTTTGAGAGAGAATGCTCTGTATGTGAAGGGATCAAAGTGTATTTTTGGCGTACAGAGGATCTCATTTCTGGGATTCATTTTGTCCCCATCTGTTATTGAAATGGACCCGGTCAAGGTTCAGGCCATCTGTGATTGGGTCCAACCTACTTCATTAAAGGCTCTTCAGAGATTTTTGGGTTTTGCCAATTTTTATCGTAAATTTATTGGTAATTTCTCGGTTATTGTTAAACCATTAACTGATTTGACCAGAAAGGGTTCTGATGTGGTGAATTGGCCTCCTGAGGCAGTCTCTGCATTTCAGGAACTTAAGCAGAGATTCACTTCTGCTCCTGTTCTACGGCAGCCTGATGTTTCTCTGCCATTTCAGGTGGAGGTTGATGCCTCTGAAATTGGGGCAGGTGCCGTTTTGTCCCAAAAAGATCCAGAGACCTCTAAAAGTAACCCTTGTGCCTTTTTCTCTCAAAAATTTTCTCCTACTGAACGTAATTATGACGTGGGTAATCGGGAGTTATTGGCCATGAAGTGGGCTTTTGAAGAGTGGAGACATTGGCTGGAAGGAGCCAAACATCAGGTTGTGGTCCTTACGGACCATAAGAATCTGGTCTATCTGGAATCTGCCAAGCGACTCAATCCTAGACAGGCCAGGTGGGCCTTGTTTTTCACACGTTTTAATTTTGTGGTTTCCTTTCTTCCTGGCACTAAGAATGTTAAGGCGGATGCCCTCTCGAGGAGTTTCCTTGCGGACTCTCCTGAGTTATCTGATCCTTCTGTTATTTTGAAAGAGGGTGTAGTTCTTTCCGCCATCTCGCCCAATTTGAGACTTGCTCTGGAGGGGTGTCAGGAGGATAGGCCCGAGCGCTGCCCGGTTGGAAAATTGTTTGTCCCGGATCAGTGGAAAAAGAGTGTGATGTCTGAGATTCATTGTTCCGCATTGGCTGGGCATCCCGGAATTTTTGGTACCAGAGACTTGGTTAGTCGGTCCTTTTGGTGGCCTACCTTGTCTCGTGATGTCAGGGAATTTGTGCAGTCCTGCGGGACTTGCTCTCGCTCCAAGCCTTGCTCTCGCTCTAGTGGTTTGTTGATGCCATTGCCTGTGCCCAAGAGACCATGGACCCATATCTCTATGGATTTCATTTCCGACCTTCCTGTTTCTCAGAGAATGACCACCATCTGGGTAATTTGTGATATGTTTTCCAAAATGATACATCTTGTGCCATTACCTAAGTTGCCTTCCTCCTCTGAATTGGTGCTGTTGTTCCTTCAGCACGTGGTTCGTTTACACGGCATTCCTGAGAACATTGTGTCTGACAGAGGAGTCCAGTTTGTTTCCAGATTTTGGAGGACTTTTTGTTCTAAACTGGGTGTTCAATTGTCTTTCTCCTCGGCATTTCATCCTCAGACCAATGGTCAAACTGAGAGAACAAACCAGACATTGGAGACTTATCTAAGATGCTTTGTGTCTGCTGATCAGGATGACTGGGTCTCTTTTTTGCCTTTGGCTGAGTTTGCTCTTAATAATAGGGCTAGCTCTGCCACTTTGATGTCTCCGTTTTTCTGTAATTCTGGGTTTCACCCTCGATTTTCTTCAGGACAGACGGAGGCTTCTGTCTGTCCAGGTGTTGACTCTGTTGTGGAGCGTATGCAACAGATTTGGGACCAGGTAGTGGAGAGGTTGTCCCTCTCTCAGGAGAAGGCCCAGTGGTTTGCTAACCGGCATAGGACTGATGGTCCTCGGTTTAAAGTGGGGGACTTGGTCTGGTTGTCCTCAAAGAATATTCCTATGAGAGTGGCATCTCCTAAATTTAAGCCTAGGTTCATTGGACCTTATAAGATCATGGAGATTATTAATCCTGTTTCTTTTCGTTTGCTTCTTCCAGGGACATTTAAGATCCATAACGTGTTCCACAAGTCCTTGTTGAAGAGGTTTGTTGAGCCAGTGGTTCCTGCTGCTGTGCCTCCTGACCCTGTTTTGGTTGAGGGCAATCTGGAGTATGTGGTTGAGAAAATATTAGATTCTCGTTTTTCTAGACGGAAACTCCAGTATTTGGTTAAATGGAGAGGTTATGGTCAGGAAGACAATTCTTGGGTGTTTGCTTCGGACATCCATGCTAGGAGACTTATCCGTGCGTATCATAGAACTCATCCTGACCGGCCTGGTTGCTCAGGTGAGGGTTCGGTGACCCCTCCTCAAGGGGGGGTACAGTTGTGAATGGGTTTGAGATGAGTTCTGAGCAGAGGCTTCCTCTGGTGGTTACAAGCGGTGCTAGTCTGTCCAGTGAAGATTGTGAGGACTGGGAATCAGGTGTTACTGACTGGTCTTATATAATGGAGTCACCTTCCCATCAGGGTTGCCGGTGATCAATTGTTCTGGTCTGAATCCTTCATTCCTGTTTCCCTTGTAGCCTGCTGTGTCGTGTCTGCATCTCCTGCTAACAGATAAGACATTTTCTTCTTTTTGTTTTTGTGCTATATTTTTGCATTTTTGTCCTGCACTTCTGTGGGGGCCTTCAGGGTCCCCTCCGGGGGCTTTTGCCCTCTCAGTTTAGTTCAGCCACTTATGTATGTACTTTTGCTTTTTCCAGTTTTTTCAGTGGCTGCTGTTTTGATTTTGTTACACCAGAGAACTAATTTAGGTGGTAGAGGTCGTGTGATCTCAGGTGTTTTTTGAAATTAGTGGTGTTGGTGCTTTTCAGGGTTTTCTGGGATTGCAGTAAGTACCCTTCCTGTCCTTTTCTATTTAGTTAGTTTGGGCCCCAGCGTTTGCTCATACTATTTTCTTTCTGTGTCAGTATTTCATCTTGTCTAACCGCCATTACATGTTTGGGGGCTTTCTATTGTCTTTAGCTTTCCTATATCTATCTTTAGGTGTAGTTAGTTTCTCAGGCTGTGACGAGGCGTCTAGGACCAACGTAGGAACGCTCCACGGCTGCCTCTAGTTGTGGTGGTTAGTCAGGGTACTGCAATCTCATAGTTTCCAACTGCTCTGGTGTATTGCCTTTTTTTGCCTGCACTCCTCAGCTACCAAATCATAACACCAATCCCTTCCATCCTTAGAAACCACCTTTTTTAACATGGACTTGAGGGTTCTATTGAACCGTTCTAACCGTCGGTTTGAGGGTGGTACACCGAGGTGCGCAATTGTTTAATTTTTAGCAGTTTGCACAGTTCTCTTGTCACCTTGGACATAAAGGGGGTCCCCTGATCTGTCAGGATCTCCTTAGGTAGTCCCAGGTGACAGAACATGGCAAACAGTTCCCGAGCAATAAGTTTTGCCGAGGTGTGGCGTAGTGGTATAGCCTCCGGGTACCGGGTGGCATAGTCAATGACCACCAGTATATGTTGGTGGCCACGGGCGGATTTTACAATGGGCCCTACCAAATCCATTGCAATTTGTTCAAAAGGTACCTCTATCACTGGCAGGGGTACCAATGGACTACGGAAACTTGCAGTGGGTGATGTCAACTGACATTTTGGGCAGGATTCGCAGTACCTTTTGACCTCCGCGTAAACTCCAGGCCAAAAGAACCGCTGCAAAATACGTTCTAGAGTTTTTTTTCCCCTAAGTGCCCACCCAGCAAGTGTGAGTGTGCCAGATCTAGAATCACCCGACGATACGACTGAGGTGCTACCAACTGTTCCACGACCACGTCCCTGATCTTATCTATCCTATAGAGCAACTCACCACTGACTACCATGCGTGGAAATACCGTAACTGCATTGGGCTGTTGGGCGACGCCGTTTATCTCTAGCACCCTTTCCCACGCCTGAGTCAGGGTGGGATCCTGTAGCTGAGCGGTCCCAAACGTGGCCCTGGACACTTCCAGCTCGGGAATCGATGGGGTCTCCTCAACCTCTCCTGCCAACACCTCTAAGGGACACCTATCGGGGTCACACTCTATCCCTAGGTGGGACACCCCTACGGCAGGTTCGTCGGGTACAGCATCTGTAATACATTTTACCGGGGAAGCATGGATTTTGTTTTTCCACAGAGTCCAGAACAGGGGCAAATCTCTTCCCAACACAGACCCATAGGGAAGATTTTTTACCACTCCCACCACATGTTTTGTGTCTCCACAGGGCGTAGACAAAACTACCTCCGTAGTTGGATATTCTCGGAGGTCCCCATGGATACATACAACCCCTATCTGCCGTCCGCTGGGGTTGTCGTCTGCCACCAGTGACCCATGTACCAGAGTCACGAGGCTCCCTGAGTCCAAGAGAGCCTCCGTAGGGTACCCATTAACCAGTACCTGGCATAGTTGGAGTTCACTGTCCGGGGGGTCGAGGCTCGCGGTGCAGACGGACTGGGGATACATTGAGACCCGGCGGCTATATCCGCAGTCCATGGGTTCCGTAGTCAGGGGACAATTAGCAATCACATGTCCCGGGCCCTGACATCTCCAGCACCTGAGGGTGGAGGTACTGCTAGGTCTTATGACAGTTTGGGAGGGAACAAGTCTCCTGCCACTCTCACTCCGGGGTTCCCCTTCAGCACGGACACGGTGCTGACTGTCCCTAGCAGGGGGACGTGACCCCTTTTCCGATTCCTGGGGTGGCAGGGATCGGCGTGACAGCCGAGAGGGGCGGAGTCTCGAATGAAGTCCTGAGTGGCCGAGTAGCGCTCGATCAAACTGACTACCTGGTCGAGCGTGCCGGGGTCGCCTTGCCCCACCCAACGTTGTATAGCAGCCGGCAGAGTCCTTACCAGCCGGTCAGTCACCACCCTCTCCACCATCTGGGCTGGAGACAAAGTCTCTGGCTGGAGCCACTTCTTTACCAGCTGCAGGAGGTCATAAGCCTGAGACCGAGCGGGTCGTGTCTCCACATAAGCCCATGCAAATACACGCTGAGCCCTCACGTATGTATTAACCCCTAGTCGGGCAAGGATCTCACCTTTGAGCCTCTGGTAGTCCTGGGCGTCCTCCCGACTGAGATCGAAGTAGGCCTTTTGTGCATCGCTGACCAAAAACGGAGCCACTACTTCTGCCCACTGGCCGACTGGTAGGTTTTCCCCGCTCCGCTGTGCGTTCATAAACTGTCAGGAAAGCTTCCACGTCGTCCTCCGGTCCCATCTTCCTCAACGCTGAGCGAACCCTGTCTCGGGCCTTGCGACGTTCAGGGGCTGGCGCCGTCGAGGTCTCCCTCAGAGCAGAAATCTGTTGCAGCAGCAGTTCGTTTGTTTTTTGTTGCTGCTGGTACAATAGCTGCTGTTGCTCATTGTGCTGTTGCTCCCGCTCCTGCTGTTGCCGCTGGAGACTCAGGTACTGCTCCTGCTGTTGTCGCTGAGACTGCAGCTGCTGCTGTTGTGTAATTACCAGCTGCTTTAACAGCTCTTCCATTTTGTTCACGGGGTGAGGCTGAAAAGTGGCGGGTCGGATTGTGGTCATGAAGCTGCCGGTGGGTTTGCCTCAGTCACAGTGCCCGCATTCTCCACCAAACTGTAAGGTGGCGGTGTTCACACCGTGCAGTAACTGAGACAGTGACCCAAGCAAGTCCAACATAAACAGCTTTTATTCAGCAACTCACGGGTTAAACAGAAAAAAGTCCTCCGATACTCAGCCAAGTTAATATCAGTTCATAAACAAAGGTGGCCGGGAACAACGGCCGCGCCGGGCCGAACAGAGCCTGACAGGTGCAGAGCCGCGCCAGGTGTAGGTATGGCTAGACGCAATCCTGCGTAGCTTTCCTGCTATGCTCCTAGCAGGGTCAAAACATAGAACCACACTAATCCTTAGTGCAGGAGTTTTAAAGACCTGTGGCAAAAAGCCACTGGAAAACCCGGGTTGGAGGGAGGATGCCGCCCCACTGCCTCCTGTGACCTCCTCCAAGGAATGAAGGACCTGCCGGACTTTACCTAATCTGCCTTAGCCAGGCAGTCTGACCAGGTCATTGCTCACCTTCATTCCTGCATTGCAGCCGCAGCTGTGTGTGACTGCAATGCACTCCAATGGTTTTAATAGGTCTCTGTACACATTCTGGGGGAAACATAGCGTCCTTCATAAACGATCCCGGTCACTGCCTCACACCCTATACGGTCACCGCTAACTCCACGATAACCCCAGACTACTCGCCGCCACCACCAATCCATTTTGGCCAATTGGACATTAATTATGGTAGCTTATGGCTTTGAGAATAGAAAGAACAGAACTATTAAATTTTATATTCAATCCAAAGAGAGGCAGTGTTTATGAAAAATATACAAAAGATTTTACAAAGAGAACAAAACAATACAGCATATACAGTTACGGAAAATAAAAAGGATTAATGGGAGGACTTACTACACTGATCGCAGAGACTATTCAGTTTAGCAGAAGTTGAGCACTTTGCTTAGGGTCGTCAATAAATGGGATTCATGCATACACGATTGTGTAACTCTGTACAGGAACCCAGATCATAATTGAGCTTGATCTTTTATCAGAACCTGAGTCCCACCCACACACACCCCCTGTGATGACCTCACATGGGCAAGGTTGTGGGCTTGTCTCAGCCCTTCATGACTTTAGAAAACCTCAATTTATGCAATAACTCCTCATAAGATGACCGCAAAAGTTTGAGACTGATGTCATCTTTTGCATGAGGATTTTATCTATGCTTAGAGACCAAACATGGCCTAGATGCTGGTGGCTGTATGGCCCCTATAAATTTGGGGCCTTTTGGCGGGGGTTATAGTAATGAGAAAATATGTATATATTTGTCTAGTTAGGCCGATGCTGAAAATGTACTTCTCATTAATATAAGATGTATAGAAATTCCAATGTTTTCTTAAGGAGACGTACTGTCTGAGCTGACTTATTCTAACTGCAGTAACCATGGCTATTTCTAAAGGGTGTGAGATCTTCCTTTAATCTGCTCAAAACCTAATAAGCTTTTTCCTGTCTCTCTCTCTATGCACAATATACATCCTCTTCAGGAATCTTGGCATAAAAAGGACTCCTTGCGTTTTAATTAAGATGGTTCAAATTCCTTGTCAATTCATTTTAAATAAAGACAGCCTGGAGTGTTAGCTCCTGTCTCCTTATACAAAGGGGAAGGGAAAAAAGGGAGAGGGGATATGAGGGACCTCAGAGATTTTTAATATTTTCTATGACATCTCCCCCTTTTTGAGGTTGCATGGGAGCCCGATTTACAGATCTTTTCCCATGCTTACTTCCTCGGCTTCCCCTTGCTGGAATAGCCCATCCGTGTTGCCTTGTTTGCTACCCTTCTAGTGCTGAACTGTAAAATCATACTGCTGAAAAGCCAAGCTCCACTGCAGTAGTTTACCATTGTCACCAGCCATGCGATGCAGCCAGCTGAAGGGGTTGTAGTCAGTCACTATGGTGAAATTGTGCCCGTATAGGTAGGGCTGCAGCTAAGCTTCTGCAGGGCCCACACTATAGCAAAACACTCCTTCTCCACAGTGGCATAGGCCACTTCATGGGGTAAGATCTTGCGGCTAAGGAACATCATTGGATGCTCTTTCCCTTTCCCGCTTATCTGGTTGAGCACAGCACCCAGGCCAAATGCACTGGCAGACGTTTGGACTACAAACCGCCGGGTGAAATCCGAGGCCTGAGAACTGGGGAACTGGCTGTGGCATCCATCAGTACTGTGAAGGACCGTTCACAGTCAGCTGTCCATTTGACTGTTAGTGGCAACTTGTTTTTCGTGAAGTTACTCAGAGGCTTAGCAAGGACACTATACATTGCATTTTTGTGGCTTGCCACCATCAAAAAATATTGCATTTGCTGTCAGAGATGCAATTACTTTCCCTGAACACAGATAGGGTAGCTTTGACATACTTGTAGCTTTAACATTGCATATTATAAATATGGCATGGAAAATATTACAGTTCCATTTATGTCATGTGAGGTCTGAATGAGCGAGGCAATATCTGAATTAGATGCAATCATCTCCCCTTCCATTTATTAGAATCTTTTTGTTTGTCCTTCTAGAAACTTTCAGCTACTCCCTAATTTAGTTTATTTAAACAAAGCCAATGAACAAAAGTGATACTGTTTCTGTGGAAAAAACACAACACCTTTAGACTTTAATATTCACTCTATAGTGATCAGGAATTTATACTCTGCTGACAGCCATTTAATGAACATTAAAGTGCCATCAAAAAGTTCCAATTCCATAGAAAATACATACCTTACTGCTTATTTCTCTGGCCTCTGCTTCTCCTCATCACCCATTATGTTTTTGTCACATCTTCGAATGGTCGCAGTGAGCACTGAAAACCCTGGAACTCTCACGTTTGGCCAAGACTTCCAGCTTTGATGAGGTCCAAAAGTAGTATTGCACATGCACGCACAAGATTGTGGCACGTGTAGTGACATGATGCTTAGTGATGAGCTAATTTGTTCGGAAAATGATCGCCAAACATAAATTCGGCCACGAATATGGCACATTCAGATTCGTGATTGGAAACCCAAGCAAAATTTTATAAAATCTGGAAAAATCGGTAGCATTTGGTAAAAGTGCGGGATAATATTTGCGTTGCCACAAAAATATTTTCAGCACTTTAGCAGTGATAATGGTGGTGTATCATGAGCGTTTGGCACGTGTTTGATGAGCGGAGGGGGTTTGCAGAGCTCAGAGGCACGGTGTTTTTGTTGTAAGCACAGCACAGCAGTCATTTTTTTTCTAACTTTATGTGTGCACATTGCGGCTAGCCAATCAGGGCGCAGAAAACACCCAAAATGTCCTGACACAACGGCTTGTGTCATTGGCTGCTAAAATCACATGTCCCTCTCCATATAAATAGTGGACATCTTGTTTTAGTGCCATTTTGACACTGTAACAGCGCAGAGAGTCTGCTCCTGATGCTGCACTGTTAACAGCAAGATTTCAGCTAGTTAGTTAGGCGGTTGTATAAGTATAGCATTCTAAATAATATTATTTCAGTTCCTAAATGTGAAAAAGCCTGCTTTATCCCACATTTAGCTAGTTAGATAGGAGGTTGCATATCAGTCAGATAGTGTAGCTAGATAGTGTCCAGCGTGGCTATAAAATGTACCTTCCGGAATTTTTTTTGGGGGGGTCATTACTGAGGTCTACAGACAAAGCCAGCAGGGCACATGTCCTACAATTGTGATGTACACTGCTTCTATTGTGCTGCATGTACAAGTATAGCATTCTAAATAATATCTTTTCAATAGCTAAATGTGAAAAAGTCTGATGTATCCCACCTTGTCATTTATTGCTGTGGTGATATGAAACTGTCTGCAGACCTAAGGCACATTAAAAGAAAGATTTTTTTCTGTTGCTAAATGTGAAACAGCCTGCCGTATCCCATGTTGTCTTGTTGTGGCAGTGATATGAACCTGTCTGCAAACAAAATGCGCATAAAAAATATTCTATTTTTTTTTGTTGCTGAATGTGATAAAGCCCGCTGTATCCCACATTGTCATGTTGTGGCAGTGATATGAACCTGTTTGCAGACGTAACACGCATTAAAAAAATTCTAATTTTTTCTGTTGCTGAATGTGATACAGCCTGCCATATCCCACATTGTCATGTTATGGCGGTAATATGAACCTGTTTGCAGACCTACCGCGCTTTAAAAAAAAAGTTAGAATATTTTCTTTTGCTGAATGAGATACAGCCCGCCGTATCCCACATTGTCATGTTGTGGCGATGATATGAACCTGGCTAGAGACCTAATGCGTATTTTTAAAAAATTCTATTTTTTTCTGTTGGTAAATGTAATACAGTGTCACGCTGTCTCTGCGTACCGGAGGTTAGGGGCCTAAGCTGACCCTAAGCTGGGGCCCTGACTAATCCCTCTACCTGGAGGTACTGTTAAAGGTACAGAGGTCCAGGCCGCCAGCGTAATCCCTACCTCCTGAGGATCCCTGAACCTCAGTGATCTAGTCCTGAGAAGGACCTGATCACAACAACAGGGAATGGGATAATATAAGCCCACACACAGTACTAGACGAACGAGACAGTACAAGGGGAAAATCAACCACCTTGCATACAAAACTACACCATAACAACAGAGGGAACACCAACGGGTAAGGAGATAAATGATAAAGCGAGGAAGGGAAAAAACCACACACAAAGTACACTTCACCCCAAACTCCAAAATACCACAAGCCGCTCTGTTTGTCTGCCAGGAATGCTTTCACCGACACTTCCCTAGCAGACTGGCAGGTATTTGAAGGAATCCCATTACTGCAGCATTAATTGCAGCTGGGTGAGGCTGGCCTCCTCTAGCACAGAGAGAGGGAGAATTAACTCCCTCACTGCCGAAAAAACACCCAGCACCAGAAACTCAGCTGTGAGAAGTCAGGCTGTGCAATCGCGACGATCTTTGTAGCGACACACCCGTGACAGTACCACCCTTCTACGAGGGGCCTCCGGACCCTCAGGGACAGGTTTATCTGGGTGAGTAGTGTGGAAGGCCCGAATTAATCGGTCTGCGTTAATATCCGACGCAGGAACCCACGTCCTCTCTTCAGGACCATACCCCTCCAATGAACCAGGTACTGAAGGGACCGGCGATTCAGACGTGAATCGATGATTTTCGACACCTGAAACTCCAAGTTACCATTGACCACCACCGGAGGAGGAGGTAAAGGTGATGGTATCACCGGCGCCACATACCTCTTAAGCAACGATCTGTGGAACACATTGTGAATTTTAAATGTAGGAGGGAGGTCAAGACGGAATGCCACCGGATTAATTATAGAACTGATCTTGTATGGCCCGATGAACCTGGGACCCAGTTTCCAGGAGGGAACCTTAAGTTTTATATTCTTGGTAGACAACCATACCCGATCGTTCACACTTAGGTCCGGACCAGACACTCTCCTCCTATCAGCCATACGTTTGTATCGGTTCCCCATAGTACTCAGATTATTCAACACTCCTCTCCACACTGAAGCAAGTGACGACGAAAATCGTTCCTCCTCAGGAACCCCAGAAGAGCCCCCTATTGAAAGTACAAAACTGGGGGTGAAAACCATATGCCCCAAAAAACGGGGACTTACCAGTGGACTCGCTCCGCCTATTATTAAGGGCAAGAAAGAAGCCCAGTCCTCCTGGTTCTCTGACACAAAACACCGGAGATATGTCTCCAAGCTCTGGTTCAGACGCTCTGTCTGACCATTGGTCTGCGGATGAAAAGCCGATAAAAATGACAACTGCATCCCCCGCCGTGTACAAAATGCCTTCCAGAATTTGGACACAAACTGAGACCCCCGATCCGACACCACATCGGAGGGTACCCGTGAAGTCTCACATTCTCCCCAATGAACACCTGCGCAAGAGTTTTAGCATTAGGAAGAGCAGGAAGAGCGATAAAATGTGCCATCTTGCTGAACCTGTCCACTACAACGAGTATGACTGTTTTACCCGAAGATGGCGGGAGGTCCGTAATGAAGTCCATAGACAGATGAGTCCAAGGACGCTCCGGGATCTTCAAAGGTAAGAGGGCCCCAGACGGACGGGTATGTGGGGTCTTAGAGCGCGCACAAACCTCGCAGGACGCGACAAAAGTTACCACCTCCCTATGTAAGTTAGGCCACCAAAACCGACGCGAGAGGAGATCCTCAGTTGCTTTACTCCCTGGGTGTCCTGCCAAAGCTGAATTATGGTGTGCCTCGATCACCTTTTGTCGCAACTGATTTGGAACAAACAGTCTCCCTGGAGGTCCTACAGGGGCGTCCCCTGAGCCTCCAATACCTCCTCCTCAAGCTCAGAGCATACTGCCGACACCACCACCCCCTCCTGAAGGATAGGAACCGGGTCCTCCGTATTCCCGGCCCCAGGGAAACTAGGAGATAAGGCATCCACATTTACATTCTTTGACCCAGGACGATATGTGACGACAAAATTAAACCTGGTAAAAAATAATGACCACCTAGCTTGTCTGGGATTCAGACGTTTTGCAGACTCCAGATATAGCAGGTTCTTGTGATCAGTGATGACAGTGACCGGATGGACTGCCCCCTCCAAAAAATGGCGCCACTCCTCAAAAGCCAACTTAATGGCCAAGAGTTCCCTATTGCCGACATCGTAATTCCTCTCAGCGGACGACAGTTTTTTAGAGAAAAATGCGCACGGATGCCATTTACCAGGGGACGAACCTTGTGACAATACTGCTCCCACCCCTACCTCGGAAGCGTCCACCTCTACAATGAACGGCTGTGACGCATCAGGTTGAATAAGCATGGGTACCGAGGCAAAACATTTTTTCAAGGAGGAGAATGCTTGACAAGCCTTGTCAGACCACCTAGAAAAATCCGTCCCCTTTTTTGTCATGTCTGTGAGAGGTTTAACCATGGACGAGAAATTATGAATAAATTTCCGGTAATAATTAGCAAACCCCAGGAAACGTTGTAGAGCCTTAAGATTCTCTGGCAGATCCACTCAAGAACTGCCCGTACTTTCCCAGGGTCCATACGAAAACCGGACGCTGAAACCAGAAAGCCTAAAAACTGGAGTTCCTGTACGGCGAACACACACTTTTCCCATTTGGCGTACAGTTTATTATCCCGCAAGATCTGTAACACCTGCCTAACATGCTCCTGATGAGACACAAGATCCGGCGAGTAAATTAAGATATCATCCAGATATATGACCACAAACTGTCCCACCAGGTGGCGAAAAATGTCATTTACAAAGTGTTGGAACACCGCCGGGGCATTAGACAGACCGAATGGCATGACAAGGTTCTCATAGTGCCCCTCCGGAGTGTTAAATGCCGTCTTCCACTCATCCCCCTCCTTCATCCTAATCAGATTGTACACCCCCTGAGATCCAACTTAGAGAACCATTTGGCGCCCACGATCTGATTGAAGAGATCGGGAATAAGTGGGAGCGGATACGGATCTCGGACCGTAATCCGATTAAGTTCACGGAAATCCAGGCAAGGGCGTAGGCCTCCATCTTTCTTCTTCACAAAGAAGAACCCCGTGGCCACCGGGGAAGATGAAGGTCTAATATGCCCCTTAGCCAGACTTTCAGCAATATAATCCTTCATGGCCTGCCTCTCAGGACCAGATAGGTTATCCAACCTAGATTTAGGTAACTTGGCCTCAGGGAGCAGTTTTACAGAACAGTCATACACGCGATGAGGAGGTAGTTCCTGACCCCCTTTCTCCGAGAATACATCCTCAAAGTCCGCCAGAAATGGAGGTAAGACCCTAGGAGTGACCGCACCGATGACCGTATTCATGCAGTTTTTATTACAGAATTCACTCCATTGGCTTATCTCCCTGGATTGCCAATTAATAACTGGGTTATGCTTAGTTAACCAAGGAAGGCCCAACACTATAGGAGTGGGAAGACCCTCCAACACGTAACAAGACAACAGTTCTTTATGTATCGCCCTACTTGAAGTTTTACGTTATGCACAGCTTGCAAAAAACTTCCCTGACCGAGAGGTCTGGCGTCGATCGAGAATATGGGGATGGGTTTAGCCAACACACTCAATCGCATACCTTGAACCCGGGCAAACCGAGCGTCCACCAGATTAGCCCCGGCCCCACTATCCAGAAGAACAGATATCCTCTCAGTTCTCGTACCCACCACCACCTCCGCCGGTACGAGAAACTGAGACGAACTTAGGGACGAAATACTTACTCCCAGATTGCCGTCCACCACACAACCTGGGATCAATAGTTTTCCGACGACCCTTTACTCTGCAAAGGACGGGATGGACACCCCCCAATAAAATGTCCCTTTTTCCCACAGAAGAAACAACTTCCTGTTTTGTGGCGCCCCGCCGGTCCCCTCCCCCGAAATGATGTCCCTCCTAATTGCATAGGCTCCTCTGGACTGACCAGGGGAACCTCCATATAAGGGACCCTTGAGGAAGGTGGAGTCATCACAGGGGGCGGAGTTACCCCACACCTCTCCCGAAGCCGTCTGTCAATACGAATAGCAAGGGCCATAGCGGCTTCCAGTGACGTGGGAGGGTCATACTGTGCCAACACATCCTTTAATTTGTCAGATAAACCTTGACAAAACTGGCTCCTAAGAGCCGGGTCATTCCACTGGGTGTCCGTGGCCCACCTACGGAACTCCGAACAGAATTCCTCCGCCGGACGATCTCCCTGCTGGATCCTACGTAACTTAGATTCAGCAAGGGAGATTCGATCCGGGTCATCATATACAAGACCCAGAGCTGCAAAAAACCTATCCACTGACTGGAGAGCCGGGGAGCCCGGGGGAAGAGAGAACGCCCATGATTGTGGGTCCCCTTGTAGGAGCGAGATGACAATTCCCACCCTTTGCTCATCACTCCCCGATGACTGTGGCCGCAGCCGAAAGTACAATTTACATGCCTCCCGGAAAAAAACTTGTCCCGCCCCCCAGTGAACCTGTCAGGGAGAGCTACTTTAGGTTCTGGTCCGCCTTGCTCCGGGGGGTCCAAAACCTTGGACTTAACGTCCGACAGCTCCATGGATAAACTCTGCAACTGCTGAGCAAGACTGGCTACTGGATCCATGGTAGCTGGAGAGAATCTTTTGTCGGTCGGTGAAAATGTCACGCTGTCTCTGCGTACCGGAGGTTAGGGGCCTGACCCTAAGCTGGAGCCCTGACTAATCCCT
The DNA here is from genome assembly GCA_033576555.1 of Oophaga sylvatica. Taxonomy (NCBI): domain Eukaryota; kingdom Metazoa; phylum Chordata; class Amphibia; order Anura; family Dendrobatidae; genus Oophaga; species Oophaga sylvatica. The sequence continues at coordinate 315,024,148 of JARQOD010000005.1, read as the reverse complement.
CTACCTGGAGGTACTGTTAAAGGTACAGAGGTCCAGGCCGCCAGCGTAATCCCTACCTCCTGAGGATCCCTGAACCTCAGTGATCTAGTCCTGAGAAGGACCCTGATCACAACAACAGGGAATGGGATAATATAAGCCCACACACAGTACTAGACGAACGAGACAGTACAAGGGGAAAATCAACAACCACCTTGCATACAAAACTACACCATAACAACAGAGGGAACACCAACGGGTAAGGAGATAAATGATAAAGCGAGGAAGGGAAAAAACCACACACAAAGTACACTTCACTCCAAACTCCAAAATACCACAAGCCGCTCTGTTTGCTGCCAGGAATGCTTTCACCGACACTTCCCTAGCAGACTGGCAGGTATTTGAAGGAATCCCATTACTGCAGCATTAATTGCAGCTGGGTGAGGCTGGCCTCGTCTAGCACAGAGAGAGGGAGAATTAACTCCCTCACTGCTGAAAAACACCCAGCACCAGAAACTCAGCTGTGAAAAGTCAGGCTGTGCAATCGCGACGATCTTCGTAGCGACACACCCGTGACATACAGCCCGCTATATCCAACCTTTTCATTTAGTGGCATTGAAATTGTTCTGGGTGCAGAGCTTTTGCACATTAAAATTAATTTTATTTTTTTAAAACATGATACAGCAGGTGAGATCTGAGTTTGAAATTGTTTTGAGCCTATCTTCTAGATTATCGGCTTCTTTGGCATTCAATTTTTGATGGGCATCTTTTACACCTAGCTTGAGACACGCATCTGTTACACCTATCTTCTGATGAGCATCAAACACTCTCTTGTGATTGGTGTTGGGTAGATGAGTAATAGTTGTAGACTGGATCCTTGATCTTGTACTTCCCATAGCTGCCCTGTTATTAATCCTATGTGATTGTTCCCATTCCCTCCCCAAAATTTTTTTCTGTTAACGCCATACAGTAGGGGATGTCACTTTTTAATTGTTTTGAGCATCCACTCAATCTTATACAATCCTTATCGACAAGCCCCCAAAATTTCTTCTGTTACTAACATCAGACAGTAGGGGGACATGTAACTTTTAAATTGTTTGGAGCATTCACTCAATCTTATACAGTCCTTATCGACAGGCCCAAAAAATTCTTGTTACTAACGTCATACAGTAGTGGACATGTCACTTTTAAATTGTTTTGAGCATCCACTCAATCTTATAGAGTCCTTATCGATAGGCCCCCAAAAAGTCTTCTGTTACTAAAGTAATTCAGTAGGGGACATGTCACTTTTAAATTGTTTTGAGCATCCACTCAATCTTATACGGGCCTTATCGACAGGCCCCCCTAAAATCTTCTGTTACTAATGTCATACAGCAGGGCACATGTCACTTTTAAATTGTTTGGAATATCCACTCAATCTTATACAGGCCTTATCGACAGGCCCAAAAAATTCTTCTGTTACTAACGTCATACAGTAGAGGACATGTCACTTTTAAATTGTTTGGAGGCTATCTTCTAGATTATGTGCATCTTTGGCATCCAATTTCTCACTGGCATCTTTTGTACCTAGCTTGAGACACGCACGTGTTACTTATCTTCTGATCAGCATCAAATGCACTCTGGTAATTGGTATTGGGTAGATGAGTAATAGTTGTAGGCTGGATCCTGGATCTTGCACTTCCCATAGGGTCCTGTTATTGATCCTGTTGTACGTTCCCATTCCCGCCCCAAAAAATGTTTCTGTTACTAACGTCATACAATAGGGGACATGTCACTTTTAAATTGTTTGGGGCATCCACTCATTCTTATACAGGCTTTATCAACAGGCCCCAAAAAATTCTTCTGTTACTAATGTCATACAGTAGGGGACATGTCACTTTTAAATTGTTTTAAGAATCCACTCAATCTTATGCAGGCCTTATCGACAGGTGCAAAAAAATTCTTCTGTAACTAAAGTCATACAGTAGGGGAGATCTCAGTTTTAAATTGTTTGTCATACAGGCCTCATCCACACAGAAAAATTCCACCTTCTCAATTAGTGCCACTGAAATTCAGCTGTGCAGAGGTGGTGCAGAGTAAAAAATCTAATTTTTAGTTGCTAATACTGTGCTCATACTCACTATGTGAGCAACATGACTGGGAAAAAGCGAGGTAGTGGTGGAAGGGGGATTAGGCTCGGTGTTCGAGGTCTAAATGAGGTTATTGGTGAAACTGATGCCACTCTATTGGTGTCTGCCACTAATTTTTGGAAATGTGTACACTCTTGGTTGGGTGTCCATTTGTTGGGTTAGCTGTAGTGGAAGATGCATCGTCCTTATTATACTATTTCTACTCTCTTGAAATTGCTACCACTTTGTTGGTGTCTCCAACTAAATTTTGGAAATATGTACACTAGTGGTTGGGTGTACATCTGCTGGGTTGGCTGTAGATGAAAAAATTTCGCTCCCCATTATACTATTTTTAATCATGTGAAATTGATGCAACTTTCGTGTTGTCTGCCATTAATTGTTTGAAATGTGAGCACTCCTGGTTGGGTGTCCAACCGTCCATCTGCTGAATTGGGTGTAGTGGAAGACCTGACAGTCCCTATACAGTATTATACTATTTCTACTGTGGTGAAATTAACGCCACTTTGTTGGCGTCTGCCACTAATTTTTGGAAATGTGAACATTCCTGTTTTTGTGTCCATCTGCTACATTGGGTGTAGTGGACAATGTGTCGGTCCATATTATACTATTTCTGCTGTGGTGAAATTGATGCCACTTTGTTGGTGTCTGCAACTAATTTTTGGAAATGTGAACAATCTTGGCTGAGTGTCCATCTGCTGGGTTGGCTGTAGTGGAAGATTTGTCAGTCCCTATTATACTATTTCTACTGTGGTGAAATTGATGTCACTTTGTTGGTGTCTGCCAATGCATTTTTGGAAATGTGCAAACTCCTGGTTGAGTCTCCTTCATGTGTGTTGCCTGTAGCAGTAGGCCTCCGAGACCGGCAACCCTCCACTCTCATTGAGTCAACTACCTGTGTTACTATTCTTACATTTTTCTGACAATAGTAATCAACAAAACTGATATTTTTGCCATCTGAGTGTGGCTGAGCATCAATTTCAAATTTTTTTTTATCACTTATATACGCCAGTAATTTTACAGACATTCACAGACATTACTGCTACTGTAACCATTGGGACTCACAATCGAAATTTAATATCTGTATGTCTTTGGAGTGTGGGTAGAAAAATAAGTATTAGGGCTCTTTTCCACTTGCAAGAAATACGTCCGATTCTCGCATGTGAAATCCCTGCTCTGGGGCTGGCATTCGGGAGTGGAGCGAGCAGCTGCATACAAATACATGCAGCCACACACTCCGCTCCCGAGTGTCGGGGCCAGAGCTGGGATTTCACATGCGAGAATCGGACGTATTTCTCGCAAGTGGAAAGGAGCCCTTAGGAGGAAACCCTTGCATACATGGTTAGAACATACAAACTCTTTGCAGATGCTGTTTTTGGTGGGGTTGGAACACAGGACTCCAGCGTTGCAAGGCTGCTAATGTTTTTGTGCTGACGACTCAACGTTTCTGTGGTTGGAAACCTATCTTTCACAATCTCCACTCTGTTCCTGTCTGATATGTCACCTTGTGTAGGGGCTGTCAGTCTGTTTGGTTGTGCTGGGTCTGTGATGCAATCATCTTTGTTCACTTTCCTTGATTAGTCTACTTAAGCATGCTAGCTCCTTCACCCAGTGTCAATTGTACACTTGCTACTTCCTGTGAAAGACTGATCCCTCTGTGGTCTGTGCCTGACCCAGCTTGAAATTATTCTCTTCCCGGACTTAAACCCTTTGCTTGTGACCTGACTTCTCTTGTGCCTTCTCCCTGTAAACTGTTTTGTCTTTTCTGTTTTTCCTGACCTCGGCTCTGACTTCCCCTTGTTGTACTGTGTCATTTCCTGGTTCTGACCTCAGATTTTTTGACCTCCCGTTACTTATTCTGTAAGTAGTATATACAGCTCTGGCAAAAATGAAGCGACCACCACATCAAAACCCTGTCATGGGCAGCCCATTCTCCAGACCTGAACCCCATTGAAAACCTCTGTAAAGTAATCAAGAAGAAGATGGATAGTCACAAGCCATTAAACAAAGTAGAACTGCTTACATTTTTGTGCCAGTAGCAGTGAGAAAGACTGGTGGCAAGCATGTAAAGACGCATGAAAGCTGTTTTTAAAAATGATGGTTATTCCACAAAATATTGATTTCAGAACTCTTCCTGAGTTAAAACATTAGTTTTGTAGTTTCTAATTATTAACTTGTTTTTTGCATTATTTGAGGTCAGAAAGCACAGTTTTTTTTAATTTTGACCATTTTTCTTTGTCGGAAAAAAATACAAAATTTGTTGCTTGGAAATTCGGAGACATGTTGTCAGAAGTTTATAGACTAAAAGATCAATTTACATTTTACTCAAAAATATACTGTACCTATAAAGAGAAAAATCAGACAAACTGAACATTTGAAAGTGGTCTCTTAATTTTTGCCAGGGCTGTATGTTTACTAGCTGTTATTATAGTCTTTCTCTCAACGTCTGGGTCTAATATTTACTATAGTGACTCGTGTCACTTTACGATTCAGCGGTAAATCTTTTCTTTTTCCCACCTATGGAACTGTTACATACTTTGTGTGATCAGGTGGCAAATCTGACTCAGTTAGTCCAAGATTTGGCCTTGAAACAACACAAACTGGCATCCTCACATGCTCAGCTACAGGGCCAGATTTCTGGTACTCTTACTCCCCCTCAGAATCTCTCTCCTCAGACCTCTGTTATGACTTCTGGATCATCTGACATATATTTGAGCCACCCTGAACCTGTTAAAACACTCCCTGACAAATTTTCGGGCGAAAAAGATCAGTTCAGAATATTTAAAGAGCTTTGTAAATTATTGTTTACTTTGTGCCCCTGGTCATCAGGGAATGAGTCACAGCGGGTGGGAATTATAATGTCACTTTTGTGGGGGGGTCCCTCAGACCTGGGCATTTTCCTTACCCTCTCTTGCTCCTGAACGTCTTTCCGTGGATGCCTTTTTTTTACGCTTTAGAACAGATCTATGACGAACCTGACAGGGTCAAGGTGGAAGAGAGAAGGATCATGAACCTTACACAGGGGAACTGCACAGCAGAATACTATTGTACTGAGTTTCATCAGTAGTTTTCTGAGGTCCTGTGGAATGATGCAGCTATCAGATGCCAATTCCTCAGGGGTCTTTAATTTAAGAGTCTCTAAAGGACGCTCTGGCTCTACATGCTCCACCTGGTTGTTTGGTGGAGGCCATCACTCAGGCTATCCGCATGGATCGGAGGATGCGGGAGAGACGCGAGGTGCAACAAGAGTCTTGTCCAACTGGCCCGGTTCGTTCACCTGAGGTGTAACCTATGGAGGTTGTTGCTGCCAGCTCAAGGATTAAGGAGAGGAGACGTTGTCGGGCACTTGAACTTTGTCTCTATTGTGGCCAATCTGGACATTTCTTTAAGCATTTCTTGGCACGACCTGCAGAAAACAAGCCATCGGGAAACGCTTAAGTCTGGGTGATTGTCGAGGAGGTTACTCAGACTTACAGGTACCCTTTTGCTCCTCTGATAAAGTGTTGTTTAATGCTGAACTTCTTTTTCAAGATCAGTGTCTGTTCACATTTGTCTTTATTGACTGCAGATCTGCTGCTAAGTTCATTGATGCGGGACTTGTTCTGAAGTTAGGATTAGGGACAGTTAAGCTAGAAAGCCCTATTCAAATTGTGGCAGTTGATAGAACACCGTTGCTCAAAACTCTGGTTCGGTTAGTTACGGTGGCGTTCACACTCAAGGGGGGGTCTCTTCATACAGAATTAATCTCCTGTTATGTTTTGGCCAATTTATCTGCTGGAATTGTGTTAGGTATTCCTTGGTTGTGTATGCAGTGTCTGATTATTGACTGGAATCAGAAAGATATTGTCAAATGGGGTCCTTATTGTATTGAAAAATGTCTTAAACCTGTGCATGTTTGCTCCGTTAGTCTGGAGGGTCTTCCGGAATACTTGAAAGACTTCGGAGATGTCTGAGATATTACCTCCTCACCGCCCCTATGACGGTGCTATTAAGCTCATTCCTAGTGCCAAATTACCCAAGGCTCGCTTGCATAACTTGTCTGGCCCTGAGCGGTCAGCCATGAAAGTTTATATTAACAAAAGTTTACGAAAAGATCATATTCGCCCTTCCTCATCAATGGTAGCCGCCAGATAGTTTTTGTTTAAAAAAAAAGATGGAGGTCTTCGTCCCTGCCACGATTTCCGAGAATTAAACAGAATATCGGTTAAAATTACTTATCTACTTCCACTTATCCCCGATCTACATAATCAGCTTTCCGGGGCCAAATGGTTTTCCAAATTGGATCTCAGAGGGGCATATAATCTGATATGGATTTGTGAGGGTGATGAGTGGAAGACAGCATTTTTAACGTCTGAAGGTCTCTTTGAAATCTCTTCATGCCTTTTGGTCTAATGAATGCACTTAATCTGTAAGTAGTATTTATTTTTACTATTTGTTATTGTAGTCTTTCTCTCCACTAGGGTTGAGCATTCCGATACTGCAAATATCGGGTATCGGCCGATATTGGCTGTATCGGAATTCCGATTCCGAGTACCGATATTTTCGTCATATCGGATACCGGAATCGGGATTGTCACTGTCACTGTCAGTGTCCGTCGGTCGGGTCTGTCAGGAGTCAGCGGCACTTACCCGGCAGAAGATCTCCGGCGGTCACATCCCGGACTGCTTCATGGCCGCCATCCTCTTCTCCCCGGCGGTCACATGCAGTTTCTCGCGATAACTGCAGTGACTGCTGGGTAATCGCGGCCGTAAAGCAGTCCGATGACGTCACCGCCGGGGAAGCAGGTAATCAGCTGTGCTGCGTTGCGATGACAGGCTCTGCCTGTCATTGCGATGTAGCAGAGCTGGATCGTCTTGGGACCGTCGTTATGGACTGCGTCGGACAGGTGGTATACTGTTGGTTTGTTTTTTTCCTTTTTTTACAGGAGATCGATGGCGTCGCAGGAATGAGAGAGTAATAAAAAAAATGAAAACTGTGTTGTCTCTTTTATTTCATTAAAAGACTTTTTTCTTGCTGTGTCTTTTTTTTACACATTTAAAAACTTTGGGATTAATAATGGATCGGTGTCTTATTGACACCTCTCCATTATTAACCGGGCTTATTGTCACCGTGCAATCAACGGTGACATTAACCCCTTATTACCCCACTTGCCACCGCTACAGGGCAGTGGGAAGAGCGGGTAAAGTGCCACAATTGGCACATCTTTTGATGCGCCAAATGTGGGGCTGCTGTAGCCTGGTATTATCAGGCTGTTGAGGGCCAAAATCCATGGGCCTTGACAGTCTTTTAATACCAGGCCGCAGCAGTCTGCATTTTACTTGGCTGGTTAACAAAAATAGGGGGACCCCTACGCCGTTTTTTTTTTCGAGGGGATCCCCTATTTTTGTTAACCAGCCAAGCTAAGCAGACTGCTGTGGCCTGGTATTATCAGGCTTGCAAGGTCCATGGATATTGGATCCTTACCAGCCTGGAAAACCAGGCCTCAGTGGTCTGCTTCATCTGGCTGGTTAACAAAAATAGGGGGGACCCCACGCCAATTTTTTTCGAGGGGATCCCCTATTTTTGTTAATCAGCCAAGATATGCAGACTGCTGTGGCCTGGTATTATCAGGCTGGCAAGGTCCATGGATCTTGGCTCCTTAACAGCCTGAAAATCCAGGCCTCAGCGGTCTGCTTCATCTGGCTGGTTAACAAAAATAGGGGGGACCCACGCCAATTTTTTTCGAGGGGATCCCCTATTTTTGTTAATCAGCCAAGATATGCAGACTGCTGTGGCCTGGTATTATCAGGCTGGCAAGGTCCATGGATCTTGGCTCCTTAACAGCCTGAAAATCCAGGCCTCAGCGGTCTGCTTCATCTGGCTGGTTAACAAAAATAGGGGGGACCCCACGCCATTTTTTTTTCGAAGGGAACCCCTATTTTTGTTAATCAGTTCCCTCTGACGTCACTGATGGTGTCCCTGGCTGACCTGAAGTGAAAGTGGAAAGCAATCAATTAAGCTTTCCACTTCCTCTCCTGTCAGCCAGGAGAGGAGCTCATTCATTTGGGGGTTTACTGTGAGGCTGCAGCATTAGCTGCGGTCCCTGCAGTAAACATTAACCCTTTCTGAAGGATTACACCGTGGGACCTTACTGTGCATCGGATTGGTAAGAATAATTTTGCTTTATTATTTTATTTTTATTACAGGAAATGGTTTTAGCAGGTAAATAAAATATGGTCAAAAACTGTGTGATTATTTCATTAAACTTCTTTTTTATTAAAGTGTGTGTGCTTGATTTTTCTTTCATACAATAGGATTAATAATTGATAGTTGTCTAATTGACAGCTCTCAATTATTAACCTGGCTTAAAGTGACCTTTCAATTGCAAGGTCATTTTAACCCCTTATTAACCCATTCGCCACCGCTACAGGGCAATGGGAATAGACGGGCAAAGTGCCAGAAAGGGCAAATCTAATTAGAGATTTGCCCTTTCTGGGGTGTCTGGGGGCAGATGTTAAGTAGCCGGGGGGGGCCAAAAAAAATGGTCCCTCTCTGGGCTATTATTATCTGCCCCCACTCACTGGCTTTGTCTGTCTGGTTGCGAAAATAGGGCGGGAGCCCACGCATTTTTTTTCAGCAATTTTACACCTCATATATATATACATGTCATTGAATTTGTGACACATATATATATATATATATATTATATTTATATTTATAGTTCATACACTTCTACATAGTATAATAGCCGCTAATTCAATTGCCGGCTTTTGTGAAAATGCAGAACCCGACATGAAATGACACTTGGTGTACATAGGGTTAACCATGTCTTTTCATGTAGTTTGATATCTGATTTGCACAAACAATTACATGAGTGTAAGTGTGCAAAATTTCACACCTGTAGGGGTTAATTAAAGGTGTAAATTCGTAGCAAAAAAGTCAGTTTTTTTTACAACGAATTTACACCTTTAATTAACTCCTACAGGTGTGAAATTTTGCACACATAGACTGATGTAATTGTTTGTGCAAATCAGATAGCAAAGGACATTAAAAGACATGGTTAACCCTATGTACACCAAGTGACACTTGGTGTACATAGGGTTAACCATGTCTTTTCATGTCGTTTGCTATCTGATTTGCACAAACAATTACATCAGTCTATGTGTGCAAAATGTCACACCTGTAGGGGTTAATTAAAGGTGTAAATTCGTAGCAAAAAAGTCCGGTTTTTTTTTACAACGAATTTACACCTTTAATTAACCCCTACAGGTGTGAAATTTTGCACACATAAACTGATGTAATTGTTTGTGCAAATCAGATAGCAAACGACATGAAAAGACATGGTTAACCCTATGTACACCAAGTGTCATTTCATGTCGGGTGCTTCTGTCTTTTCACAGAAGCCGACTTTACCCGGCAATTGAATCAGAGGATATTTTACTATGTAGAAGTGTATAAACTATACATATATGTATATATATATGTCACAATGACATGTATATATATATATATATATATATATATGTATTCTATGTGTGTATATTTAGTGTTTACAAGGAAAGAAAGAGGTTTTTTTAGTTGCAATATTTTGTTCCCATAGACTTACATGGGACTTCCGGTATCGGTATCGGGTATCGCCGATATTTTAATGGTATCGGCGATACCATTCCGATTCCGATACTTTTGGATATCGGAAAGTATCGCTCAACTCTACTCTCCACTTCTGGGACTAATATTTACTATAGTGACTTGCATCACACTATCACTGTTATTCAAATGGTGTGTGTCACTGCTGTCTTGGGGAAAACCACTGTCAAGATTGTCTTCAAGCATATTTTGATACTGCATAATGGGTGCCTCCCTTTTTCAGATGGGGAGGTAACTGGCAAAATGTACTTTTGTATCATGGATAGAACACACTGGCACCAAAAGTCAGCACTATTTCGAAGCATAACTATACGGGTAACAATCATGTTGCAGATAGTGCTGCAAGAAGGCACACATGGGTCGTTCTCTTTCATGAGGTCCAACTCCACAGTGTGTTTGTGGTGGGATAACACTCAAGCTTTCTTCCTCCATCCTCTTGTGGCAACCATGGACAACAGAGTGGGAATCATTATCTCTTCATCTTCTAACTGGTGGGTGTCCATAACCTCTTCCTTCTCGTCCTTTTCATGGTCCTTCTCCATTTGTTCCTCCTCCATTTGTTCCACCCATGGCAAAAATTAGAGATATTGATATCCCTAAAGGCATCCTCCTCTGCTTCCTTGTCTTCCCCGGGACCACCACCCCCTCCTCACCCAGACTATTTAAAGTGTGGTCCAGCATTTAGATGACATTAATAGTGATGCTGATGACGGAATTGTCACCGGTAACCATCTTAGCAGCCATTTCGAAAACATGCAGAAGGGTGCAGAGGTCCTTCATCTGTGTCCGATATGCAAGTGTGAATTGCACCATGTCCGTACTGTGCTGTGCCAGGCTATGCAAAATGTCACACTGCACCAGGTCTCTGTGATACTGCCACAGTCACTGCAACATGTGCAGAGTTGAATTCCACAGTGTGGTCACTTCACATATCAATCGGTTAACCGGTAGTCCAAAAGATCTCTATACCAACTTAAGTGGAATGGTGAAAGTGAATACACAATGACAGTGTTTTCTACAGCAGCACATCCATGCTGGGATGGTGGTGTAGGAATTGCTGAACCATGAGGTTGAGGATGCGAGCCATGCAAAGCACGTGTGTAAGGTTGGCCCGGCGTAGGACCGCCACTAGGTTTGCACCGTTATCGCACATGACCTTCCCTGGCTACAGATCGTGTGTAGGCAGCCATTGCTCAACCTCGGCATGGATAGCTGTCCACAACTGTTGAACTGTATGACTGCGATCTCCAAGGCACATTAATTTAAAAGCTGCCTGATTGTGGTGAGCCGTGACTGCACAGTACAGAGGTGTGGGGGATTCCCTCTGCAGTGTTGTAACATCTGTTTCATTAAGGCAGAGGTTGAGTGCACAGGTGGAGGCCCTAAAGGAGGTGGAGGAGGCAGAATCACTGGAGGAAGTATTAGATACACAGGTTTGTTCTGCAAGCCCTGGGGATTCCAAAACTTGGTGTCTAGTGACACCTTGCTGTCTAGTGCTTTAAGTCTCCATCCCATGGTGTGTAGTAGTTTAGTTCTCCAACTCAAGCTGTTTAGTAGTTTAGTTCTCCAACCTTTGTTGTCTAGTAGTTTAATTCTCCATGTTCTGGTGTGTATTTGTTTAGTTCTATAACCCTAGCTGTTTAGTAGTTTAGTTCTCCAACCCCTGTATTCTAGTAGTTTAGTTCTCCATGTTCTGGTATGTATTTGTTTAGTTCTGTAATCATAGCTGTTTAGTAGTTTAGTTCTCCAACCCCTGTTGTCTATTAGTTTAGTTATCCATCGTATGGTGTGTAGTGGTTTAGTTCTACAACCCTAGCTGTTTAGTAGTTTAGCTCTCCAACCCTTGTTGTCTAGTAGTTTAATTATCCATCTTATGGTGTATAGTGGTTTATTTTTCCATCCTCAAGTGCCCTGCAAGCCTTGGGGATTGCAAAACTTCTGGAGCAGACCCTTTCACTCTTGCCCCTACAACCACCAGAGTCACCCCGTGCACAGTCATGTAGCTGTAATTCCCCTGTCCATGCTTGTTCGTCCAGGTGTTATTGTTGAAATGCACCCTGGCAGACATAGAATTTTTCAGGGAATGGGTGTTGTTGTATGCAAATTGTTGCTGTAGTGCAGGCACATCTTTCTTAGAGAAGTAATGGTGACTGGGCAACTGGTATTGGGGGGACTGCGACGGCCATAAGCTTTTGGAAACCGTCTGTATCCATAAGGCGGAAAGGCTGCATTTTCTTGGCCAACAGATTGGAATGGCCTTGCAATAATCACAGAGATCACAGGCCATGAGTGTTAGGGCTCGAGTTCCCGCTGCTGCACAAGGGGAGTCTCGAACCAGTCCCGCTGCGGTCCCCCATCCATCTCCGGCCACAGTGGAGCCTGCTCAGCAAAGACGTCGGTCCCAGCGTCTCACCCGATTTAATACTGTGCAGAGACTTGCTGCTGCCTCTTCAGGTTCTGCTATTGTAGCCACTACTGGTCAGCGACGAGCAGACGTCTTTAGGTCTAAGTCCTTTGTTGCTTCATCTGAGCATGCCCAGGGCAAGATCTCCCACTGGAGATCAGGGGTCACATGCTCAGATACAGCTGCCACTCCTATTGGTCCTTCAGGAAGGTCCTCCGGCTGTTGATGTTCTGAAGCAGCTTCCCATTGGTCTGTTGTGTTTTTGTAGCTGAGGAGAATAAGCAAAAACGGCAATACACCAGAGAGGCTGGATCCTATTGGATTGCAGTAACCTGAACTAACCACACAACTAGAGGTAGCCGTGGAGCGTTCCTACGTTGATCCTAGACGCCTCGTCACAGCCTGAGAGATAACTACACCTAAAGGCAGAAAGATGAAAGCTATCTGCCCGGAGCAGATCCCCAAAGAAAATAGGAAGCCCCCAAACATGTAAGAAGAAGCACGGACACAGACAGAAAATAGAATTTGCAAACGCTGGGGCCCAATCTGTCTAGACAGAAAAGTACAGGAAAGGATACTCACTGCAATCCAAAAAAAACGCTAAAAAATACCAATTGTTCTTATTGCAAAAACACCTGAGATCACACGATCTCTACCACCTAAATCAGATCTCTGGTGTAACAAACCTAAGCCGCAGCCACTGAAAAAACAGGAAAAAGCAAATGAACAAATAACAGTGGCTTCAGATAAACTGAGAGGAGCACAAGCCCCCGGAGGGGACCTGGCTGACCTCCACAGAAGTGCAGAGTACAATGCAAAAAGCAAGCACAAAAATAAAAGCAGAAAATATCTTATCTGATAGCAGAAAATGCAGGCAAGACTCAGCAAACTTCCAAATGAACCAGGAACCACAAATGAGACATGAACAATAGATCACCGGTGACAATCATGGGAGGGAACCTCCCTTATATCAGACCAGTCAGTGATCCCAGATTGCCATTCCTCGCTGAAAGGTTCAGTACTGTCTGTAACCACCAGAGGGAGCCTCTGCTCAGAAACCATCTCTAGCACATTCACAACATTGGTCCTTCCTGGAAGGTCTTTTTCTCGTGGCTGCTATAAAAGGCTGTCCTTACCGTACGGCCATGCGCTAGGATCAATTGCATTATGTGCTTTGCGCCAGTGTGATCATGCACACATGTAGTTAGGGCTCGGCTGAAATAAGCCCCTAGAATACCGGCACCTCCGGTGAGGAGATTTGAGTGCACGTGGTTAGGGCTTGGCTGAAATAAGCCCCTAGAATACCGGCTTCTCCGGTGAAGAGATTGCTTGATTGCGTTGCTGTCTACATGATCACGGACTGCTATCCGCACAGCAGTTATCTGTGTATCCCTGTGGTGTTAACAGGACACAGTACCTATCTCTGCGTCTTTACCTCAGCGACTCTGTGGTGTAACAGAGTTCGCTTATATCGCTATATAGCGCTGCGGCAGTCCCGCTAGCGGCTCTGTGGATTAACAGAGTTCGCACTATCTGCCACAGCGCGCTACGGCGTTTATTTTAGTGACTCTGCGGGATAACAGAGTTCGCTACTTACGCCATCTTACTAGCAGTAGGCTCTGCCTGCACGGTGGACCCCGGGCTGTGAACACACCTCTCTACATTATTTATTAGGTGCGTTCCACAGACCCTAACATAATCCTAGCGCCAGGGTCTGGCTAGTAAATTGCAGATGACCAGCGTTTACCGCAGTACATCCAGCAGCAGGAGGGTAGGTTGGCGGCTCTTGAGTGCACAACCTCAGCTGTGGATGTTACTGCAGTCGCTTTTCAGGCTGCTAGCGTGGCTGCAGCCAGTTTGTCCTCTGCCACCTCTGCCCCTACATTATCCCACCTCCCGCTTCCTGTCAAGTTTGCCGGTGACAGCAAGCAATGTCGGGGATTCATGAATCAGTGCTCTATACAGCTCGAGCTTCTGGCTGCACGTTTCCCCACAGATCGGGCACAAGTGGGTTTTGTAATGTCTCTACTCTCGGGCAGAGCGTTGGAGTGGGCAACGCCGCTGTGGGAGCTCGACGATCGTATGGTGCGGAGTGCTCCTCGTTTCCTGGAGGCTCTTAAAAAGGTCTTTTTAGGACCTCAGGTCACCCACGATATGGCGCTCCAACTGCTGGCATTGGCACAGGGTTCGTCATTGGTCAGTCAGTTTTCCGTCCAGTTTCGGACTCTGGCCTCAGAGCTAGACTGGTCGGATAAAGTTCTCATTCCAGTCTACTGGTGAGGACTGGCTGACCATGTTAAAGACGCTTTGGCTACCAGGGAGATTCCCGCCACACTGGAGAAGCTTATCTCCATATCTACCCGCATCGATCTCCGTTTTCACGAGCGGAGGTTGGAGCGGGCCCAGTGTAGGCAGAGGATTCGGTTGGCTCCCACCTTTGCCAAACCTCTCAAATCCCCCGATCTGGCGTCCGAACCCCAGAAGGCCACAGAGGTTCCTTGTACAGGACCTAAGTCTCGGGCCGTCCGAGTATCTGTGGTCTGTAACCTTTGTCAGCAGACAGGACACTATGCAAACAAATGTCCACAGCGATCGGGGAAGCGATCGCGTCTAGTGGCCCTGGGAGGAGGTTCACTATAGACAGCGGCATTTTCCTCGAAGATGACATTTAAAGGGACAGTCACTATAGACTCTTCCACACTTACAGTTGAGCTTTGTGTGGACTCAGGAGCAGAGGGGAATTTCATATCATCTACCTTTGCTCGTCGCCACGCAATACATCTGGTAGTGCTCGACAAACCAGTGACTGTCCGGGTAGTGAATGGGTTGACATTGCCCTCGCCAATTACACATCAGACTGTCCCTCTTACTTTGTCTGTACCCCTTCCCATCAGGAAATTATTTCCCTTCTCGTCCTTCCCGAGGGAATAGACAAAATCCTACTGGGAGTTCCCTGGCTCCGTTCCCACTCCCCTCATATTGAGTGGACCTCCGGTAGGATACTGGGTTGGAGTGTGTCATGTAAGGACAGATGTTTCAGGGAGTGCATTCAGGTTGCCACTACAGAGATACCCGCAGATCTTTCTCCTCTTCCCAAGTGCTATCAGTCATACGCAGACGTGTTATCTAAAAAGGCTGCGGAGACTCTGCGCCCCATCGTCCCTACGACTGTCCTATTGACCACTTGCCAGGAGCAGAACCTCCTCGGGGAAGGGTCTATCCCCTCTCTGTTCCTGAGACAGAGGCTATGTCTCAATATATCCAGGAGAATCTGAGGAGAATCTGGCAAGAGGGTTCATTAGGAAGTTGGTGTCACCAGCAGGAGCGGGGTTCTTCTTCGTGCATAAGAAGAGTAGAGAATTACGTCCGTGTATAGATTACAGAGGTCTTAACACCATCACCGTTAAGAATAAGTACCCGTTGCCCTGATCTCTGAGCTCTTTGATAGGCTCCAGGGAGCAAGGGTATTTACTAGTGTTGAGAGATACTGCTCGATATCTAAAAATATCGGATCGGAATGGTATCACCGATATCACTAAATATCGTCGATATCCGATTCCGATACCGGAAGTCCAATGTAAGTCTATGGGAACAAAATATCGCAACAAAAAAAAACTCTTTCTGTCGTTATAATCACAAAATATACACACATAGAATACATATATATATATATATATACATGTCATTGTGACATATATATATATATATACATATATTTATAGTTTATACACTTCTACATAGTAAAATAGACTCTGATTCAATTGCCGGGTAAAGCCGTGACTTACCCCATAGAAGTCGACGGGCTCGGTGCCGAGTACTCCCAAAACCTCTGGCTCTGTGCGACTCAACTTGGGCGTCACGAACAGGATTCTGTAGCTCGCTATAAGCGAGTCCTGTGTGCCTGAATTGAACTGTTTTTGTGCTTGAGAATTGCTAAAATCATCAGAGAATGTATTTGCCATTTTTCCGCCATATCTGCGTCACGACGAGGCACTGGTGAAGAAGAAGGGGGTGCTCTTCGTGGGTGTACACTCACTCAGTGGCGTGAAAACGATGGCCGACCACTCTAAATGGTACTGCAATGTAAGATCGTGCCCCACAGCTATGGAGTTCCGCCTCCTCATCCTCCTCAGTGTGCGGAAACTAACACGAAGGTCCCGCCTCACTACAAAAGAGGGGCCCTCTCCAGATGCCAATGACACATGTGACTTGGCAGAGATGGCTAATGGACACGAGCAGAAGTGTGAAGGGATGGAGCAGTCAGAGCTCTCCCCCCACGGAAGCGACCCGATCGCCACGGAACCACCATTGGGCACCCGGCCTGGAAAGCCTCCTACGCTGCAAGAAGCGGAGGATACCCTAAGAGGCCTGGCCCGGCACCGGAAGGAGGTCGCCAGGATGGAAGCCAGCTGGTGTGCCCTAAAACTAAACTTGGAGCGGCGCCAATCCCTCTTACCTGAAGTGTCTGTACCGGATGGTGAGGCACCCGTTCTAGTAGAGGAGTCCGTGCGGGCATCCCAGCCCTTGCAATGTGATCCGGTTGACGTTGTCGCAGTGGAGGCACCCGTTCCTGCCCAAAACTCTGCACCGGCAGCACCCCAGATCCCGCTGTCTGCCCCGTCGCTGAGACAGAAGAAGCGACACCCGTCCTCATGGAGGAAGCCGCGCAGGCACCAGAGGTCTACCTGTCTGTACCGGAGCCCCGACTGTCATCTGTTCCAGAGCCGGCTGCTTCCGCCACAGGTGAGCGCCGCCAGGACTGGGGGGCGCCAGGAAAGCTGCCGCAAACCGGACATGGTAAGCTGGCATTTGATGATGGAGACATGGAGCAGCTGGTGGAGAATTACAACCGGCGTCAGGAGGAAGAGTGGAGACGTTGGGAGCGGGAAGCAGAGCGACAAAGGGAGCAGCGAGAATCCCAAAAGCTTCGGCAACGTCACCTGGAGAAGGACCGGGCAGATAAGGACCGGATGAGAAAAGACAAAGGAACCCTGTGGGAGCCGCGGCGTAAGGGGGCAGTACGGAGCTTTAAATTGAAAGGTGGTTGGGGCTTCATCCAGGAGCCTGGACTTTATTTAGAAGTTTTTGTTACCCGGCGGGACGTGGAGGCTCACCTCCCAGAAGGACACCCGGGGAGGGACCTGTTGCCAGGAGACTTGGTAACTTACACCCGACACTGGGGTTACAATGGATGGTACGCCCTAAATGTCACCAGGTGCGACCCCTACTCCCCAGAGTGTCAGGAAACTGACATTCCCTACGAGCCTTCAGCCTCCCACATCCAGGCCTCTGCACAAGTGCCCACCCCACGCGTAAATCTCCCCAGCCTCCCTCAGTGGTCTCCTCAGCAGCCCCAGCTATGGACATGATAACTATAGCTGGCCCGTACCCGGCGCCTGTTAGGCCCCCTGGGGTTCGTTCAGTCCGTGACATAGGGTTCCAGACCCGGAGGGAGATGAAAGAGGTGGCCACACAGACACAGATAGCGGGTCACGACTTGACTGTACAGGCCACACGATGTCATCAGGTCCTGGTGGTCCTTGGTGTCTCGGATGTTTGGCAAGCATCAGAAGAGTACCAGGTGGTACCTGAAACACCCCTGCCAAAGAATTATAAATAACCCGGACAGGGTCCCTGTATGTAAATAGTTAAATTGTTGATGTACCCGGATGGGTGAATGTTCATAAAAAAAATTTTTTAATTTAATAAAAAACACAACACAGTTTTCATTACTTTTATTACAGTCTCATCCTGCGACGCCATCGATCTCCTGTAAAAAAATGAAAAAAAAAAAACAGCAGTATACCACCTGTCCGACGCAGTCCATAGTAACAAGTGTCCCACGACGATCCAGCTCTGCTACATCAGAATGACATCAGAGGCAGGCAGGCAGGCAGAGCCTGTCATCCCTGCGCAGCACAGCTGATTACCTGCTTCCCCGGCGGTGACGTCATCGGACTGGTTTACGGCCGGGATTAACCTGCAGTCACTGCAGTTATCGCGAAAAACTGCATGTGACCGCCAGGGAGAAGATAATGGCGGCCATCAAGCAGTCCAGGACGTGACCGCCGGAGATCTTCTGCCAGGTAAGTGCCGCTGACTCCTGACAGACCCGACCGACGGACACTCACAGTGACAGTGACAAATCCGATTCCGGTATCCGATATGACGAAAATATCGGTACTCGGAATCGAAAGCCCGATACAGCTAATATCGGCCGATACCCAATATTTGCAGTATTGTATCGCTCAACACTAGTATTTACTAAATTAGATCTGCGTGGTGCTTATAACCTGATTCGCATCCGTGAGGGGGACGAATGGAAGACGGCTTTTAATACCAGGGATGGGCATTATGAATACCTGGTGATGCCCTTCGGGCTCTGTAATGCCCCAGCCGTTTTCCAAGACTTTGTCAATGACATCTTCCGGGATATGCTTTCCACCTCTGTAGTAGTCTATCTGGATGATATTCTCATCTTTTCTCCAGATATTGACTCTCACCGGAGGGATGTCTGCAAAGTCTTCGACCTGTTACGGGTGAACTCCCTCTATGCAAAGTTGGAGAAATGCATGTTTGAGCAGGAGTCTTTACCTTTCCTGGGCTATATCATCTCCGCCCAGGGATTGGCTATGGATCCTGCCAAACTACAGGCTGTGATGGATTGGAAAGAACCCCATTCTCTTAAAGCGGTGCAGCGCTTTATGGGGTTCATTAATTAGTATCGCCAATTCATTCCCCACTTCTCCACTTTGGTAGCTCCCTTGGTAGCCCTCACCAAGAAGGGAGCCAATCCCAAATTGTGGTCAGAGGAGGTCTCCAAGGCCTTTACTTCAATTAAGTCCCATTTTGCTAGCGCTCCCATCTTACATCGCCCTGAGGTTGATAAGCCTTTTTTATTAGAGGTCGATGCCTCGTCCGTTGGTGCTGGAGCAGTCCTTTTTCAAAAGGATGCTCATGGTCGGAAACATCCTTGTTTCTTCTTTTCCAAGACCTTCACACCAGCGGAGAGGAATTATTCCATTGGGGATAGGGAGTTGCTAGCCATGAAGTTGGCCTTTTCCAAGTGGAGACATCTCCTGGAGGGGGCTCGCTTTCCCTTTCAAGTTTTCACTGACCACAAAAATTTGGTCTATTTACAGACCGCCCAGCTGCTAAATTCTCGTCAGGCCAGATGGTCCCTGTTCTTCTCCCGGTTCCATTTCACCCTCCATTTCCTCTCCGGCGAGAAGAACATTTGGGCCGATGCTCTTTCTCGCTCCGTGGTGTCCTCTGAGGAGGTGGAGGAGGAGCCTCGGTTGATTGTCCCCACAGAGAGCCTAAGAACTGTGGCCCCGGTTTCGCTTGAGTCTGTGCCTCCGGGCAAGACTTTTGTGCCCACCAATTTGCGACCGGAGGTACTCTCTTGGGCACATTCGTCCAGATTGGGGGGACAATTTGGGGCAAAAAGGACATCTGAGTTGCTGGCGAGGACATACTGGTGGCCACATATGGTCCGTGACGTCAGGGAATACGTTCAGGCGTGCGTCTTCTGCGCCAAGAATAAGTCCCCTCGACAACGGCCAGCTGGGCTACTTTTCCCTTTACCGGTGGCAGACAGGCCTTAGGAGATGGTCGGGATGGATTTTGTGGTGGGCTTACCCAAGTCTCGGGGCTGCACCATCATCTGGGTGATAACCGACCACTTCTCCAAAATGGTGCACTTGGTGCCCTTACCACGGTTACCGTCTGCACGGGCCTTGGCAGCATTATTTATTAGGCATATTTTCCGTTTACATGGAATGCCAGACAAAATCGTCAGTGATCGAGGTCCTCAATTTGCGTCTCGGTTCTGGTTGAGAGCTGTGTCGTCTACTCAGCATTGAGTTAAATCTCTACTCGGCATATCATCCCGAGACGAATGGGTTGGTAGAGAGGGCCAACCAGACCTTGGTCACATACTTGCGACATTTTGTCTCTGCCAGGCAGGATGACTGGGCATCCTTGCTACCGTGGGCTGAGTTCGCTCTAAATAATGCTGCGGCTGACTCCACCGGACAGATCTCATTCCTCCTGAACTACGGTCAGCATCGGCGGGTACCAGTGCCCATGCCCATGTCTTCCGCCGATTCCAGGGTGGCAGACTGGGCTGTGGAGGCACAGGACATTTGGGACGCACCCAGGATGCCATTCAGGCCTCCAAAGAGAGGATGAGGTCTTGGGCCGATGCATATCGGCGCCCCGCTGCTACTTTTGCTCCGGGTGACCTAGTGTGGCTCTCTGCCCGAAACATCAGGCTACATGTTGAGTCCACCAAGTTGGCACCTCGCTTTTTGGGTCCCTTTAAAGTTCTTGAGCAGGTGAACCCGGTGGTTTACCGCCTAGCCCTTCCGCCTCACCTTGGTATCACCGACACCTTTCACGTGTCCCTCCTGAAACCCGTGGCCATTTCCCGGTTTTCTGAGTCATCTGCCAGGACGTCGGGTTTATCTACTGACGATCATGAGGTGAACGCCATTGTTGGGTGCAAGGTGGTACGAGGCAAAAAATTTTATTTGGTGGATTGGAGGGGTTATGGGCCTGAGGATAGGTCCTGGGAGCCTGCCGAGCATGTTCACGCTCCACAGCTCATCGCTGCCTTTGAGCACAGCGAGGCCCAAAGAAGGGGGGCCCTAAGAGGGTGGGTAATGTTAGGGCTCGAGTTCCCACTGCTGCACAAGGGGAGTCTTGAACCAGTCCTGCTGCGGTCCCCCATCCATCTCCGGCCGCAGTGGAGCCTGCTCAGCAAAGACGTCGGTCCCAGCGTCTCGCCCGGTCTAATACTGTGCAGAGACTTGCTGCTGCCTCTTCAGGTTCTGCTATTGTGGCCACTACTGGTCAGCGGCGAGCAGACGTCTTTAGGTCTAAGTCCTTTCTTGCTTCATCTGAGTATGCCCAGGGCAAGATCTCCCATTGGAGATCTGGGGTCACATGCTCAGATACAGCTGCCACTCCTATTGGTCCTTCAGGAAGGTCCTCCGGCTGTTGATGTTCTGAAGCAGCTTCCTATTGGTCCTTCCTGGAAGGTCTTTTTCTCGTGGCTGCTATAAAAGGCTGTCCTTACCGCACGGCCGTGCGCTAGGATCAATTGCATTATGTGCTTTGCGCCAGTGTGATCAGGCACGCATGTGGTTAGGGCTCGGCTGAAATAAGCCCCTAGAATACCGGCTTCTCCGGTGAGGAGATTGCTTGATTGCGTTGCTGTCTGCATGATCACGGACTGCTATCCGCACAGCAGTTATCTGTGTATCCCAGTGGTGTTAACAGGACACAGTACCTATCTCTGCGTCTTTACCTCAGCGAGTCTGTGGTGTAACAGAGTTCGCTTATATCGCTTTATAGCGCTGCGGCATTCCAGCTAGCGGCTCTGTGGATTGACAGAGTTCGCACTATCTGCCACAGCGCGCTACGGCGTTTATTTTAGTGACTCTGCAGGATAACAGAGTTCGCTACTTACGCCATCTTACTAGCAGCAGGCTCTGCCTGCACGGTGGACCCCAGGCTGCGAACACACCTCTCTACATTATTTATTAGGTGCGTTCCGCTGACCCTAACAATGAGTCATACAGAAGCAAGCGCTGTGATCTTAGTAGTGAATAGCTCTCAGCTGGCCCCTATCGTCCAGACAATGAGACGATTGGGCCACGAATCATCCGAGAAGGTTGCAGGTGTTCACAATAATTAGTTCTCAGAAAAGTAATAGTGAGAGTACAGATTACAACACATGGAATATGTGTATATCCCTCTGTACGTTCACTGCTAACTCCAGCTCCAAATGGACTACAAAGTCAATGGACTACAAAGTGCATGTGCAGATGTGGCTTACATGTATCAATGAGGTTTTCAGTGACAAACCCAATGTATCAGTGACAGCAGAAGGTAAGGACATACATAAGACAACTAAAAGGCTGAAAGATTTACTGAACAGACGCACAAGGGTCTGGTGGAATCGTGCCTTTTTGATTAAGTATATTGAAAGAGGCTTTGTACCCAGAGGACTTAGAGTCCAGGTATTCCCTTCATTTAAGGTAGAGGATATAGATTTTTGCCAAAAATGGGAGGATTTGACAGGTAACTGTTCCAAGGGGTTCATGGAGCTTTTGGCGCAAATGAATAAGGAAACAATAGAAACTCTGGATACAGAGACTGAAATTATCCAAAATACATTAAAACAAGAACTATCTGATATTGAATTACAAATATCACAGTACACTGTGAAATAGATGTTGAATTTCAGAAGTGGGAAAAAGACATTTGTACTAACAAAACTGCCAAATTCCAGAGAGACATCAGTGATAAGGAATCAACATGATGTATAGATGGAATCAGAAATAATGCCGATCCAGCAATGTTTCCAGAATAAGATCTATATCCATGACATCATATACTTCCAGTGAGGAATCCTCCAAATCTAAGATAAAAACTTTGGAAAATTACAACATGTTCCCTAATAGAGACACACAAGTTGTTAAACTGAAAATTGTGCAACCTAATAAACAGGATAAAAGAAATAAAAACAACAATTTGGAGGTAATTAATTTGTCTGATCACATCCTAACACAAGCACAACTTGAGGTACTTTCCAGGGGCCTAACCTTCTCCCCCACTAAAGCTTTTGATGCTTTCACAGTTATAAAAGACCAATATTTATTTTTAAGAAAACTAATCCTCAAGAAATTATATACTAAAGGAACTGGTGACCAACACCACATTGATTGTGTGAAGGAGGCACTACAGGCCCTTGAGGAATTACTAAATGAACAAGACTCTTAGTATGCAGGTACGTTTTCACGGTCCATATGCCCACGTTCCACCCGTTTTCCGCCCTTGTCAGTCTGCCCCCCTGTTGACATCTTCACTAAGCTAGTAGTGGATGATTTTAGACAAATATCCAATAAACAAAGATTCGACAATCTTATGGCCCAGCAACGGACCACCTTGAGAGAATTGCAATCACTCAGTGATGTTGTCATCAAGCCGGCTGACAAGGGGGGAAATATAGTTGTATGGCCGCAGCATATGTATGAGAGTGAGGCATATAGACATTTAAAGGACAAAAAGACATATCTCAGGTTTCATTGAATGCATTCTAAGAAGAACTAGAAATAATCTTGTATCAGGCTTTTGAGAAGGGGATAATCCCCATAAAAGTTTTTGAAGGTTTACTGACAAAGTCTCCTAAGATACCAACAATATATTTCATACCAAAAATTCACAAAGATCCAGTAGAACCACCAGGTAATCCTATCGTGTCCGTTATGGGGGGCTTTGTCAACCTATTTGCAAATTTATAGATCACTACTTAAAGCCTTTGGTTGAATCGTTGCCCTCCTATGCACGGGACACAATGGATTTCCTGGCCAGTATTGATGGTATAACTTTAGATCAAGACATGTTACTTGTGACAGCTGATATTGAATCGCTGTACACATGCATTCGACATCAAGATGGTTTGGAGGCTTGTCGTTTCTTTCTGACAAATAGCAATTGGTATGGCCCTGTTTGTGATCTAATTCTGGAATTACTTCAATACATTTTGACTCACAATTTTTTTCAGCGAGTGTGAGCGAGCTGAGTGTGACCGGTGCGCAAGTGCGAACGGTGGTAAGAGTGACTTGAGATTCAGTGAAGAAGTATTTGGAAAACCTTTAATCAAATACCTGTGTGAATTGGTGTGAGTGGCTGAATTGTGGATTCCTGACTACCTTTCTACCTGTTCTATTTTTAGGGGGCTTTTTTAACCTATTTTTTCTCTCTAAAGGATTAATCTCTTATTTTACTATCTGTGTGTTTAAAGGTTAACTATATTGCATTTAAATCTTGGTGCAGCTATATTCACAAGGGGTTAATTAAGGGTGGGGGTTCATAATTAAGGGTTTATAAGGGCCAGCTGGTTGGGGCTCAAGTCTTTTTGGAAGTGCATTTGAGCAGCAGGGTCTTTTGCTATTAAAGGAGAAAAAAAAATCTCTTTTTAAATCTTCTGCTTCAGCGAGTGTGAGCGAGCTGAGTGTGACCGGTGCGCAAGTGCGAACGGTGGTAAGTGTGACTTGAGATTCAGTGACTTTGGATTCAGGGAGTTTCCAAGGGAGGATTTACTGAATTGCTGTTATATTTTATTAATACTTTTTATTTATTTTTACTTATCTTTGCTGTCTGGTGAAATCCCCATTAGGAATTTGCTCCACTATTGATAATGCCATCCAGTGTACATCTTGCCACATGTATGCAGTCCTTGAACAGCCGGTCGAGGGTGCATACTGCTGTGCGAGATGTGAGCACGTTGTGCATTTGGAAGCCCAAATACTGGATCAAAATGTGCAGCTGGCAACACTGAGATCCATAGACAATATGGAAAGGAGTCTCCTGCTCACTGAGCAGACGCTCAATGGGATAGATGGGGGGGATGCTAAGATGGAGCTGCAGGACACTGAAGTAGCAAGCTGGGTGACAGTTAGAAGGCGGGGTAGAGGGAAGAGCGCCCGGGAGGCTAGTCCTGATCTGGCACACCCCAATAAGTTTGCAAAGTTGGCAGATGAGGGGGGTGTCAGTACAGGGGTAGCACTGCTGCAGCCAGGCACGTCCTCTGAAAGCCAGAGGAGTGTCTGCTCCAGTATGGGGGGAATTAGGAGTGCAGGTCAGGCCAGACAGGTGCTGGTAGTGGGGGACTCAATTATTAGGGGAACAGATAGGGCAATCTGTCACAAAGACAGGGATCGTCGAACAGTGAGCTGCCTACCTGGTGCTCGAGTCCGACATATCGCTGATCGGGTTGACAGATTACTGGGAGGGGCTGATGAGAACCCAGCAGTCATGGTTTCACATTGGCACAAATGACAAAGTTAGAGGTAGGTGGAAGGTCCTTAAAGACGATTTCACGGAATTAGGCTGCAAGCTTAAAGCAAGGACCTCCAACGTGGTATTTTCTGAAATACTGGCTGTACCACATGCCACACCAGAGAGGCAACGGGAGATTAGGGAGGTTAATAAGTGGCTCAAGAATTGGTGTAGGAAGGAGGGGTTTGGGTTCCTGTAGAACTGGGCCGACTTCTCAGTTGGCTACAGGTTCTATGCTAGGGACGGGCTGCACCTTAATGGGGAGGGTGCAGCTGTGTGGGGGAGAAAATGGCTAGAAGGTTGGAGGAGTCTTTAAACTAGGGACTAGGGGGGAGGGTATTCATTTTATAGGAGGGGAAGGCAGTGCAGATAGAGACCTGGGCACAAATAATGAAATTGGGGGTGGGGGTGGCATGGGGGGTGGGGTAAGAACAGTTAATAATTTAGGAAAGAATAGAGGTACAGAGAGATACATAAAGTGCATGTATACTAATGCCAGAAGCCTCACCAACAAAATGGCGGAATTAGAATTAATTTTGTTCGAACATAATTATGACATGGTGGGGATATCTGAGACATGGCTGGATGAGAGCCACGACTGGGCGGTTAATTTACAGGGCTATAGTCTGTTTAGGAATGACCGTAAAAATAAGCGAGGTGGGGTGTGTATGTAAAATCATCCTTAAAACCCATCCTGGTGATATCTGTGAATCTAATGAAGATGTAGAGTCTCTGTGGGTGGAGATTAGGGGAAGGGGGAAAAATAATAAATTACTGATAGGGGTTTGTTATAAGTCTCCTAAAATAATGGAAGCAACAGAGAATATCCTCGTAAAGCAAATAGATGAAGCAGCGACTCAAGGAGAAGTCATTATTATGGGGGACTTCAACTACCTGAAATACATTGGGGAACAGAAACCTGCAGTTTTAGCAAAGGTAATAAGTTTTTGGCAACTATGAGAGACAATTACCTTTCACAACTAGTTCAGGACCCAACAAGAGGGGGCACTGCTAGACCTAATATTAACCAACTGGCCAGACCACATATCAAATATAGGGCTGGGGGCCACTTAGGTAATAGTGATCACAAAATAATAAGCTTTCATGTATCCTTTAACCCCTTCACCCCCAAGGGTGGTTTGCACGTTAATGACCGGGCCAATTTTTACAATTCTGACCACTGTCTCTTTATGAGGTTATTACTCTGGAACGCTTCAACGGATCTTCGCGATTCTGAGATTGTTTTCTCGTGACATATTGTACTTCACGTTAGAAGTAAAATTTCTTCGATATAACTTGCGTTTATTTTTGAAAAAAACGCAAATATGGCGAAAATTTTTAAAATTTTGCAATTTTCAAACTTTGAATTTTTATT
Organism: Oophaga sylvatica; assembly: GCA_033576555.1. Classification (NCBI taxonomy): domain Eukaryota; kingdom Metazoa; phylum Chordata; class Amphibia; order Anura; family Dendrobatidae; genus Oophaga; species Oophaga sylvatica. The sequence continues at coordinate 314,997,789 of JARQOD010000005.1, read as the reverse complement.
CCCTTAAAACAGAGAAATATGTCACATAAAATAGTTAAGAAATAACATTTCCCACATGTCTACTTTACATCAGCACAATTTTGGAACCAAAATTTTTTTTTGTTAGGAAGTTATAAGGGTTAAAGTTGACCAGCGATTTCTCATTTTTACAACAAAATTTACAAAGCCATTTTCTTTAGGGACCACCTCTCATTTGAAGTCACTTTGAGGGGTCTATATGGCAGAAAATACCCAAAAGTGACACCATTCTAAAAACTGCACCCCTCAAGGTACTCAAAACCACATTCAAGAAGATTATTAACCCTTCAGGTGCTTCACAGGAACTAAAGCAACGTGGAAGGAAAAAATGAATATTTAACTTTTTAGCCACAAAAATGATCTTTTACAAACTTTTTTTTTATTTTGACAAGGGTAAAAGGAGAAAATGGACAGATAAGGTTGTTATGCAATTTCTCCTGAGTACGCCAATACCCAATATGTGGGGGAAAACCACTGTTTGGGCACACGGCAGAGCTCGTAAGGGAAGGAGCGCCGTTTACTTTTTCAAACTAAAATTGGCTGGAATTGAGATTGGACGCCATGTCGTGTTTGGAGAGCCCCTGATGCGCCTAAACAGTGGAAACCCCCAAAGTGACACCATTTTGGAAACTAGACCCCTAAGGTACTTATCTAGATCTGTTGTGAGCACTTTAAACCCCCAAGTGTATCACAAAAGCTTATAATGCCTGGGTGTGAAAAAAAAAAAAAACAATTTTCCACAAAAATGATTTTTTAGTCCCAAATTTTTGAATTTTCCCAAGGAAATTGGACCCCAAAAGTTGTTGTCCAATTTGTCCTGAGTACGCTGATACCCATATGTGGGGGGGGGAAACTGTTTGGGTGCACGGCAGGGCTTGGAAAGGAAGTAGTAACGTTTTGGAATGCAGACGTTGATGGGGGTCATGTTCCGTTTGCAGTGCCCCAGATGAGCCTAAATAGTGGAAACCCCCCACAAGTGACCCCATTTTGGAAACTAGACCCCCTAAGGAACTTATCTAGATCTTTGGTGAGCACTTTGAACCCCCAAGTGCTTCACACAAGTTTATAATGCCCGGGCATGAAAATAAAAAATCCTATTTTTTTCCCACAAAAATTATCTTTTAGTCACTAATTTTTTATTTTCCCAAGGGTAACAGGAGAAATTGGACCACGTATGTTGTTGTCCAATTTGTCCTGAGTACGCTGATACCCCATATGTGGGGGGGAACCACTGTTTGGGCTCACGGCAGAGCTCGGAATGGAAGGAGCACCATTTGACTTTTTCCAACCAAAATTGGCTGGAATTGAGATTGGATGCCATGTTGCATTTGGAGAGCCCCTGATGTGCCTAAACAGTGGAAACCCCCCACAAATGACCCCATTTGGGAAACTAGACCCCCTAAGGAACTTTTCTAGATCTTTGGTGAGCAATTTGAACCCCAAGTGCTTCACACAAGTTTATAATGTAGAGCCGTAAAATTTAAAAATCATATTTTTTCCACAAAAATGATCTTTTCACCCCAATTTTTATTTTTCCAAGGGTAACAAGACTCTTGTGCAATTTGTCCTGAGTGCGCTGATACCCATATGTGGGGGTAAACCACTGTTTGGGTGCATGGCAGAGTTTGGAAGGGAAGGAGCGCCGTCTGACTTTTTCAACGCAGAATTGGCTGGACGCCATGTCTGTTTGGAGAGCTCCTGATCTGCCTAAACAGTGGAAACCCCCATAAATGACACCATTTTGGAAACTAGACCCCTCAAGGAACTTATCTAGATGTGTGGTGAGAACTTTTAACCCCCAGGTGTTTCACTAAAGTTTATAACGTACAGCCGTAAAATAAAAAATCCTTTTTTTTTTTACAAAAATGATTTTTTTCGCCCCTAATATTTTATTTTCACAAGGGTAACAGAAGAAATTGGAACCCAAAAGTTGTTGTCCAATTTGTCCTGAGTACGCTGATACCCAATATGTGGGAGAAAACTACTGTATGGGCGCAAGTCAGGGCTCGGAAGGGAAGTAGTAACGTTTTGGATTGCAGACTTTGATGGAATGGTCTGGGGGCGTCATGTCGCATTTGGAGAGCCCTGATGCGACTAAACAGTGGAAACCCCCCACAAGTGACCCCATTTTGGAAAATAGACCCCACAAGGAACTTGTCTAGATGTGTGGTGAGCACTTTGAACCCGAAGTGCTTCACAGAAGTTTATAACGTACAGCCGTAAAATAAAAAATCTTTTTTTTTTTGCAAAAATGATTTTTTTGCCCCAATATTTTATTTTTACAAGGGTAACAGGAGAAATTGGACCCCAAAAGTTGTTGTCCAATTTGTCCTGAGTACGCTGATACCCAATATGTGGGAGAAAACTACTGTATGGGCGCACGTCAGGGCTATGAAGGGAAGTAGTGACGTTTTGGATTGCAGACTTTGATGGAATGGTCTGGGGGCGTCATGTCGCATTTGGAGAGCCCCTGATGCGCCTAAACAGTGGAAACCCCCCACAAGTGACCCCATTTTGGAAAATAGACCCCACAAGGAACTTGTCTAGATATGTGGTGAGCACTTTGAACCCCGAAGTGCTTCACAGAAGTTTATAACGCACAGCCGTAAAAATAAAAAATCTTTTTTTTTTTGCAAAAATGATTTTTTTTGCCCCAATATTTTATTTTTACAAGGGTAACAGGAGAAATTGGACCCCAAAAGTTGTTGTCCAATTTGTCCTGAGTACGCTGATATCCAATATGTGGGAGAAAACTACTGTATGGGTACACGTTGGGGCTCGGAAGGGAAGTAGTGACGTTTTGGATTGCAGACTTTGATGGAATGGTCTGGGGGCGTCATGTCGCATTTGGAGAGCCCCTGATGCGCCTAAACAGTGGAAATCCCCAACAAGTGACCCCATTTTGGAAAATAGACCCCACAAGGAACTAACCTAGATGTGTGGTGAGCACTATGAAGCCCCAAGTGCTTCACAGAAGTTTATAATGTACAGCCGTTAAAAACAAAAAAATAATTTTTTTTGTACAAAAATGATATTTTCGCCCCCAGTTTTTTATTTTCCCAAGGGTAACAGAAGAAATAGGACAAACTGCACAATAACTCTTGGGGTCCAGAGTACGCTGATACCCCATATGTGGGGATAAACTACTGTTTGGACGCATGGCAGAGCTGAGAAGTGAAGGAGCACCGTTTGACTTTTTCAACGCAGAATTGGCTGGAATTGAGATCAGACGCCATGTCACATTTGGAGAGCCCCTGATGTGCCTAAACAGCGGAAACCCCCCAATTCTAACTCCAACCCTAACCCCAACACACCCCTAACCCTAGTCCCAACCCTAACCACAAACCTAACCCTAACACACCCCTAATCCCAACCCTAACCCTAATCCTAACTTTAGCGCCAACCCTAACCCTAACTTTAGCCGCAACCCTAACCCTAACCCTAATGGGAAAATGGAAATAAATACTTTTTTTTAATTTTATTATTTTTCCCTTACTAAGGGGGTGATAAAGGGGGGTTTGATTTACTATTTATAGCGGGTTTTTATGATTGGCAGCTGTCACGCTAAAAGACGCTTTTTATTGCAAAAATAGTTTTTGCATCATCACATTTTGAGAGCTATAATTTTTGCATATTTTGGCCCACAGAGTCATGTGAGGTCTTATTTTTTGCGGGATGAGTTGACGTTTTTATTGGTACCATATTTGAGCACGTGACGTTTTTTGATCGCTTTTTATTTCAATTTTTGGGAGGTTAGAATGAACAAAAATCAGCAATTCATGAATTTCTTTTGGGGGAGGCGTTTATACCGTTCCACGTGTGGTAAAATTGATAAAGCAGTTTTATTCTTCGGGTCAGTACGATTATGGCGATACCTCATTTATATCATTTTTTCATGTTTTGGCGCTTTTATAGAATAAAAACAATTTTATATAAAAAATAATTATTTTTGCATCGCTTTATTCTGCGAGCTATAACTTTTTTATTTTTTCACTGATGATGCTGTATGACAGCTCGTTTTTTGCGGGACAAGATGACGTTTTCAGCGGTACCATGTTTTTTTTATCGGTCTTTTTGATCGCGTGTTATTCCACTTTTTGTTCGGTGGTATGATGATAAAGCATTGATTTTTTGCTTCGTTTTTTTTTTTTTTTTTTTTAAGGGGTTCACTAAAAGGGTTAACTAGTGGGACAATTTTATAGGGGGGGTCGTTACGGACGCGGCGATACCAAATATGTGTACTTTTATTGCTTTGTTTATTTCATTTACAGGAAGAAGTGAATTTATTGGGGAATATATTTTTTTTTTTATTTATTTTGGATTTTTTTTTAAACATGTTTATTTTTATTTTTTTAACTTTTTTACTTTGTCCCAGGGTGGGACATCACTGTATTTTGTCAGATCGCTGGTGTGACAGTGTGCACAGCACTCTGTCACACCAGCGATCGCTCAGGCAGTGCAGCAGGCTTCTCAGTGCCTGCTCTCAGCAGGCACTGAGGAAGCCGCCTCCCTCCAGGACCCCGGCGCCATCTTGGATCCGGGTCCTGGGAGGGAGGAAGCCCTCAGAACAGCGCGATCACATCGCGCTGCTCTGAGGGTCTCAGGGGGGCGCGCAGGGAGCCCCCACCCTGCGCGATCCTCCCCTGTGCCCCCAGTACACCGCGATCATGTTTGATCGCGGTGTGCAAGGGGTTAATGTGCCGGGAGCGGTCCGTGACCGCTCCTGACACACAGTCATGGGTGTCAGCTGTGATAATCAGCTGACACTCGGCCGCGATCGGCTGCGCTCCCCCCGGGAGCGCGTCCGATCGCACGAGACGTACTATCCCGTCCATGGTCATACGGGCCAGGTACCATGGACGGGATAGTACGTCCGATGGCAGTAAGGGGTTAATAAGATGTGTAGTCGAGGGGTTACAAGGACACTAAACTTCAGGAAGGCAAATTTCCAACGGATGAGAGATGATCTTAGTGCAATAAACTGGGACGATATCCTGAGACATAAAAATACACAAAGAAAATGGGAGACGTTTATTAGCATCCTGAATAGGACCTGTGCACAGTATATACCCTATGGGAATAAACATGCTAGAATTAGGAGGAAAGCACTATGGCTAAATAGAGCTGTAAGGGGCGCAATAAGTGACAAAAAGAAAGCGTTTAGGGAACTAACGCAAGTACGTAGTGATGAGGCATTAAATAAATACAGAAGACTGAATAAATTCTGTAAAAAGCAAATCAAGACAGCAAAGATTGAGGCAGAGAGAGACTCATTGCCAGAGAAAGTAAAAATAATCCCAAAATATTCTTTAACTACATAAATAGCAAGAAACTAAAAAATGATAGTGTTGGCCCCCTTAAAAATAGTCTGGGTGAAATGGTGGATGAGGATGAGGAAAAAGCCAATATGCTAAATGACTTTTTTTCAACTGTATTTACACAAGAAAATCCCATGACAGATAACATGATCAGTGATAAAAAAAATTCTCCATTAAATGTCACCTGCTTAACACAGCAGGAAGTACGGCGGCATCTAAAAATCACTAAAATTGACAAATCCCTGGGCCCGGATGGGTTACACCCCGGAGTACTGCAGGAATTAAGTACAGTTATAGATAGACCTTTATTTTTAATCTTTAAAAATTCCATAATAACGGGGTCTGTACCAAAGGACTGGCGTATAGCAAATGTGGTGTCAATATTCAAAAGGGGGCAAAAACTGAACCTGGAAATTATAGGCCAGTGAGCTTAACATCTACTGTGGGTAAAATCCTGGAGGGTTTTTTAAGGGATACTATATTGGAGTATCTGAGGCTGAATAACCTAATGACACAGTATCAGCATGGGTTTACGAGGGACCGTTCTTGTCAGACTAATCTGATAAGCTTTTATGAAGGGGTAAGTTCCGGTCTGGGACCAAGGGAACGCAGTGGACGTGGTGTACATGGACTTCTCAAAAGCTTTTGATACGGTGCCACACAAAATGTTGATACATAAAATGAGAACAATGGGGATAGGGGAAAATATGTGTAAGTGGGTTAAGAACTGGCTCATGGATAGGAAACAAAGGGTGATTATTAATGGAGCACACTCGGACTGGGTCACGGTTAGCAGTGGGGTACCACAGGGGTCAGTATTGGGGCCGCTTCTCTTTAACATATTTATTAATGACCTTGTAGGGGGCATACAGAGTACAGTCATGGCCAAAAGTTTTGAGAATGACACAAATATTAATTTTTACAAAGTCTACTGCTTCACTTTTTCTAATGGCAATTTGCATATACTCCAGAATGTTATAACGAGTGATCAGCTTAACAGCAATTACTTGCAAAGTCAATATTTGGCTAGAAAATGAACTTTATCCCCCAAAACACATTTCAACATCATTGCAGCCCTGCCTTAAAAGGAACAGCTAACCTCTTTTCAGTGATTGCTCCATTAACACAGGTGTGGGTGTTGATGAGGACATGGCTGGAGATCAATCTGTCATGATTAAGTAAGAATGACACCACTGGACACTTTAAAAGGAGGCTGGTGCTTGGCATCATTGTTTCTCTTCTGTTAACCATGGTTATCTCTAAAGAAACACGTGCAGACATCATTGCAATGCACAAAAATGGCCTAACAGGGAAGAGTATCGCAGCTAGAAAGATTGCACCTCAGTCAACAATCTATTGCATCATCAAGAACTTCAAGGAGAGAGGTTCCATTGTTGCCAAAAAGGCTTCAGGGCGCCAAAGAAAGACCAGCAAGTGCCAGGACCGTCTCTTAAAAGTGTTTCAGCTGCGGGATCGGGCTACCAGCAGTGCAGAGCTTGCTCAGGAATGGCAGCAGGCAGGTGTGAGTGCATCTGCACGCACTGTGAGGCGGAGACTCTTGGAGCAAGACCTGGTCTCCAGGAGGGCAACAAAGAAGCCACTTCTCTCCAGAAAAAACATCATGGACAGACTGATATTCTGCAAAAGGTACAGGCAGTGGACTGCTGAGGACTGGGGTAAAGTTATTTTCTCTGATGAATCCCCTTTTCGATTGTTTGGGACATCAGGAAAACGCCTCATTCGGAGAAGACAAGGTGAGCGCTACCACCAGTCTTGTCTCATGCCAACTGTTAAGCATCCTGAAACCATTCATGTGTGGGGTTGCTTCTCAGCCAAGGGAATCAGCTCTCTCACAGTCTTGACTTAAAAACACAGCCATGAATAAAGAATGGTACCAGAATGTCCTCCAAGAGCAACTTCTACCAACCCTCCAAGAGCAGTTTGGCCATCAACAATGCCTTTTCCAGCATGATGGAGCACCTTGCCATAAAGCAAAGGTGATAACTAAATGGCTCAGGGAACAAAACATAGAGATTTTGGGTCCATGGCCTGGAAACTCCCCAGATCTTAATCCCATTGAGAACTTGTGGTCAATCATCAAGAGACGGGTGGACAAACAAAAATCTAAAAATTCTGACAAAATGAAAGCATTGATTGTGCAAGAATGGACTGCTATCAGTCAGGATTTGGTCCAGAAGTTGATTGAGAGCATGCCAGGGAGAGTTGCAGAGGTCCTGAAGAAGAAGGGTCAACACTGCAAATATTGACTTGCTGCATTAACTCATTCTAACTGTCAATATAAGCTTTTGTTACTCATATGTTTGCAATTATTATATTTCTGTCTGTGATAAAAACATCTGTCAAACACACATAAAAACCAGAGGGCAGCAGATCATGTGAAAATATAATATTTGTGTCATTCTCAAAACTTTTGGCCATGACTGTAGTATTTCAATATTTGCAGATGACACTAAACTCTGCAGGGTAATAAATACAGAGGAGGACAATTTTATATTACAGGAGGATTTATGTAAACTAGAAGCTTGGGCTGATAAATGGCAAATGAGCTTTAATGGGGATAAATGTAAGGTCATGCACTTGGGTAGAACAAACAACATGTATAATTATGTGCTTAATTGTAAAACACTGGGCAAAACTGTCACTGAAAAAGACCTGGGTGTATGGGTGGACGACAAACTCACATTTAGTGGCCAGTATCAGGCAGCTGCTGCAAAGGCAAATAAAATAATGGGATGCATTAAAAGAGGCATAGATGCTCATGAGGAGAACATAATTTTACCTCTATACAAGTCACTGGTGGACCACACTTAGAATACTGTGTACAGTTCTGGTCTCCGGTGTATAAGAAAGACATAGCTGAACTGGAGCAGGTGCAGAGAAGAGCGACCAAGGTTATTAGAGAGCTGGGGGGTCTGCAATACCAGGACAGGTTATTACACTTGGGGTTATTTAGTTTGGAAAAACGAAGACTTAGGGGTGATCTTATTACAATGTATAAATATATGAGGGGACAGTACAAAGACCTTTCTAATGATCTTTTTACTCTTAGACCTGTGAAGGGGACAAGGGGGCATCCTCTACGTCTGGAGGAAAGAAGGTTTAGTCATAATCACAGACGCAGATTCTTTACTGTAAGAGCAGTGAGACTATGGAACTCTCTGCCGTCTAATGTTGTAATGAGTGATTCCTTACTAAAATTTAAGAAGGGACTGGATGCCTTTCTTGAAAAGTAAATATTACAGGCTATATTCATAGTTTCCTAGATACAGCGTTGATCCAGGGAGCTAGTCTGATTGCCGTATGTGGAGTCGGGAAGGAATTTTTTCCCCAATGTGAAGCTTACTGTTTGCCACTTGGGTTTTTTTTGCCTTCCTCTGGATCAACATGTTAGGGCAGGTTAGGATAGGATCTGGGTTGAACTAGATGGACTTAAAGTCTTCCTTCAACCTTAATAACTATGTTACTGTGTCACTATGAACATCTACAATTACAGACTGATGAAACACTTCAACAAGCACAATGGTATCATTATAATAATGTAAAAAATATTATTATCAATGTGATATATAGAAACATTGTGATACCATATCTAGGACAAATGTATAGGACTAGTCATATATATAAATACAGCAAACACACAAACACATGACCAAAAAGTCCAAAAGTATGATATAAAAAAATATATTTTTATTAATGAGTTGAAAAATCTACACAGGTGAGGATACTCAAGTACTCACTGTCCCCAATTACAAATTTAAACACAGATATGGAGAAAAAACAGATAGTGAAGGGATGAGATATTGTTAATTGCCAATCATGTTCGCTGTGTGTACCTGGAAACTTGGTCCCCAATGCCCGTTTCGGTTAAAATATCCTTTCTCAGGGGGCATGGATTGCTAGGTCAAATGTTCCTGGATATATATCCGGCTCATCCAACCACATGGTCAGCATGGGCCAATCAGGATGGCGTGGCGGCGCATTCTCATCATCCCCATGGCCGCTCGCATCAGTGCGTCACCCCATCAGACAAGCCTGGTCACGTGGGACGGCCGGCACCTGGCCATTACCACGCAACCCGACAAGCCTGAAGAGACAGGAAAACGCGCAGAGGAGACAGCCTGGAGATAGTGCGCATGTGCACACATCCCATAAGCAGCCACAAATAAAAGTGAGTCCAAGTTAACTATTAATGCAATTTAGCATGACCTTTAGGATCTACAAATCACTAGGGGCATAAAAGAACTGAGCACACAGATAATGTACAACGATAGATATAAATAGTAATAAGCCTATTTGCCATGCAAAACACATACCAATATTGCACCAAATGTAAAAAAAACATGTAAAAAACGTAAAATACAAGATGAATAATACAGCAAATGTTAACAAATAATGCAGCAGAAAAGATCAATATTCCTTGCATTGATCTATTCAACATTGAATTTCATCCATATCGAAGATATTCAAATTCACAAAGATGCAATGAAGGGATTTGGCCACGCCAAAAAGATCAAACCACGGGACACACAGAGGTCATACATACTGTAGATGTTAAAACTGTTAGTCACTGAAATAAGGGACACAGACAATGATAAGTAGCTGTTAAAACACAACAAAAATTAAAAGCCAATAAAATAATCAGCAGGCAGGGCGGCAAGGACAAAGAAATAAGAGGTTTTATTCAAACGAGGTAGATTATGTTGAATATTTTCAATATTTTTTCATAGAAAAGAGTCAAATCCATGTGATTCATTTAGGCCATAGGGGGACATTGTCCCCAAAATGGTAATCCATCTACACTTCTTTTGAGCCAAAAGGCGTTTAACATCACCACCCCTGATCCCACATTGAACATGCTGGATACCTCTAACCATGAAGGATTTAGGATTACATTTATGAAATAGTTTATAGTGCCTAGGTATGGTGTTTAAAGTTGATAGATTCGTAACAGTGGCTGCAGCTAAAATATCCTGCACATGTTCTCTTGTACGTGTTTTGAGTTGGCGCGATGTTAAGCCAATATATATTTTTTGACAGCCACAAGTAGCATAGTATATCCCTTGTGCAGTAGCACAGGTTATATACTGTTTGATGGAAAAAGCCTGGGCACCATCAGTCGTAGTAAAGGTAGAGGTCCGCATGATGTTCCTGCAGGCTATACAATTCCCACAAGAAAAACATCCCTGTGGTAGACCACAGGAATTAAAGGGGTTTTTAGTAATTAGGGCATAGTGGCTATGAACCAGAAAATCAGCCAAATTGTCTCTTTCTTCTATCATTCTGTTGAGGATGTAATAATGCAACACAGCTTCTCTTGGCTCTCATACAGCCATGTTTGATGCATCTGTTACTGTACCCACGCATCTGAAATATCTCTTTGAGATCAGCAGCCTGATGCTCAAACTTTTCTTCCGAAGAGCAAACATGCCTCATCCTCAAAAATTGGCCCACTGGGATGGCCCTAATTGTGGCATGGGGATGGCACGAGTCTGCATGTAACAGTGAGTTGACCGAGATGGGCTTTCAATATACATCAGTCTGTAATTGACCAAAAAGTCCAAAAGTATGATATAAAAAATATATTTTTATTAATGAGTTGAAAAATCTACACAGGTGAGGATACTAAGTGCACAGTTGTATACAAGGAACGCTGGAGTACTGCTCCCACATATCATTAAATTATCATACAATTATAAAGATAATATTCCCCCATTTATATACAAAAGACCTGGCAGTTCTAATCACAAAGCAAGTGGATAACATCATACAAATGCATCAAATAGTAAAATATACCCCAGATAATCACAGTGATTAATCGGATAAACATACCACTGTGTGAAGAGAAAAGCCACCCAGGAGGTCAGCGATATCAATGAAGGGGGGAGAAAAGCAGGGAAGCAGGACTCCACGCGTCACCCCGACGCGCGTTTCGGCGCAAGCCTTCGTCAGGGGGCGTTGAACGATAAGTGAGGTGAGTATAAAAACACAGGCTGGGCCAATCAGAGCAGGTCATTATGAATATTAACTAACTCATATCACATGAGTATGTGTGCTTACTAATCGAAAGAACCGGAACTGACATACAAGGAACCGGAAATGACGATGTTGTCATGGTAACAATCGTAATCACAGTATTCACCCGATCAACCCAGGACACATCGCGAGAGCGAATCATCATGATGCGTCTACCAGGGAAAGAGGAAACTGCGGCTGGTAGAACGATCCTCAACACGCAATGGTAACGGTCAGTAATACAGCGCTTGCATGCAAATTATAGGCACAATGAACATGTCGGCATCACCGTCATGATGGGGGAGTGGTTACACAGAATCACCTGACAAGTAATGCCTATCCCATTCAGAAGACAGCGAGTGCCGATCAGCATCGTGAATACATTGCATACAAGCGCACTCTGACCGCCCATATAGGAATACTTGCAAAAAGGGGATCGTACATGCCATCATAACTGTCATGGAATTTTAGTAATAAAAGACATAATGATATGTAGAAAGATCTTATAGTAAAGGCACAACAAGAGAAAGCAATAAAGGTCAGAAAAATAATAAACAGAAACAAATAAATGTGCATTCAAATTAAATAATAATATATAGATATACCCCCCAAAAGAACATATAATAAACCATATCACAATATATATAGTGATCATCAGATTAGGAGTACAATGAGGAGTAGAAAGTCCAAAGGAGTAAAATCCAGATGAAATAAAGTCCAGAATGGTATGAACCGAATATGGAATGGAGAGCAGAGCAGAGACCCAGCCTACTAAAAGAATAAAAAAATTAGTAAAACCAAAAATACATACAATGTGCTAGATGACAAATGGATATCGCTTAACAGTGGTGATTCATAGGAAAGGGACAAAACTAATTTGTTCATTCAGGCCATGGGGATGAATCGTGTTAAGTGTCCAAATCCAACGCGATTCAAGCTGCGCCAATCTTTGGGAAATCTTACCGCCCCGTAATGTGACGTCCACAGTATCAATGCCTTTAACACGGAGGAGGGATGCATCGCACCCATGATGAAGCTTGAAGTGCCTTGGAATCGTTTTAAGTGCAGCAGGATCATTCTGATCAACTGCTGCCAGAATTCCTAAAACGTGTTCCCTCACTCTGATTTTAAATGGGCGTGTAGTGAGCCCAATATATATGAGTCGGCAAGGACAGCTAGCAAAGTAAATCATATTGCGTGTGTTACAAGTGATATACTTCCTAATTGAGAATTACGTGTATTGTCAGCATTACAGAAAGTATCACTCCAATCCACATTTGGACAAGCCACGCATCTACCGCAGGGGAAACAGCCATGTTTAGCCGTACCCCTGTCGAGAAATGTGGGTTTAGGATTACCAGTATAATGGCTATGCACCAAGAAATCACGTAGATTCTTGGAACGGCGGGTGGTGATAGTCGGACTTTCAGTTAGATATTTCCTCAATATTGGATCAGCCCGTAAAATAAACCAAGATTTTGCGAGCACTTCCCTTACCTGATTAAATCGCGTATAATAGTCGGTAACAAATCTAACCTTATCATCATTAGGTTTAATTTTGGATTTGTATATCAAATCATTTCTAATAGAATATTTAGCACGATTACAGGCCTTCTTAATCATACGATGACTATAACCCCGTTGGAGAAATCGTTTTTTTAAAAACCATTGCGTGTTGAGGATCGTTCTAGCAGCCGCAGTTTCCCCTTTCCCTGGTAGACGCATCATGATGATTCGCTCTCGCGATGTGTCCTGGGTTGATCGGGTGAATACTGTGATTACGATTGTTACCATGACAACATCGTCATTTCCGGTTCCTTGTATGTCAGTTCCGGTTCTTTCGATTAGTAAGCGCACATACTCATGTGATATGAGTTAGTTAATATTCATAATGACCTGCTCTAATTGGCCCAGCCTGTGTTTTTATACTCACCTCACTTATTCGTTCAACGCCCCCTATCGAAGGCTTGCGCCGAAACGCGCGTCGGGGTGACGCGTGGAGTCCTGCTTCCCTGCTCTTCTCCCCCTTCATTGATATCGCTGACCTCCTGGGTGGCTTTTCTCTTCACACAGTGGTATATTTATACGATTAATCACTGTGATTATCTGGGGTATATTTTACTATTTGATGCATTTGTATGATGTTATCCACTTGCTTTGTGATTAGAACTGCCAGGTCTTTTGTATATAAATGGGGGAATATTATCTTTATAATTGTATGATAATTTAATGATATGTGGGAGCAGTACTCCAGCGTTCCTTGTATACAACTGTGCACTTAGTATCCTCACCTGTGTAGATTTTTCAACTCATTAATAAAAATATATTTTTTATATCATACTTTTGGACTTTTTGGTCATGTGTTTGTGTGTTTGCTGTATTTATATATATGACTAGTCCTATACATTTGTCCTATATATGGTATCACAATGTTTCTATATATCACATTGATAATAATATTTTTTACATTATTATAATGATACCATTGTGCTTGTTGAAGTGTTTCTTCATTGCTATTGCTGTGTTTTGCACAGGGTTCGTTTTCAACGCCATGGACTATAAAGCCAAGGAGAGGACCTGGCTTAATCAGATCGAACAGGTGTTTGATACTAATGTGGGTGATTCGCAGTCCTCTGGTGATTCTAGTTGGGACAATCAATTGGCTGACATCAAGGTCCTCCTGGTTAAGAGGACAAAAATTTGGTGGAACCGTGCTATCTTGGAAAAATATAAATGCCGTAAACTTATACCAAGGGGTCTCCGTGTAAAAATTATTCCGGCATTCCCAGTTGAGGATGAGTCATTTGTTTCGGCATGGGAGGAGTCTTGCAGCAGCTGCTCATTTAATTTGATGCAGCTTCTTATTGATTTGAACGCGAAATCAATTGCAGCCTTGGATGAATCCATTGATTCATCTTTGGCAGAAATTAAAACGAAATGTCCTGCTGATGTATTTAAAAATTTTGAGACACAACTTGAGAAAACCTTGGATACTGTGGTAAAGAAAATTAATGATACTCAAGTATCAAAATTTAACCGTGATCTTAAAGACTATCAAACCAAAAATGTCTTCTTTTGGAAAAAGACTACCACTACCACATCTTCTCGCCCGAGACGCACTCCTTCTATCACATCAGCTTCATCGTTAAGCGAATTATCTGACACAGCGTCTAATTCAATGACCACCAGATCTGGTGCACATTCCAGAAGAATGCGTGAAAGGGATTATCATCCCTATAGAAGAAATAATCGGAGATCCCCTATTTCTAACAAAAACGATAATAAGGTAATTAATCTCAGTGATCATGAATTTTCTGATACTGATTTGAACCTTTTACATAAAGGCTTGTCTTTTTCCCCTGCGTCCAGGTTTGACACATTTTTGGCTATCAAAGACCTACATATTTTTGCTAGATCTTTATTATTTAAAAAAATTTTCCATGATGGTAATGCGCATGTTTTGTTCCCGACAGAGGAGGAACAATCCGCTTTGAGAATTTTGGAGGAACTTGCTGTTGAACATCAGACTTCCTATGATGGTAAGATACCTCCGTCGATCAAGCCACGCTCCAAGAAATTCCCGCTCTATCCTCATGTACTAATGTGGATCTTTTTGTTAGAATTGTCTCTGAGGATTTGTGTAAAATACCAAAATACATCAAAAATACAACTTATCTAATAATGAGCGGGAAAGGCTAAGAGTATTACAAGATCTCCCCGATATCGTATTTAAACCAGCCGACAAGGGAAATGTTGTAATTTGGCCCAAGGAAATGTATGAAAGGGAAGCCTTTCGCCAACTTCATAATGATACCTGTTACAAGAAGTTAACATTTAACCCCTTGTCGGCTTATATGACCCAATTAAAATCTATTATCAATAGAGCGGTAGATGAAGGGGTGATCCAAAAAGATCTTGCCTTAGCCCTCATGGTCTCTGAACCCACCATCCCGACACTCTATCTTTTACCTAAGATTCATAAGAATGAGAGGCGCCCACCTGGAAGGCCCATTATTTCTGGAGCGGGGAATTTCTTGGAGCATGTTAACCGATGGATCGATTCGGTGTTGCAGCCAATGGTGGAGTGTCTTCCATCATTCTTAAAGGATACGGGTGCACTACTGAAACTGATTGATGGTGTATGTATTGAACAACATGCCCATATGGTAGTTGCTGATGTTGAATCATTATACACAAACATCAGGCATTCTGATGGTTTAACAGCAGTCAGTTTCTACCTATCAATGTCGGATTTTCCTCTGACATTTCAGACATTGGTACTTGAATTGTTGGAATTTACTCTAACGCATAACTTTTTCATTTTTAAGGGGTCCTTCTACCTGCAGCTCCAGGGTACAGCTATGGGGGCGGCCTTTGTGCCGGCCTACGCCAACCTGTTCCTGGTGCTGTGGGAAAGGGACCTCTCCCTGTCGGATCAGGCGTCATCAATGGACCGCGTCCTATTGTGGACGCGGTACATTGATGACATATTCCTGATCTGGCAGGGACCTGTTGACCTTCTGGAGGATTCATGTCGTCTCTTAACCTGAATAATAAGAATATTCGCATTACTTACCACTTTGACGCCAATCATGTCGATTTCTTGGACGTATTGGTTAAGCGTGACGCTAATAATATTCTTCAAACTGATATATACCGTAAACCCACCTCGACAAATAGTTTGCTGCATGCGACTTCCTCCCATCCGAGACATGTGATCCAGTCTGTTCCCACTGGACAATTTTTGAGACTTCGCCGTATTTGCTCTACATCAGAGGACTTTGAGTGTCAAGCCTTGGATTTAAAAAAACGATTTCTCCAACGGGGTTATAGTCATCGTATGATTAAGAAGGCCTATAACCGTGCTGAATATTCTATTAGAAATGATTGATATACAAATCCAAAATTAAACCTAATGATGATAAGGTTAGATTTGTTACCGACTATCATACGCGATTTAATCAGGTAAGGGAAGTGCTTGCAAAATCTTGGTTTATTTTACGGGCTGATCCAATATTGAGGAAATATCTAACTGAACGTCCGACTATCACCACCCGCCGTTCCAAGAATCTACGTGATTTCTTGGTGCATAGCCATTATACTGGTAATCCTAAACCCACATTTCTCGACAGGGGTACGGCTAAACATGGCTGTTACCCCTGCGGTAGATGCGTGGCTTGTCCAAATGTGGATAGGAGTGATACTTTCTGTAATGCTGACAATACACGTAATTTCTCAATTAGGAAGTATATCACTTGTAACACACGCAATGTGATTTACTTTGCTAGCTGTCCTTGCCGACTCATATATATTGGGCTCACTACACGCCCATTTAAAATCAGAGTGAGGGAACACGTTTTAGGAATTCTGGCAGCAGTTGATCAGAATGATCCTGCTGCACTTAAAACGATTCCAAGGCACTTCAAGCTTCATCATGGGTGCGATGCATCCCTCCTCCGTGTTAAAGGCATTGATACTGTGGACGTCACATTACGGGGCGGTAAGATTTCCCAAAGATTGGCGCAGCTTGAATCGCGTTGGATTTGGACACTTAACACGATTCATCCCCATGGCCTGAATGAACAAATTAGTTTTGTCCCTTTCCTATGAATCACCACTGTTAAGCGATATCCATTTGTCATCTAGCACATTGTATGTATTTTTGGTTTTACTAATTTTTTTATTCTTTTAGTAGGCTGGGTCTCTGCTCTGCTCTCCATTCCATATTCGGTTCATACCATTCTGGACTTCATTTCATCTGGATTTTACTCCTTTGGACTTTCTACTCCCCATTGTACTCCTAATCTGATGATCACTATATATATTGTGATATGGTTTATTATATGTTCTTTTGGGGGGTATATCTATATATTATTATTTAATTTGAATGCACATTTATTTGTTTCTGTTTATTATTTTTCTGACCTTTATTGCTTTCTCTTGTTGTGCCTTTACTATAAGATCTTTCTACATATCATTATGTCTTTTATTACTAAAATTCCATGACAGTTATGATGGCATGTACGATCCCCTTTTTGCATGTATTCCTATATGGGCGGTCAGAGTGCGCTTGTATGCAATGTATTCACCATGCTGATCGTCACTCGCTGTCTTCTGAATGGGATAGGCATTATTTGTCAGGTGATTCTGTGTAACCACTCCCCCATCATGACGGTGATGCCGACATGTTCATTGTGCCTATAATTTGCATGCAAGCGCCGTATTACTGACCGTTACCATTGCGTGTTGAGGATCGTTCTACCAGCCGCAGTTTCCCCTTTCCCTGGTAGACGCATCATAATGATTCGCTCTCGCGATGTGTCCTGGGTTGATCGGGTGAATACTGTGATTACGATTGTTACCATGACAACATCGTCATTTCCGGTTCCTTGTATGTCATTTCCGGTTCTTTCGATTAGTAAGCGCACATACTCATGTGATATGAGTTAGTTAATATTCATAATGACCTGCTCTGATTGGCCCAGCCTGTGTTTTTATACTCACCTCACTTATCGTTCAACGCCTCCTGACGAAGGCTTTGCTCTTCGGAAGAAAAGTTTGAGCATCAGGCTGCTGATCTCAAAGAGATATTTCAGATGCTTGGGTACAGTAACAGATGCATCAAACATGGCTATATGAGAGCCAAGAGAAGCTGTGTTGCATTATTACATCCTCAACAGAATGATAGAAGAAAGAGACAATTTGGCTGATTTTCTGGTTCATAGCCACTATGCCCTAATTACTAAAAACCCCTTTAATTCCTGTGGTCTACCACAGGGATGTTTTTCTTGTGGGAATTGTATAGCCTGCAGGAACATCATGCGGACCTCTACCTTTACTACGACTGATGGTGCCCAGGCTTTTTCCATCAAACAGTATATAACCTGTGCTACTGCACAAGGGATATACTATGCTACTTGTGGCTGTAAAAAAATATATATTGGCTTAACATCGCGCCAACTCAAAACACGTACAAGAGAACATGTGCAGGATATTTTAGTTGCAGCCACTGTTACGAATCTATCAACTTTAAACACCATACCTAGGCACTATAAACTATTTATTTATTGAAGTCACAATGGGAGTGGTGATTTCTTATATAGGCTTTTTCTTTTCACTTTCTCACTGGGCTTAGTGCAATCTCACATTTGCCTATCTATCAATTGTATTATTATTATATTGTTTACGTTTATTATTAATTTTTAAATACACATTTCATATTGGTATTGCTTTTAGTTTTTATGTGCGCAAACCACTTGTTTTTTTATTTATTTATTATTACTAGGCACTTTTTAGTGGTAGTGCTCTTGTTTGCTGCACTATTAACTTTATTCACTAGAGCACCACTGATTTTTACAACTCATTTGAATAAAACCTCTTATTTCTTTGTCCTTGCCGCCCTGCCTGCTGATTATTTTAGTGGCTTTTAATTTTTGTTGTGTTTTAACAGCTACTTATCATTGTCTGTGTCCCTTATTTCAGTGACTAACAGTTTTAACATCTACAGTCATGGCCAAAAAGGTTTGAGAATGACACAAATATTATATTTTCACATGATCTGCTGCCCTCTGGTTTTTATGTGTGTTTGACAGTGGTTTTTATCACAGACAGAAATATAATAATTGCAAACATATGAGTAACAAAAGCTTATATTGACAGTTAGAATGAGTTAATGCAGCAAGTCAATATTTGCAGTGTTGACCCTTCTTCTTCAGGACCTTTGCAATTCTCCCTGGCATGCTCTCAATCAACTTCTGTACCAAATCCTGACTGATAGCAGTCCATTCTTGCATAATCAATGCTTTCATTTTGTCAGAATTTTTAGGTTTTTGTTTGTCCACCCGTCTCTTGATGATTGACCACAAGTTCTCAATGGGATTAAGATCTGGGGAGTTTCCAGGCCATGGACCCAAAATCTCTATGTTTTGTTCCCTGAGCCATTTAGTTATCACCTTTGCTTTATGGCAAGGTGCTCCATCATGCTGGAAAAGGCATTGTTGATGGCCAAACTGCTCTTGGAGGGTTGGGAGAAGTTGCTCTTGGAGGACATTCTGGTACCATTCTTTATTCATGGCTGTGTTTTTAGGCAAGACTGTGAGAGAGACGATTCCCTTGGCTGAGAAGCAACCCCACACATGAATGGTTTCAGGATGCTTAACAGTTGGCATTAGACAAGACTGGTGGTAGCGCTCACCTTGTCTTCTCCGAATGAGGCGTTTTCCTGATGTCCCAAACAATCGAAAAGGGGATTCATCAGAGAAAATAACTTTACCCCAGTCCTCAGCAGTCCACTGCCTGTACCTTTTGCAGAATATCAGTCTGTCCATGATGTTTTTTCTGGAGAGAAGTGGCTTCTTTGCTGCCCTCCTTGAGACCAGGCCTTGCTCCAAGAGTCTTCGCCTCACAGTGCGTGCAGATGCACTCACACCTGCCTGCTGCCATTCCTGAGCAAGCTCTGCACTGCTGGTAGCCCGATCCCGCAGCTGAAACACCTTTAAGAGACGGTCCTGGCACTTGCTGGTCTTTCTTGGGTGCCCTGAAGCCTTTTTGGCAACAATGGAACCTCTCTCCTTGAAGTTCTTGATGATGCGATAGATTGTTGACTGAGGTGCAATCTTTCTAGCTGCGATACTCTTCCCTGTTAGGCCATTTTTGTGCATTGCAATGATGACTGCACGTGTTTCTTTAGAGATAACCATGGTTAACAGAAGAGAAACAATGATTCCAAGCACCAGTCTCCTTTTAAAGTGTCCAGTGGTGTCATTCTTACTTAATCATGACAGATTGATCTCCAGCCATGTCCTCATCAACACCCACACCTGTGTTAATGGAGCAATCACTGAAGAGGTTAGCTGTTCCTTTTAAGGCAGGGCTGCAATGATGTTGAAATGTGTTTTGGGGGATAAAGTTAATTTTCTAGCCAAATATTGACTTTGCAAGTAATTGCTGTTAAGCTGATCACTCTTTATAACATTCTGGAGTATATGCAAATTGCCATTAGAAAAAGTGAAGCAGTAGACTTTGTAAAAACTAATATTTGTGTCATTCACAAAACTTTTGGCCATGACTGTATGTATGACCTCTGTGTGTCCCGTGGTTTGATCTTTTTGGCGTGGCCAAATCCCTTCATTGCATCTTTGTGAATTTGAATATCTTCGATATGGATGAAATTCAATGTTGAATAGATCAATGCAAGGAATATTGATCTTTTCTGCTGCATTATTTGTTAACATTTGCTGTATTATTCATCTTGTATTTTACGTTTTTTACATGTTTTTTTACATTTGGTGCAATATTGGTATGTGTTTTGCATGGCAAATAGGCTTATTACTATTTATATCTATCGTTGTACATTATCTGTGTGCTCAGTTCTTTTATGCCCCTAGTGATTTGTAGATCCTAAAGGTCATGCTAACATTGCATTAATAGTTAACTTGGACTCACTTTTATTTGTGGCTGCTTATGGGATGTGTGCACATGCGCACTATCTCCAGGCTGTCTCCTCTGCGCGTTTTCCTGTCTCTTCAGGCTTGTCGGGTTGCGTGGTAATGGCCAGGTGCCGGCCGTCCCACGTGACCAGGCTTGTCTGATGGGGTGACGCACTGATGCGAGCGGCCATGGGGATGATGAGAATGCGCCGCCACGCCATCCTGATTGGCCCATGCTGACCATGTGGTTGGATGAGCCGGATATATATCCAGGAACATTTGACCTAGCAATCCATGCCCCCTGAGAAAGGATATTTTAACCGAAACGGGCATTGGGGACCAAGTTTCCAGGTACACACAGCGAACATGATTGGCAATTAACAATATCTCATCCCTTCACTATCTGTTTTTTCTCCATATCTGTGTTTAAATTTGTAATTGGGGACAGTGAGTACTTGCTCCTCCATTTAACTTTAATGATTATTACTGTGGGAACAATTTGCACACTGAACTCTTCTGTTCTCCTTTACATCATTTTAATACAGTGGGATTACTCTATACTTCCTTAGTATTATGTTTTATAGTGGTCGCTTTGTTACAACTAGCATTTTAGGATGACTTTACCTACACACCCCATGAGCATTAGTAGTGTCTTGGTCACTCATGTTTACTAGCTTTGGGTTAATCCGTCACTGACCTGTATTTAATACCTATATTTGTACATTTGTCTGCTCAAAAGTCTAATCTTTCTTGCATTTTTGTATGTCTGCTAGAGATGAGCGACTTTCCCTTTTTTAGGGTCGAGTCGGGTTTCATGAAACCCGACTTTCTCAAAAGTCGGGTCGAACGAAATTGGCCGACTATCGTAAAAACGCAATGCAAGTCATTGGGGTAGCAAAGTCGCCATGGAGTGGAGGACAGTAAACACACCTACAGTGCCCGTTTCAATGCCAACAGCATAAATTCTTATTACTTAAGCTTGGCAACCTTAATTAACTTTATAATAATAGTTACACATTGAAAACTGGGGGTTATTTGGCAAAACTTGTGGGGGGGCAGGGCTGGCTCCCGGTTTTCATGTGCGCCGGGCCAAAGAGTGTCAGTGGGCCCTTTTAACACATACCACAATTCATCATGCTCCGATACGGCACAGAAATATAGGTATAGTACAATGAAAAATACTTCACTTCTTACATGACATGACTGATATCTATGTTAAAATCTACAATACCTCAAAAAACGGACAGTATATTCCTCCATACAGTATTATGGCCACCACATAGTACGCCATACAGAATAATGAGCCCCATATATTGCTCCATACAGAATAATTGGTCCCATATAATGTTCCATACAGTATATGATGAGCTCCACATACTGCTCCAGTATATGATAGTCCCCATATAATGTGCCATAAAGTATGGGACGGTCCCCATAGAGTACAATGAGCCCCACATATTGCTCCATACAGTATAATGAGTCGCATATAAAGCTCCATACAGTATATGATGGGCCCCATATATTGCTCCATCCAGAATTGGCTCCATATAATGCTCCATACAGAATAGGCCCCATATGTGCCCCTTATGTTGCTCCATACCCTATATGATGCCCCATAAATAATGAATCCCATATGATTCTCCAGTATATGATAGGCCCCATGGATGATGCTCCAGTGTCTGATCTACCCCATTTAGAATGCTCCAGTATATTGGGCCCCATGGATGATGCTCCAGTGTCTTATTGTCATGGGTGTATCGCCACGAGGATCGTCGCGATTGCACACTCTGACTTCTCACAGCTGAGTTGCTGTTTCTTTGTGTTTGGTAATGAGGGAGTTAATTTTACCTAGCTCTTTGCTAAGACTAGGTCCAGCCTCGCCCGGCTGCTTTTGATTATGTTCTAATTAGATTCCTTCATATACCTGCCAGTCTGCTTGTTAGATGCCGGTGAAAGCCTTCATGTAGTCTAGCAGACTGGATCGGTTCTGAGAATACTTAAGCTAAGAGCTCCTTAGTTGTCTTTACTCTTATAGCTTATAGTTTATCTCTGAGACCTTAGGTGTTCCTACTGTGTGTGAGTGTTGTATGTAAGACTTTATTTACTTTATTTCTTGTCTTTCTTGTATGTCTTTCTGTTCATTAACCGTTACCTGTTCATTCCCTTTGGTGGTAATCAGGGTCCTTCTTAGGACTAGATTACAGTTGGCAGGGATTGATAGGAGACAGGGTTTACGCTGGTGGCCTGGACCTCTGTACCTTTAACAGTACCTCCAGGTAGAGGGATTAGTTAGGACCCCAGTTTAGGGTCAGCATAGACCCCGGTCACCCTCTAGCCGGAGACAGCGTATAACGGATTCCGTATTGACCCACTGGACTTTCTGTCAGGTAATTCTATGTTATCATATATCTATGCGCATGTTATATTGTATGTTGCCCTTTTGATATAGATTACTGTCATCACATATATATATATCTGCTATACAGCGTGACACTTATGGGCCAAAATAATGCTCCATATATAATGGGCCCCATTTATAATGCTCCATTGTATAATTGTCCCCGTAAATGCTGCTCCAGTTTCTGATGTCCCCCATTTACAATGTTCCAGTATATGATGGGCCCCATGGATGATGCTCCAGTGTCTTATGGGCCAAAATAATGCTCCATATATAATGGGCCCCATTTATAATGGTTCATTGTATAATGGTCCCCGTAAATGCTGCTTCAGTGTCTGATGTCCCCCATTTACAATGCTCCAGTATATGATGGGCCCCATGGATGATGCTCCAGTGTGTGATGGGCCAATATAATGCTCCATATATAATGAGCCCCATTTATAATGCTCCAGTGTGAAATGAACCCGGTATATGCTGCTCCAGTGTCTGTTTTCCCCCTTTTAGAATGCTCCAGTACATGATGGGCCCCATGGATGATGCTGTAGTGTCTTGTGGGCCAAAATAATGCTCCATATATAATGGACCCCATTTATAATGCACCAGTGTATAATGGGCCCCGTATATGCTGCTCCAGTCTCTGATCTGCCCCATTTAGAATGCTCAAAGTATATGATGGGCCCCATGGATGCTGCCCCAGTGTCTGATCTGCCCCATTTAGAATGTTCCAGTATATGATGGGCCCCATGGATGATGCTCCAGTGTATGATGGACCAAAATTATGCTCCATATATAATGGGCCCCATTTATAATGGTCCAGTGTGTAATGGGCCCGGTATATGCTGCTCCAGTGTCTGTTTTCCCCCTTTTAGAATGCTCCAGTATATGATGGGCCCCAAGGATGATGCTCCAGTGTCTTATGGGCCAAAATAATGCTCCATATATAATTGGCCCCATTTATAATGCTCCAGTGTATAATGGGCCCCGCAGATGCTGCTCCAGTGTCTGATCTGCCCCATTTACAATGCTCCAGTATATGATGGGCCCCATGGATGAAGCTCCAGTGTCTTATCGGCCAAAATCGTGCTCCATATATAATGAGCCCCATTGTTAATGATCCAGTGTATAATGGTGTCAGGGACACCGCACTGCACTTGCTCACTGAGCCATTGCGTGTGTCCTGAGTGAACAAACTGTGCCCAAAGATACCTGTA
>JARQOD010000005.1:314875512-314973283 GCA_033576555.1 Oophaga sylvatica | reverse complement strand
TTATTTAGGGCTGATCCAATATTGAGGAAATATCTAACGACGCCCCGACTATCACCACCCGCCGTTCCAAGAATCTACGTGATTTCTTGGTGCATAGCCATTTACTGGTAATCCTAAACCCACATTTCTCGACAGGGGTACGGCTAAACAGGGGCTGTTACCCCTGCGGTAGATGCGTGCTTGTCCAAATGTGGGATAGGAGTGAACTTTCTGTAATGCTGACAATACACGTAATTTCTCAATTAGGAAGTATATCACTTGTAACACACGCAATGTGATTTACTTTTGCTAGCTGTCCCTTGCGACTCATTATATTGGGCCTCACTACACGCCCATTTAAAATCAAGTGAGGAACACGTTTTAGGAATTCTGGCAGCATTGATCAGAATGATCCTGCGCACTTAAAAACGATTCCAAGGCACTTCAAGCTTCATCATGGTGCGATGCATCCCTCCTCCGTGTTAAAGGCATTGATACTGTGGACGTCACATTACGGGGCGTAAGATTTCCCAAAGATTGGCGCAGCTTGACCCGCGTTGGATTTGGACACTTAACACGATTCATCCCCATGGCCTGAATGAACAAATTAGTTTTGTCCTTTCCTATGAATCACCACTGTTAAGCGATATCCATTTGTCATCTAGCACATTGTATGTATTTTTGGTTTTACTAATTTTTTTATTCTTTAGTAGGCTGGTTCTCTGCTCTGCTCTCCATTTTCCATATTCGGTTCATACCATTCTGGACTTCATTTCATCTGGATTTTACTCCTTTGGACTTTCTACTCCCCATTGTACTCCTAAATCTGATGATCACTATATATATTGTGATATGGTTTATTATATGTTCTTTTGGGGGGTATATCTATATATATTATTTAATTTGAATGCACATTTATTTGTTTCTGTTTATTATTTTTCTGACCTTTATTGCTTTCTCTTGTTGTGCCTTTACTATAAGATCTTTCTACATATCATTATGTCTTTTATTACTAAAATTCCATGACAGTTATGATGGCAAGTACGATCCCCTTTTTGCAATGTATTCCTATATGGGCGGTCAGAGTGCGCTTGTATGCAATGTATTCACCATGCTGATCGTCACTCGCTGTCTTCTGAATGGGATAGGCATTTATTTGTCAGGTGATCTGTGGTAACCACTCCCCCATCATGACGTGATGCCGACATGTTCATTGTGCCTATAATTTGCATGCAAGCGCCGTATTACTGACCGTTACCATTGCGTGTTGAGGATCGTTCTACCAGCCGCAGTTTCCCCTTTCCCTGGTAGACCATCATAATGATTCCTCATCGCGATGGTGTCCTGGGTTGATCGGGTGAATACTGGGATTACGATTGTTACCATGACAACACGTCATTTTCCGGTTCCTTGTATGTCATTTCCGGTTCTTTCGATTAGTAAGCGCACATAACTCAGTGATATGAGTTAGTTAATATTCATAATGACCTGCTCTGATTGGCCAGCCGTGTTTTTAATACTCACCCACTTATCGTTCAACGCCTCCTGACGAAGGCTTTGCTCTTCGGAAGAAAAGTTTTGAGCATCAGGCTGCTGATCTCAAAGAGAATTTCAGATTGCTTGGGTACAGTAACAGATGCATCAAACATGGCTATATGAGAGCCAAGAGAAGCTGTGTTGCATTATTACATCCTCAACAGAATGATAGAAGAAAGAGACATTTGGCTGATTTTCTGGTTCATAGCCACTATGCCCTAATTACTAAAAACCCCTTTAATTCCTCGTGGTCTAAAACACAGGGATGTTTTTTCTTGTGGGATTGTATAGCCTGCAGAACATCATGCGGACCTCTTACCTTTACTACGACTGATGGTGCCCAGGCTTTTCCATCAAACAGTATATAACCTGTGCTACTGCACAAGGGATATACTATGCTACTTGTGGCTGTCAAAAATATATATTGGCTTAACATCGCGCCAACTCAAAACACGTACAAGAGAACATGTGCAGGATATTTTAGTTGCAGCCACTGTTACAATCTATCAACTTTAAACACCATACCTAGGCACTATAAACTATTTATTATTGAATCACAATGGGAGTGGTGATTTCTTATATAGGCTTTTTCTTTTCACTTTCTCACTGGGCTTAGTGCAATCTCCATTTGCCTATCTATCAATTGTATTATTATTATATTGTTTACGTTTATTATTAAATTTTAAATACACATTTCATATTGGTAATGGCTTTTAGTTTTTATGTGCGCAAACCACTTGTTTTTTTTATTTATTTATAATTACTAGGCACTTTTTAGTGGTAGTGCTCTTGTTTGCTGCACATTAACTTTATTCACTAGAGCACCACTGATTTTTACAACTCATTTGAATAAAACCTCTTATTCTTTGTCCTTGCCGCCCTGCCTGCTGATTATTTTTAGTGGCTTTTAATTTTTGTGTGTTTTAAACAGCTACTTATCATTGTCTGTGTCCCTTATTTCAGTGACTAACAGTTTTAAACATCTACAGTCATGGCCAAAAAGGTTTGAGAATGAACAAATATTATATTTTCACATGATCTGCTGCCCTCTGGTTTTTTATGTGTGTTTGACAGTGGTTTTTATCACAGACAGAAATATAATAATTGCAAACATATGAGTAAACAAAAGTTATATTGACAGTTAGAATGAGTAATGCAGCAAGTCAATATTTGCAGTGTTGACCCTTCTTCTTCAGACCTTTGCAATTCTCCCTGGCATGCTCTCAATCAACTTCTGTACAATCCTGACTGATAGCAGTCCATTCTTGCATAATCAATTGCTTTTCATTTTGTCAAATTTTTAGGTTTTTGTTTGTCCACCCGTCTCTTGATGATTGACCACAAGTTCTCAAGGGATTAAGATCTGGGGAGTTTCCAGGCCATGGACCCAAAATCTCTATGTTTTGTTCCCTGAGCCATTTAGTTTATCACCTTGCTTTATGGCAAGGTGCTCCAACAATGCTGGAAAAGGCATTGTTGATGGCCAAACTGCTCTTGGAGGGTTGGGAGAAGTTGCTCTTTGGAGGACATTCTGGTACCATTCTTTATTCATGGCTGTGTTTTTAGGCAAGACGTGAGAGAGACGATTCCCTTGGCTGAGAAGCAACCCCACACATGAATGGTTTCAGGATGCTTAACAGTTGGCATTAGACAAGACTGGTGGTAGCGCTCACCTTGTCTTTCTCCGAATGAGGCGTTTTTCCTGATGTCCCAAACAATCGAAAAGGGGATTCATCAGAGAAAATAACTTTACCCCAGTCCTCAGCAGTCCACTGCCTGTACCTTTTGCAGAATATCAGTCGTCCATGATGTTTTTTCTGGAGAGAAGTGGCTTCTTTGCTGCCCTCCTTGAGACCAGGCCTTGCTCAAGAGTCTTCGCCTCACAGTGCGTGCAGATGCACTCACACCTGCCTGCTGCCATTCTCGAGCAAGCTCTGCACTGCTGGTAGCCCGATCCCGCACTGAAACACCTTTAAGAGACGGTCCTGGCACTTGCTGGTCTTTCTTGGGTGCCTGAAGCCTTTTTGGCAACAATGGAAACCTCTCTCCCTTGAAGTTCTTGATGATGCGATAGATTGTTGACTGAGGTGCAATCTTTCTAGCTGCGATCTCTTCCCTGTTTAGGGCCATTTTTGTGCATTGCAATGATGACTGCACGTGTTTCTTTAGAGATAACCATGTTAACAGAAAGAAAACAATGATTCCAAGCACCAGTCTCCTTTTAAAGTGTCCATGGTGTCATTCTTACTTAATCATTACAGATTGATCTCCAGCCATTCCTCATCAACACCCACACCTGTGTTAATGAGCAATCATGAAGAGGTTAGCTGTTCCTTTTAAGCAGGCTGCAATGATGTTAAATGTGTTTTGGGGGATAAAGAGTTAATTTTCTAGCCAAATATTGACTTTGCAAGTAATTGCTGTTAAGCTGATCACTCTTTATAACATTCTGGAGTATATGCAAATTGCCATTAGAAAAAGTGAAGCAGTAGACATTTGTAAAAACTAATATTGTGTCATTCCACAAAAACTTTTGGCCATGACTGTATGTATGACCCTGTGTGTTCCCGTGGTTTGATCTTTTTGGCGTGGCCAAAATCCCTTCATTGCATCTTGTGAATTTGAATATCTCGATATGGATGAAATTCAATGTTGAATAGATCAATGCAAGGAATATTGATCTTTTTCTGCTGCCATTATTTGTTAACATTTGCTGTATTATTCATCTTGTATTTTACGTTTTTTACATGTTTTTTTACATTTGGTGCAATATTGGTATGTGTTTTGCATGGCAAATAGCTTTTAACTATTATATCTATCGTTGTACATTATCTGTGTGCCAGTTCTTTTATGCCCCTATGATTTGTAGATCCTAAAGGTCATGCTAACATTGCATTAATAGTTAACTTGGACTCACTTTATTTGTGGCTGCTTATGGGATGTGTGCACATTGCGCACTATCTCCAGGCTGTTCTCCTCTGCGCGTTTTCCTGTCTCTTCAGGCTTGTCGGGTTGCGTGGTAATGGCCAGGTTGCCGGCCGTCCCACGTGACCAGGGCTTGTCTGATGGGGTGACGCACTGATGCGAGCGGCCATGGGATGATGAAATGCGCCCGCCACGCCATCCTGATTGGCCCATGCTGACCATGTGGTTGGATGAGCCGGATATATATCCAGAACATTTGACCTAGCAATCCATGCCCCCTGAAAAGGATATTTAACCGAAACGGGCATTGGGGACCAAGTTTCCAGGTACACACAGCGAACATGATTTGGCAATTAACAATATCTCATCCCTTCACTATCTGTTTTTTCTCCATATCTGTGTTTAAATTTGTAATTGGGGACAGTGAGTACTTGCTCCTCCATTTAACTTTAATGATTATTTACTGTGGGAACAATTTGCACACTGAACTCTTCTGTTCTCCTTTACATCATTTTAATACAGTGGGATTACTCTATACTTCCTTAGTATTATGTTTTATAGTGGGTCGCTTTGTTACAACTAGCATTTTAGGATGACTTTACCTACACACCCCATGAGCATTAGTAGTGTCTTGGTCACTCATGTTTACTACTTTGGGTTAATCCTCACTTGACCTGTATTTAATACCTATATTTGTACATTTGTCTGCTCAAAAGTCTAATCTTTCTTGCATTTTTGTATGTCTGCTAGAGATGACGACTTTCCCTTTTTTTAGGGTCGAGTCGGGTTTCATGAAACCCGACTTTCTCAAAAGTCGGGTCGAAACGAAATTGGCCGACTATCGTAAAAAACGCAATGCAAGTCATTGGG
This sequence comes from Oophaga sylvatica, assembly GCA_033576555.1. Taxonomy (NCBI): domain Eukaryota; kingdom Metazoa; phylum Chordata; class Amphibia; order Anura; family Dendrobatidae; genus Oophaga; species Oophaga sylvatica. Next base: position 314,967,973 of record JARQOD010000005.1, on the reverse strand, counting down.
TAGCAAAGTCGCCATGGAGTGGAGGACAGTAAACACACCTACATGCCCGTTTCAATGCCAACAGCATAAATTCTTATTACTTAAGCTTGGCAACCTTAATTAACTTTATAATAAAGTTACACATTGAAAACTGGGGGTTATTTTGGCAAAACTTGTGGGGGGGCAGGGCTGGCTCCCGGTTTCATGTGCCCGGGCCCAAAAAGAGTGTCAGTGGGCCCTTTTAACACATACCACATTCATCATGCCCGATACGGCACAGAAAATATAGGTATAGTACAATGAAAAATACTTCACTTCTTACATGACATGACTGATATCTATGTTAAAATCTACAATACCTCCAAAAAACGGACAGTATATTCCTCCATACAGTATTATGGCCACCACATAGTACCCATACAGAATAATGAGCCCCATATATTGCTCCATACAGAATAATTGGTCCCATATAATTCCATACAGTATATGATGAGCTCCACATACTGCTCCAGTATATGATAGTCCCCATATAATGTGCCATAAAGTATGGGACGGTCCCCATAGAGTAACAATGAGCCCCACATATATGCTCCATACAGTAAATGAGTCGCATATAAAGCTCCATACAGTTAAGAGGGCCCCATATATTGCTCCATCCAGAATTGGCTCCATTAATGCTCCATACAGAATAGGCCCCATATGTGCCCCTTATGTTGCACCATACCCTATAAGATGCCCCATAAATAATGAATCCCATATGATCTCCAGTATATGATAGGCCCCATGGATGATGCTCCAGTGTCTGATCTACCCCATTTAGAATGCCCAGTATATTGGGGCCCCCCCATGGAATGATGCTCCAGTTGTCTTATTGTCATGGGTGTATCGCCACGAGGATCGTCGCGATTGCACACTCTTGACTTCTCACAGCTGAGTTGCTGTTTCTTTGTGTTTGGTAATGAGGGATTAATTTTACCTAGCTCTTTGCTAAGACTAGGCCAGCCTCGCCCGGCTGCTTTTGATTATGTTCTAATTAGATTCCTTCATATACCTGCCAGTCTGCTTGTTAGATGCCGGTGAAAGCCTTCATGTAGTCTAGCAGACTGGATCGGTTCTGAGAATACTTAAGCTAAGAGCTCCTTAGTTTGTTTTTACTCTTATAGCTTATAGTTTATCTCTGAGACCTTAGGTGTTCCTACTGTGTGTGAGTGTTGTATGTAAGACTTTATTTACTTTATTTCTTGTCTTCTTGTATGTCTTTCTGTTCATTAACCGTTACCTGTTCATTCCCTTTGGTGGTAATCAGGGTCCTTCTTAGGACTAGATTACAGTTGGCAGGGATTGATAGGAGACAGGTTTACGCTGTTGGCCTGGACCTCTGTACCTTAACAGTACCCTCCAGGTAGAGGGATTAGTTAGGACCCCAGTTTAGGGTCAGCATAGACCCCGGTCACCCTCTAGCCGGAGACAGCGTATAACGGATTCCGTATTGACCCACTGGACTTTCTGTCAGGTAATTCTATGTTATCATATATCTAGCGCATGTTATATTGTATGTTGCCCTTTTGATATAGATTACTGTCATCACATATATATATATCTGCTATACAGCGTGACACTTATGGGCCAAAATAATGCTCCATATTAATGGGCCCCATTTATAATGCTCCATTGTATAATTGTCCCGGGTAAATGCTGCTCCATTTCTGATGTCCCCCATTTTACAATGTTCCAGTATATGATGGGCCCCATGGATGATGCCCAGTGTCTTATGGCCAAATAATGCTCCATTATAATGGGCCCCATTTATAATGGTTCATTGTATAATGGTCCCCGTAAATGCTGCTTCAGTGTCTGATGTCCCCCATTTACAATGCCCAGTATATGATGGGCCCCATGGATGATGCTCCAGTGTGTGATGGGCCAAATAATGCTCCATTATAATGAGCCCCATTTATAATGCTCCAGTGTGAAATGAACCCGGTATATGCTGCTCCAGTGTCTGTTTTCCCCCTTTTAGAATGCTCCAGTACATGATGGGCCCCATGGATGATGCTGTAGTGTCTTGTGGGCCAAAATAATGCTCCATATATAATGGACCCCATTTATAATGCACCAGTGTATAATGGGCCCCGTATATGCTGCTCCAGTCTCTGATCTGCCCCATTTAGAATGCTCAAAGTAATGGTGGGGCCCCATGGATGCTGCCCCAGTGTCCTGATCTGCCCCATTTAGAATGTTCCAGTATATGATGGGCCCCATGGATGATGCTCCAGTGTATGATGGACCAAAATTATGCTCCATATATAATGGGCCCCATTTATATGGTCCAGTGTGTAATGGGCCCGGTATATGCTGCTCCAGTGTCTGTTTTCCCCTTTTAGAATGCTCCAGTATATGATGGGCCCCAAGGATGATGCTCCAGTGTCTTATGGGCCAAAATAATGCTCCATATATAATTGGCCCCATTTATAATTGCTCCAGTGTATAATGGGCCCCGCAGATGCTGCTCCAGTGTCCTGATCTGCCCCATTTACAATGCCCAGTATATGATGGGCCCCATGGATGAAGCTCCAGTGTCTTATCGGCCAAAATCGTGCTCCATATATAATGAGCCCCATTGTTAATGATCCAGTGTATAATGGTGTCAGGGACCACCGCACTGCACTTGCTCACTGAGCATTGCGTGTGTCCTGAGTGAACAAACTGTGCCCAAAGATACCTGTATAGCAGAGCCGCAGCAGGGAAGACGTGTGCTTCTGAGGAACAGGACCTTCAGCATGTGACTTCCTAGTGGGCGTGGCCTAAGCCCAGAGAGCTATGAGGTGAAGGAAAACTCCAAAGGGTAACATACAGGACACAGTTACCAAGGGGCATATACAGAACGGATAATCAGGACGTAGCCAAGGGTCATACACATAGAGGGCGACGAAGTACAAGAGGACAGGCAGAGCAGAGTCAGAACGTAGCCAAGGGTCATACACGTAGAGGGCAGCAGAGTACAAAGGACAGGCAAAACTCGATACAGGGACACAGCCAAATCAGAACCAGACAGACAAGACGTAGCACAGGCACAAAGCACTGGCACAAGCACAACAGAGTCCACACACACTCGGCCAAGGGTCAGAGTATAAGCGACAGAGGATGGCCCCCCAATGAGCTATAAAAAGCCTCCCAGAATCCCAGAGTGAGGCCATCCCGGTTAACCCTAAAACCACCTAATCCCAGAAACTCAGCAACCATGACAAATGGGCCCCGTAAATGCTTCTCCAGTGTCTGAGTCCCCCATTTAGAATGCTCCAGTGTATGATGGCCCTATCTATGATGCTCAAGTGAATGCTGGGCATACATAATAAATTCTCCAGTATATAATGCTCCCCATATATGCTCCAACATTAAAAAAAACGAAATACCTCTCCTCGCTGGGCACTGCTCTACTCTGGACTCCTCAGCGTCACCATCTTACAGCTCTCTGCACTTGAGGAGGCGATAGAGCTGAGGCTGTTTTGGCAATGTAAGCCAAAACCTGTTCCTGATGCTCCGGCTTTAAAAGCAGTTTACCTACTCCCAGTAAAGGCCAGGCCTTATTGAGCCAGCGATGACGCCGCCTCAACACCTCCTGCCTTAGTGTGCTATTTTGCTTATGGCACTTCCAGCAGATGAACCACCCCACCATCAGTACCAGCTTGGCCCCCCACGCCCACGTCCGCGGCCTCTTCCATCATACTTTCCTCATTTTTGTGAAAATGTACCCAAAATACCACAGATATATGTTATGTATCAGAAGCATACAGCTGTATACAGCTAGGGGATAATTGTAAATCTCCGTATAATTTTCAGGAGGCAGACACAGAAACGCTCTCAGGCTCAGTATGGATTACACCAGAATATAAAAAGAATAGAAAAAAGCGTAATGTATTAGAAGCGTACAGCTGTATACAGTGTTTGGGTAATTGAAATCTCCGTATATTTTGCCAGAGTCAGACACAGGCTTTCACAGGCTCAGTATGGACATACCAGAATCTAAAAGTAGAAAAAGGGTATATATCACAAATGTACAGCTGTATACCAGTATTGGGGTAATTTTTAAATCTTCGTATATATATTTCCAGAGTAAAAGACAGACTCCACAGACCAGTATGGATCACACCAAATATAATAAAAGAAAAAGGGGTACGTATCAGCAGATACTGTTATGTTTCGGTAGCTGAGGAGTCAGGCAAAAAAGGCAATACACCAGAGCAGTTGGAATCTATGAGATTGCAGTACCCTGACAACCACAACAACTAGAGGCAGCCGTGGAGCATTCCTACGTTGGTCCTAGAACGCCTCGTCACAGCCTGAGAAACTAACTACAAACCTAAAGAATAGAATAGGAAAGCTTATCTGCCCCGGAGCAGAACCCCAAAGATAATAGAAAAGCCCCCAACATGTAATTGGCGGTTAGACAAGAAGAAATACAGACACAGACAGAAAATAATATGAGCAAATTGTTGGGGCCCAAACTAACTAATAGAAAAGGATAGGAAGGGTACTTACTGCAATCCCAGAAAAACCCTGAAAAGCACCAACTCACTAATTTCAAAAACACCTGAGATCACACACCTCTACCACCTAAATTAGTTCTCTTGTGTAACAAAAATCAAAACAGCAGCCACTGAAAAAACTGGAAAAAGCAAGGTACAAACATCAGTGGCTGAACTAAACTGAGAGGGCAAAAGCCCCCGGAGGGGACCCTGAAGCCCCCACAGAAGTGCAGGACAAAATGCAAAAATCAAGCACAAAAACAAAAGAAGAAAATGTCTTATCGTTAGCAGGAGATGCAGACACGACACAGCAGGCTTACAAAGGAAACAGGAAATCAAGGATTCAGACCAAACAATTGATCACCGGCAACCCTGAAGGAAGGTGACTCCCTTATATAACCATCAGTAACAACCTGATTCCCAATCCTCACAATCTTCACAATCTTCACTGGACATACCAGCACCGCTTGTAACCACCGGAGGGAGCCTCTGCTCAGAACTCATCCCAGCCCACTCACAACGTACCCCCCCCCTTGAGGAGGGTCACCGAACCCTCATTTGAGCAACCAGGTCGGTCAGGATGAGTTCTATGGTACGCACGGATGAGTCCTCCTACATGGATGTCTGAAGCAAACACCCAAGAAATTGTCTTCCTGACCATAACCTCTCCACTTAAAAACCAAATACTGGAGTTTTCCGTCTAGAAAAACGAGAATCTAATATTTTCTCAACCACATACTCCAGATTGCCCTCAACCAAAACAGGGTCAGGAGCACAGCAGCAGGAACCACTGGCTCAACAACCTCTTCAACAAGGACTTTGTGGAACACCGTTATGGATCTTAAATGTCCCGGGAAGAAGCAAACGAAAAGAAACAGAATTAAGAATCTCTATGATCTTATAAGGTCCAAAAGAACCTAGCTTAAATTTAGGAGATGCTACTCTCATAGGAATATTTTTTGAGGACAACCAGACCAAGTCCCCCCCTTTAAACCGAGGACCATCAGTCTATGCCGGTTTAGCAAACCGCTGGGCCCTCTCCTGAGAGAGGGACAACCTCTCCACTACCTGGTCCCAAATCTGTTGCATACGCTCCACAACAGAGTCAACACCTGACAGACAGAAGCCTCCGTCTGTCCCTGAAGAAAATCGAGGGGTGAAACCCAGAATTACAGAAAACGGAGACATCAAAGTGGCAGAGCTAGCCCTATTATTAAGAGCAAACTCAGCCAAAGGCAAAAAAGAGACCCGTCATCCTGATCAGCAGACACAAAGCATCTTAGATAAGTCTCCAATGTCGGGTTTGTTCTCTCAGTTTTGACCATTGGTCTGAGGATGAAATGCCGAGGAGAAAGACAATTGAACACCCAGTTTAGAACAAAAAGTCCTCCAAAATCTGGAAACAAACTGGACTCCTCTGTCAGACACTATGTTCTCAGGAATGCCGTGTAAACGAACCACGTGCTGAAGGAACAACGGCACCAATTCAGAGGAGGAAGGCAACTTAGGTAATGGCACAAGATGTATCATCTTAGAAAACCTATCACAAATCACCCAGATGGCGGTCATTCTCTGAGAAACAGGAAGGTCGGAAATGAAATCCATAGAGATATGGGTCCATGGTCTCTTGGGCACAGGCAATGGCATCAACAAACCACTAGAGCGAGAGCAAGGCTTGGAGCGAGAGCAAGTCCCGCAGGACTGCACAAATTCCCTGACATCACGAGACAATGTAGGCCACCAAAAGGACCGACTAACCAAGTCTCTGGTACCAAAAATTCCGGGATGCCCAGCCAACGTGGAACAATGAATCTCAGACATCACACTCTTTTTCCACTGGTCCGGGACAAACAATTTTCCAACAGGGCAGCGCTCGGGCCTATCCTCCTGACACCCCTCCAGAGCAAGTCTCAAATTAGGTGAGATGGCGGAAAGAACTACACCCTCTTTCAAAATAACAGAAGGATCAGATAACTTAGGAGAGTCCGCAAGGAAGCTCCTCGAGAGGGCATCCGCCTTAACATTCTTAGTGCCAGGAAGAAAGGAAACCACAAAATTAAAACGTGTGAAAAACAAGGCCCACCTGGCCTATCTAGGATTGAGTCGCTTGGCAGATTCCAGATAAACCAGATTCTTATGGTCAGTAAGGACCACCACCTGATGTTTGGCTCCCTCCAGCCAATGTCTCCACTCTTCAAAAGCCCACTTCATGGCCAATAACTCCCGATTACCCACGTCATAATTACGTTCAGTAGGTGAAAATTTTCGAGAGATAAAGGCACAAGGGTTACTTTTAGAGGTCTCTGGATCTTTTTGGACAAAACGGCACCTGCCCCAATTTCAGAGGCATCAACCTCCACGTGAAATGGCAGAGAAACATCAGGCTGCCGTAGAACAGGAGCAGAAGTGAATCTCTGCTTAAGTTCCTGAAATGCAGAGACTGCCTCAGGAGGCCAATTCACCACATCAGAACCCTTTTTGGTCAAATCAGTTAATGGTTTAACAATAACCGAGAAATTACCAATAAATTTACGATAAAAATTGGCAAAACCCAAAAATCTTTGAAGAGCCTTTAATGAAGTAGGTTGGACCCAATCACAGATGGCCTGAACCTTGACCGGGTCCATTTCAATAACAGATGGGGACAAAATGAATCCCAGAAATGAGATCCTCTGTACACCAAAAAGACACTTTGATCCCTTCACATACAGAGCATTCTCTCTCAAAATCTGGAACACAGTCCGAACATGTTTCACATGAGAGTCCCAGTCATTGGAAAAAATCAAGATATCATCCAAATAAACAATCAGAAATTTATCCACAAAATCCCTGAAAATGTCATTCATGAAGGACTGGAAGACAGAAGGAGCATTAGTGAGCCCAAAGGGCATCACAAGGTACTCAAAAATGCCCCTCCGAGGTATTGAATGTCGTCTTCCATTCATCCCCGTGCTTAATGCGAATAAGGTTATATGCCCCCCTGAGGTCAAGCTTGGTAAACCAAGTAGCGTTTTTCACCCTGGAAAACAGGTCAGAAATCAAGGGTAACGGGTATTGATATTCACAGTAATATTGTTCAAAAGACGATAATCAATACACGGCCTTAATGAACCATCCTTTTTGGCCACAAAGAAAAAACCGGCACCTAAGGGTGAAGAGGATGGTCTGATATGACCCTTCTCCAATGACTCCTTGATATAAGACCGCATAGCGTCATGTTCAGGTACAGACAAGTTAAAAAGGCGACCTTTAGGGAATTTACTACCAGGCACTAATTCAATAGCGCAGTCATAGCTCCTATGGGGAGGTAAGGATGCAGATTTACTTTCGCTAAATACATCAGAAAAATCAATCAAAAAGTCAGGAACATCCTGAGCCTGGGGGGAGGCAGAAAAAACAGGAGTGTTGGTATTAACACATGGCAGCCCCAACTGGTTACAGACACAGATTTCCAATCCAAAACAGGATTATGAGACTGTAACCAAGGGAAACCCAGTACGATAATATCATGCAGATTATACAGAACCAAAAATTTGCAGCACTCTTGATGATCAGGTTCAACCCTCATTATCACCTGAGTAGAGAACTGAGGTTTATTCTCAGCCAAAGGGGTAGAATCGATCCCCAGTAGGGGAATAGACTTCTGTAGGGGTATCAAGGGAAACCCACAACGTTTAGCAAAATCATAATCCATCAGGTTAATAGCTGCTCCAGAATCAACGAAAGCCTGAGCAGAAAATGAGGACAGAGAGCATATCAGAGTGACAGTTAATAAAAACTTAGTCTGAACACTACCCAAGACAACTGAGCGTGCAAAACGTCTTCCCCGCTTAGGGCAGACTGAAATAGCATGAGAGGCATCACCACAGTAGAAACATAACCCATTGCGCTTTCGAAACTCATGACGCTGTGCCCCAGACACCACTCTATCACACTGCATGGATACAGAAGCAGGTTCACAAGGCAACACTATTCCACGCATACTTCTCCGCTCACGCAAACGTCTGTCAATTTGAATCGCTAATGACATAGAATCATTGAGACCAGAGGGGACAGGGAATCCCACCATAACATCCTTTACATTATCTGACAGACCCTTCCGAAAAAGGGCCGCCAAAGCGTCGTCATTCCACTTGGTCAGGACTGCCCACCTACGGAATCTCTGACAGTATAACTCAGCGTCCTCAAGCCCCTGATTTAATGCCAACAAGGCTTTTTCAGCTTGATCAGTGACATTAGGCTCATCGTACAATAACCCCAAAGCCTGAAAAAATGCATCAACATCACTCAAAACAGGATCCCCAGGTGTCAGGGAAAAAGTCCAATCCTGAGGATCGCCACGCAGGAGAGAGATGACAATTTGAACCTGCTGCGCTGCGTTCCCTGAGGACTTAGATTTTAAGGCAAAAAACAATTTACAATTATTTTTGAAATTCTGAAAGTTAGCTCGATCCCCTAAAAACAAATCTGGCATGGGAATCCTAGGTTCCACAACAGGCAACCTAGCAAGATAGGTAGCAATACTCTGAACCTCAGTGGCAAGTTGATCCACACGGCCAGACAACTGTGCAAACTCCATTGAGAGAAAAAATCCTCCCCAGCACCCAGAGATACAGAGGAAAAAAAAAAAAAAATGCAACAAACAGAAAAATATCTCTGACAACTCTGACAACCGTTTTTTCTTTCACAAATTTTTTCCCTTCTGTGAGTACCATGCAATTTTAAATTTTAGGCCGGTGATACTGTTATGTTTCGGTAGCTGAGGAGTGCAGGCAAAAAAGGCAATACACCAGAGCAGTTGGAATCTATGAGATTGCAGTACCCTGACTAACCACAACAACTAGAGGCAGCCGTGGAGCGTTCCTACGTTGGTCCTAGACGCCTCGTCACAGCCTGAGAAACTAACTACACCTAAAGATAGAAATAGGAAAGCTATCTGCCCCGGAGCAGAACCCCAAAGATAATAGAAAGCCCCCAAACATGTAATGGCGGTTAGACAAGAAGAAATACAGACACAGACAGAAAATAGTATGAGCAAACGTTGGGGCCCAAACTAACTAAATAGAAAAGGATAGGAAGGGTACTTACTGCAATCCCAGAAAACCCTGAAAAGCACCAACTCTACTAATTTCAAAAACACCTGAGATCACACGACCTCTACCACCTAAATTAGTTCTCTGGTGTAACAAAATCAAAACAGCAGCCACTGAAAAAACTGGAAAAAGCAAAGGTACAAACATCAGTGGCTGAACTAAACTGAGAGGGCAAAAGCCCCCGGAGGGGACCCTGAAGGCCCCCACAGAAGTGCAGGACAAAATGCAAAAATCAAGCACAAAAACAAAAAGAAGAAAATGTCTTATCTGTTAGCAGGAGATGCAGACACGACACAGCAGGCTACAAAGGAAACAGGAATCAAGGATTCAGACCAGAACAATTGATCACCGGCAACCCTGATGGGAAGGTGACTCCCTTATATAAGACCAGTCAGTAACACCTGATTCCCAATCCTCACAATCTTCACAATCTTCACTGGACAGACCAGCACCGCCTGTAACCACCAGAGGGAGCCTCTGCTCAGAACTCATCCCAAGCCCACTCACAACAGTACCCCCCCCTTGAGGAGGGATCACCGAACCCTCATTTGAGCAACCAGGTCGGTCAGGATGAGTTCTATGGTACGCACGGATGAGTCTCCTAGCATGGATGTCCGAAGCAAACACCCAAGAATTGTCTTCCTGACCATAACCTCTCCACTTAACCAAATACTGGAGTTTCCGTCTAGAAAAACGAGAATCTAATATTTTCTCAACCACATACTCCAGATTGCCCTCAACCAAAACAGGGTCAGGAGGCACAGCAGCAGGAACCACTGGCTCAACAAACCTCTTCAACAAGGACTTGTGGAACACGTTATGGATCTTAAATGTCCCTGGAAGAAGCAAACGAAAAGAAACAGGATTAAGAATCTCTATGATCTTATAAGGTCCAATGAACCTAGGCTTAAATTTAGGAGATGCTACTCTCATAGGAATATTTTTTGAGGACAACCAGACCAAGTCATCCACTTTAAACCGAGGACCATCAGTCCTATGCCGGTTAGCAAACCGCTGGGCCCTCTCCTGAGAGAGGGACAACCTCTCCACTACCTGGTCCCAAATCTGTTGCATACGCTCCACAACAGAGTCAACACCTGGACAGACAGAAGCCTCCGTCTGTCCTGAAGAAAATCGAGGGTGAAACCCAGAATTACAGAAAAACGGAGACATCAAAGCGGCAGAGCTAGCCCTATTATTAAGAGCAAACTCAGCCAAAGGCAAAAAAGAGACCCAGTCATCCTGATCAGCAGACACAAAGCATCTTAGATAAGTCTCCAATGTCTGGTTTGTTCTCTCAGTTTGACCATTGGTCTGAGGATGAAATGCCGAGGAGAAAGACAATTGAACACCCAGTTTAGAACAAAAAGTCCTCCAAAATCTGGAAACAAACTGGACTCCTCTGTCAGACACTATGTTCTCAGGAATGCCGTGTAAACGAACCACGTGCTGAAGGAACAACGGCACCAATTCAGAGGAGGAAGGCAACTTAGGTAATGGCACAAGATGTATCATCTTAGAAAACCTATCACAAATCACCCAGATGGCGGTCATTCTCTGAGAAACAGGAAGGTCGGAAATGAAATCCATAGAGATATGGGTCCATGGTCTCTTGGGCACAGGCAATGGCATCAACAAACCACTGGAGCGAGAGCAAGGCTTGGAGCGAGAGCAAGTCCCGCAGGACTGCACAAATTCCCTGACATCACGAGACAAGGTAGGCCACCAAAAGGACCGACTAACCAAGTCTCTGGTACCAAAAATTCCGGGATGCCCAGCCAACGCGGAACAATGAATCTCAGACATCACACTCTTTTTCCACTGGTCCGGGACAAACAATTTTCCAACTGGGCAGCGCTCGGGCCTATCCTCCTGACACCCCTCCAGAGCAAGTCTCAAATTAGGTGAGATGGCGGAAAGAACTACACCCTCTTTCAAAATAACAGAAGGATCAGATTCCTCAGGAGAGTCCGCAAGGAAGCTCCTCGAGAGGGCATCCGCCTTAACATTCTTAGTGCCAGGAAGAAAGGAAACCACAAAATTAAAACGTGTGAAAAACAAGGCCCACCTGGCCTGTCTAGGATTGAGTCGCTTGGCAGATTCCAGATAAACCAGATTCTTATGGTCAGTAAGGACCACCACCTGATGTTTGGCTCCCTCCAGCCAATGTCTCCACTCTTCAAAAGCCCACTTCATGGCCAATAACTCCCGATTACCCACGTCATAATTACGTTCAGTAGGTGAAAATTTTCGAGAGAAAAAGGCACAAGGGTTACTTTTAGAGGTCTCTGGATCTTTTTGGGACAAAACGGCACCTGCCCCAATTTCAGAGGCATCAACCTCCACGTGAAATGGCAGAGAAACATCAGACTGCCGTAGAACAGGAGCAGAAGTGAATCTCTGCTTAAGTTCCTGAAATGCAGAGACTGCCTCAGGAGGCCAATTCACCACATCAGAACCCTTTTTGGTCAAATCAGTTAATGGTTTAACAATAACCGAGAAATTACCAATAAATTTACGATAAAAATTGGCAAAACCCAAAAATCTTTGAAGAGCCTTTAATGAAGTAGGTTGGACCCAATCACAGATGGCCTGAACCTTGACCGGGTCCATTTCAATAACAGATGGGGACAAAATGAATCCCAGAAATGAGATCCTCTGTACACCAAAAAGACACTTTGATCCCTTCACATACAGAGCATTCTCTCTCAAAATCTGGAACACAGTCCGAACATGTTTCACATGAGAGTCCCAGTCATTGGAAAAAATCAAGATATCATCCAAATAAACAATCAGAAATTTATCCACAAAATCCCTGAAAATGTCATTCATGAAGGACTGGAAGACAGAAGGAGCATTAGTGAGCCCAAAGGGCATCACAAGGTACTCAAAATGCCCCTCCGGGGTATTGAATGCCGTCTTCCATTCATCCCAGTGCTTAATGCGAATAAGGTTATATGCCCCCCTGAGGTCAAGCTTGGTAAACCAAGTAGCGTTTTTCACCCTGGAAAACAGGTCAGAAATCAAGGGTAACGGGTATTGATATTTCACAGTAATATTGTTCAAAAGACGATAATCAATACACGGCCTTAATGAACCATCCTTTTTGGCCACAAAGAAAAAACCGGCACCTAAGGGTGAAGAGGATGGTCTGATATGACCCTTCTCCAATGACTGCTTGATATAAGACCGCATAGCGTCATGTTCAGGTACAGACAAGTTAAAAAGGCGACCTTTAGGGAATTTACTACCAGGCACTAATTCAATAGCGCAGTCATAGCTCCTATGGGGAGGTAAGGATGCAGATTTACTTTCGCTAAATACATCAGAAAAATCAATCAAAAAGTCAGGAACATCCTGAGCCTGGGGGGAGGCAGAAAAAACAGGAGTGTTGGTATTAACACATTGGCAGCCCCAACTGGTTACAGACACAGATTTCCAATCCAAAACAGGATTATGAGACTGTAACCAAGGGAAACCCAGTACGATAATATCATGCAGATTATACAGAACCAAAAATTTGCAGCACTCTTGATGATCAGGTTCAACCCTCATTATCACCTGAGTAGAGAACTGAGGTTTATCTCAGCCAAAGGGGTAGAATCGATCCCCAGTAGGGAATAGACTTCTGTAGGGGTATCAAGGGAAACCCACAACGTTTAGCAAAATCATAATCCATCAGGTTAATAGCTGCTCCAGAATCAACGAAAGCCTGAGCAGAAAATGAGGACAGAGAGCATATCAGAGTGACAGTTAATAAAAACTTAGTCTGAACACTACCCAAGACAACTGAGCGTGCAAAACGTCTTCCCCGCTTAGGGCAGACTGAAATAGCATGAGAGGCATCACCACAGTAGAAACATAACCCATTGCGCTTTCGAAACTCATGACGCTGTGCCCCAGACACCACTCTATCACACTGCATGGATACAGAAGCAGGTTCACAAGGCAACACTATTCCACGCATACTTTTCCGCTCACGCAAACGTCTGTCAATTTGAATCGCTAATGACATAGAATCATTGAGACCAGAGGGGACAGGGAATCCCACCATAACATCCTTTACATTATCTGACAGACCCTTCCGAAAAAGGGCCGCCAAAGCGTCGTCATTCCACTTGGTCAGGACTGCCCACCTACGGAATCTCTGACAGTATAACTCAGCGTCCTCAAGCCCCTGATTTAATGCCAACAAGGCTTTTTCAGCTTGATCAGTGACATTAGGCTCATCGTACAATAACCCCAAAGCCTGAAAAAATGCATCAACATCACTCAAAACAGGATCCCCAGGTGTCAGGGAAAAAGTCCAATCCTGAGGATCGCCACGCAGGAGAGAGATGACAATTTGAACCTGCTGCGCTGCGTTCCCTGAGGACTTAGATTTTAAGGCAAAAAACAATTTACAATTATTTTTGAAATTCTGAAAGTTAGCTCGATCCCCTAAAAACAAATCTGGCATGGGAATCCTAGGTTCCACAACAGGCAACCTAGCAAGATAGGTAGCAATACTCTGAACCTCAGTGGCAAGCTGATCCACACGGCCAGACAACTGTGCAAACTCCATTGAGAGAAAAAATCCTCCCCAGCACCCAGAGATACAGAGGGAAAAAAAAAAAATGCAACAAACAGAAAAATATCTCTGACAACTCTGACAACCGTTTTTTCTTTCACAAATTTTTTCCCTTCTGTGAGTACCATACAATTTTAAATTTTAGGCCGGTGATACTGTTATGTTTCGGTAGCTGAGGAGTGCAGGCAAAAAAGGCAATACACCAGAGCAGTTGGAATCTATGAGATTGCAGTACCCTGACTAACCACAACAACTAGAGGCAGCCATGGAGCGTTCCTACGTTGGTCCTAGACGCCTTGTCACAGCCTGAGAAACTAACTACACCTAAAGATAGAAATAGGAAAGCTATCTCCCCCGGAGCAGAACCCCAAAGATAATAGAAAGCCCCCAAACATGTAATGGCGGTTAGACAAGAAGAAATACAGACACAGACAGAAAATAGTATGAGCAAACGTTGGGGCCCAAACTAACTAAATAGAAAAGGATAGGAAGGGTACTTACTGCAATCCCAGAAAACCCTGAAAAGCACCAACTCTACTAATTTCAAAAACACCTGAGATCACACGACCTCTACCACCTAAATTAGTTCTCTGGTGTAACAAAATCAAAACAGCAGCCACTGAAAAAACTGGAAAAAGCAAAGGTACAAACATCAGTGGCTGAACTAAACTGAGAAGGCAAAAACCCCCGGAGGGGACCCTGAAGGCCCCCACAGAAGTGCAGGACAAAATGCAAAAATCAAGCACAAAAACAAAAAGAAGAAAATGTCTTATCTGTTAGCAGGAGATGCAGACACGACACAGCAGGCTACAAAGGAAACAGGAATCAAGGATTCAGACCAGAACAATTGATCACCGGCAACCCTGATGGGAAGGTGACTCCCTTATATAAGACCAGTCAGTAACACCTGATTCCCAATCCTCACAATCTTCACAATCTTCACTGGACAGACCAGCACCGCCTGTAACCACCAGAGGGAGCCTCTGCTCAGAACTCATCCCAAGCCCACTCACAACAAGATACCAGGTATATATAGTCTAGGGAAAATATTGGAAATCGCCGTATATATTTCCAGAGTCTGACAATGACACTCTCAGGCTCAGTATGGAATACACAATAATATTAAAAGATCCGCAAGAAATAATTACACATGTGGGCCAATGATCCAGGTGTCATTGATGCACTTACAGTTGGGGGGGTAGGATGAATTTCTGCCAAAAAGGGTACTGTATCCCTAGCGTACAGATGTATACAGTCTAGGGGTAACGGTAAATCTTCGTAATAATATCCAGAGTAACAGACAGACACTCTCAGGCTCAGTATGGATTAGACCAGAATATAAAAAGTAGAAAAAGGGTAATGTATTGGAAGTGTCCAGCTGTAAACAGTGTTTGGGAAATTGCAAATCTCCGCATATTTTGCCAGAGTCAGACACTGGCTATCACAGGCTCAGTATTGATCACACCAGAATATAAAAATTAGAAAAAGGGTAATGTATTACAAGCAGACAGCTGTATACAGGATTGGGTAAATTGTAAATCTCCGTATATTTTGCCAGAGTCAGACACAGGCTTTCACAGGCTCAGTATGGATCACACCAGAATCTAAAAAGTAGAAAAAGGGTAATGTATCACAAACGTACAGCTGTATATAGTGTTGGGGTAATTTTTAAATCTTCGTATATATATTTCCAGAGTAACAGACAGACTCTCACAGACTCAGTATGGATCACACCAGAATATAATAAGAAGAAAAAGGGGTACTGTATCAGCAGATACCAGGTATATATAGTCTAGGGAAAATATTGGATATCGCCGTATATATTTCCGGAGTCTGACAATTACGCTCCCAGGCTCAGTATGGATTACACAATAATATAAAAAGATCCGCAAGAAATAATCACACATGTGGGCCAATGATCCAGGTGTCATTGATGCACTTACAGTTGGGGGGGTAGGATGAATTTCTGCCAAAAAGGGTACTGTATCCCTAGCGTACAGATGTATACAGTCTAGGGGTAACGGTAAATCTTCGTAATAATATCCAGAGTAACAGAGAGACGCTCTCAGGCTCAGTGTCCAGCTGTAAACAGTGTTTGGGAAATTGCAAATCTCCGCATATTTTGCCAGAGTCAGACACTGGCTATCACAGGCTCAGTATTGATCACACCAGAATATAAAAATTAGAAAAAGGGTAATGTATTACAAGCGGACAGCTGTATACAGGGTTGGGTAAATTGTAAATCTCCGTATATTTTGCCAGAGTCAGACACTGGCTCTCACAGGCTCAGTATTGATAACACCAGAATATAAAAATTAGAAAAAGGGTAATGTATTACAAGCGGACAGCTGTATACAGGGTTGGGGAAATGGAAAATCTCCGTATATTTTGCCAGAGTCAGACACTGGCTCTCACAGGCTCAGTATGGATCACACCAGAATATAAAAAGTTGGGGAGTGGAGGAGGTGGGGGGGGACAGCCCAGATAGGGAGGTGGCAAAAATGGCATATATTGAGGTGTATAATAGACATAAAGCAGCTGCAAATGGAGGAATTGGAGAAGTCCGAGGAAGAGGAGGACAATGTGAGCCATTTTGCTGGCAACCTATGTGTCATCAGTAGTGTTGAGCATTCCGATACCGCAAGTATCGGGTATCGGCCGATATTCGCGTTATCGGAATTCCGATACTTAATTCCGATACTTTTTCCATATCGTATACCGGAATCGGAAGTTCCCATAATTCTTTGAGAGGCAATGTGATTTTAGTCAGCCAATGAGGAATCCTACGAAGTGTGGGCACATCCTGTAATGCTGCGGTCATCTTAACTAATGGCATGGCTGTGATTGGCTGCTGAAATGATGTCAGAATGCACTATAAAAGGCGCCGCCGCCATTTTAGCGTCACTGTGCTGTGAACTCAGTAAGGGACAGAACGCTACTCTGCTCACTCTGAGGGACAGTTAGATATAGCGATTTTGTGTACTACTGTGCTTGAGGCAGGCTAGTTTACCAACCGCTGTGTAAAGCTTCATTTTGCCAGTGTTGTTTTAACAGCTCTGTGCAAGGTGTGTGTGTGACAGTGCAGGTGACGCTGCAGTTTGCTCTGCATCCACCGCTGTTTGTAGGCATCTGCACGTGTCACTTTTTTTTTTTTTTTTTTTATTTTATTTAGTGGAATTGGTGCAGCTCCATTATATTAGAAAAAAATCAAATCTATTAGTGTGACGTGCTTCCATCCGTATACAATACATTGGTTGCAAACACTATAGAAGTACAGAAAGGAGCTTTTCACAGATTGTGGACAGTTGTGTTTCAGTGTTCACTTCAGTCTGTGTTTTTTACTTTTTTGAGTGCAGATCACGCTCCAGTTACTTGTTCAAGCACTGCTGCTTGTACTCTGCTGAGCGTGTCTCAGTGGCTCATCCTTTTCATTTATCTCCAATTGGTTCTGCTACATTCCATTTAAAATAAATCTAATCTATTAGTGTGACGCGCTTCCATCCGTATACAATACATTGGTTGCAAACACTATAGAAGTACAGAAAGGAGCTTTTCACAGATTGTGGACAGTTGTGTTTCAGTGTTCACTTCAGTCTGTGTTTTTTACTTTTTTGAGTGCAGATCACGCTCCAGTTACTTGTTCAAGCACTGCTGCTTGTACTCTGCTGAGCGTGTCTCAGTGGCTCATCCTTTTCATTTATCTCCAATTGGTTCTGCTACATTCCATTTAAAATAAATCTAATCTATTAGTGTGACGCGCTTCCATCCGTATACAATACATTGGTTGCAAACACTATAGAAGTACAGAAAGGAGCTTTTCACAGATTGTGGACAGTTGTGTTTCAGTGTTCACTTCAGTCTGTGTTTTTTACTTTTTTGAGTGCAGATCACGCTCCAGTTACTTGTTCAAGCACTGCTGCTTGTACTCTGCTGAGCGTGTCTCAGTGGCTCATCCTTTTCATTTATCTCCAATTGGTTCTGCTACATTCCATTTAAAATAAATCTAATCTATTAGTGTGACGCGCTTCCATCCGTATACAATACATTGGTTGCAAACACTATAGAAGTACAGAAAGGAGCTTTTCACAGATTGTGGACAGTTGTGTTTCAGTGTTCACTTCAGTCTGTGTTTTTTACTTTTTTGAGTGCAGATCACGCTCCAGTTACTTGTTCAAGCACTGCTGCTTGTACTCTGCTGAGCGTGTCTCAGTGGCTCATCCTTTTCATTTATCTCCAATTGGTTCTGCTACATTCCATTTAAAATAAATCTAATCTATTAGTGTGACGCGCTTCCATCCGTATACAATACATTGGTTGCAAACACTATAGAAGTACAGAAAGGAGCTTTTCACAGATTGTGGACAGTTGTGTTTCAGTGTTCACTTCAGTCTGTGTTTTTTACTTTTTTGAGTGCAGATCACGCTCCAGTTACTTGTTCAAGCACTGCTGCTTGTACTCTGCTGAGCGTGTCTCAGTGGCTCATCCTTTTCATTTATCTCCAATTGGTTCTGCTACATTCCATTTAAAATAAATCTAATCTATTAGTGTGACGCGCTTCCATCCGTATACAATACATTGGTTGCAAACACTATAGAAGTACAGAAAGGAGCTTTTCACAGATTGTGGACAGTTGTGTTTCAGTGTTCACTTCAGTCTGTGTTTTTTACTTTTTTGAGTGCAGATCACGCTCCAGTTACTTGTTCAAGCACTGCTGCTTGTACTCTGCTGAGCGTGTCTCAGTGGCTCATCCTTTTCATTTATCTCCAATTGGTTCTGCTACATTCCATTTAAAATAAATCTAATCTATTAGTGTGACGCGCTTCCATCCGTATACAATACATTGGTTGCAAACAATATAGAAGTACACAAACGGGCCTTTCACAGCTACTGAACATGGGTTTTTAATTTTTAACTAAAATATGTATTTTTTCAAATGACACAAATATAAGTAATGTTGAAGAGGAATAGTCCTACATCCATTGTTTGCACAATATTACAGGTGTACATCATGTCCCTTAATCAACAATGTATTATTATATTTACTTGTATGCTTTTATTTAAAAGCCAAGAACACAGAAGGATAACCTTCGCACTGCAGCTGTTGTCAAAGTTCAACCCACATTATGCACTTCCAACATTGCAGCATTTGAGGCATGATGTGAGTTGGATTGGTCAAAGTTATGGAGTGAGAAGGTTCACCATCAGTACCCTATAGCATAAGTATGCTTTTGTGTTAGCATTTGTGTTAGACATGTGGATATCTGCCATAATATGTCACAATTATTTAGTTACAGATTTGTTACCAACACTAATCATTGAATGGTTTTAAATTTGACGTTTCACTTGTTTACAGCTTAGAAATAAGGGTGTAGCCTGATATCTATGTGTAGCACTAGCCACTTTAACATGTCATGTTTTTTTAAACATGTGTAGCTAGGTAGCAGTAATTTTTGCCGGACACACAGCAGGGAACAGCAGGCGTTACTGAACCCCACTATTACTATAGCTTGTGTATTGGTCTGTGGACACGACACTTCTGAGCAGCAACTGGCAGTGTTGTAGCCCAGGGAGTATAGCTCAGGTGGTAGAAAGATGAACATAACAGGAGACATGGAAAACGTTGCCAACCAGTTAGTTAATCTGAAACCGGACAGGCAAATTCAGGCGAGATCCATGCCTAGTTCATTTTCAGAAAAGTAAGCCGTTCTACATTATCGTAGGATAGTCGCATGCAACGGTCTGTTAGTACACCACCTGCAGCAGTAAAGACGCGCTCCGATAATACACTGGCAGCAGATCAAGCCAGCACCTCCAATGCATACTGGCTAAGCTCTGGCCATGTATCCAGCTTAGAGACACAAAACTTGAATGGGGAAGAGCCATCTGAGAGTACACTGAGAGGGCAAGACATGTAGTCTGTAACCATCTTACGGAAATGTTGCCTCCTGCTGACTGGAGCCGTCTCGGATGGTGTAGACATTGGTGGCGCTGCCACAAAACTTCGACACATTTGGAACATACTGTTCTTGCCCTGTGCAGAGGCGCTGCTTGTGCTCCCTCTTGTTGCAGAGCTGTCTCCACTGCCTCGACGCACAGAGCTGCTTTGTAAATCAGTAGCAGCAGCAGTGCTCTCGGCTGGAATGGAGAACATTATGGATTGCACCAGTGTGTCTTGGTACTTCCGCATTTTACGCTCCCGGTTCAACGGTGTGATGAGGCTTTGTAAGTTGTCCCGGTAGCGAGGGTCTAGGAGGGTGTACACCCAATAATCAGACGTGGTGTGAATGTGTTCGATGCGGCGGTCGTTTCTCAGCCACTGCAGCATGAAATCAACCATGTGCTGCAGACTCCCAACTGGCCAAGAAACGTTGTCCCCTGCAAGAGGCGTCATCTCCGCCTGCTGTGCATCACCCCACCCTTGGTCTACATACTGACTAGAGCATTGTCTACCTCCCTCTGGAGCGATGTCTTCCTCCTCCATTGACTCCTCCTCATCCTCCTCACAAAGTCCTTCAAATACATATAAATTTACAAAATTTAAAACTCAAAATTTAAAAACTTTGTATCATAATTCTGTAACATCAGTTTATGGAAACACAATAGCATTACAAAAGGATAGACAAAAACTGTACATTATGTGCTTTGTAAATACATTAAAAGTTTGTAATGGTTATGAAAATATAGACAGCGACTCTGGAGGTTCAATTGTTGATACAGCATGGTACTTTGAAAGTCCTCCAGCCCTTTGTGAGGAACCACGTTGCGCTGACTGTCCAGAAGGTGATGGAATTTGTGACTCCTCATCCTCCACCTCTTCCAAAACCTCATGCCTTAGTGCTTGCAGTGTTTTTTGAAGCAGGCAGATAAGGGGGACAGTCAGGCTGACTAGTGCATCATCTGCACTCGCCATCCGCGTTGACTCATCAAACGCACGCAAAACGTGGCAGATATCCTTCATAGAGTTATTCGCCACTCATTACACTGGCAGTGGCTGCCCATTCATTATAGGATCCAATTCTAATTACTGGTTCTCACCAACAAAGCTCTCCACAGCGCAGCACCCCCCTACATCTCCTCCCTTATTTATATTTATCGGCCTAACCGACTGCTGCACTCTGCAAACGACCTTCGACTAACCTCTGCACTAATCCGTACCTCCCACTCCCAACTCCAAGACTTCACCCGCGCTGCGCCAATCCTCTGGAATGCTCTACCCCAAGAAATTAGGACTATCCGCAATTTGGATGGTTTCAGGCGCTCCCTCAAAACACATTTGTTCACAGTGGCCTATCACATTCACTAATCAAAGTCATTCTATGTGTAATTCTGTGTGTGTAGCCCATTCACTATCTCCATGCATCCCTCACTTCCTTAAAATGGCTGGACCATCATTGTAAAAACACCATTGTATATAAACACCTGTACTTTGTATCTCCCACACCTCATTGTAGATTGTAAGCTTTCACCAGCAGGGGCGGCTGATTTTGCTTTAATTATTGTATTGTTAACGTTGTTACTTATGACTCGTGTTTTGAAACTGTTAAACTGTAAAGCACTGCGGAATATTATGGCGCTATATAAATAAATAATATTATTATTCTTATTATAGAGGCCCACTCAGTAGTGGTGAAGTGTGAACGGCGCAAATTGCGAGTTGACTGCGCCTGATGCAGCTGATACTCCATTACTGTTGGCTGCTGCTCACACAACCGCTCCAACATATGTAACGAGGAATTCCACCTGGTGGGTACGTCACATATGATGCGATGTTCATGAAGGTGAAATCTGCGTTGCAGAGCTGCAATCAGCGATCTGGCCATGCTGGAACGTCGCAAGTGAGCGCACTCTAGGCGGACCTTGTGCAGCAGTGCATCAAGATCCGGATAGTCCCTCAAAAAACTCTGCACGACCAAGTTGAGCACATATGACAGACATGGTATGTGAGTGAGGTTGCCAAGGCCCAGAGCTGACACCAGATTTCGGCCATTGTCACACACTACCAAGCCTGCCTGTAGATTCTCTTCCAAAAACCACACGTCGCTCTCCTGCTTTATGGCATTACAGAGCTCCTGCGCTGTGTGGCTAAGATTCCCCATGGAAATTAATTTCAGGATGGCCTGTTGACATTTGGACACGGCTGTGCTCATATCGGTCGCAACAGGTAAACGTTCACGGGTCCATGTGGAGGTAGACCGTGACGGCTCCTGCAGCGATGATTCTGAGGAACTGGAATAGGAGGAGGAATCAATGTGTACAGACTTGATTCCTGCAATCCTTGGAGTTGGCAGAACACGTACAGCGCCACTCGCAAGATCAGTACCCGGCTGCACAACATTGACCCAATGGGCAGTGAGGGAAAGGTATTGTCCCTGGCCATGGGTGTTAGAACCCTCTTGTTAGGTTTTGTTTCAGTTTGCTGGTCACATGACCTTTTTTCCCTATTTAGTCTGGCTCCGCCCTTCTGGCTTTGCTTGACTTCATTGTATTATCTACTGTTAAGCTAGCCGGGTGCTTAGGTGCCTTAATCTGTCAGTTTTGCTTGATGTTAGGATCACAAAGTATTTATTTTTCTGTTTAATTATCCATGCTACAATTTATGTTAGGAGGTGTCCACCTTTTCTCACAGTCCCTAGATCTTGTAGGGATTACTCCCTCGCAACTATAGGTCTTCGTTCACACTAGATGAGGACTTTAGCGGGTCTGGTCGCAGGATCAGGTTCCCCGTTACATCGTAGGGATTCAGCTTAGTTGTATTGTAGGGACAGAATTCCCTTCTTTCCTTACTGGTTGTAGCAGATCATAACAATGGGTACTGGTCCACGCATCGGTGGTCAGGTGGACCTTGCTACTGAGGGCTTTTAGTAGCGCATGTTTAATTTTTCCCTCAACATGCTTTTGCAGACCAGGGACGGCTTGCCTGCTGAAATGAAATCGGCTTGGCACATTGTATTGTGGGATTGACAATGATATTCAGTTACGGAAACTGTCTGTCTCCACCAGCCTGAATCACAGCATTTCAAGGGACAGGAGTTTTGCAATGCCAGCATTCAGAGCCTGTGCTCGTGCATGGTTTGCGGAGTATGGCCGTCTTTTATCCCATGCCTGTGCTACCGCTGGCTGTTTTGTGGCCTGGGAGTGTGAGGATGACAGGGAACTTGCTGCTGTGTGTGGAATAACAGTTTGTCTCTGGACAACAGTGGCCGAGGTTCTTCCATGGCGATCCTGTGAGGAAGCATAACCAGCTGTGTGTGAGCTCGATGAAGAGGCTTCAACACAACCTGAAGATGTAGGTGCTGCTGTAGGTTGGCCTACATCTCTAGTGTGTCTTTGTAACTCAACTACGTGCTTTGTCCGCACATGTTTCCACATATTTGTGGTATTGAGGTGACTGACACTTTTAGCTATTTTTAATTTTTAATTACACAGCTTGCATTTCACATAGCAAATATCATGTGCAAGTGTGTGAAAAAAGGACCACGCAGTGCAAGTCCTGGGAGCGCACGTTTTGACTTTTGGAAGACAACTGCTCCGAACAGGTGCCAAACTGGAGGCTACAGGCAACCGAGTCTGCAGCCTAACTCTCCCTCCTGTTTGTACCGTTGGGGCAATGTCTTCCTCTATCTTCCTTCTATCACTAACCATTTCTCTAGGCCTCTCCCAGCTTTCAACCAAAGTACTGGTTCTCACCCACAAAGCTCTCCACAGTGCAGCACCCCTCCTACATCTCCTCCCTCATTTCTATCTATCGGCCTAACCGACTGCTGCGCTCTGCAAACGACTTTCGACTAACCTCTGCACTAATACGTACCTCCCACTCCCGACTCCAAGACTTCTCCTGCTCTACGCCAATCCTCTGGAATGCTGTACCCCAAGAAATTAGGACTATCCACAATTTGCATGGTTTCAGGCGCTCCCTCAAAACACATTTGTTCAGAGCGGCCTATCACATTCACTAATCAAAGTCATTCTATGTATTCTGTGTAAGTGTGTGTGTGTCTCTAGCCCATTCACTATCTCCATCCCTCAGTCCCTTAAGATGGCTGGAACATCATTGTAAATGCACCATTGTATATAAACACCTATACTTTGTATCTCCCCCATCTCATTGTACATTGTAAGCTGTCACGAGCAGGGGCGACTTATTTAGCTTAAATTATTGTATTGTTAACGTTGTTACTTATGACTTGTGTTCTGAAACTGCTAAACTGTAAAGCGCTGCGGAATATGATGGCGCTATATAAATAAATATTATTATTATTCCTCTGAGTGCTCCCACCACCTTCCTGTTCTTCATGCCATGTTGGGTCTTGGACCTCATCATCTCCACTACCCTCTTCCAACACCTGCTGTTGGGTGGTCTGGCCAGCACCATGCTCAACAGAAACTGGCACCTGGGTCTCATCATCATCATCAGATGCGTTCTGCGGTGTGCTGACCATCGGCACTGTCTCACCCGCCTCTTCAGATTCAGAGAGACACAGCTGTTGCGCATCACTGCATACTCCCTCTTCACATTACAGAATGCTGCTTGGCTGGGCCCCTGTTTGCAAGCCAATAGATTCTGAGAACAGAAGCAGACACTCAGCTGGCTCCTGTACAGAACTCTTGACTGCCTGGGCAATTTGCCAGGCGGTGAAGAGACAGATGGTTGCCCAACAGTGCTGTGGTCCTGAGAGGAGGTGGAAGCAATTGAAGTCGATGCATTGGCTGACATCCAAACAACAACGGCTTCAATTTGTTCTTCCCGCAGCAGGGGGGTACTCCGAGCTCCTACAAAAGTGCGCATAAAGGAACGCTCACGGCCCGGGGAAAACTGGTGGATGCTGTGTCACTGGGGGCCGCAGCAGCCACAGAATCCCCACGTCCTCTCCCTGAAGAAACTCCACGACCACGTGCCTTACTCCCTGCCTTCTTCATCTTGGTAGATTGATAAAGAAAGTCTGAAAAGTTATAAGGTCTAAGTGTGGTTATTCCGCAGAGACTGCAGTGAACACTGCACACAACTGTTCACTACCCAATGCGTCTCAGCAGGAAGGCAGTCTGTGCGTCAAAACAAAGGCACAAGCATACATCCATGTACCCTGTTTATACAGCTATATAAAAAAAAATATGTAGTAGTGACGCACACTTTATTGAGGTACAGTATTACATTGCCATTCACCATCTGTGGCTATGCAGTGTCATCTATATATACCTTATCTATCTGTTGTCATGCTTCCAAGTCGACAGTCAGCCATAAATAGCAATTTTCACTATGCACTATGCACTTTTTAAAGGTTATGTTTGTTAATAAAAATGATTATTGCCACATATTATGAGTATTACATGATGGAAATTGTATAATTTTGTATAAAATATTTAGGGACATTATTCAGCAAATGGAACATTTTAGTAATATCACAGATAACTTGTAATGCTGATGATGTTTTGAAGTCAGACATTCATTGTCTATACAATAAAAATGGTGTACATACTGTTACTTATCCATCATTAATGGATTCAGATATGTACTTGTATGCTTTTATGTACAACCGTATAGCAGATTCCTTAACTAATTTATTTTGTGGTTTGCATTGCTGTTCAACATGTTAATGTATGTGTTTATGTTTGTCAATTCTTTATTTATCTAGATATTAGTTTAAATGAAATCATCATCTTATGGTAGTAAAGGTTATCTTTCTCTTGTTTGAAGTATAGACATTTAAAATTGACAGGTAACAAGGAAATTACTTGATCTAGTATTTAAACATCCTCCTTGACCCTGGGCTCCAACACCGCCAGTTGTTGCTCGGAAGTGCTGTTAGCACAGTCAACACTTGCTCCTGTGTTACTGGGGTTCAGTAACGTCAGCTGGTCCTCGGTTGTGCCATTGGCTCTTTTCCTTCTGCTGCCCCTCCGGGTTCCAGTACCGTCAGCTGGTTCTCCGCAGTGCCTTTGGCCTAGGTGCCTCCATGTCGGTATCCGAGTTCCAGCAACGTCTGCTGGTCCTTGGTAGTGCTTTGGAGCACAGGTACCTCCTGCTTAGTAACCGTGTCCCAGTAACGTCAGCTGGTCCTCGGTTGTGCCATTGGCTCTTTTCCTTCTGCTGCCCCTCCGGGTTCCAGTACCGTCAGCTGGTTCTCCACAGTGCCTTTGGCCTAGGTGCCTCCATCTCGGTATCCGAGTTCCAGCAACGTCTGCTGGTCCTTGGTAGTGCTTTGGAGCACAGGTACCTCCTGCTTAGTAACCGTGTCCCAGTAACATCAGCTGGTACAAGATTGTGCTACAAATACAAGATACGGAACAAGAGACACAAGAACAATAAGCAGAAGATCTAAAAGCAGAAGAACATGAAGTATAAGACCAAAATGAAGAGCAAAATATATGCTCTAAATTCTAAGCAGAAGAAGACTAAGCAGTGTATGGGGGTGAGTCCATTCCTCCTCGTGGTGCCCCTGGAAAATGCCTGCTGCTGCAGGCTAAACTGAACACGGACAAATACTGTTGTAATTTAAATCTTTTGTGACAGCAAGAACGGAAGGATGAAAAATTCATACTTTGACAGATTACAAGTACAGGATTCTCTGTCACAAATAAGAATATGATGAAGAAGATGAAGCAGAATATGAATAAGAATAAT
Source organism: Oophaga sylvatica (assembly GCA_033576555.1). Classification (NCBI taxonomy): domain Eukaryota; kingdom Metazoa; phylum Chordata; class Amphibia; order Anura; family Dendrobatidae; genus Oophaga; species Oophaga sylvatica. The sequence continues at coordinate 314,941,186 of JARQOD010000005.1, read as the reverse complement.
AGTTTAATAAGAAGAATATGAGTAATGTTAACAAAGATGAATAGCAAGAAGTTTAAGAAGAAGATAAAGAAGGTGAAGATGAAGAATAATTTGATGAAAAAGATGATGCTGCAGAAGATTATGAAGGAGAAAGTGTGTGAAAAGTTAAAAAGGTGAAGATGAAGAGCATGGAAGTTGTGTATATACATATTTGCCAAAATATAAAAAACGTTAACATTGTCAATTTCTTCGTCAATCCGAACATCTTTAAAAAAAAAAATATTTATGCTATTCCATTTGATTGGGTTAAACATCTATGCCTTTAATGTCTCCTCAACCTTCCCCAATACATTCTACATTACTCTTTCTTGTTTTCCTTCATGTACAATTAACCAACAAGGCAAGAATGGGTTTTTTTTAATTTCGATATTTTGTTCCCATAGACTTACATGGGACTTCCGGTATCGGTATCGGGTATCGCCGATATTTTAGTGATATCGGCGATACCATTCCGATTCCGATACTTTAGGATATCGGAAAGTATCGCTCAACTCTAGTCATCAGGGGAAGGTGGGACAAAATCCTTTGCAACCCATGCATGGCTCATTTTAATGAAGGTTAGATCATCAACATTTTGCGTCAACAGACAGGTCCTTCTTTCTGTCAGGATTGATCCAGCAGCACTGAAGACTCTTTCTGATAGCACACTCCCAGCAGGGCAAGTAAGGCATATTGTGCCAATTCAGGCCTGGTGTCCAGTTTACAGGCCCAGTAGTCAAAGGGGAATGACCAGTGAGGGGGAACATCGATAGGGGAGAAGAAGTAATTTTTAACCATAGTTGACAACTGATGTCTCTTGTCTGTTGCTATAGATTAACTATTACCAGGCGTGTGAGCTGTCCTGGAGAAATCAGTCCACAACATGGTCATGAAACTCCTGTCTCCAACGCAACTTCGACTGTGTGCACCACGAACACCTCTTCCATTTGGCCCAGTACGGCTCGTGGTCGTACCTGCACCGCTGCTGTGTGCTGGGAATGCCTCTAACAAACGGTTTACCAGAGTTGCTTGTTTGTTGGCCAATATTAGCTCTAGGTTCTCCTGTGGCATGATGTTCTGTAATTTGCCTTGATAGCGTGGATCGAGGATGCTGGCCAACCAGTAGTCGTCATCCTTCATAATTTTGGCAATGCGGGGGTCCCTTTTTAGGATCCGGAAGGCATAATCACACATGTGGGCCAATGTTCCAGGTGTCAGTGATGCACTGCCAGTGGTGGGTGGAGGAGCATTTTCTGCCAAAGCCACATCCATCCAGTCACGCACAAACCCTGGACCTGAACTTGGCAAGCCAACATTTTCTCTTGCCCCCTGAGAAGCATCCTCCTCCCCAAAATAATCATCCCCCTCATCCTCATCCTCCTTCTCCTCTTCCTCTTCTTCCTCCACCTCGTCCAGGACAGTTCCCAGAGCAGACAATGGCTGACTGTCATCAAGGCTTCCCTCTTTCTCCTCTTCCTCCTTCGCTGCAGATGCCTGATCCTTAATGTGCGTCAAAGTTTGCATGAGCAGACTCATAAGTGGGATGCTCATGCTTATGATGGCATCGTCTGCTCTTACCAGCTGTGTGCATTCCTCAAAACACTGAAGGACTTTACAGAGATCTTTCAGCTTTGACGACTGCACACCCGACAACTCCATGTCTGCCCTCAAACTGCGTGCCAGTGTATCCTCCCATAAATGCATTACAGCCTGCCTCTGTTCGCACAGCATCTCAACCATGTGCACGGTGGAGTTCCACCTTGCTACAATGTCTATGATTAGGCATTAGGCGGTGCTGGGCGAGGTGGAGCTATAGTCGCAGCCTCTGCATACGACTGGAGTCTACGGGCGAGCGACGGATGTGCGAGCACAGTCTTCGCACTTTATGGAGCAGGGCTGTTAACTCCGGATAATTATTTAAGAAGCACTGCACCACCAGGTTCAAGGTATGAGCCAGGCAAGGTATGTGTCTGAGTTTTGCCAGGGCTATGGCCGCCACAAAATTACGTCCGTTATCACTGACTACCTTGCCTGGCTTAAGATGTAGACTACCCAGCCATGACTCAGTTTCTCGCTGCAAGTAGTCGGCCAGTACCTCCGCTGTGTGTCTGTTGTCGCCCAAAGACATAATTTTTAAAACAACCTGCTGACGCTTACCACTAGCTGTTCGATAGTGGGACACCTTGTGTGCAACACTGGCAGTTGCTGATGGAGTGCTCGTGCGACTGTGCTCTGTTGACGAGCTTTCGCTTCTGGAGGAGGAGGGTTGATCGCCTACAGCCAACTGTTGCTTATACCGTGGGCTAGGCAGCACTGTCCCACTGCCACTGTTCCCTGTGGACCCTGCATCCACCACATTAACCCAGTGCGCAGTGATGGACGCATAACGGCCCTGGCCATGCCTACTGGCCCATGCAGCTGTTGTGAGGTGCACCTTTCCACTCACTGATTGTTTGAGTGCATGGACAATGCGGTCTTTCACATGCAGGTGGAGGGCAGGGATGGCTTTTCTAGAAAAGAAGTACTGACTGGGTAGGTCATAGCGTGGGACAGCGTAAGGCCATGAGTTCTCTGAATGCTGCGCTTTCAACCAAACGGAAGGGCATCATCTCTAATGAGATCAGTTTGGCAATGTAGGCGTTCAAACCAAGTATACGTGGATGAGAGGATGAGTACTTTCTTGTCCTACTCAGAGTGTCTGGTAGGGTGAGCTGGACTTGAGAGCTGCATATGGTGGAACTATGGGTTGACATGATGGACTGAGAGGGGGTTTGTGATGGTGATGGTGGTGGTGGTGGTGATGACCTAGATGCAGTATTTCGTTGCAAAAACATTGTGATTCCCTGACTGCTTTGGCCTTTCGACGACACCTCAACATTTCTTGCTGGTAGTGTGCCAACCGATGGGCTTACAATGTGGAAAGCGATGGAGCGTTGCCGGCTACCTTCAGTCAGAGCAGGTGTACATTGGCTACCTGAGGTTTTGTAGTCCGTCCACGCTTGCAAGAGCATGTTCATTAAATGCCTAAGCATGCAACTGATATTCAAATTTCTGAGATTTTTCCCTCGGCTAAAGGTCCTTCTGCACTTCTTACAGAAAACCTTTGCCTCATCAATAGGATTTTGCCACACTGGACTCTTCCTACTATGGTATAAATTTTCAGGGCTTGCACGCTGTGGTAATTTGACCGCCTGGCCAAGCTGTCCTGCAACTCTTTTGTTTTTTTAACACCTTTTTGGACTGCTACGGCCTGCCAGATAACCCCAGCTGCGATGTCGATACCTGCTGCGGATCCTCCTGCTCTTCTGAGCTATTGCCAGAAGCATCCTCTTCTCTCACTGGTTGCCAATCCGGGTCAACAACTGAGTCATCCATCACCTCCTCTTCAATTTCATGTGCACCTTCCTCTGTGTCACCGTGTAAGGTGGTATAGTATGCAGGAAGGGGCACCTGAGTTTCATCAGGGTCACATTCTGGCTCAGTAGACTGCGAGGGCAATGTAGTGCTCTGGTTGAATGTACCAGCACAATCATATAGCAGTGGCTGTGCATCAGTGCACTCAATGTCAGATTCATGTTGGACTGGGGAATTCAGTATTTGACTTGATAACCCAGGCTTGTCATGTGAAAAGAGCTCCATGGAGTAATCTGAAGTGTGGCCTGCCGCATCCTTTCCTTTTGGTGGAGGTGAAGTACACAAGGAAAGGGGTTGTTCCTGACCAGAAGCCTGCACTGACGACTCAGTGCTTGGAGATTTTGAACCTTCAGAAGAGGAGGCGATAGAGCTGGAGGCTGTTTCGGCAATGTAAGCCAAAACCTGTTCCTGATGCTCTGGCTTTAAAAGAGGTTTACATAGTCCCAGAAAAGGGAGCCTTCCAGGCCTTCTGGAGCCAGACGATGACTCAGGCTCAACACCTCCTGCCTTAGGTGCTATTGTGCTTTTGGCACTACCAACAGATGCACCACCACCACCATCAGTACCAGGTGGCCGCCCACGGCCACGTCCGTGGCCTCTTCCACCATACTTACTCATGTTTGTGAAAATGTACCCAAAATACCAGCAGCTATATGGTACTGTATTAGAAGCGTACAGCTGTTTATTGTGAGGATGAAAATTTTTAATCTCTGTAATTATTTGCGGAGTAACAGACACAGACTCTCACAGGCTCAGTATGGATTACACCAGAATATAACAAGCAAAAAAATGTACTGTATCAGAAGCGTACAGCCGTATACAGTGTTGGGTTAATTTTAAATCTCCGTATATATTTCAGGAGTAACACACACGGTCACAGGCTCAGTATGAATAACACCAGAATATGAAAAGCATAAAAAGTGTACTGTATCAGTGGCGTACAGCTGTACACAGTGTTGGGGTAATTTTAAATCTCCGTTTATATTTGAGGAGTAACACACATGCTCACAGGCTCAGTATGGAGTAGACCAGAATATGAAAAGCATAAAAAGTGTAATGTATCACTAGCGTATAGCTGTATACAGTGTTGGGGTAATTTTAAATCTCCGTATATATTTGAGGAGTAACACACGGTCACAGGCTCAGTATGGATAACACCAGAATATGAAAAGCATAAAAAGTGTACTGTATCAGAAGCGTACAGCTCTATACAGTGTTGGGGTAATTTTAAATCTCCGTATATATTTCAGGAGTAACACACACGCTCACAGGCTCAGTATGGAGTAGACCAGAATATGAAAAGCATAAAAAGTGTACTGTATCAGTAGCGTACAGCTGTATACAGTGTTGGGGTAATTTTAAATCTCCCTATATATTTCAGGAGTAACACACACGGTCACAGGCTCAGTATGGATAACACCAGAATATGAAAAGCATAAAAAGTGTACTGTGTCAGTAGCGTACAGCTGTGTACAGTGTTAAATCTCCGTATGTTAGGGGTCGAGTTCACGCTTCTGCACAAGGGGAATCTCGAGCCATTCCGGCTGCGGTCTCCTATTCGTCTCCGGCCGCAGTGGACTCTGCTCAGCTTGGACGTCGGTCCCAGCGTCTTGCCCAGTCTGGCAGTGTGCAGAGGATTACTGCTGCTCCTCCAGACTCTTCTATTGTGGCCAGTACTAGTTAGCGGCGAGCAGACGTCTTTAGGACAAAGTCCTTGTTTTTCCCTTCTGAGCATGCCCAGGGTGAGATCTCTCATTGGAGATCAGGGGTCACATGCTCAGGTACTTCAGCAGCTCCTATTGGTCTGCCAGGAAGGTCCTGTGACTACTGGTGTTCTGGAACAAGTTTCATTGGTCCTTGTTTCTGGCAGGTCCTGTAGCTGTTATTATAAAAGGGTGGCAATGCTGAGCCGCCATGCGCTAGTATCAACCATTATATGCTTTGCGCCAGTGTAGTCATGTGTTATGATTTGGTAGCTGAGGAGTGCAGGTAAAAAAAAGGCAATACACCAGAACAGTTGGAAACTATGAGATTGCAGTACCCTGACTAACCACCACAACTAGAGGCAGCCGTGCAGCGTTCCTACGTTGGTCCTAGACGCCTCGTCACAGCCTGAGAAACTAACTACACCTAAAGATAGAAATAGGAAAGCTATCTGCCCCAGAGCAGAACCCCAAAGACAATAGAAAAGCCCCCAAACATGTAATGGCGGTTAGACAAGATGAAATACTGACACAGAAAGAAAATAGTATGAGCAAACGCTGGGGCCCAAACTAACTAAATAGAAAAGGATAGGAAGGGTACTTACTGCAATCCCAGAAAACCCTGAAAAGCACCAACACCACTAATTTCAAAAACACCTGAGATCACACGACCTCTACCACCTAAATTAGTTCTCTGGTGTAACAAAATCAAAACAGCAGCCACTGAAAAAACTGGAAAAAGCAAAAGTACATACATAAGTGGCTGAACCAAACTGAGAGGGCAGAAGCCCCCGGAGTGGACCCTGAAGGCCCCCACAGAAGTGCAGGACAAAAATGCAAAAATATAGCACAAAAACAAAAAGAAGAAAATGTCTTATCTGTTAGCAGGAGATGCAGACACGACACAGCAGGCTACAAGGGAAACAGGAATGAAGGATTCAGACCAGAACAATTGATCACCGGCAACCCTGATGGGAAGGTGACTCCCTTATATAAGACCAGTCAGTAACACCTGATTCCCAGTCCTCACAATCTTCACTGGACAGACCAGCACCGCTTGTAACCACCAGAGGAAGCCTCTGCTCAGAACTCATCTCAAACCCATTCACAACAGTACCCCCCCCTTGAGGAGGGGTCACCGAACCCTCATTTGAGCAACCAGGTCGGTCAGGATGAGTTCTATGATACGCACGGATAAGTCTCCTAGCATGGATGTCCGAAGCAAACCCCCAAAGAATTGTCTTCCTGACCATAACCTCTCCACTTAACCAAATACTGGAGTTTCCGTCTAGAAAAACGAGAATCTAATATTTTCTCAACCACATACTCCAGATTGCCCTCAACCAAAACAGGGTCAGGAGGCACAGCAGCAGGAACCACTGGCTCAACAAACCTCTTCAACAAGGACTTGTGGAACACGTTATGGATCTTAAATGTCCCTGGAAGAAGCAAACGAAAAGAAACAGGATTAATAATCTCCATGATCTTATAAGGTCCAATGAACCTAGGCTTAAATTTAGGAGATGCCACTCTCATAGGAATATTCTTTGAGGATAACCAGACCAAGTCCCCCACTTTAAACCGAGGACCATCAGTCCTATGCCGGTTAGCAAACCGCTGGGCCTTCTCCTGAGAGAGGGACAACCTCTCCACTACCTGGTCCCAAATCTGTTGCATACGCTCCACAGCAGAGTCAACACCTGGACAGACAGAAGCCTCCGTCTGTCCCGAAGAAAATCGAGGGTGAAACCCAGAATTGCAGAAAAACGGAGACATCAAAGTGGCAGAGCTAGCCCTATTATTAAGAGCAAACTCAGCCAAAGGCAAAAAAGAGACCCAGTCATCCTGATCAGCAAACACAAAGCATCTTAGATAAGTCTCCAATGTCTGGTTTGTTCTCTCAGTTTGACCATTGGTCTGAGGATGAAATGCCGAGGAGAAAGACAATTGAACACCCAGTTTAGAACAAAAAGTCCTCCAAAATCTGGAAACAAACTGGACTCCTCTGTCAGACACAATGTTCTCAGGAATGCCGTGTAAACGAACCACGTGCTGAAGGAACAACGGCACCAATTCAGAGGAGGAAGGCAACTTAGGTAATGGCACAAGATGTATCATTTTGGAAAACCTATCACAAATTACCCAGATGGTGGTCATTCTCTGAGAAACAGGAAGGTCGGAAATGAAATCCATAGAGATATGGGTCCATGGTCTCTTGGGCACAGGCAATGGCATCAACAAACCACTAGAGCGAGAGCAAGGCTTGGAGCGAGAGCAAGTCCCGCAGGACTGCACAAATTCCCTGACATCACGAGACAAGATAGGCCACCAAAAGGACCGACTAACCAAGTCTCTGGTACCAAAAATTCCGGGATACCCAGCCAAAGCGGAACAATGAATCTCAGACATCACACTCTTTTTCCACTGATCCGGGACAAACAATTTTCCAACCGGGCAGCGCTCGGGCCTATCCACCCCTTCAGAGCAAGTCTCAAATTGGGCGAGATGGCGGAAAGAACTACACCCTCTTTCAAAATAACAGAAGGATCAGATAACTCAGGAGAGTCCGCAAGGAAGCTCCTCGAGAGGGCATCCGCCTTAACATTCTTAGTGCCAGGAAGAAAGGAAACCACAAAATTAAAACGTGTGAAAAACAAGGCCCACCTGGCCTGTCTAGGATTGAGTCGCTTGGCAGATTCCAGATAGACCAGATTCTTATGGTCCGTAAGGACCACCACCTGATGTTTGGCTCCCTCCAGCCAATGTCTCCACTCTTCAAAAGCCCACTTCATGGCCAATAACTCCCGATTACCCACGTCATAATTACGTTCAGTAGGAGAAAATTTTCGAGAGAAAAAGGCACAAGGGTTACTTTTAGAGGTCTCTGGATCTTTTTGGGACAAAACGGCACCTGCCCCAATTTCAGAGGCATCAACCTCCACCTGAAATGGCAGAGAAACATCAGGCTGCCGTAGAACAGGAGCAGAAGTGAATCTCTGCTTAAGTTCCTGAAATGCAGAGACTGCCTCAGGAGGCCAATTCACCACATCAGAACCCTTTCTGGTCAAATCAGTTAATGGTTTAACAATAACCGAGAAATTACCAATAAATTTACGATAAAAATTGGCAAAACCCAAAAATCTCTGAGGAGCCTTTAATGAAGTAGGTTGGACCCAATCACAGATGGCCTGAACCTTGACCGGGTCCATTTCAATAACAGATGGGGACAAAATGAATCCCAGAAATGAGATCCTCTGTACGCCAAAAAGACACTTTGATCCCTTCACAACAGTACCCCCCCCCTTGAGAAGGGGTCACCGAACCCTCATTTGAGCAACCAGGTCGGTCAGGATGAGTTCTATGATACGCACGGATAAGTCTCCTAGCATGGATGTCCGAAGCAAACACCCAAGAATTGTCTTCCTGACCATAACCTCTCCATTTAACCAAATACTGGAGTTTCCGTCTAGAAAAACGAGAATCTAATATTTTCTCAACCACATACTCCAGATTGCCCTCAACCAAAACAGGGTCAGGAGGCACAGCAGCAGGAACCACTGGCTCAACAAACCTCTTCAACAAGGACTTGTGGAACACGTTATGGATCTTAAATGTCCCTGGAAGAAGCAAACGAAAAGAAACAGGATTAATAATCTCCATGATCTTATAAGGTCCAATGAACCTAGGCTTAAATTTAGGAGATGCCACTCTCATAGGAATATTCTTTGAGGACAACCAGACCAAGTCCCCCACTTTAAACCGAGGACCATCAGTCCTATGCCGGTTAGCAAACCGCTGGGCCTTCTCCTGAGAGAGGGACAACCTCTCCACTACCTGGTCCCAAATCTGTTGCATACGCTCCACAGCAGAGTCAACACCTGGACAGACAGAAGCCTCCGTCTGTCCCGAAGAAAATCGAGGGTGAAACCCAGAATTGCAGAAAAACGGAGACATCAAAGTGGCAGAGCTAGCCCTATTATTAAGAGCAAACTCAGCCAAAGGCAAAAAAGAGACCCAGTCATCCTGATCAGCAAACACAAAGCATCTTAGATAAGTCTCCAATGTCTGGTTTGTTCTCTCAGTTTGACCATTGGTCTGAGGATGAAATGCCGAGGAGAAAGACAATTGAACACCCAGTTTAGAACAAAATGTCCTCCAAAATCTGGAAACAAACTGGACTCCTCTGTCAGACACAATGTTCTCAGGAATGCCGTGTAAACGAACCACGTGCTGAAGGAACAACGGCACCAATTCAGAGGAGGAAGGCAACTTAGGTAATGGCACAAGATGTATCATTTTGGAAAACCTATCACAAATTACCCAGATGGTGGTCATTCTCTGAGAAACAGGAAGGTCGGAAATGAAATCCATAGAGATATGGGTCCATGGTCTCTTGGGCACAGGCAATGGCATCAACAAACCACTAGAGCGAGAGCAAGGCTTGGAGCGAGAGCAAGTCCCGCAGGACTGCACAAAAACACCTGAGATCACACCACCTCTACCACCTAAATTAGTTCTCTGGTGTAACAAAATCAAAACAGCAGCCACTGAAAAAACTGGAAAAAGCAAAAGTACATACATAAGTGGCTGAACCAAACTGAGAGGGCAGAAGCCCCCGGAGGGGACCCTGAAGGCCCCCACAGAAGTGCAGGACAAAAATGCAAAAATATAGCACAAAAACAAAAAGAAGAAAATGTCTTATCTGTTAGCAGGAGATGCAGACACGACACAGCAGGCTACAAGGGAAACAGGAATGAATTATTCAGACCAGAACAATTGATCACCTGCAACCCTGATGGGAAGGTGACTCCCTTATATAAGACCAGTCAGTAACACCTGATTCCCAGTCCTCACAATCTTCACTGGACAGACCAGCACCGCTTGTAACCACCAGAGGAAGCCTCTGCTCAGAACTCATCTCAAACCCATTCACAACAGTCATGCATGTGTGTGGTTAGGGCCCGGCTGAAATAAACCCCTAGAATACCGACTTAATCAGTGAGGAGTTTGGTATGCTAGTTGGTCAGGGTCGGTCTCCTAGATGCCCTAGATTACCGGCATAACCGGTGAGGAGTTTGATTGCCGTATTCAGGGTCTGGCGTTCAGACGCCATAGATTGCGGGTGACTCCCGCTAGGACATTAGAGCATTATCACGTTCTATGTTCGCTTAGCACTTAACTGTGTACCTGGGTGCCTGACAGGACACAGAACTTTTTCTCAGCGGCTCTGTGACGTAACAGGGTTCGCTTTCAACGCTAGACAGCGCCCTAGCGTGTTTATTTTGCGACTCAGTTGTGTTTAGTGAGTTCGCACACATCGCCATATAGCGCTGCGGCACTCCTTCTAGCGGCTCTGTGAAATAGCGGAGTTCGCACATATTGCCACAGCGCATTGCGGTGTTTATTTTGGCGACTCTGCGGGATAACAGAGTTCGCGTCTTGCGCAATTTTACTAGCAGCAGGTTCCGCCTGCACGGTGGACCCCGGGCTGCGAACGCACCTCTCTACCTCATATATTTGGTGCGTTCCGCAGACCCTAACACCGTATATATTTCAGGAGTAGCACACATGGTCACAGGCTCAGTATGGATAACACCAGATTATGAAAAGCATAAAAAGTGTTCTGTATCAGTAGCGTACAGCTGTATACAGTGTTGGGGTAATTTTAAATCTCCGTATATATTTGAGGAGTAACACACACGCTCACAGGCTCAGTATGGAGTAGACCAGAATATGAAAAGCATAAAAAATGTACTGTATCAGTAGCGTACAGCTGTATACAGTGTTGGGGTAATTTTAAATCTCCCTATATATTTCAGGAGTAACACACACGCTCACAGGCTCAGTATGGAGTAGACCAGAATATGATAAGCATAAAAAGTTTACTGTATCAGTAGCGTACAGGTGTATACAGTGTTGGGGTAATTTTAAATCTCCCTATATATTTCAGGAGTCACACACATGCTCTCTCAGTATTGATTTGTCTGTAATACAGAAGGCAGAAAAACTGTACTGTATCAGAAGATACCAGCTGTATACGGTTTTGGGGAAAAATTAAATCTCCCTATATATTTCCAGAGTCACACACAGACGCTCTCTCAGTATGGATTTGACCATAATAAACAAGCCAGAAAAACGGTACTATATCAGAAGATACCAGCTGTATACGGTTTTGGGGAAAATTGAAATCTCAGTATATATTTCCGGAATCACACACAGATAGTCAGCATGTATTTGTCCGTGATACCAGCCGGTAAACGGTAGTGTGAGGAGCGTACAGCTCTATACGGTGTGGGAAAAAATGAACGCTCAGTAACTGTGCAGAAAAAAATAAAAGTATTAGTGCTGTGTAGGTGCTGTGTTAAAATGCAATCTGCACAGCAGTGTACACACAGCGAAAAAAATTCCTCCCCTGTCACTGGCAGGAAGCCTAATAATCAGCTCTGCTGCAGCACACAATAAATTCCTCCCCTCTCACTGGCAGGCAGCCTAATAATCAGCTCTGCTGCTCCACACATGTAATTTCTCCCCTGTGACTGGCAGGCAGCCTAAGGACCAGCGCTGCTGCACACAACAAAATCCTTCCTCCCCCAGGGCTGCCACTAGGAATTTCGGGGCCCCATACTGGCAAAATTTATGGGGCCCCCTTGAGACTCCGCCCAGGCTCCACCCCCAGCTCCGCCTCCACCCTAGCTCCTCCTCCACCACGTGAACCTCCCAAAATCCCTCCGCCCTTTCTTGGAAAAACTCCACTTCTTGACTCAATGGTGACAAGAACGAGTGGAGGTGCTGTTGCTTAACTCCGCTATGCAGTGCAGTCATTTTGACAGGGCAAAAATAAATATTGTGCGGAACATTTTTTTGGCCTGTCAAAATGATGAGTCCCTTAGATTGATTTCTGCCCTGGTTCCAGGAGAGGGATTCATGGAGCCAACAAAGGTCTGTGGACAGAAGTAAGTGGGAAGCACCACATACACAGCAGAACAAGGGATACTGTCTAATAGTCATATGACAGGGAGAGGTTAAATCATATTTAAGTAATTAATCTTTATTGGAAATAAAGAATTGCCTTTATTGATATCCCGTAACAAGTGATCTCCATACATATCACAGTATTCTCTATACCAAGAGCAATAATACGACATACAAGGAACAAATACCACCACACCATGATCAGACCACATATTACCATCACAGTGACCAAAAAATACCACATACAAGGAATACATACCACCAATTCATGAAGAGATCATATATTACCACTACATAGTACCATATTAAAGGGAGAGATATCATCATACCATGACCAGATCACATATTCCCACCACACAGTGGCCGAAAAATACTACATACAAGGGACAAATACCATCACACCATGACTACACCACATAGATAAATACCGTAACACCATGACCAGATCTAATCTATGAGAACATTGTTGAAGCTCTCATATACTTGCATTGAGAGCTAATGACTAGAGATGAGCAAATTTGTTCAGGTCCCCACTTATTCGTCAAGCTATAGCACTTACCGAATAAGCTACAGCGGGAACGCGGATACCTGGAGCGTGATGGCTGATGGGCACCGCAGCTGCATGTGACACAGTACATGGAAGGAGAGCTCAACACACAGGCTCTCCATGTATGTGTTGTGACTGTAACACAGCCGCGATACATGCAGCTGTGGCGCCAAACAGCTGATCATCGGAGCGCTCCAGGTATCCGGGTTACTGCTGCAGCTTAATCGGTAAGCGCTACAGCCTGCAAAATAAGCAGGGACACAAAGAAATACGCTCAACTCTACTTAAGACATAGCTTCTGATTTCTTGCCAGTCAGAAGCTGCGCTTACAAGATGGCACTGAAATACCAGAGTGATGCTGAAAATTGATATGTCGGACGGTATGAGAGAGAACTTAGGTTTAAAGGGACTCTGTCAGCATAGAGTGACTGTTCTGTTCAAAAAAGTCCCTACATTCTGTTTCACATTGAGGCCAATCCTTTAAATCCACCTTGCCACCTGCTTGTTTTCCCTCCATGTCCATCCCCTCTCCTTCAATAGACAGCTCTGGCTTCATATCAACAGAGAAGGATGGAGACAGAGGAAAATAAGCAGGTGGGAAGATGTATTTCAATGATTGTCCACTGTGAAGCACCAAGCACCTGAACTTGAACAGTCATTTTTTGCTGACAGAGTCCTTTTAAAGCAACACTCCAGTGATGGAAAAAATAAAAAACAAGCATAGAGACACCAGCTCTAAACAAAATGTGTGCCACCTTGATGGATCCACGGCAGGCTGGCAGCGCTTTTGCTTCACGGATACAGGTGCAGCTCCCCAGACATGCAGACTAGAGGAACCATTGGTGAACATCGGTCTGCACTTGGACCACTTTGCATGGACCGGCCACGGGTCTCCTGACCTGAACTCAGCAGCCTTACAGCATGTATGAGGATGCTGGTCAGGAGATTGGCGCCCAGTCCAGGCACTGCTGTGCGAGCGCAGACTGGTTTCCCCCTTTCAAAAATTACACTGCCATAATAATAAAGATTTTTCCCAATCATATATACTCACTTCCATCAATAATTCCTCACCCCCCTTCCAAACCCCAAACAAAACTTAGAAGCTACTGGATTATCCTGAGCACTGCAGCCTGATGTTATAATTGGGCATTTGGTTTTCCAGCAGGTCAGGATCATCCAGTAGCTTATATATACATTACTATTGGGTAGTCGAAGGGGAAGGGGTAAGGAATAATTATACAATCATTCCTTACCCTCCCCCCTTTGACTCCTCAATAGCAATGTATATATAAGTAGAATCACGTACTGAAATAGTGGACAAATGAATACATGGACTTGTTATTTACTCACACAGCCGATGTTGCCGCCGCACCACCACCCAGTCAAGAAGAATTTAATGGTCGTCTCACCCTGCCCACCGCTGCCGCCTTAGCCTGCCCAACAAATACATAATATATCACAGCATATATAATCACTGAATATACACTACAAAAAATTCTTTATTGGTATTATTTATTAAGCACCTATAAATTATAGAACATAAATACCTCAAAATGTAACTCTAAAGGGTATGCCACACTAAACAACATCGCTAACCGGATCGCTAAAAAACGTCACTATTTAGCGATCCCGTTAGCGATGTTGTTGTGTGCGGCATCTGCCAGCGACGAGCTTCCTGCTGTGATCTCGCTCGTCGCTGGAATCGTTCCGGACCCTATTTTCTCGTCGGCGCTCCCGTTGGGTAAGTATATATCGCTAGTGTGGCACCTTTTCTTAGCGATTTAGCGTACTTTGTACCGCTAAGTCGTTAAGGAGATCGCTAACCGCGATAGCGTCCTTAACGATATCGCTAAATGTGGCCGACACTAGCGATATAGAAACAATCCCGCTAGCGATCTCATTAGTATGCGACGCTAACGAGATCGCTAGCGGGATTGTGTAGTGTGGCAGTACCTTAAGTGATTATGTGAAAGAACAAAAATAAATAAATAAAATAGGAGTCAAGAGTAAAAGGGTGATCACCCCATTTATTTATTTTACTCACTTTTATAGCAGTAATCTTTCCAAAACACTTTAGGGTATGTTCCCACAGTCACTAAATGCTACGGTAAAGTAGACCTCTTACGGAACTTATCTAGATGTGTGGTGAGCACTTTGAACCCCCAAGTGCTTGACAGAAGTTTATAATGTAGAGCCGTAAAAATAAAAATTTTTCACAAAAAATATGTTTTCACCCCCAATTTTTTATTTTCACAAGTGTAACAGGAGAAACTGGACCCCAAAAGTTATTGTGCAATTTGTCCACAGTGTGCTGTGGCTGGGGCCCTGCTGCGGCCGTGTGCTGGTGGCCGGGCCCTGCTGCGGCCGTGTGCTGGTGGCCGGGGCCCTGCGGCTGTGTGCTGGTGGCCGGGCCCTGCTGCGGCCGTGTGCTGGTGGCCGGGGCCCTGCTGCGGCCGTGTGCTGGTGGCCGGGGCCCTGCTGCGGCCGTGTGCTGGTGGCCGGGGCCCTGCGGCTGTGCTGGTGGCCGGGCCCTGCTGCGGCCGTGTGCTGGTGGCCGGCGCACTGCTGCGGCCGTGTGCTGGTGGCCGGGGCCCTGCTGCGGCCGTGTGCTGGTGGCCGGGGCCCTGCTGTGGCCGTGTGCTGGGGGCTGGGGCCCTGCTGCGGCCGTGTGCTGGTGGCCGGGGCCCTGTTGCGGCCGTGTGCTGGTGGCCGGGGCCCTGTTGCGGCCGTGTGCTGGTGGCCGGGCCCTGCTGCGGCCGTGTGCTGGTGGCCGGGGCCCTGCGGCTGTGCTGGTGGCCAGGGCCCTGCTGCGGCCGTGTGCTGGTGGCCGGGCCCTGCTGCGGCCGTGCTGTTGGCCGGGGCCCTGCTGCGGCCGTGTGCTGTTGGCCGGGGCCCTGCTGCGGTCGTGTGCTGGTGGCCGGGGCCCTGCTGCGGCCGTGTGCTGGTGGCCAGGGCCCTGCTGCGGCCGTGTGCTGGTGGCCGGGGCCCTGCGGCTGTGCTGGTGACCGGGGCCCTGCGGTTGTGCTGGTTGCCGGGGCCGGGCCCTGTGGCTGTGCTGGTGGCTGGGGCCGGGCCCTGCAGTGCTGCCTGATGGTGGCCGGGCCCTGCTGGTGGCTGGGCCCTGCTGCCTGCTGGTGGCCGGGACCTGCTGGTGGCCGGGGCCGGGCCCTGCTGCCTGCTGGTGGCCGGGCCCTGCTGCGGCCGTGTGCTGGTGGCCGGGCCCTGCTGCGGCTGTGTGCTGGTGGCCGGGGCCCTGCTGCGGCCGTGTGCTGGTGGCCGGGGCCCTGCTGCGGCCGTGTGTTGGTGGCCGGGGCCCTGCGGCTGTGCTGGTGGCCGGGCCCTGCTGCGGCCGTGTGCTGGTGGCCGGGGCCCTGCTGCGGCCGTGTGCTGGTGGCCGGGGCCCTGCTGCGGCCGTGTGCTGGTGGCCGGGGCCCTGCTGCGGCCGTGTGCTGGGGGCTGGGGCCCTGCTGCGGCCGTGTGCTGGTGGCCGGGGCCCTGTTGCGGCCGTGTGTGCTGGTGGCCGGGGCCCTGTTGCGGCCGTGTGCTGGTGGCCGGGCCCTGCTGCGGCCGTGTGCTGGTGGCCGGGGCCCTGCGGCTGTGCTGGTGGCCGGGCCCTGCTGCGGCCGTGTGCTGGTGGCCGGGGCCCTGCTGTGGCCGTGCTGGTGGCCGGGGCCCTGCTGCGGCCGTGTGCTGTTGGCCGGGGCCCTGCTGCGGTCGTGTGCTGGTGGCCGGGGCCCTGCTGCGGCCGTGTGCTGGTGGCCAGGGCCCTGCTGCGGCCGTGTGCTGGTGGCCGGGGCCCTGCGGCTGTGCTGGTGACCGGGGCCCTGCGGTTGTGCTGGTTGCCGGGGCCGGGCCCTGCGGCTGTGCTGGTGGCTGGGGCCGGGCCCTGCAGTGCTGCCTGATGGTGGCCGGGCCCTGCTGGTGGCTGGGCCCTGCTGCCTGCTGGTGGCCGGGACCTGCTGGTGGCCGGGGCCGGGCCCTGCTGCCTGCTGGTGGCCGGGCCCTGCTGCGGCCGTGTGCTGGTGGCCAGGGCCCTGCTGCGGCCGTGCTGGTGGCCGGGGCCCTGCTGCGGCCGTGTGCTGTTGGCCGGGGCCCTGCTGCGGTCGTGTGCTGTTGGCCGGGGCCCTGCTGCGGTCGTGTGCTGGTGGCCGGGGCCCTGCTGCGGCCATGTGCTGGTGGCCAGGGCCCTGCTGCGGCCGTGTGCTGGTGGCCGGGGCCCTGCGGCTGTGCTGGTGACCGGGGCCCTGCGGTTGTGCTGGTTGCCGGGGCCGGGCCCTGCGGCTGTGCTGGTGGCTGGGGCCGGGCCCTGCAGTGCTGCCTGATGGTGGCCGGGCCCTGCTGGTGGCTGGGCCCTGCTGCCTGATGGTGGCCGGGCCCTGCTGGTGGCTGGGCCCTGCTGCCTGCTGGTGGCCGGGACCTGCTGGTGGCCGGGCCGGGCCCTGCTGCCTGCTGGTGGCCGGGCCCTGCTGCCCGCTGGTGGCCGGGCCCTGCGGCTGTGCTGCTGGCCGGGCCCCCCCGGGGACAAACTACTCACCCGGCTGCTGCTCGCCGTCGCCTGCACGTCCCGACGGTCCCGGTCCGCCGCTCCTAGCCACGTGGCACACACGCTGCTCGCTCTGCTCCGGAATGAGGAAGTGGAGCAGAGCAGAGTGTGACGTCACGTCCGGCTGGCTGATGCACCTGGGCGGGCCATAGCTTCAAGCTACAGTGCCTGCCCAGCAGCCAGCCAGCCAGGCCCAGCCCAGGGGCGTTTCTGATTTTGTGTGGGGAGGGGGAGGGACAGACAGTGAGTGGAGAGAGTGTGGTGGGGAATATTTAGCAGCGAAGTGCTGCGAGCCTGCGTGCGCTTCGCCTGGCTGCCAGCGACGCGTGCTGGGGGGGGGGCGGCGCGGGCGGGCGGGCCCCCCTAAGTCACCGGGCCCGGGCGGGCCCCATACACTAGTAATGGCTGTAATGCCCTGATGGCGGCCCTGTCCTCCCCTGTCACTGTACACTAGCTGTACAGCTAATCGCTATCAGCACAAGCACAGAATTATTGTTTTTTTTACTGCTTAATGCTCTCCCTACTGAGAAACCCGACTTTGGCGAAAGTCGGTCTTTTTTTAATCTGACCAACCTGTTTCGCTCAACTCTAATGTCTACTATTTTGAATAAAGATTATATATTTTTTATCATATAGCCTAGGCTCAGGTTCCTCCTTTTTCTAACTCCACGATAACCCTACACTCCTCGCTGCCAACAAAAATCCTGTTTTTAACCCAATAAATAAATGCAGGCTGATTAGATGCCATTCTTCTTTTGAGGTTCACATCATCAGGGTGTTCCATCCTCTCTCCCTCAGAGTTGCAGTCATATACCGGCCCCCATGCTCACCCACCCATATCCTTGACCACTTTTATGCGTTGTGTCCACACTTCATGTCCTCAGAATTGACAAACCTTATCCTTGGAGACTTCAACAGCTCCACCTCCACAACTGCATCCCAGCTTCTATCTCTAGCCAATTCTCGTGGCATCTCACAACTTTCAAACTCTGAAACATACAAAGACGATAACACCTCTGATCTGGACTTTGTCAAGTAAAGTTCAATCTCCTACCTAGATGACTCACCTCTTACCCTTTGTCCCCCATGAAACTAGGAGTATAACCACAACTTAGACATTTTTAGGTGCTCCCTAAGAACACAAGTGTTTAGGACGGCCTATCACGATCCCTAATCAAAGTCCTATTAACATATATATAGCTTATTCTCTACTTCTCTGAACATAATTCACCATCAAACTCAACCGCACCCAAAAGGCTTATGCAGCCTTTATCTACCCCTCATTACCTCAAGATGGTTGTACCATCATTGTAATTAAGCACGTGTAATTGGTGTCACCCCCATCACATTAATGATTGTAAGCTCTGAAGAGCAGGGTCATCATTATTTTTGCTTGAATTGTTTGATTACCTTAAACTTGATAACTTTTGACTGTTTTATATGAACTGTTGACTCGTAATGTTTGTGATATATAAATAAAGTTTATTATTATTAGTAGATTGAAGATGGTGAAATTCAAACTGTTAACTGTGCCATGTGTAGGAGTGAAGAATCTTTTATGTGAGCACAACTGCAGAATACGAGAGTTTGCTGCTGTGCATGACACAGGGTGGAGTAGGGTGAACACTATGCCACCAAACTACTGGAACATGTCCAGTTTGAACTTTCATCCCACCTCTCCTCTTGTTCCCTCTTTGACCGCATGCAATCTGACTTCAGATTGCACCTTTCCACTGAATTTGCTCTGACTAAAGTCACCAACGACCTTCTAACCGCCAAATGAAAGCGATGCTAATTTGTCCTCTTCCTTCTCCTGGACCTGGCATCTGTCTTTGACACAGTGGATCATTCCCTCTTACTACAGACTTTATGATCTGTTGACATTACAGACTTGGCCCTTTGTTCGATCTCCTTTTATCTGACAGACAGGACATTCAGTGTCTCCCACTCACACACCACCTCCTCATTAACACCCCTATGTGTCAGTGTCCACCAAGATTCAGCTGTTGGGACTGGAACAATGCTTAGAGGTGCACTCGTGTGCTACCTCAGTCTTAAAGGGACCGCCCACATCAACCTAAGGTATTCCTAACCTACAGCTGGGTGACACCTTCTATTCAAGGCTTCTCCTCCAATATGGAGGTGCCTGAGTTAAGTTGTTAGTTTGCCTTGCATGCTTGCTAGTTGTCAGGTTCCTCAGGTCCACCTGTCTGCTTGTCTACCCTGTACGAGTCTGCTCTTACCTGTATGTGCTCTTCTGTCCATCAGCTAGTCCAGATTGCACCTGCCAGAACCCATCTGTCTAACACCTGGTCCAGACCGCACCTGCCAGTGCTGTTCTGTTCCTCAACCGGTCCTATCTGCACCCATAGTTCCAGAGTCCATACAGTGCCTGCCTGCATTTTTCATCCCTCCTTTGGGCCTTAGCAGCTTACCTGCTGTAGGGGGTCAGCTGCCACATTCTGTAGGTCAGTCATGGAGTAGCACCTGGTGCCACCTCTTTGTACCTCCTTGGGTTGCAGTTTATGAAAGCTGCCACTTGTCCGAGTAGGGATTTGGTAGGCCACCTAGATACACCCCTTCCAGGCTTTCAGAGCGATACAGAACAGTGATTCCACCACCTTGCCCATTACAGTCTCTATCTGCTGGGTTGGCTGTAGTGGAAGAGCCAACTAATTCTACTTTATTGCAGTTGCTGACACTTTGTTGGTGTCTGCCACTAATTTTTGTAAATGAGTAGACTCCTGGTTAGATCTCATTCAGTCGTGTTGCCTGTAGCAGTAGGCCTTCAAGACCGTCGGGCCTCCACTTCCTTTGACTCAACTATCCGTGTTACTATCCTTACATTTTTCTGACGATGGTAGTCTAGAAAACTGATATTTGTGCCACCTGAGTGTGCCTCAGCATGAAAGCCGGTAGAGGTGTTGCATGTGGTATCAGGGCTCCCAGCAAAGGGGCCCCAAACAGATCCCTCATCCACCTTGTCTTACTGTGACATTCAATTGAAAGCTGTAAATGCTGTCACAGACCCCAATATCTCATGCCTGGCTGATTGCTAAAGTGCAATGCTAAAATCTGTACTGTGGGTGAATTGAGGCAACTTTCCTGGTGTCTGTCCCTCATTTGATGTGTTTTGGCAGCATTTGGGGCCGTTCTAAGGTGTTGTGCATGCATTTGTTTTTCCTTCCCATTGAGGTGAATAGCGTTCAGTGAAAATTCGATTAATAAATCAATGAATATTGCAAATTCGGTGAATGTAATCCAAACCGAACATTGAAATATTCGGTCATCTCTAATGATGATGTTGTGACCTTTCACATGCTTGTGCAGCTGCAGCTGCCTCTGCTAATCAAATTTTAGTGAAAATTCATGTGAACAGATACATTTGAATTTTTTTTGATCTGCTTGAATCTAATTGATTTTGCTTAAATAGCTAAAAGGATTTCTACAAGTAAGGTAAGGTCATTAGTTTGGGGAATAAAATATTGGTGAGAGGTTCGCTTTAACCCCTTACTGCCATCCGACGTACTATCCCGTCCATGGTACCTGGGCCCGTATGACCATGGACGGGATAGTACGTCCCGTGCGATCGGCTGCGCTCCAGGGGGAGCAGAGCCGATCGCGGCTGGGTGTCAGCTGATTATCACAGCTGACACCCGGCACTATGTGTCAGGAGCGGTCACGGACCGCTCCCGGCACATTAACCCCTGGCACACCGCGATCAAACATGATCGCGGTGTACCGGGGCACAGGGGAGGATCGCGCAGGGAGGGGGCTCCCTGCGCGCTCCCCTGAGACCCTCAGAGCAGCGCGATGTGTCGCGCTGTTCCGAGGGTCCTTCCTCCATGCAGGACCCCGGATCCAAGTTGGCGCCGGGGTCCATCCGGGTCCTGCAGGGAGGCGGCTTCCTCAGTGCCTGCTGGGAGCAGGCACTGAGAAGCCTGCAGCGATGCCAGAGCGATCGCTGGTGTGACAGAGTGCTGTGCACACTGTCACACAAGCGATCTGACCCTATACACCCTGGGACAAAGTAAAAAGTTAAAAAAATAAAAATAAAAATTGTTTAAAAAAATCATAAAAAAATAAATAAATATTCCCAATAAATTCATTTTTTCCTGTAAATAAAAAACCAAAACAATAAAAGTACACATATTTGGTATCACCGCGTCCGTAACAACCCCCCCTATAAAAATGTCCCACTAGTTAACCCCTTTAGTGAACCTCTTAAAAAAAAAAAAACAAAGCAAAAAATCAATGCTTTATCATCATACCGCCGAACAAAAAGTGGAATAACACGCGATCAAAAAGACGGAAATAAATAAACATGGTACCGCTGAAAATGTCATCTTGTCCCGCAAAAAACGAGCCACCATACAGCATCATCAACGAAAAAATAAAAAAGTTATAGCTCGCAGAATAAAGCGATGCAAAAATAATATTTTTTTATATAAAATTGGTTTTATTCTATAAAAGCGCCAAAACATAAAAAAATTATATAAATGAGGTATCGCCATAATCGTACTGACACGAAGAATAAAACTGCTTTATCAATTTTACCACACGCGGAACGATATAAACGCCTCCCCCAAAAGAAATTCATGAATTGCTGATTTTTGTTCATTCTAACCTCCCAAAAATCGAAATAAAACGCGATCAAAAAATGTCACATGCTCAAAAAATGGTACCAATAAAAACGTCACCTCGTCCCGCAAAAAATAAGACCTGACATGACTCTGAGGGCCAAAATATACAAAAATTATAGCTCTCAAAATATGGTGATGCAAAAACTATTTTTTGCAATAAAAAGCGTCTTTTAGCAGTGACAGCTGCCAATCATAAAAACCCGCTATAAATAGTAAATCAAACCCCCCTTTATCACCCCCTTAGTTAGGGAAAAATAATAAAATTAAAAAAAAGTACTTATTTCCATTTTCCCATTAGGGTTAGGGTTAGGGTTGCGGCTAAAGTTACGGTTAGGGTTGGCGCTAAAGTGAGGATAAGGGTTAGGGTTGGGATTGGGGTTATGGGTGTGTTAGGGTTAGTTTGTGGTTAGGGTTGGGACTAGGGTTAGGGTGTGTTGGGGTTAGGGTTGGAGTTAGAATTGGGGTTTTTCGCTGTTTAAGCACATCAGGGGTTCTCCAAATGTGACATGGCGTCTGATCTCAATTCCAGCCAATTCTGCATTGAAAAAGTCAAACGGTGCTCCTTCACTTCTGAGCTCTGCCCTGCGCCCAAACAGTAGTTTACCCCAACATATGGGGTATCAGTGTACTCTGGACCCCAAGGTTATTGTGCAATTTGTCCTATTTCTTCTGTTACCCTTGGGAAAATAAAAAACTGGGGTAAAAATATCATTTTTAAAAAAAAAAAAAGATTTTTTTGTTTTTACGGCTGTACGTTATAAACTTCTATGAAGCACTTGGGGCTTCATAGCGCTCACCACACATCTAGATAAGTTCCTTGTGGGGTCTATTTTCCAAAATGGGTCACTTGTGGGGGTTTCCACTGTTTAGGCGCATCAGAAGCTCTCCAAATGCGACATGACGCCCCCAGACCATTCCATCAAAGTCTGCAATCCAAAACGTCACTACTTCCCTTCCGAGCCCCAAAATGTACCCATACAGTAGTTTTCTCCACATATTGGGTATCAGCATACTCATGACAAATTGGACAACAACTTTTGGGGTCCAATTTCTCCTGTTACCCTTGTGAAAATAAAATATTGGGGGCGAAAAAAATCATTTTTGTAAAAAAAAAAAAAAAGATTTTTTATTTTTATGGCTGTACGTTATAAACTTCTGTGAAGCACTTCGGGGTTCAAAGTGCTCACCACACATCTAGATAAGTTCCTTGTGGGGTCTATTTTCCAAAATGGGGCCACTTGTGGGAGGTTTCCACTGTTTAGTTGCATCAGGGGCTCTCCAAATGAGACATGACGCCCCCAGACCATTCCATCAAAGTCTGCAATCCAAAACGTCACTACTTCCCTTCCGAGCCCCGACGTGCGCCCATACAGTAGTTTTCTCCCACATATTGGGTATCAGCGTACTCAGGACAAAATGGACAACAACTTTTGGGGTCCAATTTCTCCTGTTACCCTTGTGAAAATAAAATATTGGCGGCGAAAAAATCATTTTTGTAAAAAAAAAAAAGGATTTTTTATTTTTACGGCTGTACGTTATAAACTTCTATGAAGCACTTCGGGGTTCAAAGTGCTCACCACACATCTAGATAAGTTCCTTTTGGGGTCTATTTTCCAAAATGGGGTCACTTGTGGGGGGTTTCCACAGCCAATTCTGTGTTAAAAAAGTCGAACGGCGCTCCTTTCCTTCCAAACTCTGCCATGCACCTAAACAGTGGTTTACCCCCACATATGGGGTATCAGCGTACTCAGGACAAATTGCACAATAACTTTTGGAGTCTTGTTACCCTTGGGAAAATAAAAATTGGGGTGAAAAGATCATTTTTGTGGAAAAAATATGATTTTTTAATTTTACGGCTCTACATTATAAACTTGTCTGAATCACTTGGGGGTTCAAATTTCTCACCAAAGATCTAGATAAGTTCCTTAGGGGTCTAGTTTCCCAAATGTGGGGGGTTTCCACTGTTTAGGCACATCAGGGGCTCTCCAAATGCAACATGGCGTCCAATCTCAATTCCAGCCAATTTTGTTTGAAAAAAGTCAAATGGTGCTCCTTCCATTCCGAGCTCTGCTGTGCGCCCAAACAGTGGTTCCCCCCCACATATAG
Organism: Oophaga sylvatica; assembly: GCA_033576555.1. Taxonomy (NCBI): domain Eukaryota; kingdom Metazoa; phylum Chordata; class Amphibia; order Anura; family Dendrobatidae; genus Oophaga; species Oophaga sylvatica. The sequence continues at coordinate 314,917,240 of JARQOD010000005.1, read as the reverse complement.
GGTATCAGCGTACTCAGGACAAATTGGACATCAACTTTTGTGGTCCAATTTCTCCTGTTACCCTTGGGAAAATAAAAAATTAGTGACTAAAAGATAATTTTTGTGGGAAAAAAATAGGATTTTTTATTTTCATGCCCGGGCATTCTAAACTTGTGTGAAGCACTTGGGGGTTCAAAGTGCTCACCAAAGATCTAGATAAGCTCCTTAGGGGGTCTAGTTTCCAAAATGGGGTCACTTGTGGGGGTTTCCACTGTTAAGGCACATCTGGGGCACTGCAAACGGAACATGACCCCCATCAACGTCTGCATTCCAAAACGTTACTACTTCCTTTCCAAGCCCTGTCGTGCGCCCAAACAGTTTTCCCTCCCACATATGGGGTATCAGCGTACTCAGGACAAATAGGTCAACAAGTTTTGGGGTCCAATTTCCTTGGGAAAAATCAAAAATTTGGGACTAAAAAATCATTTTTGTGGAAAATTGTTTTGTTTTTTTTTCAGACCCAGGCATTATAAACTTTTGTGAAACACTTGGGGGTTCAAAATGCTCACAACAGATCTAGACAAGTTCCTTAGGGGGTCTAGTTTCCAAAATGATGTCACTTGTGGGGGTTTCCACTGTTTAGGCACATCAGGGGCTCTCCAAACACGACATGGCATCCAATCTCAATTCCAGTCAATTTTAGTTTGAAAAGTCAAACGGCGCTCCTTCCCTTACGAGCTCTGCCGTGTGCCCAAACAGTGGTTTTCCTCCACATATTGGCTATTGGCGTACTCAGGAGAAATTGCACAACAACTTTATCTGTCCATTTGCTTCTTTTACCCTTGTAAAAATAAAAAAAAAGTTTGTAATTGATCATTTTTGTGGCTAAAAAGTTAAATATTCATTTTTTCCTTCCACGTTGCTTCAGCTCCTGTGAAGCACCTGAAGGGTTAATAAACTTCTTGAATGTGGTTTTGAGTACCTTGAGGGGTGCAGTTTTTTAGAATGGTGTCACTTTTGGGTATTTTCTGCTATATAGACCCCTCAAAGTGACTTCAAATATGAGGTGGTCCCTAAAAAAATGGTTTTGCAAATTTTGTTGTAAAAATGAGAAATCGATGGTCAAATTTTAACCCTTATAATTTCCTAAGAAAAAAAAAATTGGGTTCCAAAATTGTGCTGATGTAAAGTAGACATGTGGGAAATGTTATTTTTTAACTATTTTGTGTGACATATTTCTCTGTTTTAAGGGAATAAAAAGTCAAAGTTTGAAAGTTTTCAAAATTTTAAAAATTTTCGCCATATTTGCGTTTTTTTCAAAAATAAACGCAAGTTATATGGAAGAAATTTTACCACTAACGTGAAGTACAATATGTCTCGAGAAAACAATCTCAGAATCGCGAAGATCCGTTGAAGCGTTCCAGAGTTACAACCTCATAAAGAGACAGTGGTCAGAATTGTAAAAATTGGCCCGGTCATTAATGTGCAAACCACCCTTGGGGGTTAAAGGGTTAAATATATTCACTACTGCGTCTACTGTTTAAAATGCACAATGAAATTTAATATAAAAAAAAATGTTTTAAATAAAAAATGATATATAACTATATACTAATATATAACTGAGCTATAAAAAATGTATTTCAATCATTGTAGGAGATATAATGGAGGTTATATTGGTTGTTTCACAGAAAACAGATAAACATATTTTTGACATAATTATATCTCTGCTTTCAGGAGGTTGGAAAAGTCTGCTTTAAGGCAATGTAAAATATTTTTTTTTCTTTTCTTTAGGACTTAGGCTATGGTTCCACGGTCCGGAACCATAGCGCTTTTGACGGAGCGAAATTCCGCTCCGTCTAAGCCCCCCCCCTTTATGACGCGCGATCTTTCCGGAGGTGTTCAGGACACCTCCGGAACACCTCCGGAAAGAGCGCAGGGCTACATAGCCCTGTGTTAATTATGTTGCGGCGACGCACCGTCGCCGCAATACGCGAGGACATGCTGCGATCTAAAAAGACGCGCCGCATGTCCGTTTACGCAGGTTTGCCACCTGCGTATTGTTACGCATAGTGGAGACGGGATTTCTTGAAATCCCCTCCACTATGCTGTAACATCTGGACGCTGCGTGTTTGGCGCTGCGCCAGCGCACAGCGCCAAACACGCAGCGTTTCCTGACCGTGGAAACTCACCTTATTGTACATTTATTTAGTGCTAAATGTTATGCTTAATTTGTCTCATTTAGTGAAACAATTTTAATCTGTCTTTAAACTAAATACAGAAAGTTTAACCCACTTCTCAGAAATGGTATCGCTAGCTTTTTATGTGACATTGGCACAGCTTCCATTGAACTTCCTTTTGATCTGATTACAGCAGCTGTTAGTTTATAGCCATAGGATTCATGCTGTGCCAAAAAGTGAGACATCAATGGCTCACCTTTACTGAATTATTACCTGTGGAGTACTGCAAATATTTGAAATGTCATTCCATTTGATAATGTCAGTGGGTTGCAAATTCCACTGTGGGAAACATGTTCTGCACACGTAGCAGCATACATACCATCATCGGCTTATAGCAGACTATAACAAAATTACAGATATAAGAAGTTGTCACATTTTTTTGCATGAGGCTTGAACATACAGTTGCAATCAAAATTATTGAACCCCCAATGTCAATATAGGTTTAGTAGCAAAATTCTTAATCTTTCTGCAGTTTACAATCAACCAATCAAACAAGAACTGTTATGATTCCACTACTAATGGTGTCCTACGGATGCTGTGAGTGACAGCTCAGCTGGCCAATGGAGTTTTAACAAGGTGTCACCCCTTCAGTGTGATTTCCAGGCTATTTAGGTGGCTGGCGATGGTCAGATCAATGCCAATTGTAGCCTTGTTCGGTTGTGTATTTGCTCTGTGTTCTGATATTCTGACCTTTGTTACCAGACCTCGGATTTGCCTTTTTCTATTACTAATTTGCATTACCTTTTTGTCTTTGATGTACTCTGAACTTAGTAACTTGACCCAAGAATTTGTCTTATTCCTTTTGTCTTAGACATACTTTCCTAGCATTTGTCCTCAGAGTCCTTGAATTCCCCACTCCAAGGCTTGTCCATGTAAAGTGATTCAACATAGCAAGAACATTTTAAATACTTCATTATATTTAATCTGCAAGGAGTTTGTATGTTCTCCCGTGTTTGCGTGGGTTTCCTCCGGGTACTCCGGTTTCCTCCCACACTCCAAAAACATACTGATAGGGAATCTAGATTGTGAGCCCTATCGGGGACAGCGACGATAATGTGTGCAAAACTGTAAAGCGCTGCGTAATCTGTTAGCGCTATATAAAAATAAAGATTATTATTATTTTATTATTATTTAATTTAACAATTGTTTTTTCCAAATTCCAAACAAAATGCCACTTTTAATGACTACTGTATTCTTAGAGTAATTTAACTCTCTAATGCCAAGTGCCTTTAGTACATATTAGAACACCTTTTGGCTGATATGGCCTATTGCAAATGTAATGCATAAATAAACACCAGCTTCTGGCTGCATTCTTAAAGAATCTCAGCTCTCTTGTTATAGTGTAGGGCCTCCAGTTCGCAAATATTCTTGGGTTATCAAGAGTGGCACAAGAAAGTAAAAAGGGTTGTCCACTACTCAGACAACTTCTTCTCAAAACAATATTTCACCCTGTTATCTAATAACTGTTATATTCACCTCCAGCGCGGGGGCTGTTCTAGCACTATTGGTCGGTCCCTGCTCTCCCAGGGCTCACAAGGGTACGTTGTTTTAACTACCCATTGGTACCACCGACACAATCGCAGGGCAACAATGGGTTGCCATGACAGCTGGTTGTCTGCTGAAGACTGCTATGCCACGCCGGATGATACCCCTATGAAAGCATGCCCATGGCTGTCATTTACAGGAGACCATGATTTCTGCTATAGACAGCAGCACTGATGGATTGAGATGTATAGTACAAATCCCCTAAAGGGACTATAAAATGCAAGAAAAAATATATTTTTTGAATAAAAGGTCAGTGTTTTTATAAGAATTAGTTATTTAACCCCTTTCTGCCATCTGACATATTATCCCGGCCATGTGCCCTTGGACTTAATTCCCAAGAACTGGATAGTACGTCATACGCGATCAGCTGCGCTCACGGGGGAGCGCAGCTGATCGAGGCCAGGTGTCAGCTGATTATCAGAGCTGAAACCCGGCACTATGTGCCAGGAGCCGTCATGGACCGCTGCCTGCACAGTAATCCCCGGAACACTGCGATCAAACATGATCGCAGTGTTCCGGCAATATAGGGAAGCATCGCGCAGCGCGATGTGATCGCGTTGTTTCAAGGGCCTCCTCCCGGCAGAACCCCGGATCCAAGATGGCCGCGGGGTCCTTCTGGCTCCTGCAGGGAGGCGATCTACGATCTGACACTATACAGTGATGCCCCACCCTGGGACAAAGTAAAAAAAATAAAAGATAAAAATTAACATGTGTAAAAAAAATTCCTAAAGAAAAAAAATATTCCCCAATAAATTAATTTCTTTATGTAAATAAAAAAAAGAAAAACAATAAAAGTACACATATTTAGTATCGCCGCGTCCGTAGTGACCCGCCCTATAAAATTGTCCCACTAGTTAACCCCAAGGCTTTATCATCATACCGCCGAACAAAAAGTGGAATAACACGCGATCAAAAAGACGGATATAAAAAAACATGGTACCGCTGAAAACACCATCTTGTCCCACAAAAAACAAGCCACCATAGAGCATTATCAGCAAAAAAAAAACTTATAGCTCGCAGAATAAAGCAATGCAAAAATAATTATTTTTTATATAAAATTGTTTTTGTTGTATAAAAGCGCCAAAACATAAAAAAGATATAAATGAGGTATCGCTGTAATCATACTGACCCGAAGAATAAAACCGTTTTATCAATTTTACCACAGGCTGAACGGTATAAACGCCCCCCCCCAAAAGAAATTCATGAATTGCTGGTTTTTGTTCATTCTCCCTCCTAAAAATCGTAATAAAAAGCGATCAAAAAATGTCAAGTGCCCGAAAATGCTATCAATAAAAACGTCAACTCGTCCTGAAAAAATTAAGACCCAACATGACTCTGTGTGCTCTCAAAATGTGGTGATGCAAAAACTATTTTTTTTGCAATAAAAAGAGTCTTTTAGCGTGTGACAGCTGCCAATCATAAAAACCCGCTATAAATAGTAAATCAAACCCCCCTTTATCACTCCTTTAGTTAGGAAAAAATAATAAAATTTAAAAAATGTATTTATTTCCATTTTCCCATTAGGGTTAGGTTTAGGGTTGGGGCTAAAGTTAGGGTTAGAATTGGCGCTAAATTTAGGATTAGGGTTAGGGTTGGGATTAGGGTTTGGGGTGTGTGTAGGGTTAGGTTTGTGGTTAGGATTAGAGTTAAGTTGGGACTAGGGTTAGGGATGTGTTGGGGTTAGGGTTGGAGTAATAATTGGGGGGTTTCCACTCTTTAGGCACATCAGGTGCTCTCCAAACGTGACATGGCTTCTGATCTCAATTCCAGCCAATTCCGAGTTGAAAAAGTCAAACGGTGCTCCTTCCCTTCTGAGCTCCGCCATGCGCCCAAACAGTAGTTTACCCCCACATATAGGGTATCAGCGTACTCAGGACAAATTGCACAAAAACTCTTGCGGTCCAATTTCTTCTGTTCCCCTTGGGAAAATAAAAAATTGGGGGCGAAAATATCATTTTTATGGAAACAAATATGTGAAGCACTTGGGGGTTAAAAGTTCTCACCACACATCTAGATAAGTTCCTTGGGTGGTCTAGTTTCCAAAATGGGGTCACTTGTTGGGATTGTCCACTGTTTAGGCACATCAGGGGCTCTCCAAACGTGACATGACGCCCACAGATTATTCCATTAAAGTCTGCAATCCAAAACGTCACTACTTCCTTTCTGAGCCCCAATGTGTGCCCATACAGTAGTTTTCTCCCACATATAGGGCTTCAGCGTACTCAGGACAAATGGAATAACACTTTTGATGTCCAATTTTTCCTGTTACCCTTGGTAAAATAAAAAACTGGGGACTAAAAGATCTTGTTTGTGGAAAAAATATGATTTTTTTATTTTCACGCCCGGGCGTTATAAACTTATGTGAAGCATTTGGGGGTACAAAGTGCTTATCACACATCTAGCTAAGTTCCTTTGGGGGTCTAGTTTCCAAAATGGGGTCACTTGTGAGGGGTTTCCACTGTTTAGGCACATCATGGGCTCTCCTAACGCGACATGACACCCGCAGACCATTCCATCAAAGTCTGCATTACAAAATGTCATTACTTCTTTTCCGAGCCCCTGCATGTGCCCACACAGTAGTTTTTTTTCCCACATATGGGGTATCAGCGTACTCAGGACAAATTGGACAACAACTTTTGGGGGACAATTTCTCCTGTTACCCTTGTGAAAATAAAAAATTGGAGACTAAAAATCATGTTTGTGGAAAAAATATTATTTTTTTATTTTCATGCTCGGACGTTATAAACTTTAGTGAAATACCTGGGGGTTCAAAGTTCTCACCACACATCTGAATAAGTTCCTTGAGGGGTCTAGTTTCCAAAATGGTGTCATTTGTGGATGTGTTTCCACTCTTTAGGCACATCAGGGGGTCTCCAAACGCGACATTGCATCCTATCTCAATTACAGCCAATTTTGGGTTGAAAAAGTCAAATGGCTCCATCCCTTCCGAGCCCTGCCATGCACCCAGACAGTGGTTTTCCCCCACATATGGGGTATTGGTGTACTCAGGAGAAATTGCACAACAACTTTTTCTGTCCATTTTCTCCTTTTACCCTTGTGAAAATAAAAAAATTGTTTGTAAAAAATCATTTTTGTGACTAAAAAGTTAAATGTTCATTTTTTCCTTCCACGTTGCTTCAGCTCCTGTGAAGCACCTGAAGGGTTAATAAACTTTCAAAATTTTTGCCATATTTCCATTTTTTTCATAATTAAGCGCAAGTTATATTGAAGAAATTTTACCACTAACATGAAGTACAATATGTCACTACAAAACAGTCTCAGAATCGCGAAGATCCGTTGAAGCGTTCCAGAGTTATAAACTCATAAAGAGACAGTGGTCAGAATTGTAAAAATTGGCCCGTTCATTAACGTGCAAACCACCCTTGGGGGTTAAGGGGTTTAAAAAATTATGTTTGTTATGATTTGGTAGCTGAGGAGTGCAGGTAAAAAAGGCAATACACCAGAGCAGTTGGAATCTATGAGATTGCAGTACCCTGACTAACCACCACAACTAGAGGCAGCCGTGGAGCGTTCCTACGTTGGTCCTAGACGCCTCGTCACAGCCTGAGAAACTAACTATACCTAAAGATAGAAAGAGGAAAGCTATCTGCCCCGGAGCAGATCCCCAAAGAACATAGAAAGCCCCTAAACATGCAATGGCGGTTAGACAAGAAGAAATACTGACACAGACAGAAAATAGTATGAGCAAACGTTGGGGCCCAAACTATCTAAATAGAAAAGGATAGGAAGGGCACTTACTGCAATCCCAAAAAACCCTGAAAAGCACCAACTCTACTAATTTCAAAAACACCTGAGATCACACGACCTCTACCACCTAAATTAGTTCTCTGGTGTAACAAAATCAAAACAGCAGCCACTGAAAAAACTGGAAAAAGCAAATGTACAAAACATCAGTGGCTGTACTAAACTGAGAGGGCAAAAGCCCCCGGAGGGGACCCTGAAGGCCCCCACAGAAGTGCAGGACAAAATGCAAAAATCAAGCACAAAAACAAAAAGAAGAAAATGTCTTATCTGTTAGCAGGAGATGCAGAAACGAAACAGCAGGCTACAAAGGAAACAGGAATCAAGGATTGAGACCAGAACAATTGATCACCGGCAACCCTGATGGGAAGGCGACTCCCTTATATAAGACCAGTCAGTAACACCTGATTCCCAATCCTCACAATCTTCACTGGACAGTCCAGTACCGCTTGTAACCACCAGAGGGAGCCTCTGCTCAGAACTCATCTCAAGTCCATTCACAACAGTACCCCCCCTTGAGGAGGGGTCACCGAACCCTCACTTGAGCAACCAGGTCGGTCAGGATGAGTTCTATGATACGCACGGATGAGTCTTCTAGCATGGATGTCCGAAGCAAACACCCAAGAATTGTCTTCCTGACCATAACCTCTCCACTTAACCAAATACTGGAGTTTCCGTCTAGAAAAACGAGAATTCAATATTTTCTCAACCACAAACTCCATATTGCCCTCAACCAGAACAGGGTCAGGAGGCAAAGCAGTAGGAACCACTAGCTCAACAAACCTCTTCAACAAGGACTTGTGGAACACGTTATGGATCTTAAATGTCCCTGGAAGAAGCAAACAAAAAGAAACAGGATTAAGAATCTCCATGATCTTATAAGGTCCAATGAACCTAGGCTTAAATTTAGGAGATGCCACTCTCATAGGAATATTCTTTGAGGACAACCAGACCAAGTCCCCCACTTTAAACCGAGGACCATCAGTCCTATGCCGGTTAGCAAACCGCTGGGCCCTCTCCTGAGAGAGGGACAACCTCTCCACTACCTGGTCCCAAATCTGTTGCATACGCTCCACAACAGAGTCAACACCTGGACAGGCAGAAGCCTCCGTCTGTCCTGAAGAAAATCGAGGGTGAAACCCAGAATTACAGAAAAATGGAGACATCAAAGTGGCAGAGCTAGCCCTATTATTAAGAGCAAGCTCAGCCAAAGGCAAAAAAGAGACCCAGTCATCCTGATCAGCAGACACAAAGCATCTTAGATTAGTCTCCAATGTCTGGTTTGTTCTCTCAGTTTGACCATTGGTCTGAGGATGAAACGCCGAGGAGAAAGACAACTGAACACCAAGCTTAGAACAAAATGTCCTCCAAAACCTGGAAACAAACTGGACTCCTCTGTCAGACACAATGTTCTCAGGAATGCCGTGTAAACGAACCACGTGCTGAAGGAACAAAGGCACCAATTCAGAGGAGGAAGGCAACTTAGGTAATGGCACAAGATGTATCATCTTGGAAAACCTATCACAAATCACCCAGATGATGGTCATTCTCTGAGAAACAGGGAGGTCGGAAATGAAATCCATAGAGATATGGGTCCATGGTCTCTTGGGCACAGGCAATGGCATCAACAAACCACTAGAGCGAGAGCAAGGCTTGGAGCGAGAGCAAGTCCCGCAGGACTGCACAAATTCCCTGACATCACGAGACAAGGTAGGCCACCAAAAGGACCGACTAACCAAGTCTCTGGTACCAAAAATTCCGGGATGACCGGCCAACGCGGAACAATGAATCTCAGACATCACACTCTTTTTCCACTGGTCCGGGACAAACAATTTCCCAACAGGGCAGCGCTCAGGCCTATCCTCCTGACACCCCTCCAGAGCCAGTCTCAAATTGGGCGAGATGGCGGAAAGAACTACACCTTCTTTCAAAATAACAGAAGGATCAGATACCTCAGGAGAGTCCGCAAGGAAACTCCTCGAGAGGGCATCCGCCTTAACATTCTTAGTGCCAGGAAGAAAGGAAACCACAAAATTAAAACGTGTGAAAAACAAGGCCCACCTGGCCTGTCTAGGATTAAGTCGCTTGCAGATTCCAGTTAAATCAGATTCTTATGGTCCGTAAGGACCACCACCTGATGTTTGGCTCCCTCCAGCCAATGTCTCCACTCTTCAAAAGCCCACTTCATGGCCAATAACTCCCGATTACCCACGTTATAATTACGTTCAGTAGGAGAAAATTTTCGAGAGAAAAAGGCACAAGGGTTACTTTTAGAGGTCTCTGGATCTCTTTGGGACAAAACGGCACCTGCCCCAATTTCAGAGGCATCAACCTCCACCTGAAATGGCAGAGAAACATCAGGCTGCCGTAGAACAGGAGCAGAAGTGAATCTCTGCTTAAGTTCCTGAAATGCAGAGACTGCCTCAGGAGGCCAATTCACCACATCAGAACCCTTTTTGGTCAAATCAGTTAATGGTTTAACAATAACCGAGAAATTACCGATAAAAATTGGCAAAACCCAAAAATCTTTGAAGAGCCTTTAATGAAGTAGGTTGGACCCAATCACAGATGGCCTGAACCTTGACCGGGTCCATTTCAATAACAGATGGGGACAAAATGAATCCCAAAAATCAGATCCTCTGTACGCCAAAAAGACACTTTGATCCCTTCACATACAGAGCATTCTCTCTCAAAATCTGGAATACAGTTCAAACATGTTTCACATGAGAGTCCCAGTCATTAGAAAAAATCAAGATATCATCCAAATAAACAATCAGAAATTTATCCACAAAATCCCTGAAAATGTCATTCATGAAGGACTGGAAGACAGAAGGAGCATTAGTGAGCCCAAAGGGCATCACAAGGTACTCAAAATGCCCCTCAGGGGTGTTAAATGCCGTCTTCCATTCATCACCGTGCTTAATGCGAATAAGGTTATATGCCCCCATGAGGTCAAGCTTGGTAAACCAAGTAGCGTTTTTCACCCTGGAAAACAGGTCAGAAATCAAGGGTAACGGATATTGATATTTCACAGTAATATTGTTCAAAAGACGATAATCAATACACGGCCTTAATGAACCATCCTTTTTGGCCACAAAGAAAAAACCGGCACCTAAGGGTGAAGAGGATGGTCTGATATGACCCTTCTCCAATGACTCCTTGATATAAGACCGCATAGCGTCATGTTCAGGTACAGACAAGTTAAAAAGGCGACCTTTAGGGAATTTACTACCAGGCACTAATTCAATAGCGCAGTCATAGCTCCTATGGGGAGGCAAGGATGCAGATTTACTTTCGCTAAACACATCAGAAAAATCAATCAAAAAGTCAGGAACATCCTGAGCCTGGGGGGAGGCAGAAAAAACAGGAGTGTTGGCATTAACACATTGGCAGCCCCAACTGGTTACAGACACAAGTTTCCAATCCAAAACAGGATTATGAGACTGTAACCAAGGGAAACCCAGCACGATAATGTCATGCAGATTATACAGAACCAAAAATTTGCAGCTCTCCTGATGATCAGGTTCAACCCTCATTATCACCTGAGTAGAGAACTGAGGTTTATTCTCAGCCAAAGGGTTAGATTCGATCCCCAGTAGGGGAATAGACTTCTGTAGGGGTATCAAGGGAAACCCACAACGTTTAGCAAAATCAAAATCCATCAGGTTAATAGCTGCTCCCGAATCAACGAAAGCCTGAGCAGAAAATGAGGACAGAGAGCGTATCAGAGTAACAGTTAATAAAAACTTAGTCTGAACACTACCCAAGACAACTGAGCGTGCAAAACGTCTTCCCCGCTTAGGGCAGACTGAAATAGCATGAGAGGCATCACCACCGTAGAAACATAACCCATTGCGCTTTCGAAACTCATGACGCTGTGCCCCAGAAACCACTCTATCACACTGCATGGGTTCAGAAGCAGGTTCACAAGGCAAAACTATTCCACGCATACTTCTCCGCTCACGCAAACGTCTGTCAATTTGAATCGCTAATGACATAGAATCATTGAGACCAGAGGGGACAGGGAATCCCACCATAACATCCTTTACATTATCTGACAGACCCTTCCGGAAAAGGGCTGCCAAAGCGTCGTCATTCCATTTGGTCAGGACTGCCCACCTACGGAATCTCTGACAGTATAACTCAGCGTCATAAGGCCCCTGATTTAATGCCAACAAGGCTTTTTCAGCTTGATCAGTGACATTAGGCTCATCGTACAATAACCCCAAGGCCTGAAAAAATGCATCAACATCACTCAAAACGGATCCCCAGGTGTCAGGGAAAAAGCCCAATCCTGAGGATCGCCGCGAAGGAGAGAGATGACAATTTGAACCTGCTGCGCTGCGTTCCCTGAGGACTTAGATTTTAAGGCAAAAAACAATTTACAATTATTTTTGAAATTCGGAAACTTGGCTCGATCCCCCAAAAACAAATCTGGCATGGGAATCCTAGGTTCCACAACAGGCAACCTAGCAAGATAGGTAGCAATACTCCGAACCTCAGTGGCAAGCTGATCCACACGGCCAGACAACTGTGCAAACTCCATTGAGAGAAAAAATCCTCCCCAGCACCCAGAGATACAGAGGGAAAAAAAAAAATGCAACAAACAGAAAAATATCTCTGACAACTCTGACAACCTTTTTTTTCTTTCACAATATTTTTCCCTTCTGTGAGTACCATATAATTTTCAGTTTCGGCCGGTGATACTGTTATGATTTGGTAGCTGAGGAGTGCAGGTAAAAAAGGCAATACTCCAGAGCAGTTGGAATCTATGAGATTGCAGTACCTTGACTAACCACCACAACTAGAGGCAGCCGTGGAGCGTTCCTACGTTGGTCCTAGACGCCTCGTCACAGCCTGAGAAACTAACTATACCTAAAGATAGAAAGAGGAAAGCTATCTGCCCCGGAGCAGATCCCAAAAGAACATAGAAAGCCCCCAAACATGTAATGGCGGTTAGACAAGAAGAAATACTGACACAGAAAGAAAATAGTATGAGCAAACGTTGGGGCCCAAACTATCTAAATAGAAAAGGATAGGAAGGGCACTTACTGCAATCCCAAAAAACCCTGAAAAGCACCAACTCTACTAATTTCAAAAACACCTGAGATCACACGACCTCTACCACCTAAATTAGTTCTCTGGTGTAACAAAATCAAAACAGCAGCCACTGAAAAAACTGGAAAAAGCAAATGTACAAAACATCAGTGGCTGAACTAAACTGAGAGGGCAAAAGCCCCCGAGAGGGACCCTGAAGGCCCCCACAGAAGTGCAGGACAAAATGCAAAAATCAAGCACAAAAACAAAAAGAAGAAAATGTCTTATCTGTTAGCATGAGATGCAGAAACGACACAGCAGGCTACAAAGGAAACAGGAATCAAGGATTGAGACCAGAACAATTGATCACCGGCAACCCTGATGGGAAGGCGACTCCCTTATATAAGACCAGTCAGTAACACCTGATTCCCAATCCTCACAATCTTCACTGGACAGTCCAGTACCGCTTGTAACCACCAGAGGGAGCCTCTGCTCAGAACTCATCTCAAGTCCATTCACAACAGATGTTACTTTATTGTGTAAACCAAGAAAGGCACATCCAGCCATGAATGGCAGCGCTTCCCCGACTCACATCCAAAGATGATATTTCATATTTTTTTATTTTATTTGATAAGTTAAAATAGAGAAGATACAATGCGTTTCGGATACAGTATATATCCTTCTTCAGGTAACATAAAAACACAGTACAAATCCTACTAGTATAAAATTCAATTACACTTATATATGGTAGCAAACCTTTTATCCCAGTCTCAGAAACTTGATTTGGGGTGTGGACCAAGTTCAGGCACACACCCACACCTCCTAATTGATCCAACTTTGGCAGCATCGATGCTAGGAAACAGAAACAAAAGCAATGTTTAAACTCTCTCTATGATATCATTCAATCCATTTGGATATAATGCCAAATGGATTGAACTGTAAGTTCAGTGCGCCTTCAAAAATGAACACATTGTTTTCAAGAATGAATTTCAGAAAATCTCTTTCTTCAGGGAGTATCTCTGTCTTTGCTAAATAAAAACCCACCGCATTTACCCCCATTTCGTGATATATGTTGGAATATATTGAATTTACATCCAATGAGATAAAGGAATAGTTATCTTCCTATTCAATATCCCTCAGTTCCTCGATTAATTGTGTGGAATCTCTCAAATATGAAGGAAGAGAATTTACTAGATCTTGTAAAAACAAACACTGCGGTCCCGCATTAACCCCTTTACCCCCAAGGGTGGTTTGCACGTTAATGACCGGGCCAATTTTTACAATTCTGACCACTGTCTCTTTATGAGGTTATAACTCTGGAATGCTTCAACGGATCTTCGCGATTCTGAGAATGTTTTCTCGTGACATATTGTACTTCATGTTAGTGGTAAAATTTCTTCGATATACCTTGCGTTTATTTTGAAAAAAACGCAAATATGGCGAAAATTTTGAAAATTTTGCAATTTTCAAACTTTGAATTTTTTTCCCTTAAAACAGAGAAATATGTCACACAAAATAGTTAAGAAATAACATTTCCCACATGTCTACTTTACATCAGCACAATTTTGGAACCAAAATTTTTATTTGTTAGGAAATTATAAGGGTTAAAAGTTGACCAGTGATTTCTCATTTTTACAACAAAATTTACAAAGCCATTTTTTTAGGGACCACCTCACATTTGAAGTCACTTTGACGGGTCTATATAGCAGAAAATACCCAAAAGTGACACCATTATAAAAACTGCACCCCAAGGTACTCAAAACCACATTCAAGAAGTTTAATAACCCTTCAGGTGCTTCACAGGAGCTGAAGCAACGTGGAAGGAAAAAATGAATATTTAACTTTTTAGCCACAAAAATGATCTTTTACAAACTTTTTTTTTATTTTCACAAGGGTAAAAGGAGAAAATGGGCAGATAAAGTTGTTGTGCAATTTCTCCTGAGTACGCCAATACCCCATATGTGGGGGAAAACCACTGTTTGGGCACACGGCAGAGCTCGTAAGGGAAGGAGAGCCATTTGACTTTTCCAAACTAAAATTGGCTGGAGTTGAGATTGGACGCCATGTCGTGTTTGGAGAGCCCCTGATACGCCTAAACAGTGGAAACCCCCCACAAGTGACACCATTTTGGAAACTAGACCCCCTAAGGAACTTATCTAGATCTGTTGTGAGCACTTTGAACCCCAAAGTGTTTCACAAAAGTTTATAATGCCTGGGTGTGAAAAAAAACAAAACAATTTTCCACAAAAATTATTTTTTAGTCCCAAATTTTTGATTTTTCCCAAGGAAATTGGACCCCAAAACTTGTTGTCCAATTTGTCCTGAGTACGCTGATACCCATATGTGGGGGGAGGAAACTGTTTGGGCGCACGGCAGGGCTTGGAAAGGAAGCAGTAACGTTTTGGAATGCAAACATTGATGGGGGTCATGTTCCGTTTGTAGTGCCCCAGATGAGCCTAAACAGTGGAAACCCCCCACAAGTGACCCCATTTTGGAAGCTAGACCCCCTAAGGAACTTATCTAGATCTTTGGTGAGCACTTTGAACCCCCAAGTGCTTCACACAAGTTTATAATGCCCGGGCATGAAAATAAAAAATCCTATTTTTTTCCCACAAAACTTATCTCTTAGTCACTAATTTTTTATTTTCCCATAGGTAACAGGAGAAATTGGACCACAAAATTTGTTGTCCAATTTGTCCTGAGTACGCTGATACCCCATATGTGAGGGGGAACCACTGTTTGGGCGCATGGCAGAGCTCGGAATGGAAGGAGCACCATTTGACTTTTTCCAACCAAAATTGGCTGGAATTGAGATTGGACGCTATGTTGCATTTGGAGAGTCCCTGATGTGCCTAAACAGTGGAAACCCCCACAAGTGACCCCATTTGGGAAACTAGACCCCCTAAGGAACTTATCTAGATCTTTGGTGAGAAATTTGAACCCCCAAGTGCTTCACACAAGTTTATAACGTAGAGCCGTAAAATTAAAAAATCATATTTTTTCCACAAAATTGATCTTTTCACCCCAATTTTTATTTTCCCAAGGGAAACAAGACACCAAAAGTTATTGTGCAATTTGCCCTGAGTGCGCTGATACCCCATATGTGGGGGTAAACCACTGTTTGGGTGCATGGCAGAGTTTGGAAGGGAAGGAGCGCCGTTTGACTTTTTCAACGCAGAATTGGCTGGATGCCATGTCGTGTTTGGAGAGCTCCTGATCTGCCTAAACAGTGGAAACCCCCCACAAATGACACCATTTTGGAAACTAGACCCCTCAAGGAACTTATCTAGATGTGTGGTGAGCACTTTGAACCCCAAAGTGCTTCACAGAAGTTTATAACGTACAGCCGTAAAATAAAAAATCTTTTTTTTTTTTACAAAAATGATTTTTTCGCCCCCAATATTTTATTTTCACAAGGGTAACAGGAGAAATTGGACCCCAAAAGTTGTTGTCCAATTTGTCCTGAGTACGCTGATACCCAATATGTGGGAGTAAACTACTGTATGGGCGCACGTCGGGGCTCGGAAGGGAAGTAGTGACGTTTTGGATTGCAGACTTTGATGGAATGGTCTGGGGGCGTCATGTCGCATTTGGAGAGCCCCTGATGCGCCTAAACAGTGGAAACCCCCCACAAGTGACCCCATTTTGGAAAATAGACCCCACAAGAAACTTATCTAGATGTGTGGTGAGCACTTTGAACCCCGAAGTGCTTCACAGAAGTTTATAACGTACAGCCGTAAAAATAAAAAATCCTTTTTTTTTTTACAAAAATGATTTTTTCGCCCCCAATATTTTATTTTCACAAGGGTAACAGGAGAAATTGGACCCCAAAAGTTGTTGTCCAATTTGTCCTGAGTACGCTGATACCCAATATGTGGGAGTAAACTACTGTATGGGCGCACGTCGGGGCTCGGAAGGGAAGTAGTGACGTTTTGGATTGCAGACTTTGATGGAATGGTCTGGGGGCGTCATGTCGCATTTGGAGAGCCCCTGATGCGCCTAAACAGTGGAAACCCCCCACAAGTGACCCCATTTTGGAAAATAGACCCCACAAGAAACTTATCTAGATGTGTGGTGAGCACTTTGAACCCCGAAGTACTTCACAGAAGTTTATAACGTACAGCCGTAAAAATAAAAAATCCTTTTTTTTTTTACAAAAATGATTTTTTCGCCCCCAATATTTTATTTTCACAAGGGTAACAGGAGAAATTGGACCCCAAAAGTTGTTGTCCAATTTGTCCTGAGTACGCTGATACCCAATATGTGGGAGTAAACTACTGTATGGGCGCACGTCGGGGCTCGGAAGGGAAGTAGTGACGTTTTGGATTGCAGACTTTGATGGAATGGTCTGGGGGCGTCATGTCGCATTTGGAGAGCCCCTGATGCGCCTAAACAGTGGAAACCCCCCACAAGTGACCCCATTTTGGAAAATAGACCCCACAAGGAACTTATCTAGAAGTGTGGTGAGCGCTATGAAGCCCCAAGTACTTCACAGAAGTTTTATAACATACAGCCGTAAAAACAAAAAAATCATTTTTTTTTTACAAAAATGATTTTGTCGCCCCCAGTTTTTTATTTTCCCAAGGGTAACAGGAGAAATAGGCCAAATTGCACAATAACTCTTGTGGTCCAGAGTACGCTGATACCCCATATGCGGGGGTAAACTACTGTTTTGGCGCATGGCAGAGCTCAGAAGTGAAGGAGCACCATTTGACTTTTTCAACGCAGAATTGGCTGGAATTGAGATCAGACGCCATGTCACATTTGGAGAGCCCCTGATGTGCCTAAACAGCAGAAACCCCCCAATTCTAACTCCAACCCTAACCCCAACACACCCCTAACCCTAGTCCCAACCCTAACCACAAACCTAACCTAACACACCCCTAACCGTAATCCCAACCCAAATCCTAACGTTAGCGCCAACCCTAACCCTAACGGGAAAATGGAAATAAATACATTTTTTTAATTTTATTATTTTTCCCTAACTAAGGGGGTGATAAAGGGGGGTTTTATTTTCTATTTATAGCGGGTTTTTATGATTGGCAGCTGTCACGCTAAAAGACGCTTTTTATTGCAAAAAATAGTTTTTTGCATCACCACATTTTGAGAGCTATAATTTTTGCATATTTTGGCCCACAGAGTCATGTGAGGTCTTATTTTTTGCGGTACGAGTTGACGTTTTTACTGGTACCATTTTTGAGCATGTGACATTTTTTGATCGCTTTTTATTTCGATCTTTGGGAGGTTAGAATGAACAAAAATCAGCAATTCATGAATTTCTTTTGGGGGGGGCGTTTATACCGTTCTGCGTGTGGTAAAATTGATAAAGCAGTTTTATTCTTCGGGTTAGTACGATTACGGTGATACCTCATTTATATCATTTTTTTATGTTTTGGCGCTTTTATAGAATAAAAGCAATTTTATATAAAAAATTATTATTTTTGCATCGCTTTATTCTGCGAGCTATAACTTTTTTATTTTTTAGCTGATGATGCTGTATGACAGCTCGTTTTTTGCAGGGACAAGATGACATTTTCAGCAGTACCATGTTTATTTATATCGGTCTTTTTGATCGCGCGTTATTCCACTTTTTGTTCGGCTGTATGATGATAAAGCATTGATTTTTTGCTTCGTTTTTTTTTTTTTTTTTAAGGGGTTCTCTAAAGGTGTTAAATAGTGGGACAGTTTTATAGGGGGGGTCGTTACGGACGCGGCGATACTAAATATGTGTACTTTTATTGTTTTGTTTTTTTTATTTACAGGAAAAAATGAATTTATTGGGGAATATTTTTTTTTTTTTTTATGATTTTTTTTACCACTTTTTATTTTTACTTTTTTTACTTTTTTACTTTGTCCCAGGGTGGGACATCACTGTATTTTAGCAGATCGCTGGTGTGACAGTGTGCACAGCACTCTGTCACACCAGCGATCGCTCTGGCAGTGCTGCAGGCTTCTCAGTGCCTGCTCTCAGCAGGCACTGAGGAAGCCGCCTCCTTCAGGACCCCGGCGCCATCTTGGATCCGGGAACCTGGAGGGAGGACGGACCCTCGGAACAGCGCGACACATCGCGCTGCTCTGAGGGTCTCAGGGGAGCGCGCAGGGAGCCCCCTGCCTGCGCGATCCTCCCCTGTGCCCCGGGTACAGCGCGATCATGTTTGATCGCGGTGTGCCAGGGGTTAATGTGCCGGGAGCGGTCCGTGACCGCTCCTGACACACAGTCACGGGTGTCAGCTGTGATAATCAGCTGACACCCGGCGGCGATCAGCTGCGCTCCCCCCGGGAGTGCAGCTGATCGCCCATGACGTACTATTCCGTCCATGGGAATTAGGTCCAGGGTCACATGGACGGAATAGTACGTCTGATGGAATAAAGGGGTTAATGGTCACAGAAATAGAGCAAAAAACGGCCTTTTAAAACATCGTCCCTCAAGGCATCTGCTAATCAAATATAACAAAATTTTTAACATAAAAGTAACTCCGATGGAGCAGATACCCTCTGGTGTTGCAAATAGGAATGCTCTTTTAAACCGGAAAGAAACGTTTTGGTTATATCGTCTGGGAACATTATATCCAAATGGATTGAATATCATAGAGAGAGTTTAAACGTTGCTTTTTTTTTTCTTTTTCCTTGCATCTATGCTGTCAAGGTTGGATCAATCAGTGGGTGTGCTCCTGAACTTGGTCCACACCCTAAATCAAGTGTCTGAGACTGGGATAAAAGGTTTGCCACTATATATGTGTAACTGAATTTTATACTATTAGGATTTATACTGTATTTTTATGATACCTGAAGAAGGATATATACCGTATATACTCGTGTATAAGCCGAGATTTTCAGCACCTTTTTTCGTGCTGAAAATGCCCCCTCGGCTTATACACGAGTCATAGGGCAGAAACCAGCGGGGGAGGTGGTGCCGCGGCAGGAGCCGGTGGCTGGGATCATACTCATTCCTCCCCGTGCCATCGCTGAGCGTCCCTGCAATCCTGCAGCTCTCCCCGTCTTCCTGCAGCTCTTCAGCACTGAGCGGTGATGTAATACCGCTCATTAAGGTCATGTAATATGGACGCGACGCCACTCCCATGGGCGTCGCCTCCATATTCATGCCCTTAATGAGCGGTATTACATCACCGCTCAGTGCTGAAGAGAGCTGCAGGAAGACGGGGAGAACGCAGGATTGCAGGGAAGCTCAGCGATGGCACGGGGAGGGGTGAGTATGATGGAGGAGAGGATTAGGAGCACGGAACAGGACGGGGGGGGGAGAACGGTGGACGGGGAAGCATAGAGGAGGACGGGGGAAGCTGGAGCAGGACGGGGGAAGCATGGAGGAGGACAGGGGGAGAACGGAGGACGGGGAAGCATGGAACAGGACGGGGGGGAGATCGGTGGACGGGGGAAGCATAGAGGAGGACGGGGGAGAACGGAGGATGGGGGAAGCATGGAGCAGGACTGGGGGGAGATCGGTGGACGGGGGAAGCGTGGAGGAGGACGGGGAAGCATGGAGCAGGACAGGGGAGGATGGAGGGCACAGCGGAGGACGGAGCAGGAGGGGGGAGTACAGAGGAGAATGGGGGAGCACAGAGCTGGATGGGGGAGCAGGACAGGGGCAGCACAGAGCAGGAGGGCAGTTTATACACCCGGCTTATACATGAGTCAATAATTTTTCCCAGTTTTTTGTGGCAAAATTAGGGGGGTCGGCTTATACATGGGTCGGCTTATACACGAGTATATACGGTACTCTATCCGAAACGCATTGTATCTTCTCTATTTTAACTTATCAAATCAAATAAAAAAATATGAAATATCATCTTTGGATGTGAGTTCTGGGAAGCACTGCCATTCATGGGATGGATGTGCCTTTCTTGATTTACTCATCCTGTGTGAGCCTGTGTTTGGCTCTTTCACTTGGATCCACCCGAGGCAAGCTGCAAGCCCTGTTTATTGAAAAGTATCCCAGAAGGATTTTTTGTGGATACACAATCTAAAGCCATATTATTCTTCTATCAGGTGAGTGCATGAACTTGTGCACCCTTTAAATACTATAATATTGTGTTTACGCACTTAGGGCGCCGCGATTTGTCTGTTCTTCTCTCCCAAACAGGGTTTTTTTTTTGTATACTTTATTGTGTTTGTCAGTCTTCGAGATTCAATTGCACAGGTGTTTGTAGGAGGTGGTTGGGTAAATCTAAAGGGTGTTTTCTACCTACCCCCATTCCAGGACCAGTAGAAGCGCAGGAAAGAACAAAATTATCATCGTTCCGCACATGTGCACCCTTCCTCTCTGCAGCCACTTTTAAATATGTTTTTCTGAATAAAGACATTGGATTTTAAAGGACTGGTGAATGCCATTATTTTTTCTTTTTATATACATGTTTGCATCTTATTTTGTGAGCACCCAGTACGTGCAGGCTTGATTGCTCAGTCCAGCGTTTGGTTTAAGGACAAGTTCACACACACAGGTTGAATGGTGCCAGTTTTCTCCTTAATTTTGTTTAAAGAATGCAATCAGTACTCTTTTCTTCCAATTAAAAGAAAGAAATATTCTTAAAAAATGGTAAACGGTGTAATTAGAAAGAAATCTAAATACCAGAACCCAGATTTTTAGACCATTTCAACCCCTGAAAAATCTGCAATAGGAGGTGATCAAAACATTGAATCTAACCCAAAATGTCAATAAAAACAAAAGATCTGGGTGCAAAAAACAAGTGCATACACAGCTCCATTGGCTACAAATTGAAATATTATGATTTTCGTAAAATAGCGACACAGGCAGCATTTTTTCTTTTAGCAAAATTAAGAATTTTTTTTCACCACTGGAAAAAAAAAACTATGTTTGGTATTAACATAATTGAACTGATCTACAGAATCATATTGTCAGGTCATTTTTACCGTATAATCATGAAAACAGAACCCAAAAAACAATTGCAGAATTGGTTTTCATCTTCACTCTAAAACAGGGCTCCTGGCCAAGACATAGTTACAAAGTTACATTTTTACAAAGGTTAAAAAAGACCTGAAAGGTCCATCATGTTCAACCTTTCTCCACCAATTGTTCATTTTGTCACTAAATTAACAATAACCCGCAATGTTATACTGTATGTATTGAGGAAATCATCCAGCCTTTTATTAAATGCAGTTATTTTGTCTGCCATTACTATCTCTTGTGGTAGGGCATTCCACATTCTGACTGGTCTAACTGTAAAGAACCTAAAGGGTATGCCACACTGAACAATATCGCTAACGGGATCGCTAAAAAACGTCACTATTTAGCGATCCCGTTAGCGATGTTGTTCAGTGCGGCATCTGCCAGCGACGAGCTTCCTGCTGTGATCTCGCTCGTCGCTGGAATCGTTCCGGACCCTATTTTCTCGTCGGGCTCCCGCTGGGTAAGTATATATCGCTAGTGTGGCACCTTTTCTTAGCGATTTAGCGGTACTTTTGTACCGCTAAAGTCGTTAAGAAGATCGCTAACGGCGATAGCGTCGTTAACTATATCGCTAAATGTGGCCGCACTTAGCGATATAGAAACAATCCCGCTAGCGATCGCATTAGTATGCGTCGTTATCGTGATCGCTAGCGGGATTGTTTAGTGTGGCAGTACCTTAAGCCTCAGAGGTCATGGCACATCGTGAAGTGTGAGGCTGTGACATGTGTCATATGTGAGGGTCGCTATGTGTCCCCCAGGATGCAATCAGAAGCGAATTAGATCCGCTGGAGTGCCTTGTGGTCACAGCAGGTTGCCTGTGGGTCACAAGGCAGAATAAAAATAAGTGTGAACTTGGTCAAGTTATTTGACCAGGGAATTGTTCAAGAAAACCAGGTATGGGTTTTATTTTTGAAACAGACTGCAGGAAGGTAGTGGGGTCGGTCTGTTTCCTCCAGCCCAGATCTTATAAGTGGCCCATGGCAACAGAGTCTGGTGGAAAGGAAAAAAAAACCCTGCAAGAGGTTTTGGGTGTGTCAGTTTTGCTCTTGCAAGCAGACAGAGCAGTCGGTCTGCAGAGCACTCCCTGTGTGAGGTAACACAGGCAAGCGGAGCCAAAATGTCGGGCACCCTCTGCGTACATGGAGGTATGGTCGCTCACAGTAACGGTCCCGGACTGCCTTTTGTTTTCCTGTCTGCGATCCGGAGGATACAGCGTGCTGTGCACTGTGTAAGTCTTTTTGGACATTAAACACGTTTTGTTTTGAACTTGCTTGGATCACTGCCACATCACTGCACAGAGTGGACACCGCTGCACTAAATTTGGTGGTAAATGCAGGCAGTGTGAACAGAGGCATACTCCAAAGCGTGCTGCATGTCGGTGATCAGGCCTGCAACACTGTAGCTTAAGCCTGCTGACAAGATGGATGAAATCCTAAGACAGTTGGCCTTCTCTCAAGCACAACAGCAGGAAGCGCTACAGTTGCAGTGGCAGCAGCTGGAGCAGCAGCAACGACAGCAGGAGCTACAGAATCAGCAACAGCAGCAGACAACTAACCTGTTGATGCAGCAGATCGCGGCTTTGCGAGAGACATCCATACCAGCTCCGTTCAGAGGCCCAGTACAAAGTCCGGTCAGCACTGAGGAAAATGAGTCCTGAGGACGATATGAGGTCTTCCTCACCATCTTTGAGCACACTGCAGAGTGGGAGAGCTTGCCGGTGACCCAGTGGGCTGAAGTGGTGGCCCCCTTCCTGACTGGAGTTGCCCAGAAGGCCTACCAGGACCTCAGTCGGGAGGATGCCTTGGACTATGAGAAGCTGAGAGGTGAGATCCTTACCTGACTGAGGATTAACACATATGTAAGTTCACAATGGGTGTTCCAGTGGTCCTTTTCCAAGACTCGCCCGGCCCGATCTCAGGGCTATGACTTGCTGCAACTAGTCAAAAAATGTCTCCAGCCTGAGACGTTAGCCCCATTTCAGATGGTAGAGAGGGTGGTGGTCAACCGGCTGCTGAGTGGTCTGCCAGCAACCATACAGCATTGGATGGGGCAGGTGGAGTAAGGGACTGATTGAGTGATAGAAAGCCACTCAGGACATTATCTGGGACACTGCTCTGCTCAAGCTGTCACATAAGGCTCCCCCAGCTCCGGTGCCAGAGAAAAGTCCATGACCCTCCACTGGGGCAAAACCGGACCGAGCCCGTACTGAGGGAGTAACCGGAAAGGAGAGTGACTATAGCCCTGTGTCCCCTAAATTGTCCCCAAGTTTCCTCGTGGTGCAGTTATTAAGTGTTGGCAGTGCCAAGGGCCCCAACATATGGCTGCCAACTACCCCCTTACAGCAGAACCCATGGACTGTGGGTATACGTGCCGTGTATCTATGTATGCCGAGCCAGAATGTACTGCCACTACTGGCCCAGCCGGTACTGAACCTCAGCTGTGCCAGGTACACATTAATGGGTACCAGACGAATGCTCTTTTGGACTCAGGGAGCTTGGTGACCCTGGTGCACGGGTCCCTGGTTGCTGGGGACAATCCTAATGGATGGAAGGTGGGGGTAGTGTGCATACATGGGGACCTCCGAGAGTACCCAAATGCGGAGGTTATGTTTTCCTCCCCATGTGGAGAGATAAAACATGTGGTGGGAGTGGTAAAGACTCTTCCGTATGGGACTGTATTGGGAAGAGACTTACCCCTGTTCTGGTCCCTGTGGGAGTAATGGAGGTAAAAGGGGTGGTTCAGCAACTGGGTGCAGAGATGGAGGTACCACAAATGGTGATCAACCAGGAATTACTGTACAGGGTTGATAAAATCAGCGATGAAGTGGTAGAACAACTGGTAGTGCCCCAGTCCTACCATCGGGTGGTGCTCGACATGGTTCACACTCACATGCTGGGAGGGCATTTGTGGTCCAAAAAGATGCAGTAGCGCATACTGCAGCAGTTTTTCTGGCCTGGTGTCTACACTGAGGTCCAAAGGTACTGCGATACATGTCCGGAGTGCCAACTGACCACACCCACCACGAACTACCAGAGTCCATTGGTGCCTCTGCCCATTATGGACATACCTTTTGAGCGAATTGCGATGGATCTGGTAGGGGCAATTGTGAAAACCGCAAGGGGTCACCAACACATATTGTTAGTCGTAGACTACGCCACCCGATACCCAGAGGCAATACCACTCCACCACACCTTAGCTAAACTAATAGCTTGTGAACTATTTGCCATGTTTTGTCGCTTTGGGCTACCCAAGGAGATCCTTACAAATCAGGGAACTCATTTTATGTCTAAGGTGACCAGGGAGCTATGTAAGCTGCTCCGGATTAAACAGCTATGTATGTCGGTGTACCATCCACAAACTGACAGATTGGTGGAGAGGTTTAATAAGTCCCTCAAAGCCATGCTCAAAAAGGTGGTTGCCAAGAATGGGAGGGATTGGGACATGTTACTGCCCTATCTAATGTTCGCCATCTGTGAGGTACCGCAGGCGTCCACGGGGTTCTCCCCATTTGGGCTCTTGTATGGCAGGGACCTGAGGGGATTGTTGGATGTAGCCAAGGAGATGTGGGAACGGGAGCCCACTCCACATAAGAGTGTCATCGAGCATGTGGCAAGTATGCAGGATCGAATTGCAGCCATACGGCCCATAGTAAAAGCCGCACGTACAATAAAAGGGCCACAGTCAGGACCTTTAAAGAAGGCGACTGGGTGTTGGGTACTAGTGGATCGCCTGCCAGGGCAGTGGGACACTCGGAACCGATTTTGCAGGCAAAGTGTCCAGGGATCAGGTTACAGATTGTGCTGGAGTCGGTCGGCCTGAAAGCAATTTGGAATCTCCTTATTTCAGGTGGGATGTGAGGTCTCCTTTCTAGCGCTATTCTCTGAGGCACTTGCTGCTATAAGCTCTGTTTAAGCTCCTTTCTCTGTCTCTTGTCTAAGTAGAACTTCAGTCTCATATCAGACAGCTGTAACCTGCTTCAGGAATCTCTCAGCTATGGAGTCTCCAGCTCACATGTCCTGCTGCTGTGTAGTCGAGTCTTAGTTGGGACAGAGGACCTGCTGTCTTCTGCCCTCTGAATTCTGCTGCTGGGAGTTTAGTTACCCACTCAGCCTCGGACTCCGGGTCTGGTTTCTGGTGCTTAGACCTGGGGGTGAGCTATCTATAGCTTCTCTTTCCCCAGCTTGTCTCCACACGTCTTTCCTCTCTCGTCCCTCCAGCCAGACTCACTAACTCCTCCCCAGCCAGAATGTTCTAGAGGAACTCTCCTGAAATCAGGTGTTTGAGCTCCCCTTCTGGTCTGGAGTAAGAAAGGTGTTGTATGCTGTGTTACCTGTTAAAGGGATCCTTCCTTGCTTTCAGGCATGACATCACTCCCCCTGGAGGGAGGCAAGGTCACTGTGTCAACCAAACTCCTGGGGTGCCACATTCCCCCAGTACAATTCTGTACTCCTGGACTGAGGAAACATAAAAGATAACATATTATAACTATTTACAAAATTTTAACAACAAATATATACATTTTTGGTGAAGTCTTGAAATGGGGTGTCCTTTTCCCCCTAGCAAAGTACAATATGAGGGACCCGTCTCAAACCCTCAATGTAGGCCTTGGGCACGCCAGACGGTTTTTGTTCTGCAGTCATTAATATTAACTATTTACAAGCATTTTCCTGGTCACTACGAGTCCAGTGACCCAATCGTCCATTTAATCAAGGAAATAAGAAAACTAAAACGTTCTTACAGTAGTCTCTGTAGGCACAAATGCTTGATGGTTGCAATTATAAACAGTATTAACTTATTTACATTTTTCATGTATACAATTTACTTATATACGGAACCTCATTGGGAGTAGGCCTTTGGTTGTGACTCTACGTAGTACTGGTATACCTGATTTTC
Organism: Oophaga sylvatica; assembly: GCA_033576555.1. Lineage (NCBI taxonomy): Eukaryota > Metazoa > Chordata > Amphibia > Anura > Dendrobatidae > Oophaga > Oophaga sylvatica. The sequence continues at coordinate 314,890,864 of JARQOD010000005.1, read as the reverse complement.
TAGGACTACCCCTTCTCACTGTGGGCATGACAGATTCACCGTTAGCAGGAGGTGGACTTTCGCATTCCACTGCAGGTGTGGTGTTATGTGCGGTAGCTGAGGAGGACAGGAACAACAGCAGGGCAGCCGAACACCTGAGATGTTGGTAACTAATGGGTTGCAGAAACCTGAACTAACCACACAACTAGAGGTAGCCATGGAGCGTTCCTACGTTGATCCTAGACGCCTCGTCACAGCCTGAGAGCTAGCTGTACCTAAAGATAGACACAGGAAAGCTAACTGCCCCAGAGTAGAGCCCCAAAGGAAAAGGCAGCCCCCAAACATATAATGGCGATTAGACAAGATGAAAACACAAACGCAGGCAGAAAACAGATTGCAGATTGAGGAAACGCTGGGGCCACAAGCTGACTAAATAGGAAAGGACAGGAGAGATTACTTTCTGCAACCCAGAAAACCCTACAAAAATCCAACAATTCTGATTACAAAAATACTGAAATCACATGATCTCGCCACCCACTAAATCAGATCTCAGTGTGAACAAAACCAAGCTGCAGCCGCTGAAAAAGCAGGAAAAGGCAAATGAAAAAACAACAGTGGCTACAGACAAACTGTGAGGAGCTCAGGCCCCAGGAGGGGACCTGGCTGTCCTCCACAAATGTGCAGAAAACAATGCAAATAGCAAACACAAAAAGAAAAGCAGAAAATATCTTATCTGAAAGCAGCAGATGCAGGCAAGACACCAGCAAACTTCCAAATGACCAGGAACCACAATAGAGACCAGAACAATTGATCACCGGTGACCATCATGGGAGGGAACCTCCCTTATATCAGTCCAGTCCGTGATCCCAGATTGCCATACCTCTCTGGAAGGTTCAGTACTGTCTGTAACCACCAGAGGGAACTCTGCTCATTCACAACAGTACCCCCCCTTAAGGTGGGGTCATCGAACCCTCACTTGTGCAACCAGGCCGATCAGGATGAGCTCGGTGATAGGCACGGATCAGTCTCCTAGCATGGATGTCCGAAGCAAACACCCAAGAATTGTCCTCCTGACCATAACCTCTCCACTTAACCAAATATTGGAGTTTCTGTCTAGAAAACCGAGAATCCAATATTTTCTCAACCACATACTACAGATTGCCCTCAACCAAAACAGGGTCAGGAGGCTCGACAAACCTCTTCAATAAGGACTTGTGGAACACGTTATGGATCTTAAATGTCCCTGGAAGAAGCAAACGGAAGGAAACCGGATTAAGAATCTCCATGATCTTATAAGGTCCAATGAACCTAGGCTTAAACTTTGGAGATGCAACCCTCATAGGGATATTTCTTGAGGACAAGTCCCCCACTTTAAACCGAGGACCATCAGACCTATGCCGATTGGCAAACCGCTGGGCCTTCTCTTGAGAGAGAGACAACCTCTCCACTACCTGGTCCCAAATCTGCTGCATTCGCTCCACAACAGATCAACACCCGGACAGACAGAAGCCTCCACCTGTCCCGAAGAAAATCGAGGGTGAAACCCAGAACTGCAGAAAAATGGAGACATCAAGGTGGCAGAGCTAGCCCTACTATTAAGAGCAAACTCAGCCAAAGGCAAAAAAGAGACCCAGTCATCTTGATCAGCAGACACAAAACATCTCAAATAAGTCTCCAAGGTCTGGTTTGTTCTCTCGGTTTGTCCATTGGTCTGAGGATGAAATGCAGAGAGAAAGATAATTGAACACCAAGTTTAGAACAAAATGTCCTCCAAAATCTGGAAACAAACTGGACTCCTCTGTCAGACACAATGTTCTCAGGAATGCCGTGCAACCGAACCACGTGCTGAAGGAACAAAGGCACCAACTCGGAGGAGGTAGGCAACTTAGGTAATGGCACAAGATGTATAATCTTGGAAAACCTATCACAGATTACCCAGATAATGGTCATTCTCTGAGAGACAGGGAGGTCGGAAATAAAATCCATAGAGATATGGGTCCATGGCCTCTTGGGCACAGGTAATGGCATCAACAAACCACTGGAGCGAGAGCAAGGCTTGGAACGAGAGCAAGTCCCACAGGACTGCACGAAGTCCCTGACGTCACGAGACAAAGTAGGCCACCAAAAGGACCGACTCACCAAGTCTCTGGTACCAAAAATCCCGGGATGACCAGCCAACGCGGAACAATGAATCTCAGACATCACACTCTTCTTCCACTAGTCTGGGACAAACAATTTCCCAACAGGGCAGCGCTCAGGTTTATCCTCCTGACACCCCTCCAGAGCCAGTCTCAAATTGGGCGAGATGGCGGAAAGTACTACACCCTCTGTCAAAATAATAGCAGGATCAGATAACTCAGGAGAATCCGCAAAGAAACTCCTCGAGAGGGCATCCGCCTTAACATTCTTAGTGCCAGGAAGAAAATAAACCACAAAATTAAAACGTGTGAAAAACAAGGCCCACCTGGCCTGTCTAGGATTAAGTCACTTGGCTGATTCGAGAAAAACCAGGTTCTTATGGTCCGTGAGGACCACCACCTCATGTTTGGCTCCTTCCAGCCAATGTCTCCACTCTTCAAAGGCCCACTTCATGGCCAATAACTCCCGATTACCCACGTCATAATTACGTTCAGTTGGAGAAAATTTTCGAGAGAAAAAGGCACAAGGGTTACTCTTAGAGGTCTCTGGATCCCTTTGGGACAAAATGGCACCTGCCCCAATTTCAGAAGCATCAACCTCCGCCTGAAACGTAGAGAAACATCAGGCTGCCGTAGAACAGGAGCAGAAGTGAATCTCTGCTTAAGTTCCTGAAACGCAGAAACTGCCTCAGGAGGCCAATTCACCACATCAGAACCCTTTTTGGTCAAATCAGTCAATGGTTTAACAATACCGGAGAAATTACCAATGAATTTACGATAAAAATTGGCAAAACCCAAAAATCTCTGAAGAGCCTTTAATGAAGTAGGTTGAACCCAATCACAGATGGCCTGAACCTTGACCGGGTCCATTTCAAAAACAGACGGAGACAAAATAAATCACAGAAATGAGACCTTCTGTACGCCAAAAAGATACTTTGATCCCTTCACATACAGTGCATTCTCTCTTAAAACTGGAACACAGTCCGAGTATGTTTCACATGAGAGTCCCAGTCGTTGGAAAAAATCAAGATATCATCCAAATAAACAATCAGAAATTTATCCACAAAATCCCTGAAAATATCATTCATGAAGGATTGGAAGACGGAAGGAGCATTAGTGAGCCCAAAAGGCATCACTAGGTACTCAAAATGCCCCTCTGGGGTATTAAACGCCATCTTCCATTCATCCCCGTGCTTAATGCGAATAAGGTTATACGCCCCCCTGAGGTCAAGCTTGGTAAACCAACTAGCACTTTTCACTCTGGAAAACAGGTCAGAAATCAAGGGTAATGGATATTGTTATTTCACAGTGATCTTATTCAGGAGGTGATAATCAATACACGGCCTCAATGAACCATCCTTTTTGGCCACAAAGAAAAAACCAGCGCCCAAGGGTGAAGAGGATGGTCTGATATGACCCTTCTCCAATGACTCCCTGATATAAGATCGCATAGCATCGTGTTCAAGTACAGTCAAGTTAAAAAGGCGACCTTTAGGAAATTTACCACCAGGCACTACTCAATAGCGCAATCGTAGCTTCTGTGAGGAGGTAAGAACACAGACTTACTTTCACTAAACACATCAGAAAAATCAGTCAAAAAGTCAGGGACATCCTGAGACTGGGGAGAGGCAGAAAAAACAGGAGTGTCAGTATTAACACATTGGCAACCCCAACTGGTCACAGACACAGATTTCCAATCCAAAAGAGGATTATGAGTCTGTAACCAAGGGAAACCCAGTACAATAATGTCATGCAGATTATCCAACACCAGAAATTTGCAACTCTCCTGATGATCTGGTTCAACCCTCATTATCACCTGAGTAGAAAATTGGGGTTTATTCTCCGCCAAAGGGGTAGAATCAATGCCCAGTAAAGGAATAGACTTCCGCAGGGGTATCATAGGAAATCCACAACGTTTGGCAAAGTCAAAATCCATCAGGTTAATAGCTGCTCCTGAATCAACAAAAGTCTGAGCCGAAAATGTGGACATGGAGCAAATGAGGGTAACAGTCAACAGAAATTTAGTCTGAACACTACCCAAGACAACTGAGCGTGCAAAACGTCTTCCCCGCTTAGTACAGACGGAAATAGCATGAGAGGCGTCACCACAGTAGAAACATAACCCATTGCGCTTTCGAAACTCATGACGCTGAGTCCCAGAAGTCACTCCATCACACTGCATGGGCTCAGGAGCTGGCTCACAAGGCAACACCATCTCACGCATACCTCTGCACTCACGCAAACGTCTGTCAATTTGAATAGCCAATGACATAGAATCATTGAGACCAGAGGGTACAGGGAATCCCACCATAACATCCTTTACATTCTCTGACAGCCCCTTCCGAAAAAGGGCTGCCAAAGCATAATCATTCTATTTGGTCAGGACTGCCCACTTTCGGAATTTCTGACAGTACAACTCAGCGTCTTCAAGACCCTGATTTAATGCCAACAAGGTCTTTTCAGCTTGATCAGTGACATTAGGTTCATCGTACAATAACCCCAGAGCCTGAAAAAATACATCAATATCATTCTAAACAGGATCCCCAGGTGTCAGGGAAAAAGCCCAATCCTGAGGGTCGCCGCGCAGGAGAAAGATGACAATTTGAACCTGCTGTGCCGCATTCCCTGAGGACTTAGGCTTTAAGGCAAAAAACAACTTACAGTTATTTTTGAGATAGCAGGAATAATTATCCAAAATATATATAATGTGAAAAAGCAATGGATAAAGTATAACTTTTAATGAAGCTTTAATAAGGACTAACCTACAAAAAATGTGAAAAAACAAGTGCCAGGTGAAAAAATAATAATAACCACACAAATAACGACAGACACAGATAATAAAATTACCCGGAGGTATACACAATCCTCTAAGGGTAAATGCACCCCTTGTGACCTGATAGATTAATTGGAATCAGACAATGCGGCTATGGATGTAATGCAAATACTAAAAGCGCAACTGTCTTTTATAACCAATTAAAGGTCCCACCTATAAATGCCACATACTATATGATATAAATATGGTTAAGGTAACCGAACTGTGTTATTCCAGTCTCCACATAATACACAAATTGAACCTTAGAACCATACCAAAACTAAATAAAAACTGTTTACAGTAGTATGTAATAAACCATATAGATCTTTTTGTCTGATCTCTTAATAAATCCCAAACCTTATACTAATATGTGTGCATAGTAGGGGTTAAATGAAAAGCAGACTTTTGGCAACCAGTACTAGTCAACACTATTATTAACCATCTAATGGAATAAAGCTCCCATCGTGTGTAATGAGCATTCCATAGATGCAAACAATAAATAAGCGCTGTTGCAGATAATCATCTTATGGAGAATCGTAAAATACAGAACAATCTCATCCAATATCCTGAAATGGGGCTGTATGCTGAAACACACTGTCTTTCACCCCGGATATGGATATGCTGCGGTTGCCTTATGAATGGTGCATGCGTCTCCCGACGTGTTTCGTCCTGAGACTCATCAGGGAAGTGTTACATGCAGACAAGCATGTTACTGCTGCTGAGCGCCAGCGTTACTGGTGAAGATTTAAAGATTCCAGGCTTGTAGCACGTCATGACAGGCTCTGCCCCTTGTGTGACGCGCCTCCTGTTACTGAGACACACTTCCTCTGGTGGATCATATAGTGAGTATAACGTGGATGGTCACACCTCCAAACCACTACTATCTCTCTCACCACTTTCAAAACATTCTCTACACAAATTGAACTGGAGCAGTGGGCAGCAACTAACAGAATGGATTTTAACAGGGAAAAATGCAAAGTACTACATCTGGGCAATAAAAATGAAAAAAGCATATACAACATGGGAGGAATAGGGCTAAGTAACAGCACATGTGAAAAAGACTTGGGTATACTAATTGATCACAGACTTAACATGAGTCAACAGTGTGATGCAGCAGCAAAAAAGGCAAATGCAATTCTAGGATGTATCAACAGAAGCATACAGTCTAGATCACGTGAGGTCATTATTGCCCTCTACTCCTCTTTGGTCAGACCTCATCTGGAATACTGTGTCCAGTTTTGGGCACCACATTTTAAAAAAGACATCAACAAACTAGAGCAAGTTCAGAGAAGAGCCACCAGAATGGTGACCGGTCTGCAAACCATGTCCTATGAGGAAAGGTTGCAGGATTTGGGAATGTTTAGCTTGCAAAAAAGAAGACTGAGAGGAGACTTAATAGCTGTCTACAAATATCTCAAGGGCTGTCACATTGTAGAAGGATCATCTTTATTCTCATTTGCACAAGGAAAGACTAGAAGCAATGGGATGAAACTGAATGGGAGGAGACACAGATTAGATATTAGAAAAAACTTTTTGACAGTTAGGGTGATCAATGAGTGGAACAGGCTGCCACGAGAGGTGGTGAGTTCTCCTTCAATGGAAGTCTTCAAACAGAAGCTGGACAGACATCTGTCTGGGATGATTTAGAGAATCCTGCTTTGAGCAGGGGGTTGGATCAGAAAGCCCAGGAGGTCCCTTCCAACTCTACCATTCTATGATTCTAGTGGTCCCAAATAACAGCTTTTATAAATATATTGTGCTTAAACACATACCTTCATGCATAAATTATCAACCGATGATTAGTAAAAGCACTGTCAGGAACAAACCCATTGATGCCGGGTTTGGCCTGTATTCCAATCAGTATGATTCAGGTGACGTCCCCATGGATTGTTAACCCCAATAGGGACCAAAGAGGGAGAAATACGGGCAAGCAGTGAAGACACAAGAAATTAATGCCTTTATATCCATATAGCATCTTGGTTGAATAGGTTACAGTTTGATAGCGGCACATACAAAAAGAGAGCGCAGCTGTTTTACACTTTAAATAGAACTCCTATGCTTGGGTAAATGGTAAAAAAAGAAAAAACAATGATACCTTAACCATATTTATATCATATAGTATGTGGCATTTATAGGTGGGACCTTTAATTGGTTATAAAAGACAGTTACAGTTATTTTTGAAATTCAGAAATTTAGCCCGATCCCCCAAAAACAAATCTGGCATGGGAATCCTAGGTTCCACAACCGGCAACCTAGCAAGATAGGTAGCAATACTCTGAACCTCAGTGGCAAGCTGATCCACACGGCCAGACAACTGTGCAAACTCCATTGAGAGAAAAAAAAATCCTCCTCAGCACCCAGAGAAAAAGAGAGAAAAAATGCAACAAACAGAAAAAAAATATATATATATCTCTGCCAACTCTGACAACTTTTTCTTTCCACACTATTTTTCCCTTCTGTGAGTACCATATAATTTTCAGTTTGACCGGTGATACTGTTATCTTAGGTAGCTGAGGAGAAATAGCAAAAACGGTAATACACCAGAGAGGCTGGAAACTATTGGATTGCAGTAACCTGAACTAACCACACAACTAGAGGTAGCCGTGGAGCGTTCCTACGTTGATCCTAGACGCCTCGTCACAGCTTGAGAGATAACTACACCTAAAGGCAGAAAAATGAAAGCTATCTGCCCCGGAGCAGATTCCCAAAGAAAATAGGAAGCCCCCAAACATGTAATGGCAGTTAGACAAGAAGAAGGCATGGACACAGACAGAAAATAGAATGAGCAAACGCTGGGGCCCAATCTGTCTAGACAGAAAAGTACAGGAAAGAATTCTGACTGCAATCCAAAAAAAAACCTAAAACTACCAACACTTCTGATTGCCAAAAAACGTGAGATCACACGATCTCTTCCACCTAAATCAGATCTCTGGAGTAACAAAACCAAGCCGCAGCCACTGAAAAAACAGGAAAAAGCAAATGAACAAATAACAGTGGCTACAGATAAACTGAGAGGAGCACAGGCCCCAGGAGGGGACCCGGCTGAACTCCAAAAGTGCAGAAAACTATGCAAAAGGCAAGCACAAAAAGAAAAGCAAAAATATCTTATCTGAAAGCAGCAGACGCAGGCAAGACTCCAGCAAACTTCCAAATGAACCAGGAACCACAATTGAGACAAGAACAATTGATCACCAGCAACCATCATGGGAGGGAACCTCCCTTATATCAGTCCAGTCAGTGATCCCAGATTGCCATTCCTCGCTGGAAGGTTCAGTACTGTCTGTAACCACCATAGGGAGCCTCTGCTCAGAAACCATCTCTAGCATATTCACAACAGACGTGCCTGTAACACAAGGAGGAGAGAAGGCACATGAAGTTCCCCGCCACCTCCTTACACATCTACAGTGAAGTTAGACATTTGTTTTGTATTTGCAGGTATTTTTACTATTTTACGTGTGTCTGCTGTTTTTTATTTGGTTGTGTTTATTTTAGCAGATGCCAGTAAAGATTTTGTGCAAACAAGTATTTTACATTTTAAAGTCAATGCAGCAGTCAGGTACAATCCAATTGGAGATAACAAATGTTGTATCCAAAACCTTGAATTGTTTATTTTACTACAGAGGCAAACATCTTAAACCCTTAATGTCAACTGACGTGCACAGTCCATCATGGCAAGGTGTCAGTTTTGGCACCAGGATGGACAGGCATGGCAAGCGGTGCGGGGACCCATGACCCATACTTTTTGGAAGTGCATTAGAGCAGCAGGGTGATTTGCTGCTGAAGGAGAAAAAAAAAAAAAATCTCTCTTTAAATCTTCTGCTTCAGCGAGTGTGAGCGAGCTGAGTGTGACCGGTGCGCAAGTGTGAACGGTGGTAAGTGTGACTTGAGATTCAGTGACTTTGGATTCAGGGAGTTGACAAGGGAGGATTTACTGAATTGCTGTTATATTTTATTAATACTTTTTATTTATTTTTACTTATCCTTGCTGTCTGGTGAAATCCCCATTAGATATGTGCTCCACTATTGCCAATGCCATCCAGTGTACATCTTGCCACATGTATGCAGTCCTTGAACAGCCGGTCAAGGGTGCATACTGCTGCGTGAGATGTGAGCACGTTGTGCATTTGGAAGCCCAAATCTTGGATCTAAATGTGCAGCTGGCAACACTGAGATCCATAGACAATATGGAAAGGAGTCTTCTGCTCACTGAGCAGACGCTCAATGGGATAGATGAGGGGGGGGATGCTAGGGTGGAGCTGCAGGACACTGAAGTAGGAAGCTGGGTGACAGTTAGAAAGCGGGGTAGAGGATAGAGCGCCAGGGAGGCTAGTCCTGATCTGGTACACCCCAATAAGTTTGCAAAGTTGGCAGATGAGGGGGTTGTCAGTACAGGGGTAGCACTGCTGCAGCCAGGCATGTCCTCTGAAAGCCGGAGGAGTGTCTGCTCCAGTAAGGGGGGAATTAGGAGAGCAGGGCAGGCCAGACGGGTGCTGGTAGTGGAGGACTCAATTATTAGGGGAACAGATAGGGCAATCTGTCACAAAGACAGGGATCGTCGAACAGTGTGCTGCCTACCTGGCGCTCGAGTCCGACACATCGCTGATCGGGTTGACAGATTACTGGGAGGGGCTGGTGAGGACCCAGCGGTCATGGTGCACATTGGCACAAATGACAAAGTTAGAGGTAGGTGGAAGGTCCTTAAAGATGATTTCAGGGAATTAGGCTGCAAGCTTAAAGCAAGGACCTCCAACGTGGTATTTTCTGAAATACTGCCGGTACCACATGCCACACCAGAGAGGCAACGGGAGATTAGGGAGGTTAATAAGTGGCTCAAGAATTGGTGTAGGAAGGAGGGGTTTGGGTTCCTGGAGAACTGGGCCGACTTCTCAGTTGGCTACAGGTTCTATGCTAGGGATGGGCTGCACCTCAATGGGGAGGGTGCAGCTGTGCTGGGGGAGAAAATGGCTAGAAGGTTGGAGGAGTCTTTAAACTAGGGACTGGGGGGGAGGGTATTCATTTTATAGGAGGGGAAGGCAGTGCAGATAGAGACCTGGGCACAAATAATGAAATTGGGGGTGGGGTGGCATGGGGGGTGGGGTTAGAACTGTTAATAATTTAAGAAAGAATAGAGGTTCAGAGAGATACATAAAGTGCATGTATACTAATGCTAGAAGCCTCACCAACAAAATGGCGGAATTAGAATTAATTTTGTTGGAACATAATTATGACATGGTGGGGATATCTGAGACTTGGCTGGATGAGAGCCACGACTGGGCGGTTAATTTACAGGGCTATAGTCTGTTTAGAAATGACCGTAAAAATAAGCGAGGTGGGGGTGTGTGTTTATATGTAAAATCATCCTTAAAACCCATCCTGCGTGATATATGTGAATCTAATGAAGATGTAGAGTCTCTGTGGGTGGAGATTAGGGAGGGGGGAAAAATAATAAATTACTGATAGGGGTTTGTTATAAGTCTCCTAAAATAATGGAAGCAACAGAGAATATTCTCGTAAAGCAAATAGATGAAGCAGCAACTCAAGGAGAAGTCATTATTATGGGGGACTTCAACTACCCTGAAATACATTGGGGAACAGAAACCTACAGTTCCAGCAAAGGTAATAAGTTTTTGGCAACTATGAGAGACAATTACCTTTCACAACTAGTTCAGGACCCAACAAGAGGGGGGCACTGCTAGACCTAATATTATCCAACAGGCCAGACCGCATATCAAATATAAGGGTTGGGGGTCACTTGGGTAATAGTGATCACAAAATAATAAGCTTTCATGTATCCTTTAATAAGATGTGTAGTCGAGGGGTTACAAGGACACTAAACTTCAGGAAGGCAAATTTCCAACGGATGAGAGATGATCTTGGTGCAATAAACTGGGACGATATCCTGAGACATAAAAATACACAAAGAAAATGGGAGACGTTTATTAGTATCCTGAATAGGACCTGTGCACAGTATATACCCTATGGGAATAAACATGCTAGAATTAGGAGGAAACCACTATGGCTAAATAGAGCTGTAAGGGGCGCAATAAGGGACAAAAAGAAAGCGTTTAGGGAATTAAAGCAAGTAGGTAGTGATGAGGCATTAAATAAATACAGAAGACTGAATAAATTCTGTTAAAAGCAAATCAAGACAGCAAAGATTGAGGCAGAGAGACTCATTGCCAGAGAAAGTAAAATAATCCCAAAATATTCTTTAACTACATAAATAGCAAGAAACTTAAAAAATGATAGTGTCGGTCCCCTTAAAAATAGTCTGGGTGAAATGGTGGATGAGGATGAGGAAAAAGCCAATATGCTAAATGACTTTTTTTCAACTGTATTTACACAAGAAAATCCCATGACAGATAAAATGATCAGAGATAAAAAAAATTTCTCCATTAAATGTCACCTGCTTAACCCAGCAGGAAGTACGGCGGCGTCTAAAAATCACTAAAATTTACAAATCCCCGGGCCCAGATGGGATACACCCCCGAGTACTGCAGGAATTAAGTACAGTCATAGATAGACCATTATTTTTAATCTTTAAAGATTCCATAATAACTGGGTCTGTACCACAGGACTGGCGTATAGCAAATGTGGTGCCAATATTGAAAAAGGGGGCAAAAACTGAACCTGGAAATTATAGGCCAGTGAGCTTAACATCTACTGTGGGTAAAATCCTGGAGGGTTTTTTAAGGGATACTATATTGGAGTATCTGAAGCTGAATAACCTCATGACACAGTATCAGCATGGGTTTACGAGGGACCGTTCTTGTCAGACTAATCTGATAAGCTTTTATGAAGGGGTAAGTTCAGGACTGGACCAAGGGAATGCAGTGGACGTGGTGTTCATGGACTTCTCAAAAGCTTTTGATACAGTGCCACACAAAAGGTTGATACATAAAATGAGAACAATGGGGATAGGGGAAAATATGTGTAAGTGGGTTAAGAACTGGCTCATGGATAGAAAACAAAGGGTGGTTATTAATGGAGCACACTCGGACTGGGTCACAGTTAGCAGTGGGGTACCACAGGGGTCAGTATTGGGGCCGCTTCTCTTTAACATATTTATTAATGACCTTGTAGGGGGCATACAGAGTAGTATTTCAATATTTGCAGATGACACTAAACTCTGCAGGGTAATAAATACAGAGGAGGATAATTTTATATTACAGGAGGATTTATGTAAACTAGAAGCTTGGGCTGATAAATGGCAAATGAGCTTTAATGGGGATAAATGTAAGGTCATGCACTTGGGTAGAACAAACAAGATGTATAATTATGTGCTTAATTGTAAAACACTGGGCAAAACTGTCACTGGAAAAGACCTGGGTGTATGGGTGGACGACAAACTCACATTTAGTGGCCAATGTCAGGCAACTGCTGCCAAGGCAAATAAAATAATGGGATGCATTAAAAGAGGCATAGATGCTCATGAGGAGAACATAATTTTACCTCTATACAAGTCACTGGTGCGACCACACTTAGAATACTGTGTGCAGTTCTGGTCTCCGGTGTATAAGAAAGACATAACTGAACTGGAGCGGGTGCAGAGAAGAGCGACCAAGGTTATTAGAGAACTGGGGGGGTCTGCAATACCAAGACAGGTTATTACACTTGGGGTTATTTAGTTTGGAAAAACGAAGGCTTAGGGGTGATCTTATTACAATGTATAAATATATGAGGGGACAGTACAAAGACCTTTCTAATGATCTTTTTACTCTTAGGCCTGTGACGGGGACAAGGGGGCATCCTCTACGTCTGGAGGAAAGAAGGTTTAGCCATAATCACATACGCAGATTCTTTACGGTAAGAGCTGTGAGACTATGGAACTCTCTGCCGTCTAATGTTGTAATGAGTGATTCCTTACTAAAATTTAAGAAGGGACTGGATGCCTTTCTTGAAAAGTATAATATTACAGGCTATATTCACTTGTTTCCTAGATACAGCGTTGATCCAGGGAGCTAGTCTGATTGCCGTATGTGGAGTCGGGAAGGAATTTTTTTCCCCAATGTGAAGCTTACTGTTTGCCACTTGGTTTTTTTTTGCCTTCTTCTGGATCAACATGTTAGGGCAGGTTAGGATAGGATATGGGTTGAACTAGATGGACTTAAAGTATTCCTTCAACTTTAATAACTATGTTACTATGTTACTATGTTATCAATTTTACCACACGCGGAACAGAGGGAAAAAAAAAAAAAACATTCCTGAATTGCTGGTTTTTGTTCATTCTGCTTCCACAAAATTGGAATAGGAAGCGATCAAAAAACGTTATGTGCCCGAATATGGTATCAATAAAAACGTCAGTTCGTCCCGCAAAAAATAAGCCTGCAGATAACTATGGAAAAATTATAGCTCTCAAAATATGGCGATGCAAAAATTTCTTACAAAAAATTCTTACAAAAAAAGCGGCTTTTAGTGTGTGACAGAAGCTAAACATGAAAAAAGGATGTAAATCTTGTATCGCCGTAATCGCACGAACCCGAAGAATAAAGTCGCCTAATCACTAATACCGCACGAGGAACGGCGTAAAAATTAAAGCCAATTCTTCACCTTTTGTGGATTTGTTCATTCTGCCTCCCAAAGATCGCAGTAAGGCGATCACAGTGGTTCCCCCACATATGGGGTATCAGTGTACTCAGGACAAATTGCACATCAACTTTTTGTCCAAACGCGACATGACACCCGCAGACCATTCCTTCAAAGTCTGCATTCGAAAAAGGCGCTCCTTCCCTTCCGAGCTCTGCCATGAGTCAAAATAGTGGTTTACCCCCACATATGGGGTATCAGTGTACTCGGGACAAATTGCACAACAACTTTTGGCGTCCTGTTACCCTTTGCAAAATTAAAATTGGGGGTTAAAAGATCATTTTTGTGGAAAATATATGATTTTTTAATTTTACGTCTCTACATTATAACCTTCTGTGAAGCCCTTGGGGGTTCAAAGTTCTCACCACACATCTAGATAAGTTCCTTGGGGGTCTAGTTTCCAAAATGGGGTCACTTGTGGGGGGTTTCCACTGTTTAGGCACATCAGGGACTCTCCAAATGCGACATGGTGTCCGCTCTCGATTCCAGCCAATTTGACATTCAAAATCTCAAATGATGCTCCTTCTCTTCTGAGCACTGCCGTGCACCTAAAGATTGGTCTTCCTCCACACATGGGGTATCGGTGTACTCAGGAGAAATTGTACAACAAATATTGTGGTTCATTTTCTCCTGATACCCTTGACAAAATTTAAAAAAATTGTGTCGAAAGAAAAATTTTGGGGAAAAAAAGTTAAATGTTCATTTTTTCCTTCCACATTGCTTCAAATTCTTGTGAAGTACCTAAAGGGTTAATAAACTTCTTGAATGTGGTTTTGAACACCTTGAGGGGTGCAGTATTTAGAATGGTGTCACTTTTGGGTATTTTCTGTCATATTGACCCCTCAAAGTCACTTCAAATGTGAGGTGGGCACTAAAAAAAATGGTTTTGTAAATTTTGTTGTAAAAATGAGAAATTGCTGGTCAACTTTTAACACTTATAACTTCCTATCAAAAAAAAATTTTAGTTTCAAATTGTGCTGATGTAAAGTAGACATGTGGGAAATGTTATTTATTAACTATTTTTTTTTTACATATCTCTCTTATTTAAGGGCATAAAAATTAAAAGTTTGAAAATTGCAAAATTTTCAAAATTTTCGCCATATTTCAATTTTTTTCATAAATAAACGCAAGTTATATCGAAGAAATTTTACCACCAACATGAAGTACAATATGTCACGAGAAAACATTCTCAGAATCACCAAGATCCGTTGAAGCGTTCCAGAGTTATAAGCACATAAAGTGACAGTGGTCAGAATTGTAAAAATAGGCCTTGTCCTTAACCTACAAAATGGCTTGGTCGTTAAGGGGTTAAATTACTTTTCTTAAAGGTGTCTTCTCATTTTAGTAAATCGACTTAGTTAAATAGCATGTTAATGCATTTGCAATTGATTTACTTTTTCCATCTATTATGATTCTTCTGATATGAGAGCTTTTATCTTACAGCTTGTTTCCAAGGAGCTTGTTTCCAGGTCAACCAACAAAGCCTGACTGAGTCCTCAGGGGGCCTATATAGAGAGAATGTAGGAGTATGGTTTATACAGGAAGGTAAAGCCAATCAAAAGCTGAACTGCATAGGTAATTAGATGAAGGTGAGTTACATGTTCGATCCGTGTGTCCAAATATATGGCGAATTGGCATGTGATAAATTAAGCAATATAATAACGATAAATTTTGAACAAGTTTTTTGAGAGTTATATACCAATGAAATGTACTGGAGACCACGGAATTGTCTATGGGTGAGAAATATAATGCCAATGCATTTTTTACAAGTTTTTTGAGGCTTAAATAGCAATAAAATGTACCCAAGAAGATGTATTACCCTATGGGTGAGCAATAT
>JARQOD010000005.1:314699829-314875412 GCA_033576555.1 Oophaga sylvatica | reverse complement strand
AAAGATGACGCGCACCACATGTGGGTACCAGGGCTATGGGACACTCGGCACCGAGCCCATGGAAGTCTATGGGGATGTCACTGGCAGCAGAGCTCGGTCCGTGGCCCTGGGCGGTCATGCAATGGGGGATATTTACAGGGGATTATAAAGATTAGTTTGTGACGCCACCTGTGGTATCTGATCAATTTGACCAGCGCTGCAATATGGATCTTCTAAGGGGATGTTATGGGGCAGCAAGATGGTGAGTCTCCCACAGGCGAGACTTTTCCCTTGAAGTCTATGGTGGTGCAGAATGCAGGCAAATAAGCAGTGACACACGGTTCAGTCTCTTTTCATACCTTTACTTGTAGATGTTGCAGGGATGTCCCGGAGCACTGTAGGGTGAAGGGTGCACATCCAGATTCCTCCACTTGATAGGTGTGTGGCCTCCTGTTTTCTGCCTTTTTGTAATAAGTTCTGGCCTGCGTGTAGCTGGGCCTAGCTTAGCCTCTGTCTTGTACCCGGCTGACTTTGTTATTGGATCTTCTCTCTGAAAGGACAGGGTGATTGATGGCCCGGCCGAGCCGGACTCCGTCCTCCTGATCCTGCTGCGTATCAGCTCGGTGGTACTCCTGGGACTTGTAGTCCTCCAGGAACTCCGGTGTTCTCCTAATGGGTTGTGGAGATCCCTGTAGGCTCGGACCCCGGCATCCGGGTATACTTGCTGAGATGAGCTATTAAGGCTTCCTCGGTCTCATTAACTTCCACTCGCCTTCGACCTACCTAGGTCCTCCTATTATCACACACGCTGGCAGTTGGTGAGCTGCCTCTTCGCCGCTCTCTAAGCGTCGCCACGCTTTCCCCTGAGCTATACTTCAGATTCAGCTCTGACTAGGCTAAAGTGATTCCTTCTCACTCGTACTAGCCTCCATTACTCAAGTTGAACTGACTGAACAGCTCTGCACTTCTCTCCTCTGGTGTCTTAAGGAGATCTGAGATCTGTCTGATCTCTTCTCTGGCTGCTCTCATCGTCTTCTCCTTCTGAGGCAAACTGAAACTAACTCCTTGTTTTTATACGTCTTACACAGCTCCCTCTAATGGTCTTTTTAGGTAAGCTGCATGTGTGTGTGTATAATGACCCCTAGTGGGATCTTCTGTCAGTGCACCCCTCTGGAAGATGTGGATTCAGTCACAGCTGGGCTCCACATTCCCCCCTAGTAGAACTCAGCACTCGGGACTGAAATACAAAAACAGGTAACAGAACAATAACATATCAAAAACAATTCTTCCTTTACAGGAGGTAAGGCACTCTTGAACGGTTTCATAACGGTCAAAAAAATAACTATATACATTAGCATAATGATGGGTTGAGGAATTGAGCAACCTTAAAAGTCCCAGTCTCTTTTGGAAAAGGAATGCTCAAAAAGGGGTAGAGAAAACAAGTAAAATTAATGTCCATTCACTTGTTCCAATATAAAAAGGGAAAACAGGTTAATAAATAACATTATAATAAAGCATAGTATAACAAAATATATACATTTATGTACATTGGTTCTTGTTAATTATGTACATGTGTTAGGTCCTACTCTCTGTACCTAACAGGTAATTGCCCCCTTGTTATGCGTACTGACCTACGTGGTGTGGTGGTAGGTGTGGTATCAGTTACCCTGTTATCCCTGCGTGTAGGTAAGTTGCAGTACTGCCTTAGCCTCTCTAGGGATCTGGCAAGTATACTGGGAGTTGGGTGAACTGGCTCAACTTCTGCAGGGGATCCTTCTTCCTGAGGTCCAACTTCTTGGGGTTCCACTTATTGAGATTCCACTTGTTGAGGTTCTACTTGTTGAGGTTCTACTTGTTTAACCTTACTCGATTGAGACTATCTTCAACACAGGCCTGTACTTTTCTGTACTGTTCCTGTCTGTGGGTGTCCCAGTCCTCAGTAGTCACATCTGCGTCTGGTTCTACCACACCAATCTCCAGATCCATGGGCAGCTTTCCTGGTCTTGCCCGCATTAGATAAGCTGGGGTGCAATTGGTGGAACTCACAGGTATGTGATTGTACAAATCTACTAGGTCAGGTAGTAGGTCTGGCCACCGATTCCTCTCCTCGAGTAGTATAGTCTTCAGCAGGTCAATGACGATGTGATTCATCTTCTCACAGAGACCATTGGTTTGGGGGTGGTACGGTGTGGTTCTTATTTTCTTACACCCGTACAGGTGACAGAACTCTTTGAACAATTCGGCCTCGAAGGCTGGGCCTTGATCAGTTAGCACCTGCTCAGGATATCCGTGTGGTCTGCAGAAATACGCTTGGAACGTCTTTGCTGCTGTTTCTGCCGTCAGATCTTTGACATGGGCGACCACAAGGAACCTGGAGTAGTGATCCACCATAGTCAGGGCATAGGAGTATCCTGACCGGCTGGGTGACAACTTGACATGGTCCAGGGCCACAATCTCCAAGGGACGAGTCGTCTTGATGGGTTGCAGGGTGCCTTTTGACTGCTGTAGTCTTTTCTTCGGAGGCCACAGGGTCCACATTTCTGGCACCATCTCTCAATGGAGCTGCGCATTCCCACCCAGTAGAAACGACACTTCAACAGGGTCTCCAGCTTCTTCCAGCCAAAGTGTCCCGCTTGACCGTGGTAGGCTTCTAACACCATCTGAATGTCTGCTCTGGGAACTACTATCTGCCAAACCATTTCATGGGTCCTGGGGTTGACGTATCTCCTGCACAGCCTCTCACGGTAGATGAACAACCGGCTTCTCTCATTCCACAGCTGCTTAGCTTGTTCAGGCGCATCCTTCTCCAAGGAGGAACCTTCCTGAGTTATCAGCTCCTTGATACAGCTGACAACGGGATCGCTGTCCTGAGTCTCCTTCCAACTGTGGTGAGGTAAAGGATTTAACGTCTTATCACGCGGCTTCCTGCTGGCGTGTTGCTCATGGATTATCCCATTCCTGTGAAAGGCAGGTAGTTCAATCTCTTCCAGATCATCCACTTCCTCTTCTGTGTCCGATTCATGAGGCATCCTGGATAAGGCATCAGCATTGGCATTCTTGTGGCCTGCTCGGTACTTGATTGTGAATTGGTAGTTTGACAGCCGAGCCATCCATCGTTGTTCCATGGCTCCCAGCTTAGCTGTTTCAAGATGCGTCAAGGGGTTGTTATCAGTGTAGGCAGTGAACTTGCTGGAGGCTAGGTAGTGCTTAAACCTCTCCGTGATGGCCCAGACCAGTGCCAGGAACTCCAACTTGAAGCTGCTATAGTTCTCTGGGTTTCTCTCGGTCGGGCGGAGCTTCCTGCTAGCATAGGCGATGACTTTCTCCAGGCCATTTTGCTTCTGACTGAGGACTGCTCCCAATCCTTCATTGCTGGCATCAGTGTACAGCAGGAACGGCTGGCTGTAGTCAGGGTAAGCTAGGATCTCATCGCCTGTCAGGATCTCCTTCATTTCCTTGAATGCTTCTGCCTGTTCTTTGCCCCAATGGAATGGAGAATTTCTGCTCTTGAGGGACTGTCCCACCAGGAGGTCTTGCAGAGGCGCTGCTTTCTTGGTGTAATCCTTCACAAACCTCCGGTAGTACCCTGTCAGTCCCAGGAACTGTCGCACCTCCTTGAGATTTTTCGGCTCCGGCCATTTCTGGATGGCGGTGATCTTTTCAGGGTCTGGGCTACTCCTTCTGAGCTGACAATATGTCCCAGATACTGTACCTTCTGTTTGAGCAGATGGCATTTTGAAGGCTTCAGTTTCATCCCATATTTGGACAGTGACTCAAATACCTCCGCCAGGTGCTTCAAGTGATCTTCATACGTTTTGGAGTACACTATGACGTCGTCCAGGTACAGCAACACAGTTTCAAAGTTGAGATGTCCCAGGCAGCTCTCCATCACTCTCTGGAACGTTCCAGGGGCACTGCTGAGTCCAAATGGCATCCTGTCAAACTCACAGAGTCCCATCGGGGTGGTGAAAGCCGTTTTCTCCCGATCCTCCTCAGCCACAGCTACTTGCCAATACCCACTAGTGAGGTCAAGGGTGGAAAAGTAGTTAGCAGTTTTTAGTGCAGCTAAGGATTCCTCAATGCGTGGTAAAGGGTATGCATCTTTATGTGTAATGCGATTTACTTGTCTGTAATCTACACACATTCGCATGCTTCCATCCTTTTTCCTGACTAAGACTAGAGGTGCTGCCCAGGGACTACAACTATCCCTTATCACCCCTGCTTCCTTCATATCACGCAACATCTCTTTGGCTTTCTGGTAGTGCGCTGGTGGTATAGGCCTGTACCGTTCTTTGATGGGAGGATGATTGCCTGTGGGGATGTGATGTTGAATCCCTTTTATTGTCCCAAAGTCGAGTGGGTGTTTGCTGAATACCTGTGTATACTCCTGAACCACTCGGTATACTCCTTGTTTCTGGTGGGCTGGAGTGGTGTCTGTCCCAACATGGAGCTGCCGACACCAATCCTCCACTTGTGTCATGGGTGCATCGCTACGAAGATCGTCGCGATTGCACATTCTGACTTCTCACAGCTGAGCTGCTGTTTCTTTGTGTTTGGTAATGAGAGAGTTAATTTTACCTAGCTCTTTGCTAAGACTAGGTCCAGCCTCGCCCGGCTGCTTTTGATTATGTTCTAATTAGTTTCCTTTATATTCCTGCCAGTCTGGGTGTTAGACGCCGGTGAAAGCATTCATGTAGTCTAGCAGACTGGAGCGGTTCTGAGAATACTTAAGCTAAGAGCTCCTTAGTTGTTTTTACTCTTATAGCTTATAGTTTATCTCTGAGACCTTAGGTGTTCCTACTGTGTGTGAGTGTTGTATGTAAGACTTTATTTACTTTATTTCTTGTCTTTCTTGTATGTCTTTCTGTTCATTAACCGTTACCTGTTCATTCCCTTTGGTGGTAATCAGGGTCCTTCTTAGGACTAGATTACAGTTGGCAGGGATTGATAGGAGACAGGGTTTACGCTGGTGGCCTGGACCTCTGTACCTTTAACAGTACCTCCAGGTAGAGGGATTAGTCAGGACCCCAGTTTAGGGTCAGCATAGACCCCGGTCACCCTCTAGCCGGAGACAGCGTATAACGGATTCAGTATTGACCCACTGGACATTCTGTCAGGTAATTCTATGTTATCATATATCTATGCGCATGTTATATAGTATGTTGCCCTTTTAATATAGATTACTGACATCACATATATATAATCTGCTATACAGCGTGACATTTTCACCGGCCATACTAAAGATTCTCCCCAGCTGTCATGGATCCAGTAGCCCAGCTGGCCCGGCAGTTGCAGGGGTTGTCCATGGAGTTTGCAGACATTAAGTCCAAGGTTTTGTCCCCCCGGAGCAAACCAGATCTGAACCGAAGGTTGCTCTCCCGGACAGGTTCACTGGTGGGCGGGACAAATTTTTTACCTTCCGGGAGGCATGTAAATTGTACTTTCGGCTGCGGCCTCTGTCATCTGGGAGTGAAGAGCAGAGGGTGGGAATTGTTATCTCGCTCTTACAAGGGGACCCTCAATCTTGGGCGTTCTCTATTCCTCCAGGCTCCCCAGATCTCCAGTCAGTGGATCGATTTTTTACTGCCCTGGGTCTGGTATATGATGATCCGGATCGAGTCTCCCTTGCTGAAACAAAGTTACGTAAAATACGGCAAGGAAATCGTCCAGCGGAGGAATATTCTTCTGAGTTCCGTAGATGGGCAACAGATACTCAGTGGAATGACCCAGCTCTTAGGAGCCAGTTTTGTCAAGGGTTGTCTGACAAATTAAAAGATGTGTTGGCTCAGTATGATTCTCCTCCATCACTGGAGGCTGCTATGGCCCTCGCTATTCGCATTGATAGACGACTTCGGGGAAGACGCGAGGTAACTCCGCCTCCCGTGATGACTCCACCTACTACTAAAGTCCCTTATACTGAGGTTCCCCTGGTCTGTTCTGAGGAGCCCATGCAGTTGGGAGGGACATCATTTTGTAGGAGGGAATCGGCGGTGCACCGCAAGACTAGAAGGTGTTTCTTTTGCGGGAGAGAGGGACATTTTGTTGGGGGGTGTCCATCCCGGGCCTCTTTGAGCAAAGGAGTTAACCTGGGAGTGTGTATTTCGTCCCCAAATCCCTCTCAGTTTCTCGTGCCTGCGGAGGTGGTGATTGGTACTAGAACTGAGAGGATTTCTGTTTTTCTTGATAGTGGGTCCGGGGCTAATCTGGTGGATGCTCGGTTTGCCCAGGTGCATGGTATGCAACTGAGTGTATTGGCCAAACCAGTCCCTATAGTCTCTATTGATTCTAGACCTCTCGGTCAAGGTAGCTTGGTACAAGCTGTTCATAACATAGATCTTCGAGTAGGGGCAATACATAAAGAGCAATTGTCTTGTTATGTGTTGGAGGGTCTACCTACTCCTATTGTGTTGGGACTTCCTTGGTTGGCTAAACATAACCCAGTGATTGATTGGCAATCCAGAAAGATAAGCCAGTGGGGTGAATTTTGCAGGAATAACTGCATGAGCACGGTCATCGGTGCGGTTGTGCCTAGGACTTTGCCTCCTTTTCTGGAGGACTTTGGGGAGATGTTCTCAGAGGAGGGGTGTAAAGAGTTACCTCCTCATCGCGCATATGACTGCTCAATAAAGTTGCTTCCTGATGCCTTATCTCGTACTTTCCCAGGGGCCGGGAAGACGGATGATCCGGTTCCTATTCCTCAGGAGGGAGTTGTAGTGTCAGCTGTATGCTCTGAGCTTGAGGGGGAGGTATTGGGGGTTCAGGGGGACGCCCCTGTGGGACTTCCAGGGAGACTGATAGTTCCAGATCGCTTAAGACTGAAGGTTACGGGGAACCGTTACAAACGGATGGCTGATAGGAGGAGAGTTTCTGGTCTAGATCTGAAGGTGAACGATCTGGTTTGGTTGTCTACCAGGAATATAAAACTTAAAGTTTCTTCCTGGAGGTTGGGTCCCAGATTCATCGGGCCGTACAGGATCAGTTCCATAATTAATCCTGTGGCATTTCGTCTGGACCTCCCTCCTACGTTTAAAATTCATAATGTGTTTCACAAGTCATTACTTAAAAAGTATGTGGCACCAGTCATACCGTCACCTCTACCTCCTCCTTCAGTGGTAGTCAATGATAACGTGGAATTTCATGGGTCGAAAATCATTGACTCACGTCTCAGTCGCCGATCCCCTCAGTACTTAGTTCATTGGAGGGGTATGGTCCTGAGGAGAGGACGTGGGTCCCTGCGTCTGATGCTAACGCAGATCGATTGGTTCGGACCTTTCACACAACTTACCCGGACAGACCTGGTCATGAGGGTCCGGAGGCCCCTCGTAGAAGGGGGGGTACTGTCATGGGTGCATCGCTACGAAGATCGTCGCGATTGCACATTCTGACTTCTCACAGCTGAGCTGCTGCTGTTTCTTTGTGTTTGGTAATGAGAGAGTTAATTTTACCTAGCTCTTTGCTAAGACTAGGTCCAGCCTCGCCCGGCTGCTTTTGATTATGTTCTAATTAGTTTCCTTTATATTCCTGCCAGTCTGGGTGTTAGACGCCGGTGAAAGCATTCATGTAGTCTAGCAGACTGGAGCGGTTCTGAGAATACTTAAGCTAAGAGCTCCTTAGTTGTTTTTACTCTTATAGCTTATAGTTTATCTCTGAGACCTTAGGTGTTCCTACTGTGTGTGAGTGTTGTATGTAAGACTTTATTTACTTTATTTCTTGTCTTTCTTGTATGTCTTTCTGTTCATTAACCGTTACCTGTTCATTCCCTTTGGTGGTAATCAGGGTCCTTCTTAGGACTAGATTACAGTTGGCAGGGATTGATAGGAGACAGGGTTTACGCTGGTGGCCTGGACCTCTGTACCTTTAACAGTACCTCCAGGTAGAGGGATTAGTCAGGACCCCAGTTTAGGGTCAGCATAGACCCCGGTCACCCTCTAGCCGGAGACAGCGTATAACGGATTCAGTATTGACCCACTGGACATTCTGTCAGGTAATTCTATGTTATCATATATCTATGCGCATGTTATATAGTATGTTGCCCTTTTAATATAGATTACTGACATCACATATATATATATCTGCTATACAGCGTGACAACTTGGGTGGTCGGACCGTTATCCTCCACTTGTTGCGGGGAGGTTAAGGGCTCCGTCGGGTGAATGGAGTTATTGTCCACAGCATGTAACTTAGCAACAGTGGCATAACGTGGTAGTTTGACTTCATCCTCTCCCCAGTTGAGAAGACGCACTGGCACCCTCCCATTATGTACCTCCACTACCCCTCGGGCGGTTAAGAGTGTAGGTCTGTGCTCTGAACAATGGGGCTCTACTACTGCTTGGTAGTTCTGTCCTTTCAGACCTATTGCTGCTCTACACCAAATAAGCATTTCACTCATTGGGGGGTATCACAATGGGATTCGGGTCTGTTACCCGTACATTACCAATCTCACCACCGGTCAGTTTCACTTGCTGCTGGCACATCAGGGTTCGGATCTCCCTCCGGATCTCTCCCTTTTGCCTCGGTCTGGCAATTTCGGCAAGCTGGTGGAGTAAAAACACAACTTCCTCCAAACAGTTACTAATAATATTAGTGCCTAAGACCACATTCAACCCATTTTCTTCATTAACAGTCTTTACTACAAGAAGTCCCTGATTCTTTAGCTCCACTCTACCCACTTTTACGTCTACATCTTTAGCTCCCCGTAACTCAAGAGGGAGGCCATTAGAGGCATACACGGCAAAGTCAGGGTTTGGGGGTTGGAGACTGTCACTGGACCAGTACTTATTGTAGAGAACATCAGGTATAATGGTTACCTGAGATCCAGTGTCCAGCAGGGCAGGGATTGCAATCCCGTCCAGTATGAATGACAGGTATGGTCTTTCTCCCACATACCTGCGGATCCAGTCTGAGGGGCCTGAGGCGTCTATTCCTGGGTGTTGGCCCTCGGACCCAGGATTTGCTCGTTTAAAGGACACTGACGTGCTGGGTGACCTTCTCTGTGGCAGCGATAGCAGATGAGCTCTCGGCGAGGATGATGCTGGTCGCAGGTCCTTCCTGGAGGTGGCGTTGTCCTCCTCCGGTGGGGCGACGTCCTCCTCTGGTGGGGCGACGTCCTCCTCCTCCGGTGCATCCAAGGGACATCCTCTGGGCAGTCAGCTAGCAGAATCTTTCCTTCTTCCTCCCTCGGCAGTTGCAGGGCACTCATTACAGTGGCCAGGTTTTTGGTTAACTGACGCACTTCTGAGCGCAAATAGTCCAGCTCAGTAGGGGGCGCCACCTGCGTTTTGGCTTCCGCAGCCAGCGGGAAAAAGGGGAATGCTGCTGACTTTGGAATGGCTTCACTTGGGTGACACTGGGTTGCCATCCCGGGTGTTTCCAGAGATCGCAGTCCTTTTATGGCCATATCCTTAAGGGCATCAAAGGTAGCATCAGGATGATCCAAGGACCACCAGTGCACAGTCCTGCTTTCCGCTTGGGATCTCAGTCCCCGTACAAATTGTTCCTTTAACATTTGATTTTCGTTGGTGACACTTATAGGGTTTACTTCTTTAAGAGTTCGCAGGGCCCCTTGCAGCCGGCAAGCAAAGTCTCTAATGCTGTCATCTGGTTTCTGGGAGCATTGATAGAAACTCATCCGGAGATCTGTTTCAGTGCGGTCCTCAAAGATAGTCTGTAGCTTTAAGAAGATTGCAAGCACTGATTCTTGGTCTGCAGCTGTCCAAGTCTCTACCTCCCTCTCAGCAGCACCAGTTAACTGTCCCACTACCACTGCAGCTCTTTGCTTTTCTGTCATAGGGTACATGTCCATTATACTGCATATTTTCCGCTTGAACCCTGACAGGGTGTCTGGCTTGCCGCAGTACTGAGGGAGCCACTTCGCTCCAGTTATGTAAGGCAGTGTTAACGGTACTATGGGGGCCACAGGACCGGGTGAGGGATCTGCATCTCTATCCTGCGCTGCAGCGCCAAGTGGTAGGTCATTGGGGCCGTCGGCCTGGACCGCGTTGTCGGCTGGCTGGGACATGTCTGCGCCCCCCCTTAGTTAATCATGGCCTACCTTCTCTAAGGCTGCAGCTCTGCAGGCACAGCGGTGGAGAAAGGACCTGTGTCGCTGGCGCTCTGACGTCAGAGCGTTCACTGAAGCTCTCCACAGGACCTGCCGCTGCGTCAGCGTTGGGGGCGTGTTCAAGACTCAGCGCTCTTTTTCAGGTACGCCCACTATTTTTCGCGCCGTGGCGCTGTAAATGGTGGGAAATGGCGGACAAATAGCGGGAATCTTCACCACACACAAAGCACAGTCCTCCCGCACAAAACAATCCAATAGGCAACACAGGACTCACAAATTGTAAGCCTCGGATCCTGTTCGTGACGCCAAATTAGATGACGCGCACCACATGTGGGTACCAGGGCTATGGGACACTCGGCACCGAGCCCATGGAAGTCTATGGGGATGTCACTGGCAGCAGAGCTCGGTCCGTGGCCCTGGGCGGGTCATGCAATGGGGGATATTTACAGGGGATTATAAAGATTAGTTCGTGACGCCACCTGTGGTATCTGATCAATTTGACCAGCGCTGCAATATGGATCTTCTAAGGGGATGTTATGGGGCAGCAAGATGGTGAGTCTCCCACAGGCGAGACTTTTCCCTTGAAGTCTATGGTGGTGCAGAATGCAGGCAAATAAGCAGTGACACACGGTTCAGTCTCTTTTCATACCTTTACTTGTAGATGTTGCAGGGATGTCCCGGAGCACTGTAGGGTGAAGGGTGCACATCCAGATTCCTCCACTTGATAGGTGTGTGGCCTCCTGTTTTCTGCCTTTTTGTAATAAGTTCTGGCCTGCGTGTAGCTGGGCCTAGCTTAGCCTCTGTCTTGTACCTGGCTGATTTTGTTATTGGATCTTCTCTCTGAAAGGACAGGGTCATTGATGGCCCGGCCGAGCCGGACTCCGTCCTCCTGATCCTGCTACGTATCAGCTCGGTGGTACTCCTGGGACTTGTAGTCCTCCAGGAACTCCGGTGTTCTCCTATTGGGTCGTGGAGATCCCTGTAGGCTCGGACCCCGGCATCCGGGTATACTTGCTGAGATGAGCTATTAAGGCTCCTCGGTCTCATTAACTTCCACTCGCCTTCGACCTACCTAGGTCCTCCTATTATCACACACGCTGGCAGTTGGTGAGCTGCCTCTTCGCCGCTCTCTAAGCGTCGGCACGCTTTCCCCTGAGCTATACTTCAGATTCAGCTCTGACTAGGCTAAAGTGATTCCTTCTCACTCGTACTAGCCTCCACTTACTCAAGTTGAACTGACTGAACAGCTCTGCACTTCTCTCCTCTGGTGTCTTAAGGAGATCTGAGATCTGTCTGATCTCTTCTCTGGCTGCTCTCATCGTCTTCTCCTTCTGAGGCAAACTGAAACTAACTCCTTGTTTTTATACGTCTTACACAGCTACCTCTAATGGTCTTTTTAGGTAAGCTGCATGTGTGTGTGTATAATGACCTCTAGTGGGATCTTCTGTCAGTGCACCCCTCTGGAAGATGTGGATTCTGTCACAGCTGGGCTCCACAAAGACACACACACAAAATCTTCACACAATATCGTTAATTTAAAAAAATGGGAAAAAAAAGGCGTGGGCTCAATTTTCTGCGCCAGAGGGGGAAAGCCGACGGCCGGGGCCAATATTTCTAGCCTGGGAAGGGGTTAATACCAATGGAGCTTCCCAGTCTATGAATATCAGCCCACAGCTAGCCTTTACTGGCTATTAAAATAGGGGGACCCAAAAAATTAATAACGTGGGGTCCCCCTATAATTTATAGCCGTAAAGGCTATGCAGACAGCTTCGGGCTGATATTCATAGCCTAGGAAGGGGCCATGGATATTGGTGCCCCCTGGCTAAAAATACCAGC
Source organism: Oophaga sylvatica (assembly GCA_033576555.1). NCBI lineage: Eukaryota > Metazoa > Chordata > Amphibia > Anura > Dendrobatidae > Oophaga > Oophaga sylvatica. The sequence goes on along the minus strand of JARQOD010000005.1, from coordinate 314,863,537 downwards.
ACCCAGCTGCTCCACAATTGGCGATCTGTACGATGCGCCAATTCCGGCACTTAGCCCCTCTCTTCCCACTGCCGTGTAGCGGTGGTATATGGGGTAATACGGGCTTAATGTCACCTTGCTATTGTAAGGTAACATTAAGTCTGGTTAATAATGGAGAGGTATCAATAAGAAGCCTATCCATTATTAATCTTAGAGTTTGAAAGGGTTAAAAAACACACACATGCACACATAAGAATAAAGTATTTTAATGAAAAAAAACACGACACGGTTTTTCATAATTTTTATTGTACGCCTAAATCCATTTGAGGCCATCTATCACCTGCAAAAAATGAAAAAAAAAACAACAGTATGCTCCCTGTCCCACGCAGTCCCTCTTTAAAACGAGTGTCCCACAACGATCTCCCCTATAACGCGGTCACATCAGCAAATGTGACTGCTCTGTAGGCCTCCGATGACACACTGACCGAAGATAACCCTCCCGCAGTGTATCATCGGAGTTCACTTTACGGCACTACAGCCATGAGAAAATTCTCATGGCTGTAGTGCCGCAAATGACAGGTGAACTGACAGGTGACCTGTGGGTGGCGGAGTGATACAGTGCGGAGGATTATCTCCATCACTGTTATCACCGGAGCCCCTGGAGAGCGGTTGCATCTGCTGATGTGGCAGCTCTCCATGGGAGATTGTCGTGGGACAATCGTTATTAATGGGATTACGTCGGACACGGAGTATATTGGTTGTTGTTTTTTTAACTTTTTTTCAGGTGAGCGAGGGCTTCGGGGATTAGCAGATTATGGTAAGCATACTTATGGTAAGTATGGACTATATATGTGTGTATGTTTTTTTGTTTTTTTTTTTACATTCAACACATTCGCCGGATGATCATTGGCTAATGGTCTCACTGTAGCAGGCATAGCCCGATGGGACTAGTAGTCCCATCGGACGATGCCTGCACACACACATACACACACAAAGACACACAAACACAGGCCCGTAGACCCCCCGCACATACACAGATCACGCAGACACCGGCACACACAGCGTCGGACTGGAATACCTTGGGCCCACCAGAGAAAATCATTCTTGGGGCCCACTATGTAGCTACATAGTGATAGGTTTGGCCTAAGCAGGCCTCTCTGGATATCAGATGATTGCCTGATTGGATGGAGCTTCGACCCAGGCCGGATGGTGAGATGAAATGACACAGGTCATTGTAGTCGTTATAGGGGCAGGTTGGCGTGTGGGAGTGGATGTTGCATAGTTTGATGTCGTGGCTACAGAGCCAGTTTGGTCCATAGTCTCTAAGGCTGGTTGGTCATCGTCTAGCTCTATTAGGCTATTTTCTGTTTTTATTGTGGTGTTGTACCCAGGACCCTGGACTTGAGACTGAGAATGTATAACTGGATACATCCCTGGACCCACATGGGGTCTCGGTCTCCCGCAGGCAGAACAGTGTTCCGTGCGGGAAGTGTGTCGCCTGCCCCAACATCGAACGCAGTACAACCTTTCTCAGTGCCGATGGTTTGAGGGAATATAAAATCAAACAGCGTATTACATGTGTCTCACGTTATGTGATCTACTATGCCACGTGTCCGTGTGGACTTATTTATGTGGGATTAACGTCCAGACAACTTAAAGTACGCGTTCGGGAACATGTTTTGGGGATTCAGGCGGCCTCTTCCTGCACGGATACGTCCACCCTTAAGACTCTGCCACGTCATTTTTTTGACTTTCATCAAAGTGACAGTACCCAATTTAGAGTACGTGGCATCGATTTGCTCAACATTAATATCAGGGGTGGTAATTTTACTAAGAGGTTGGGGCAATTAGAATCCAAATGGATTTGGACACTTGATACCATTTGCCCGAAAGGCCTTAATGAGAATTTATCATTCGCCCCATTTTTATGATCACCATTTTTGCCCATTATGATATTCACTATTGGTGTCTGTATTGTTTTTATTTTTTTAATCATTCTTACTTCTATTACAGCTATTGTTTTTCTGGTATATATGTGAGGTGTGACATCGCTGGAGGAATTGATGCTTCTATCAACTTAATATATGATGAATTGAATATGATCATATAATTACCAAGCGATTCATTGTCTTTTGATTGTTGTTATATTTGTCTTTTTTGTCAACTTTACATGTTGTGTTCATATCATTATACCTGCACTTGTTGTTATTTGCCGCTTTCAGTATTCTGTGTGCACATGTTACTTGAGATGATATATTGTCTTCTTTGCAATGTTATATGGGAGACACATATACAGGAGTTCATTGTGGGCTATTTACCTGTATTACGGCGTTATTATATGCCCTGTTTGTTTCCCTTGGTTAAAATGGCCGCATTTACTGTGTGCTGTATGTGCGCATGCGCTGGCTTCATCTTGCCTCGGGATTCGCGTCACGCCCTCTGGATGTCCATCTTCCGGTCACGTGGGGCCCCGCGTGTTTCCGGTGATGGCGTCCATGGCGGATGCGCGTCCTGTAGGTGGGGGGGAGGCATTTCTATGCGGCGCTATTGGTAGTAGGTAATCCATTTTGTGATTAATTACATATGTGCGATATATGACGTAGGACGCGATGTCACTGTGTGGCACTAATTAGTTCATTATATAAGAGTGCATTGTCAGTGCCACATCAGGCCCCCTGAGGAAGGAGTGTGGCTCCGAAACGCGCGTTGGGGTGGGCTTGTGGTCCGGTTCTATTTCACCTCTACAGGTACATTTCATCTATGTCTGGTTATATGTTGATTATTCGGCTATTCAGCATACAATGTGTTTTGGCTACTTTATTATGACTATGCCAGCGTATATACAATATGTTGTATTGGTGGATGTATGGACCCCTGTTCCCTTATTAGCGTTTTTGTGCTGACACCATTGTGGTTATCAGCTCTCTCATGCACCATATACCTGTCTTTGTTTGCTCTTTTATATATTTCACTTAATAAAAGCTATTTTTAGAAATTCTACTGCTTTTTTTCTCTTTTTTCTTGCCTAGCAATTGCAGTGTTTCAGATATTGTCCGTATATTCACACATATATATATATAGATACCACTGGTATTATTACATTTTTGGGATTCAGTATATATATATATATATATATGTGATGATTGGTGTTATTGCAATTTCTTATAACCTAAATCTGCATGTCTCAGCTTCAAGTTCCCCCAAAAGTGTTCTACTGTATCCTGAGGACCTTGTACTACATCCAAGAGAGAGATTGTGGATTCTCCTACTTTATCCTGACACCATGCATGCAGACCTTTTAAGAAATGCATTCCTGACTCCATGGTCCTAGCATACTGTGCTCCCATCTGACACGCTTGAATATATGATTTTCCCCTTCTGCTTAATGTCTCCAAAACTGACTCCATTCTTGCATCCCCAATTCTCCCCCTTAAGATAGACTCTAAATCTGCCCAAGTACATGTGTAGGTATTATTTAATCCTACCATCCATCTGTAAAAGGCCATTGGTAAGTCAAATGGGTCTGGTGCGTCTTTTACTAACGTCATATGGTCTCTTGGGCCCCATGGTCTGTAGTGAGACGTTGTAGTCGTTATAGGGGCAGGTTGGCGTGTGGGAGTGGATGTTGCATAGTTTGATGTCGTGGCTACAGAGCCAGTTTGGTCCATAGTCTCTAAGGCTGGTTGGTCATCGTCTAGCTCTATTAGGCTATTTTCTGTTTTTATTGTGGTGTTGTACCCAGGACCCTGGACTTGAGACTGAGAATGTATAACTGGATACATCCCTGGACCCACATGGGGTCTCGGTCTCCCGCAGGCAGAACATTGTTCACACCAATCGGGGTTTTGCTGTCCACACACACATACCCACCCTTCTGGTCCTTTTAGCACAGGAGCCATAAGATGGGGGTGATATGGTGGAGGCACCTTTTCCTTTTTTACATACATAATTCCTTTCTCTGTCTCTTCTTTACTCCAGCAACATTCCTTTTTCATTTCTCTAGCTACTTCTGCCCAAGCCCTTGCTTGTGGAACCAACTTATTGTCAGTGATCCACCCCATACTCATTGCTAGAGCCGCTTCCCAGAGGGAAGAATCTAGCGGCTCCCTCTCCATCCCTAAAACTTTCAATAACTTCCTTGAATCCTTCAATGCAAACTTTCCTTTTCGTCTCTTCACTATCTCCTGTGCTGTGTAACCCTCTTGGTGCTCTGAACTTTGCCCATTACCCATTTCTGCCTGTGTTCTCTCTACTCTGTCACTCTCTCTATCTCTGGTTGATGTCTACCTTGCTCTGTGTCCACGGTGTTATTACGTGTTCACTTCCCCGTCCCTGTACCTCAAAGGACGTGACATATGTCTCCTCCCCTATTACTCCTGGGGATATAATAAAATGCTTCTCCGTGATCACCCCTATTCCAGTGTCACAGCACTTTACCTTAAGACCCGTCACCCGGAAATGGCACGTTCTCAGAATTGAGTCCGGCGTACTTAGCAAATCTATATATCAACCAGAGAGCAAACCCCAATAACCACAGGCAGGCTAAAATGACCCAAAGCTGTTCAAAATCTTCTAGCACCATGAAAATAACATGAGCACAAACCAAGACTGGAGATAGACAGACTTACACCATAAAGCAAAAGCACAGTTCCTTTCAGTCAGTGCACACACTTTTTCAAAACCTTTCACCAATCACTTCACTTGCAGCTTCCCCAAATATTGGCTGGACTTGTCGCAAACCTTACACCTTCAGCACAATATTATGGGTTGGCTTATCTCTTTCTTACAAATGTTTGTCTATGTGTTTTTCACTTTACTAAAAATGTGCCTTTCTCATATGACCAATTGAGCAAAGGTCAGTCTTCTACTTCCTTATCTAAGTGGACTCCCTTATAACATTCAGGATTCTTGTAAAGAAATCCTTATCACACACACAGTTTAGTTAACTCATTCACTGCATGCCATGCAAGGAGTCTCATGTCTCAATCATTCTCTTGCAGACACAGTTATTCAGTGCACATTACAACAGATAACATATAACAGAAATTACAAATAATCAATCAATCTGATATGCTGTCTATGGTTCTTTGTCAAACAATATGAGCTGGTAATCTAGAAAGACACGGCTATAACGTACCCAAGGTCCGGTGTGCAAGCTGTAGGCCGAGGGAGACACAGAGGTTTTGTAAGAAGAAAATTTCTTACCTTCACCGGTGATGTTTTCTGTGTGTTTTCCTCGGTCCGCAGTGCGATGTGCCGGGTCTCGGATACTGGGTGTGTCCTCTGTTGAACCAGCCCCAACGTATGGGCGCCAGCTGAGAGGCCTGCTTAGGCCAAACCTATCAGCTGGCCCCACGTTGGGCGCCAGCTGATAGGTTTGGCCTAAGCAGGCCTCTCTGGATATCAGATGATTGCCTGATTGGATGGAGCTTCGACCCAGGCCGGATGGTGAGATGAAATGACACAGGAGACGGTTGTCTGGTTCATATGCCAAAGTCATCTAACTTTAATCAATTCCCAGCCAGCTTATATTGACAGCTGAAATGAGCGTACACATACATTAGGTAATGGTGTTTTTCCAGGAAGTATTAGCAAAATCACTTATTACAGCGAATACCTTCTGTCAGGTACCAAAGTTTATGTCAAGTTGACCAACTAATTAGCTATCTAAGGAATTCACTAATCATCATGTCCATCCTTTGATGGACCCTCAAACTGTCGTCATTAGCAGTTATAGCTTTATTACTTTATTGATTATTGGAAGGTCTGACCGCTAATCACCTGTGCTATTATTTGCTATTCCTACCATTAGGGTGTTATTACCTCTGACTCACCCATAGTCAACAGGAATATGTCCTGTTGGCTTAACCTTTGATACATCATGCCATGTGTTTGGGTGCAGTCAGCATAATAATATCTTAGCTGAATATAGAGAAATAATTTCTTAAAGGGATTGTTATATGAGAAGAGGATCAGAATATAGAAGGGTCTCCTGAATTCCCTATCAGTAGAAATAAATACAAGACCACCAATTCTGCAGTAAAACACATCAATATCAGGGTACAATATAAGGTAGTACATGTCTTAATTATGTAGCATGAGTTGGGGTAGCCTCCCTCATAGATTATAAAGCAGCCCCCTCATGGGGGATAATGCTGCCCCCTCAGAGGATAATGCTGCCCCCTGTTGTGAATGTGTTAGAAATGAATTCTGAGCAGAAGCTCCCTCTGGTGGTTACAAACAGTACTGAACCATTCAATGAGGATTGGCAATCAGGAGTTACAGACTGGTCTTATATAAGGGAGGTTCCCTCCCATCATGGTTGCCGGTGATCAATTGTTCTTGTCTCAACTGTGGTTTCTGGTTCACTTGGAAGCTTGCTGAGTCTTGCCTCTTCTCCTGCTCTCAGATAAGATATTTTCTGTTTTTTGTTTTTGTGCTTACTATTTGCATATTTCTCTGCATTTCTGTGAGGTTAGCCAGGTCTCCCCCCCCCCCCCCCCGGGGGGCTTGGGCTCCTCTCAGTTCTTCTGGAGCCACTGTTATTTGTTCATTTGCCTTTTCCAGTTTTTTCAGTGGCTGCGGCTTAGTTTTGTTACACCAGAGAACTAATTTAGGTGGTAGAGGTCGTGTGATCTCAGGTGTTTTGCAATTAGTAGAGTTGGTATTTTTTAGGGTTTTTTGGATTGCAGTAAGTGTCCTTCCTATCCTTTTCTGTCTAGGAAGATTGGGCCCCAACGTTTGCTCATACTATTTTCTGTCTGTGTCTGTATTTCCTCTTGTCTAACCGCCATTACATGTTTGGGGGCTTCCTATGTTCTTTGGGGATCTGCTCCGGGGCAGATAGCTTTCCTTTTTCTATCTTTAGGTGTAGTTAATCTCTCAGGCTGTGACGAGGCGTCTAGGACCAACGTAGGAACGCTCCATGGATGCCTTTGGTTGTGGTGGTTAGTCAGGGTACTGCAATCCAGTAGATTCTAACCTCTCTGGTGTATTGCCTTTTTTGCCTGCTCTCCTCAGCTACCAAATCATAACAGTATCACCGGCCAAACTGAAAATTATATGGTACTCAACAGAAGGGAAAAATAGTAAAAGGAAAAAGAAAAAGAAAGTTGTCAGAAATTTTTTTTTTCTCTGTTTGTTGCATTTTTTCCCTCTTTTTCTCTGGGTGCTGAGGAGGATTTTTTTTCCTCTCAATGGAGTTTGCACAGTTGTCTGGCCGTGTGGATCAGCTTGCAACTGAAGTTCGGAGTATTGCTACCTATCTTGCTGGGTTGCCGGTTGTGGAACCTAGGATCCCCATGCCAGATTTATTTTTGGGGGATCGAGCTAAATTTCTGAATTTCAAAAATAACTGTAAGTTGTTTTTTGCCTTAAAACCTAAGTCCTCAGGGAACGTAGCGCAGCAGGTTCAAATTGTCATCTTTCTCCTGCGCGGCGATCCTCAGGATTGGTCTTTTTCCCTGACACCTGGGGACCCTGTTTTCAGTAATGTTGATGCATTTTTTCTGGCTCTGGGGTTATTGTACGATGAACCTAATGTCACTGATCAAGCTGAAAAAACCTTGTTGGCATTAAATCAGGGGCTTGAGGACGCTGAGTTGTACTGTCAGAAATTCCGAAAGTGGGCAGTCCTGACCAAATGGAATGATGATGCTTTGGCAGCCCTTTTTCGGAAGGGTCTGTCAGAGAAAGTAAAAGATGTAATGGTGGGTTTCCCTGCTCCCTCTGGTCTCATTGATTCTATGTCATTAGCGATTCAAATTGACAGACGTTTGCGTGAGCGTAGAGGTATGCGTGGAATAGTGTTGCCTTGTGAACCAGCTTCCAAACCCATGCAGTGTGATAGAGTGGCTTCTGGTGAACAGCGTCATGAGTTTCGAAAACGCAATGGGTTATGTTCCTACTGTGGTGACGCCTCTCATGCTATTTCAGTCTGCCCTAAGCGGGGAAGACGTTTTGCACGCTCAGTTGTCTTGGACAACAACACTGACCATATGGATGGAAAAATGATGTACTAGTCCATGTAAGTTGCAAAATTTTATTTTGAAAAATCACAATACAGGAAAATTGGCAATTGGAGGGAAAGCACCATTGCAAGTGTAGACAAAAAACACACAAAATTTAATAACAATCGCTAGGGGCACATGACCCCCTAACAGCCCTCAAATGCAGTGCAAAAATAGTGTAGAAAAATACTATACAGTAATGACATTACTGTCAAAATTATTAGGAAGAACGATGAAACATGCAGCAAAAATCCCACAGAGGATTTTTAAATAAATTATCTAATGATGAAATTTCTTCAGAGTAGACTTATTGTCATAAGCAAAATAACTATGGGAAATTGCTGCAGGATATTGCACACAGAGGAATACCAGTTGGGATCGAGTGTTACAAAATGCTGTTTGGAAACATGCACAAGTTAATGAACCATCAGCCACTAGTGCTGGTAATCCCTTGAGAAAATGGCATTCAAAATCATAACAAAATATAAGAGCAGTACAATAACAACAAATGAAAGGACATCATTCATTACCTGTGGCAAAAATGCACTGCACCCAGATGAGAGGGCTGGAGGGGGTGTATGTGCGCGCCCCAACGCGCGTTTCGGTCCTGCCTTCGTCAGGGGGCACATACACCTCCGCCAAAGTGCTTCCTTAAATACCTGTTCCCGACAGCTGTGCTCCATGCGTCGCGTCGCAGACCGTGGTCATGTGACCGGAGGTGACGCCTCTAAATTTTGGTGACGCATGTATTGCCATGAATGGAACAATGCTAAGCAGCGTCAGCGTCACGGGGATGGGTGGGGTGCTAAAGTCATATGACCGGAAGTGACGCCTCCGGTCTATGGTGACGCGCGCGCTGCCATAGCAACAACGACAAGCGGCGTCAGCGTCACAGTGGTGGGTGGAGTGCCGTCCCACTGTGTAGACGCCGAAAGCCGAAAGTTGGTGCCGCACCAGAGCAGCGCGCGCGTACAGGCAGGAGGCAGACACCTGGTAAAAAATAATGAAAATTGTCTGACAAACCAATCCCATGAAACTAATCAAATTTAGGGAGCACCTAATCATCAAAAGGGGAAAAAACAGGAACACATATAGCTACTGATAATCAAATATCACCTGTGCATTATTACCATTATAAAAAAGAGCAGAAATTCTTATTACAGATAACACGCCAGTTTATATACAAGGGCATCTTACTAGACATATAATATACCATATTAAAGAAAGAAAACTGATCATAAATCAAAGGTTGAGAATAACCAATGAATTGTCAAAATCTCGATTTTTTTATTCAGGAAAGAATGTTGATTGTGTTTATCATTCCATGTTCGGGAGGAAAATATAAGTCCTTATGGTCCATTTCATGATTCACATCATTTTATCCTTATATAGAAAACATAGCGAAGTCATCTCAGCCATACGTGACCATAGTAACTAAAGCACAATAAAGGAGGAGATGTAAATAACTAAATATCATAGAATTAAGATAGACATACGGATAAAAATAAAAAATAAAAAATAACAATAATAAAATCGCATTTGGTGTATTAGAGTCACAGTCACATGCACAGACAAGTAATCACAGGAATGGGGCATAGCTAATATGTTCATTTAATCCCGAGGGGTGCACTGTATCCAAAGTCCAAATCCATTTTGATTCGATTTGTGCCAGTTTCTTTGAGATAGGTCCTCCCCGAATATTTGGGTCAATCATATCTATTCCCCTTACTTTTAGAAGATCTCCATTGCAATTGTGGTGTATCCTAAAATGCCGTGGAATAGTTTTTAAAGAAGACAATTCTTCTTGTGTTGCTGCGGCAAAGATTCCCAGCACATGTTCTCTAGTACGCACCTTCAATTGGCGTGTAGTCATACCAATATAGATTTTGTCGCACGGACAGGTTGCAAAATATATTACATTAGTGCTCGTGCAAGAGATGCGTTTCTTAATTTTGAAGGTGCGTGATTTAGAGGTGTTGTAGAAGGAATCGCTGCGTTGTATGTTCCGACATGCAACACATCGGCCACATGGAGAACATCCATTAGGTAGCCTAGAATTATCCAGGAAGGTTTTGTGCATGTTTCCTGTGTAGTGACTATGCACTAAGATGTCGCGTAGATTTCGCGACCTCGTGGAGTAATAGCTACTCTGTCAGGGAGGAATCTAGACAGAATTGGGTCTGCTTTTAAGATTGGCCATGATTTTTCCAAAACTCTTCTCATGGCAGGGAATTGTGTATGATAATCCGTGATAAATCTTACTAGATTTTCATCTTTTTTATGTTGAGATTTATAGAGGAGATCATGTCTTGCCGAATGTTTTGCTCTGTTGAAAGCCTTTTTGATCAATCCGTCTACTGTAACCTCGTTCAAGTAGACGATTTTTGAGATCCTCTGCCTGAACGAGAAAATCTTCTTCCGCAGAACAGAGCCTTCGGAGACGCAGAAACTGTCCGGTGGGGACAGACTGAATGACATGTGATGGGTGGGAGGAGGAAGCATGTAAAAGCATGTTTGTAGAGGTTGCCTTACGAAAGATGTTAGTCTGGATCTCATTTTGATTATCTCTCTTAATTTTCATGTCGAGAAATACAATTTCGTCTTTATCTATTTGGAAGGTAAGATGAATATTGCGATCATTGTTGTTTAATATTGTAAATAAATCCTGTAGTTCCTCAACAGACCCCTGCCAGATCAGGAAAATGTCGTCGATGTATCGCGTCCATGAAAGGACGCGACACATCGACGACAGCTGATCTGACAGGAGGAGGTCCCTCTCCCACAGCCCCAGGAACAAATTAGCATAAGAGGGCGCATAAGACGCCCCCATTGCTGTGCCTGGAGCTGTAGGAAGAAGGACCCCTTGAAAGTGAAAAAGTTATGTGTTAAGGCAAATTCTAATAGTTCCATTAATAGTTCTCTAATGCCAACAGGGAGAGCAGATGTGGATAGGAAAAATTCTGTGGCTCGTAAGCCATCTTTATGGACAATGCTGGTATACAGCGATTCGACATCGGCTGTGACCAGCATTGTATCGCTATCTAGTTGTAAGCCATCTACTCTCCGGAGGAATTCACCAGTATCTTTTAAGAAAGAAGGTAATTCTTCCACAAGAGGTTGCAACTTGGAATCAATCCAGCAATTCACGTTTTCGAGATAATTGCCACGCCCTGATATAATGGGGCGTCCCGGTGGAGACTGCGCGTCCTTGTGGATTTTGGGCAAGAGATAAAACGTAGCGATGGTGGGTTCATCCACCATCAAAGCGTTTGCCAATTCTTTAGTAATTATATCATTATCTCTAGCCCTGTGTATAATGCCCTTAAGCTGTGAAACGAAGGTGGACAAGGGTTAAAAGTAAGTTTCTTATAACATATTTTATCATTTAGTTGTCGATATGCTTCTTTTTCGTAGCCATTAATAGGCCAGACAACGATATTACCCCCCTTGTCCGTCTGCTTGAATACCACATCTGGTAAATCCACAAGGACGCGCAGTCTGTCTCGTTCCTCTGTTGACAGATTGTCATGCTTAATACATCTCGGGATGTTGAAAAAGTCCCTAGAGACAATCTGCACGAATAAGTCGATGTTAGAACACGAAGAAAATGGAGGGAATTTTTTTGAACGTGTTCTTATAGAGGGAGGGATCTTACCTCCTGTTTCATTATGTTCGCTGGAGAGATCTTCAAGTGTGCGCAGAGCTACCTGTTCTTCCTCTGTGGGGAACATTTCATATAACTCAGGATTAGCAAAATATCTCTTAAACCACAATGATCGTGCAAATAAGTGAAGATCCTTAGTGGCAGAAAAAACATTAAAAGATGCCGCTGGAGAAAACGATAAGCCCTTATTAAGTAACAAGAGATCAGTTTGAGAAAAAATATGCGTACTTAAATTAATTGCCTTATTATCTGTTTTTATGTAGTCTGAAGATCTAAAATCGTTGCGTCTATATGGATGGAAATTTCCATTTCTTGATCTCTTTGGTCTAGCGCCCGATCTGGTGACCATAGGGGCATCGGATACTTCTGATTGGTCACTAATAGATGATATTGAAGATCCTGCTTCAATATGTGCAGGTAGCTGTCCTTGAGGAATTAATTTCCTCCATGCATAAATTGCATTGTTTTGATAATCGCGTATATCTCTGTTAATTTTGTTCGTCTGTGTATTGTGTATCTTCTTAACTACACCATCAATATTTTTCTCTAACTGAATATTGAAGTTTTGAAATTTCTCAGATAGACCTTTAGACTTCAATTCCTCCTCCATTTGACCGATTTTTATTTCAAGGTCAGCTATAATTTTGGAATTTAATTCACAAAGTAGCATCATCAATTTGTTGGAGCAATCATTACAGACCTCCTCCCATTTTTTCTTAATGTCCAGATCATTTACGGGAAATGTGGGTACAATACGTACGCGGAGCCCTCTCGGGATCAATTTTTTGGTTAGGTATTTATCTAGGAATGCTCGGGTCCACCAAATTTTAGTTCTTTTTATGACCATATTTTGTAACTCAGATGCCAGTTCCTCCCATCCTTGATCACTTGTCTGTGCTGGGGTATCCCCCCCACTACCAAAAACCTGATCGATTTGCGACAGCCATGCTTTCTCTTTAGCTTTAAAATCCATGTCTGGAAGAAAAACTGTGCAAAACACAGCAAAATGTATAAGAATTAAACACAACCATACATGCCACAACATCTTAAGCCCTCATCAATTAAAACTTAAATGTAAGGGGCTAAGTGTGGCTATTAGAATATGGGGATACATCTGTAACAACAACAACACTGACCATATGGATGGAAAAATGATGTACTAGTCCATGTAAGCTGCAAAATTTTATTTTGAAAAATCACAATACAGGAAAATTGGCAATTAGAGGGAAAACACCATTGCAAGTGTAGACAAAAAGCACACAAAATTTAAAAACAATCGCTAGGGGCACATGACCCCCTAACAGCCCTCAAATGCAGTGCAAAAATAGTGTAGAAAAATACTATCACAGTAATGACATTACTGTCAAAATTATTAGGAAGAACGATGAAACATGCAGCAAAAATCCCACAGAGGATTTGTAAATAAATTATCTAATGATGAAATTTCTTCAGAGTAGACTTATTGTCATAAGCAAAATAACTATGGGAAATTGCTGCAGGATATTGCACACAGAGGAATACCAGTTGGGATCGAGTGTTACAAAATGCTGTTTGGAAACATGCACAAGTTAATGAACCATCAGCCACTAGTGCTGGTAATCCCTTGAGAAAATGGCATTCAAAATCATAACAAATATAAGAGCAGTACAATAACAACAAATGAAAGGACATCATTCATTACCTGTGGCAAAAATGCACTGCACCCAGTTGAGAGGGCTGGAGGGGGTGTATGTGCGCGCCCCAACGCGCGTTTCGGTCCTGCCTTCGTCAGGGGGCACATACACCTCCGCCAAAGTGCTTCCTTAAATACCTGTTCCCGATCAGCTGTGCTCCCATGCGTCGCGTCGCAGACCGTGGTCATGTGACCGGAGGTGACGCCTCTAAATTTTGGTGACGCATGTATTGCCATGAATGGAACAATGCTAAGCAGCGGCAGCGGCACGGGGATGGGTGGGGTGCTAAGGTCATATGACCGGAAGTGACGCCTCCGGTCTATGGTGACGCGCGCGCTGCCATAGCAACAACACCGACAAGCGGCGTCGGCGTCACAGTGGTGGGTGGAGTGCCGTCCCACTGTGTAGACGCCGAAAGCCGAAAGTCGGTGCCGCACCAGAGCAGCGCGCGCGTACAGGCAGGAGGCAGACACCTGGTAAAAAATAATGAAAATTGTCTGACAAACCAATCCCTTCTCAACCTTTGATTTATGATCAATTTTCTCAAGTTTTCTATCTTTAATATGGTATATTATATGTCTAGTAAGATGCCTTTGTATATAAACTGGCTTGTTATCTGTAATAAGAATTTTTGCTCTTTTTTATAATGGTAATAATGCACAGGTGATATTTGATTATCAGTAGCTATATGTGTTCCTGTTTTTTCCCCTTTTGTTGATTAGGTGCTCCCTAAATTTGATTAGTTTCATTGGTTTGTCAGACAATTTTCATTATTTTTTACCAGGTGTCTGCCTCCTGCCTGTAAGCGCGCGCTGCTCTGGTGCGGCACCGACTTTCGGCTTTCGGCGTCTACACAGTGGGACGGCACTCCACCCACCACTGTGACGCCGACGCCACTTGTCATTGTTGTTGCTATGGCAGCGCGCGCGTCACCATAGACCGGAGGCGTCACTTCTGGTCATATGACCTTAGCACCCCACCCATCCCCGTGACGCTGACGCTGCTTAGCATTGTTCCATTCATGGCAATACATGCGTCACCAAAATTTAGAGGCGTCACCTCCGGGTCACATGACCACGGTCTGCGACGCGACGCATGGGAGCACAGCTGATCGGGAACAGGTATTTAAGGAAGCACTTTGGCGGAGGTGTATGTGCCCCCTGACGAAGGCAGGACCAAAACGCGCGTTGGGGCGCGCACATACACCCCCTCCAGCCCTCTCATCTGGGTGCAGTGCATTTTTGCCACAGGTAATGAATGATGTCCTTTCATTTGTTGTTATTGTACTGCTCTTATATTTGTTATGATTTTGAATGCCATTTTCTCAAGGGATTACCAGCACTAGTGGCTGATGGTTCATTAACTTGTGCATGTTTCCAAACAGCATTTTGTAACACTCGATCCCAACTGGTATTCCTCTGTGTGCAATATCCTGCAGCAATTTCCCATAGTTATTTTGCTTATGACAATAAGTCTACTCTGTAGAAATTTCATCATTAGATAATTTATTTAAAAATCCTCTGTGGGATTTTTGCTGCATGTTTCATCGTTCTTCCTAATAATTTTGACAGTAATGTCATTACTGTGATAGTATTTTTCTACACTATTTTTGCACTGCATTTGAGGGCTGTTAGGGGGTCATGTGCCCCTAGCGATTGTTTTTAAATTTTGTGTGTTTTTTGTCTACACTTGCAACGGTGTTTTCCCTCCAATTGCCAATTTTCCTGTATTGTGATTTTTCAAAATAAAATTTTGCAGCTTACATGGACTAGTACATCATTTTTCCATCCATATGGTCAGTGTTGTTGTTGTTACAGATGTGTCCTCATATTCCAATAGCCACACTTAGCCCCTTACATTTAAGTTTTAATTGATGAGGGCTTAAGATGTTGTGGCATGTATGGTTGTGTTTAATTCAGTTGTCTTGGGTTGTGTTGAGACTAAATTTCTGTTGACTGTTACCCTGATTTGCTCCTGTCCACATTTTCTGCTCAGGCTTTTGTTGATTCAGGAGCAGCTATTAACCTGATGGATTTTGATTTTGCTAAACGTTGTGGGTTTCCCTTGATACCCCTACGGAAGTCTATTCCCCTACTGGGAATTGATTCTACCCCTTTGGCTGAGAACAAACCCCAGTTCTCTACTCAGGTGATAATGAGGGTTGAACCTGATCATCAGGAGAGTTGCAAATTTTTGGTGCTGTATAATCTGCATGACATTATTGTACTAGGTTTCCCTTGGTTACAGTCTCATAATCCTGTTTTGGATTGTAAATCTGTGTCTGTAACCAGTTTTTTCTGCCTCTCCCCAGGCTCAGGATGTTCCTGACTTTTTGACTGATTTTTCTGATGTGTTTAGCGAAAGTAAATCTGCATCCTTGCCCCCCCATAGGAGCTATGACTGCGCTATTGAATTAGTGCCTGGTAGTAAATTCCCTAAAGGTCACCTTTTTAACTTGTCTGTACCTGAACATGACGCTATGCGGTCTTATATCAAGGAGTCATTGGAGAAGGGTCATATCAGACCATCCTCTTCACCCTTGGGTGCCGGTTTTTTCTTTGTGGCCAAAAAGGATGGTTCATTAAGGCCGTGTATTGATTATCGTCTCTTGAACAATATCACTGTGAAATATCAATATCCGTTACCCTTGATTTCTGACCTGTTTTCCAGGGTGAAAAGTGCTACTTGGTTTACCAAGCTTGACCTCAGGGGGGCGTATAACCTTATTCGCATTAAGCACGGGGATGAATGGAAGACGGGCGTTTAATACCCCAGAGGGGCATTTTGAGTACCTAGTGATGCCCTTTGGGCTCACTAATGCTCCTTCTGTCTTCCAGTCCTTCATGAATGACATTTTCAGGGATTTTGTGGATAAATTTCTGATTGTTTATTTGGATGATATCTTGATTTTTTCTAATGACTGGGACTCTTATGTGAAACATGTTCAGACTGTGTTCCAGATTTTGAGAGAGATGCTCTGTATGTGAAGGGATCAAAGTGTCTTTTTGGCGTACAGAGGATCTCATTTCTGGGATTCATTTTGTCCCCATCTGTTATTGAAATGGACCCGGTCAAGGTTCAGGCCATCTGTGATTGGGTCCAACCTACTTCATTAAAGGCTCTTCAGAGATTCTTGGGTTTTGCCAATTTTTATCGTGGTAATTTCTCTGTTATTGTTAAACCATTGACTGATTTGACCAAAAAGGGTTCTGATGTGGTGAATTGGCCTCCTGAGGCAGTCTCTGCGTTTCAGGAACTTAAGCAGAGATTCACTTTTGCTCCTGTTCTACGGCAGCCTGATGTTTCTCTGCCATTTCAGGTGGAGGTTGATGCCTCTGAAATTGGGGCAGGTGCCATTTTGTCCCAAAGAGATCCAGAGACCTCTAAAAGTAACCCTTGTGCCTTTTTCTCTCGAAAATTTTCTCCAACTGAACGTAATTATGACGTGGGTAATCGGAAGTTATTGGCCATGAAGTGGGCTTTTGAAGAGTGGAGACATTGGCTGGAGGGAGCCAAACGTCAGGTGGTGGTCCTCACGGACCATAAGAATCTGGTTTATCTGGAATCAGCCAAGCGACTTAATCCTAGCAGGCCAGGTGGGCCTTGTTTTTCACACGTTTTAATTCTGTGGTTTCCTTTCTTCCTGACACTAAGAATGTTAAGGCGGATGCCCTCTTGAGGAGTTTCCTTGTGGACTCTCTTGAGTTATCTGATCCTGCTGTTATTTTGAAAGAGGGTGTAGTTCTTTCCGCCATCTCGCCCAATTTGAGACTGGCTCTGGAAGGGTGTCAGGAGGATAAACCCGAGCGCTGCCCTATTGGGAAATTGTTTGTCCCAGACCGGTGGAAAAAGGTGTGATGTCTGAGATTCATTGTTCCGCGTTGGCCGGTCATCCCGGAATTTTTAGTACCAGAGACTTGGTTAGTCAGTCCTTTTGGTGGCCTACTTTGTCTTGTGACGTCAGGGAATTTGTGCAGTCCTGCGGGACTTGCTCTCGCTCCAAGCCTTGCTCTCGCTCTAGTGGTTGTTGATGCCATTGCCTGTGCCCAAGAGACCATGGACCCATATCTCTATGGATTTCATTTCCGACCTCTCTGTTTCTCAGAGAATGACCGTTATCTGGGTGATTTGTGATAGGTTTTCCAAAATGATACATCTTGTGCCATTACCTAAGTTGCCTTCCTCCTCCGAATTGGTGCCTTTGTTCCTTCATGCACGTGGTTCGGTTACACGGCATTCCTGAGAACATTGTGTCTGACAGAGGAGTCCAGTTTGTTTCCAGATTTTGGAGGAACTTTTTGTTCTAAACTTGGTGTTCAATTGTCTTTCTCCTCGGATTTTCATCCTCAGACCAATGGACAAACTGAGAGAACAAACCAGACATTGGAGACTTATCTGAGATGCTTTGTGTAAGGTTCTGTGTACATGTTCCTGAAACTCAGTTTTTCCGTCAGCCATTTTACTTTCTGTCTTGCTGCAGCTGTCTTGCCCTCAGTCAATATGAAGTTTCCAGCTTGCATGTTCCCGCCCTGATTCTCTCCCTCTTGCTTCTTAAGCAGCCACAGCTGAGCAATCAGTGCTTCAGAATCAAGCCTGCAGTGAACCTGTGACCTGACTCCTGGAAGCCTTGGACCTTGTACTCCAGTTATTTCCTATTGTGGAACTTTGGAACACTCGTGGACTTTGGAACCTTGCTATTTGATAAATCCACGTTTGCATGGACTTATGGTAACAGAGAAGAGATCCTGAACCTGTTGTGAGAGTGATTGCTGAGCTTAAGTTACTCTGGCCTGCTGTGTCTCCTGCTTTTGTATCTGCAAACTGTGTGACTATTATTGCCACTTGTATGAAGTAATACAAGACCTTCTATATCAAACCTGTGACTCCTGTGTTTTCATCGCACCCAAGCACAAGACACTATATGAACTGTACTCCTTACATTACAAGATTCTGAAGCCAAACGTTAGTGTCTGCTGGGTCTGGAAAGGCTGTGTCTGCTGTAACTGTGGATATCAGATGTCCGGTTGTACTTTCTGTGATGACAGTGGTTGTGACTTCTCACAACCATTCCAGGTGAGCAATTCCCTTGAGTTTTTTTTTCTGCAGTGTTACCACAGGTAAACACTATTGTTTTTTTTTTCTTCTTTCTTTTGTGTCTGCTGTAACTGTGGATATCAGATGTCCGGTTGAACTTCTGTGATGATAGTGGTTGTGACTTCTCACAACCATTCCAGGTGAGCAGTTCCCTTAATTTCTTTTTCTCTCTGCAGTGTTACCACAGGTAAACACTATTGTTTTTTTTTTTTTTTTCTTCTCCTCTCCTTCCAGTACTCCTGTCTTAAAAGATCTGGAAAATGGAGGCCCGCATAAAGGAACTTTGCGGAGTGACTGATAACATCCTTGCAGATTTGCAGACTATAAAAACCCGTTTTACAAACCTACAGGACCTCACTAATCACAATTTGCAAGTGTTTGGACAGACTGCCCAGGATTTGCGAGCCAGGATTGAGGTTCTAGAGGAGCGAGTCCAGGCTCCTGCCGTAGCCCCGAGTTCTGGGATTCCTAAGTTGCCCCCTTTTCGTTTTGGCGGTGAACGTGAGAAATTCAGGGGATTTATTAATCAATGCAATCTTTTTTTTTCTGCACATGCTTCACAATTTCCCACTGAACGATCTAAAGTGCTTACTATAATTATGTTGCTTACCAACAAGGCTTTGATGTGGGCAAACCCTCTGATTGAGACTGAGGATGAATGTTTGGATCATCTTGATGCTTTCATTTCAGCCATGGGGCAGGTGTTTGATGACCCCAATCGAGGTGCAACAGCTGAAGCAGCCATGTTAGCTTTGCGCCAAGGTAAGCACTCGGTAGCTGAATATGCCTTGGATTTCAGGAGATGGGCCCTTGATACCACCTGGGACAGTTCCGCCAAAAAATCTATTTTTCGAAAAGGGTTATCTCCACTGATTAAGGATGAACTTGCTCGTGCCGACCCTCCCACTGCGTTAGGTGACTTTATTAACTACTGCATCCGTATTGATACTCGTTTGACTGAACGCAGGCAAGAGAGATGGTTCGAAAGCAATCGCACTAACCTTTTCCTACCTTCCTCTCCAGCTAAGGAACCTTTGAGTAGGATCACACGGGAACCTGAACCTGAACCCATGCAGGTAGACTCTTTACAACGACGGGTTAGTGATGCACGCAAGGAACATCGTTTTAAGGAGAATCTATGTTTCTATTGTGGTAAGTCAGGGCACTTCATTATAAACTGCCCCAGCCGTTCTCGTAAGACTACTGCAGCACTCATTCACTGTGAGTGTTGCGAGAGGGGATCTGTTAGGTCCGAGCCTCAGGCTCCAGAGAGATCTGCAGCAACAGATCTTGATTTCTCGACTTAAACTCCGTTACTTCTGAGGACGTTGACTGTGTAAACGCTGCAATTTTTCAAGTTTCCTCAGCGGTGTCCCAGCTGAGTTGTAAGAAAAACAATTCTCATTGCTTTCTTTCCATCAAACTCTGGGTTGACTCAGCTTGGGTGTCTAGCTCTGCTATGATCGACTCAGGGGCAAGTGGAAATTTTATGGATGTCTCCTTTGCTCTGAAACAGGGGATACGTTCAGTGAAGAAGGCTACTCCAGTACAGATGGAAACTGTGGATGGCTCCCTGCTGACCTCTGGACCAGTGGATCAGGAAACAGAGCTTTGAGGGTTCTTATGGGTAAAGATCATCAAGAGAAACTGTCCTTTATGCTTATCTCTTCTCCCCACTTTCCCATTATTCTAGGGCTACCATGGCTGCAGGCTCAGAATCCTACCATTAACTGGGAGACCAAGGAATTACACTTTCCAGAGAAACAGATGAGTCCAAAAGTTTCAGCTTGTTCTGTTCCTAAAGGAACCATGTCAGTCCCTGAACTACCAGCTGTATACCAGGACTATGTGGATTTATGTGACAAGAAGAACGCTGACCAGCTTCCCCCTCACCGTCCATATGATTGTCCAATTGAATTTTGCCTGGAGCAGAGATACCTTTTGGTAAGATCTACCCCTGGCGGGGCCCGAGCTAAAGGCTTTAAAGGATTACATAGACGAAAATCTAGCCAAGGGCTTCATACGCCCCTCTTCATCTCCTGCAGGTGCACCCATCTTCTTTGTAAAGAAGAAAGATGGATCTCTGAGACCCTGCGTAGACTATAGGGAACTCAATAAGGTTACTATTAGAAACCGTTATCCATTGCCTTTAATCCCTGAGTTATTGGAGAGAGTGCGACATGCCAAAATTTTCTCTAAACTAGATCTCCGTGGGGCCTATAACTTAGTCCGTATTAGACCTGGGGATGAATGGAAGACTGCATTCAGGTCACGCTATGGACACTTTGAATATCTAGTTATGCCTTTTGGTCTGAGTACCGCCCCAGCCACTTTCCAACACTTGGTGAATGACATCTTCAGGGATCTCCTAGATACATTCGTGGTGATTTATTTGGATGATATTCTAATTTTTTCTAACTCCACAGAGGAACATCATGGACATGTGAGAATGGTCTTGGAACGTCTAAGACAAAATCATCTTTACATCAAACTTGAAAAGTGTGAATTCCATAGGACCGAAATTCAATTTCTGGGGTATGTACTGTCTACACAAGGAATTAGTATGGATGGAAGCAAGACCCAAGCCATCAAGGATTGGCCAAGTCCTAGAAATGTGAAGGAGGTGCAGCGCTTCATCGGGTTTGCCAACTTCTATAGACGTTTCATTAGGAATTTCTCTGAGGTAGTGTCACCTATCACCCAACTTACCCGAAAAGAGTCTAGGTTCTCCTGGACTCCCCAAGCCCAGGAAGCATTTTCCCGTCTAAAAGATAAATTTACCACTGCACCTATCTTAGTACATCCCAACCCCGAACTTGCCTTCATAATAGAGGTGGATGCTTCAGACTGTGCCGTTGGAGCTATACTCTCTCAGAGAACAGGTGAGAAGAATGTCTTGCATCCCTGTGCCTTCTTTTCCCAGCAGTTGTCTTCGGCTGAGAGGAACTACGATGTGGGCAATAGAGAGTGTTGGCCATTATTGCCGCCTTCAAAGAATGGAGACACCTTCTTCAGGGAGCTGCACAGCAAATAGTCGTCCTGACAGACCATCGTAATCTTGAATTTATCAGGTCGGCTAAGTGCCTGACTCCTCGCCAGGCTCGCTGGAATCTTTTCTTAAACCAATTTAATTTTATCATTTCTTATAGACCAGGATCGCGCAATGGAAAGGCTGATGCACTCTCTAGGATTTATTCAGCAGAGACACGTCCACTTACTCCTCCTAAGACTATTCTTCCTGACTCTAGATTCCTGGGAGTGATTCATAATCAAGACCTACTTAAGGACATCAAGGAAGCATACCATGCGGATTCCTTTTTGGCACAACCCCCAAGGGACGTAAGTCTTGTCTTTAAGAATGGTGTGTGGATTCAGGGACAACGTCTGTATATTCCTGAAACAGTCAGATTAAGAGTATTGCAACTCATTCACGATTCCAAGATAGCTGGGCATAGAGGAATTCTAAAGACACAGGAATTTCTTTCTCGTTTCTTTTGGTGGCCCACTTGCAGGAAGGATGTTTTAAACTATGTCACTTCATGTGAAGTCTGTGCAAGATGCAAAACACCTCGCTCCTCACCAACTGGTCTGTTGCAACCTCTTCCCACCCTGTCCCGCCCGTGGGGATCCATTTCTATGGACTTCATTGTGGAGTTACCAACCTCTCAAGGGAAGAACACCATTCTAGTGGTGGTTGATCGTTTAACAAAAGCAGCTCATTTTATCCCTTGTGTCGGCTTACCCACTGCAAGACAGACATCAGATTTGATGATTAAAAATGTGTTTCGTTTACATGGAGTACCAGATGAGGTTATTTCGGATCGAGGGGTGCAATTCACTTCAAGGTTTTGGCAAAATTTCTGTGCAGCATTGGACATTAAAGTGAACCTTTCTTCTGCTTTTCATCCTCAGACTAATGGACAGACGGAACGAACCAATCAGACCCTGGAGCAGTATCTTCGCTGCTTTATCTGCCACCTACAGGAGATTGGGTGGATCTACTTCCACTGGCTGAGTTCTCTTATAACAACTCTCAGAGCGCCTCCACTAAGCAGTCTCCTTTTTACTCCAATTTAGGTTATCATCCTAATATTCTTCCTCGATTTCCCATAGAAACGCCTTTGCCAGCAGTGGCTGAAAGAATCACGTCTTTACAAAAGAATATGGATCTTCTAAAGGGAAATCTGGAATTGGCTCAGGAAAGGTACAAGAAAGCCGCAGATACATTTTGCAAACCTGCACCAGCTTTCAAGGTAGGAGACCTGGTCTGGCTTTCAACCAGAAATCTTAAGTTAAGAATTCCATCATCTAAGTTGGGACATAAATACATTGGACCTTATAAAATCAGTAAAATTATAAGTGCTGTCGCTTGTCGTCTTCAACTGCCCAGAACTATGAGAATCCACCCTGTCTTTCATGTATCTCTACTAAAGGCTGCGACACCTCAATACGTTTCCTGGACATTCTTCTCCTTGCCCTGACCCAGTGCTAGTCGATGGTCAGGAAGAATTTGTGGTGGAAAGGATTCTAGATTCCAGGTTGTATAGAAATCAGTTACAATATTTGATTAAATGGCAGGGCTACACAGTGGAGGACAATTCATGGGAATCAGTCAATAACGTTAATGCTCCTCGCTTGCTCCGTCAGTTTCATCAGAGGTACCCACACAAGCCTGGTCTGAGGTCATCCGGAGGTTGTCCCTAAGGGGGGAGTAATGTAAGGTTCTGTGTACATGTTCCTGAAACTCAGTTTTTCCGTCAGCCATTTTACTTTCTGTCTTGCTGCAGCTGTCTTGCCCTCAGTCAATATGGAGTTTCCAGCTTGCATGTTCCCGCCCTGATTCTCTCCCTCTTGCTTCTTAAGCAGCCACAGCTGAGCAATCAGTGCTTCAGAATCAAGCCTGCAGTGAACCTGTGACCTGACTCCTGGAAGCCTTGGACCTTGTACTCCAGTTATTTCCTATTGTGGAACTTTGGAACACTCGTGGACTTTGGAACCTTGCTATTTGATAAATCCACGTTTGCATGGACTTATGGTAACAGAGAAGAGATCCTGAACCTGTTGTGAGAGTGATTGCTGAGCTTAAGTTACTCTGGCCTGCTGTGTCTCCTGCTTTTGTATCTGCAAACTGTGTGACTATTATTGCCACTTGTATGAAGTAATACAAGACCTTCTATATCAAACCTGTGACTCCTGTGTTTTCATCGCACCCAAGCACAAGACACTATATGAACTGTACTCCTTACATTACACTTTGTGTCTGCTGATCAAGATGACTGGGTCTCTTTTTTGCCTTTGGCTGAGTTTGCTCTTAATAATAGGGCTAGCTCTGCCACTTTGATGTCTCCATTTTTCTGCAATTTTGGGTTTCACCCTCAATTTTCTTCGGGACAGACGGAGGCTTCTGTCTGTCCAGGTGTTGACTCTGTTGTGGAGCGTATGCAGCAGATTTGGGACCAGGTAGTGGAGAGGTTGTCCCTCTCTCAGGAGAGGGCCAGCGGTTTGCCAACCGGCATAGGACTGATGGTCCTCGGTTTGAAGTGGGGGACTTGGTCTGGTTGTCCTCAAGAAATATCCCTATGAGAGTTGCATCTCCTAAGTTTAAGCCTAGGTTCATTGGACCTTATAAGATCATGGAGATTCTTAATCCTGTTTCCTTTCGTTTACTTCTTCCAGGGACATTTAAGATCCATAACGTGTTCCACAAGTCCTTATTGAAGAGGTTTGTCGAGCTAGTGGTTCCTATGGCTGCGCCTCCTGACCCTGTTTTGGTTGAGGGCAATCTGGAGTATGTGGTTGAGAAAATATTGCATTCTCGTTTTTCTAGACGGAAACTCCAGTATTTGGTTAAGTGGAGAGGTTATGGTCAGGAGGACAATTCTTCTGTATCACAGAGCTCATCCTGACCGACCTGGTTTCCCAAATGAGGGTTCGGTGACCCCTC
The DNA here is from genome assembly GCA_033576555.1 of Oophaga sylvatica. Taxonomy (NCBI): domain Eukaryota; kingdom Metazoa; phylum Chordata; class Amphibia; order Anura; family Dendrobatidae; genus Oophaga; species Oophaga sylvatica. The sequence continues at coordinate 314,839,174 of JARQOD010000005.1, read as the reverse complement.
CTCAAGGGTGGGTACTGTTGTGAATGTGTTAGAAATGAATTCTGAGCAGAAGCTCCCTCTGGTGGTTACAAACAGTACTGAACCATTCAATGAGGATTGGCAATCAGGAGTTACAGACTGGTCTTATATAAGGGAGGTTCCCTCCATCATGGTTGCCGGTGATCAATTGTTCTTGTCTCAACTGTGGTTCCTGGTTCACTTGGAAGCTTGCTGAGTCTTGCCTCTTCTCCTGCACTCAGATAAGATATTTTCTGTTTTTGTTTTTGTGCTTGCAATTTGCATATTTCTCTGCATTTCTATGAGGTTAGCCAGGTCTCCCCCCCCCCGGGGGGCTTGGGCTCCTCTCAGTTCTTCTGGAGCCACTGTTATTTGTTCATTTGCCTTTTCCAGTTTTTTCAGTGGCTGCGGCTTAGTTTTGTTACACCAGAGAGCTAATTTAGGTGGCAGAGGTCATGTGATCTCAGGTGTTTTGCAATTAGTAGAGTTGGTATTTTTTAGGGTTTTTTGGATTGCAGTAAGTGTCCTTCCTATCCTTTTCTGTCTAGGAAGATTGGGCCCCAACGTTTGCTCATACTATTTTCTGTCTGTGTCTGTATTTCCTCTTGTCTAACCGCCATTGCATGTTTGGGGGCTTCCTATGTTCTTTGGGGATCTGCTCCGGGGCAGATAGCTTTCCTCTTTCTATCTTTAGGTGTAGTTAACCTCTCAGGCTGGACGAGGCGTCTAGGACCAATGTAGGAACGCTCCACGGCAGCCTTTAGTTGTGGTGGTTAGTCAGGGTACTGCAATCCAGTAGATTCTAACCTCTCTGGTGTATTGCCGTTTTTGCCTGCTCTCCTCAGCTACCAAATCATAACAGCCCCCCTCATATGGTATAATGCTATATATATCTATATATATATATCAAGATATATATATATATAATAGATATAGATAGATAATAGATAGATACCATATATACTCGAGTACCCCCCTAATTTTGCCACAAAAAACTGGGAAAACTTATCGGCTCGAGTGTAAGCCTAGGGTGGAAAATGAGATTATGCCCCATATGCTGCCCCACAAGATGCTCCATAGATTGTGCCCCATATGCTGCCCATGTATTATGCCCCCATAGATGCTCCATAGATTGTGCCCCCATAGATTATGCCCCCATAGATTATGCCCCCATAGATGCTCCATAGATTATGCCCCATAGAAGCTCCTTAGATTATGCCCCCATAGAAGCTCCATAGATTGTGCCCCCATAGATGCTCCTTAGATTATGCCCCCATAGAAGCTCCACAGATTTTGCCCCCATGGATTATGCCCCCATAGATGCTCCACAGATTATGCCCCCATAGATGCTCCACAGCTAGCCCATAGTTAGCCCCCATAGATTATGCCCCCAGATTCACAGATTATGCCCCCATAGATGCTCCACAGATTATGCCCCATAGATGCTCCAGACTGTGCCCAAGATTATGCCCCATAGATGCTCCACAGACTTATGCTCCCATAGATTATGCCCCCATAGATGCTCCACAGATTATGCCCCCATAGATTATGCCCCATAATGCTCCACAGATTATGCCCCATAGAGTATGCCCCATAGATGCTCCACAGATTATGCCCCATAGATGCTCCACAGATTATGCCCCCATAGATTATGCCCCATAGATGCTCCACAGATTATGCCCCCATAGATTATGCCCCCATAAATGCTCCACAGATTATGCCCCATAGAGTATGCCCCCATAGATGCTCCACAGATTATGCCCCCATAGATGCTCCACAGATTATGCCCCCATAGATTATGCCCTCATAGATGCTCCACAGACTGTGCCCCCATAGATGCTGCATTTTATAGCCCCCATATGCTGCCGCAGCTGCTGCTGCTGCAAACAAGACATACTCACCTCTCGTCGCTGGGGGCCAGGTTCTGGTGTCCTGAGCAGGCGGGGACACTGGCGCGCTATGGGGGACAGGTGCCGGTGTCACCGCTGGCTCAGGGCCCCGGCACCTGAGAGAATTACCTGTCACCCGGTCCCGCTCCACCGATGAGCGCCGCTGTCTTCGGTCCTCCGGCAGTGAATGCTCAGGCAGAGGGCGCGGCGCTCACTAATGACGTCATCGCGCCCTCTGCCTGAACATCGCAGCAAGAGGACCCGAGGACACAGCGGCTCTCAGCGGTTGGAGCGGGTGACAGGTAAGTAATGATATTCACTGCTTCCCACGCCCATGTGGGCGTGGGAAGCAGTGAATATTCATTTCTCTTTAGCAGCGGGACAGGGGCTTCTGCCTCCTGTCACCCGCTGCTGCTCCGCTGGCACGGGGCCCCCATGGCAGCTGAGTGGTGTGCCGCTATTAGCGACACGCCACCGGCTGGGGGCCCCTGGAGCAGCGGGGGCCCTAGGCAACTGGCCCCTGTATGCCAGCAGGTGCCAGGGCCCCCCAGATGCCAGGGCCCACCGGAGAATCCTCCGGTTCTCCGGTGGGCCAGTCCAACCCTGGGCACACACACTACACGCAGACCCACGCACACACCATACACGCACACAGTCACCACCCACACACTATACACGCACACAGTCACCGCCTACACTCCGCCCACACACTTCCCTCCTCCCGATCAGCAGCGTTTCATCTGCAGCAAATCCGCAGATCTTTTTTTTATCTGTGGTTTTGCTGCGGATGTGCCCGACTCAATGCAAGTCAATGGGTGCAGAAACGCTAAAGATCCGACAAAAGAATTGACATGCTGTGGAAAAAAGCGCTGCATTTCGGCACTGAATTTTCCGCAGCATGTACACAACAAATCTCCATTTCCCATAGATTTACTTTGGCTGTGCACTACACTGCAGATTTGATGCGTTTCCGCGTATCCAAGAACGCTGCGGAAACACATCTAAATCCTCCTGCACATACCCTTAAGGTTTATGTGTGCGCAGTTTTACAAAGACATTCTATTATGGCCCGCCTCTCTGATATTACCATACAAACAAAAAACTTTTTAGAATTTTCAACTGAGTTTGAGGAGTGATGTGTGTAAAGAAAATTGACTACTCTTAGGCAACCATGTATGTTATAGTACTGTTGCAAAAGGCACTGTGTGCATTCTTTAATCAATATCTGTGGGAGAACTTTTCCAGAAGCCACTGTGTTTATTCTTGAACCCATATCAGTGCGAGCAGTTTGCCAAAAGCTGCTGTGTATACTCTGCAACCCTGCCTGTGAGGGTACTGTACTTCGTTGTCTGGGTATGAAATTTGTTATCAGCTTCTGTGGGGGAAATTTGGAAGCATGCTCTGTTGGTGCAATTTTTAAATGGACATACTACAAGCTTTTGAACTTTGTAAGATGCTTCTTAGGGAGTACTCTGCCCAATGGTCTGTGGGTGAAATTAGTAAGCTGCTTCCCTAGAGAATACTTTGCCCCATGTTCTGTGGGTAAAATTTGTAGGCTGCTTTTTAGGGGGGTACTCTGCCCCATGATCTGTGGGTGAAATTTGTTAGCTCCTACTTAAGGTGTACTCTGCCCCATTTTCTGTGGGTGAAATTTGTAAGCTGCTAAAGTACGGATACTCTGCCCCATGGTCTTTGGGTGAAATTTTTAAGCTGCTAATATATGGGTACTCTGCCCCGTAGCCTGTGGGAAAATCTGTCAGCTGTTTCTTATGGGGTACTGTGCCACATGGTCTGTGGGTGAAATCTGTATGTTGCTTCTTATGGGGTACTGTGTCCCATGCTCTGTGGGTGAAATTTTTAACTCGACTTGAAGTAGCTAGCCTCAGTTTCTGTTAAGACACTGTTAAAATTTTTATGTTATTCATTTACTTCCTATTTTTCCAAAGATTGCTATGGTGACAGAACCACTTTAAATCAGTTGTTCACATTTTTTTGCAGGGAAATTGTACTTCTCTTACCCCTATTAATTTTTTTTTGCAGCCCCCTAGACCATACTATAGCCATTTTACAACAATTTTAAAGCACAGAAGTTCGGGTGCCCATTGAAGTCTATTTAGGTCAGGTCCTGGGTCAAGGTCAAGTTTCGACTTGAAAAGAACTTTTAACTGTAAGTTTGTCGAACCCAGTGAACCCGAACATCTATGGGCTTGCTCATCTCTTATTGAATAGCAACAAATCTGTTTTCTCATCTCCATTTATAGTATAATCATTTGATATACTACAATTCAAGGTTTATTAAACAATATTCATTCTCAAACTGTATTTGTTACCTATATCCCACATTAGAAAGCCTTGTTTTGCACAATTCTTAGTTAACACAATATAAAAATAATGTAATAGTCTAATACATTTCACTTGACTAGGGAGAAATCTACCATAGAGAAGTTTAACAATTCTTCATTACACAAAGCTTTGCGTAAGAAAAATATGCACATTACTCAAGAATGCTTGTGTTGTTGCAGGCAATAAATGTGATGTTTCTGTAATCCTGTTTTTATGATAACCTAAAGCTGGATTATGGACAAAACTCATATTACAATAATAGCACACGAGTCCCATTATTGGCTCAGGCCACTGTACTCATCTTCAAGCAAAGAAAATCTATCTATCTATCTATCTATCTATCTATCTATCTATCTATCTATCTATCTATCTATCTATCTATCTATCTATCTATCCACAGTGGCTTGCAAAATTTTTGAAAGTATTTACCTCCTTGGCATTTTTCGTGTTTTGCTACCTGACAACCTGTAATTTCAGGGTTTTTTTTAGGGTTTGCATCAGTTCATGTAAAGAACATGTCTAAAACTGTGAACATTTGTTTTTCTTTTTATTGTGACGCAAATAGGACGAAATAACTGAAAATTTCAGTGTGCACAACTATTCACCCCCCTAAAATCAGTACTTTCTTTTGTGGCAATTACAGCTTCAAGTCGCTTTGTCACTGAGATTTTTATCCATTCCTTAAGGCAAAACTGATCCAGTTCCTTCACGTTAGATGTCTTCCTTTGGTAGACAGGAATGTTCAAGTCTGACCGCAGATTCTCAGTTTGATTAAGGTCTGGACTTTGACTAGATCACTCCAAAACATTTACACACTTCCCCTTAATCCAGTTGAGTGTTGCTTTAGCAGTATGCTTTGGGTTATTGTGTTGTTGGAAGGTGAACCTCTGTCTCAATCTCAAATCACTGTCAGATGGAAACTGGTTTTGCTCAAGAATATCCCTGTATTTCACACCATCCATCTTCCCTTCAACTTGGATCATATTCCCTGTCCCCGCTGCCAAAAAACATCCACACAGCATGATGCTGCCAACACCATGTTTCACGGTGGGGATTGTGTTCTTTGTGTGATGAACTATGTTGGTTTGGTGCCAGACATAGAGTTTACCTTGGCGGCCAAAAAGTTCATTTTTGGTCTCATCTCACCAAAGCACTTTCCTCCATACATTTGGGGAGTCTCCCACGTGTCTTTTTGCAAATTCAAAATGTGCCTTAAAAATTTCACTCTTACATAAAGGCAACAAATTTATCCATGACTTGTTTGGAGTTCTTCTTGGTTTTCACAGTGTTGTTTGATTAGTGGTGTCTCTTGCTTAATGGTGTTGCAGCCTCTGTAGTCTTTCAGAAAAGGTGTGTGTGAGATATGGGAAAATGATATCTGCTTGATATAATTTTCCTATCTGATGGACTTCTTTATAAGATACAGTTTGGCCCAAAATATTTGCTCCAAACTCAGCCCTCCCTTGCATTCTCCCAGGCCATAAAGGGGAATGAAATGCACCTCAGTCAAAGGGACATCATTACCCTGTGAAGGCACTTCTTTGGAGAGAGCCAACCAATGTTTTTCTTTAATTTACCCCAAAGCAACAAGTCCTTGGAAGCTCTCTCCAGGGGGACAGAAATGCATAGGCTATGTCCCCAGCAATTATCATAGGGGTGTGAACACTTGTGCAGCTACGATCCAGGTGGCGTCCTTTGTTTAACTCAGGCTCACATGTGGCACTACAGATCCCAGGCTAAACCAGCACCAGGCTCTGAGATATGGAATCTGGAAAATGACCTAAAATAGTAGAATGCAGAAGGCAACATCTCTGAGCCTAGCCTGAGCACATAATCGGAATCGGCACTCCTTTCCTCACATGCCCATATCATTCAGCCACCTCCAGAACCCTGCATTATGGAGTTATTTAGCATATCTACCAGGAAATAAATACAGTAGCCGTATTTGGTCTTCCAGTACAGATAAAATCCAGCAGAATCCAGTGGCGCCACTGCCGTACCATTTAGAGCTTCAGGCGGAAATTTATGGGCCATCCATGATTCTGCCTGGAAAATCATACTCTCAGATATGGGAGGAGGGAGGTGGCCCAGCCTAGGGGTGTGCCCAGCGTGTGGGAGGGAGCAGCCTAGGAGATAATAGGCCGCTCCTCATTTTGAACTCAGTCTTCCTTCTGGCAGGGGGTCCGTTACCTGACATGGCCACAGAATCTCTTAAATAAGATTTGGACCTGTGATCCATCAGCGCCTCCCTGTGGTCACATGCTACATAACACGGTAATTGCAATCTATCTGTACCCTACCCTTGTACTACACACCTGACTGTATACTTGTATATTTGTTCCTGTATATACAGTGCCTACAAGTAGTATTCAACCCCCTGCAGATTTAGCTGGTTTGATAAGATGCAAATAAGTTAGAGCCTTCAAACTGCAAACGAGAGTAGGATTTATTAACAGAAGCATAAATCTTACAAAACAAAAAGTTATGTTGCTCAGTTGAATTTAATAAATTTTAAACATAAAAGTGTGGGTCAATTATTATACAACCCCTATGTTTAATATTTCGTGGAATAACCCTTGTTTGCAATTACAGCTAATAATCGTCTTTTATAAGACCTGATCAGGCCGGCACAGGTCTGTCGAGTTATCTTGGCCCACTGTCATGTATAGTGTACAGTTCCTATAGCGTCTTGTGCTTGGGTGCGAGGAAAACACAGGAGGCACAGGTTGATATGAAATGACTTGTATTACTTCATACAAGCATGCTGAAAAGTTCACACAGTTTGCAGGAACAGCGACAGGAGACACAGCAGGCCAGAGTAACTTCAAGCACTACAATAAATCTCCAAAGCAGGTTCAGGATCTCTTCTCTGTACCGTAATTCCTCTACAAACATAGATTCATCAAACAGCAGGTTTCCAGAGTCCAAAAGTGTTCCAAGGTTCCTCAGTAGGGAATAGCTGGAGTACAAGTCCAAGGTTTCCAGAAGTCAGGTCACAGACTGACTGAGGCTTGATTCAGGAGCACTGATTGTTCAGCTGAGGCTGCTTAAGAAGCAAGAGGGAAGAATCAGGGCGGGAACATGAAAACTGGAAACTCCATATTAACTGAGGGCAAGAGCTGCAGAAAGACAGAAAGCAAAATGGCCGACGGAAAACTGAGTTTCAAGGATCATGTCAACAGAGACAAAGAACCTTACATTACTCCCCCCTTAGGGACAACCTCCGGATGACCTCAGACCAGGCTTGTCAGGGTACCTCTGATGAAACTGGCGGAGCAGGCGAGGAGCATTTACATTATTGACTGGTTCCCATGAGTTGTCCTCCACTGGGTAGCCCTGCCATTTAATCAAATATTGTAACTGATTTCTGTACAACCTGGGATCTAGAATCCTTTCCACCATAAATTCTTCCTGACCATCGACCAGCACTGGGTCAGGGCAAGGAGAAGAACGTCCAGGAAACGTATTGGGTGTTGCAGCCTTTAGTAGGGATACATGAAAGACAGGGTGGATTCTCATAGTTCTGGGCAGTTGAAGACGACAAGCAACACCACTTATAATCTTATTGATCTTATAAGGTCCAATGTACTTATGTCCCAATTTAGACGATGGAATCTTTAATTTAAGATTTCTGGTTGACAGCCAGACCAAATCTCCTACCTTGAAAGCTGGTGCAGGTTTACGAAATTTATCTGCTGCTTTCTTGTACCTTTCCTGAGCCAATTCTAGATTTTCCTTTAGAAGATCCATATTCTTTTGTAAAGAAGTGATTCTTTCAGCCACTGCCGGCAAGGGCGTATCTATGGGAAATCGAGGAAGAATGTTAGGATGATAACCTAGATTGGAGTAAAAAGGAGACTGCTTAGTGGAGGCGCTCTGAGAGTTGTTATAAGAGAACTCAGCCAGTGGAAGTAGATCCACCCAATCATCCTGTAGATGGCAGATAAAACAGCGGAGATACTGCTCCAGGGTCTGATTGGTTCGTTCTGTCTGTCTATTAGACCTGGGGATGAATGGAAGACTGCTTTCAGGTCACGCTATGGACACTTTGAATATCTAGTTATGCCTTTTGGTCTGAGTACCGCCCCAGCCACTTTCCAACACTTCGTGAATGATATCTTCAGGGATCTCCTAGATACATTTGTGGTGATTTATCTGTATGATATTCTAATTTTTTCTAACTCCACAGAGGAACATCATGGACATGTGAGAATGGTCTTAGAACGCCTAAGACAAAACCATCTCTACATCAAACTTGAAAAATGTGAATTCCAAAGGACCGAAATTCAATTTCTGGGGTATGTACTATCTACGCAAGGGATTAGTATGGATGGAAGCAAGACCCAAGCCATCAAGGATTGGCCAATTCCTAGAAATGTGAAGGAGGTGCAGCGTTTCATCGGGTTTGCCAACTTCTATAGACGTTTCATTAAGAATTTTTCTGAGGTAGTGTCACCTATCACCCAACTTACCCGGAAACAGTCTAGGTTCTCCTGGACCCCGCAAGCTCAGGAAGCATTTTCCTGTTTAAAGGATAAATTTACCACCGCACCTATCTTAGTACATCCCAACCCCGAGCTTGCCTTCATAATAGAGGTGGATGCTTCAGACTGTGCCGTTGGAGCTATACTCTCTCAGAGAACAGGTGAGAAGAATGTCTTGCATCCCTGTGCCTTCTTTTCCCAGCAGTTGTCTTCGGCTGAGAGGAACTATGATGTGGGCAATAGAGAATTGTTGGCCATTATTGCCGCCTTCAAGGAATGGAGACACCTTCTTCAGGGCGCTGCACAGCAAATAGTCGTCCTGACAGACCATCGCAACCTTGAATTTATCAGGTCGGCTAAGTGCCTGACTCCTCGCCAGGCTCGCTGGAATCTTTTCCTAAGCCAATTTAATTTTGTCATTTCTTATAGACCAGGATCGCGCAATGGAAAGGCTGATGCACTCTCTAGGATTCATTCAGCAGAGACACGTCCACTTACTCCTCCTAAGACTATTCTTCCTGACTCTAGATTCCTGGGAGTGATTCATAATCAAGACCTACTTAAGGACATCAAGGAAGCATACCATGCGGATTCTTTGTTGGCTCAACCCCCAAGGGACGTAAGTCTTGTCTTTAAGAATGGTGTGTGGATTCAGGGACAACGTCTGTATATACCTGAAACAGTCAGATTGAGAGTATTGCAACTCATCCACGATTCCAAGATAGCCGGGCATAGGGGAATTCTAAAGACACAAGAATTTCTTTCTCGTTTCCTTTGGTGGCCCACTTACAGGAAAGATGTCTTAAACTATGTCACTTCATGTGAAGTCTGTGCAAGATGCAAAACACCTCGCTCCTCACCAACTGGTCTGTTGCAACCTCTTCCCACCCCGTTCCGCCCGTGGGGATCCATTTCTATGGATTTCATTGTGGAGTTACCAACCTCTCAAGGGAAGAACACCATTCTAGTGGTGGTTGACCGTCTAACAAAGGCAGCTCATTTTATCCCTTGTGTCGGCTTACCCACTGCAAAACAGACATCAGACTTGATGATTAAGAATGTGTTTCGCTTACATGGAGTACCGGATGAGGTCATTTCGGATCGAGGGGTGCAATTCACTTCAAGGTTTTGGCAAAATTTCTGTGCAGCATTGGACATTAAAGTAAACCTTTCTTCTGCTTTTCATCCCCAGACTAATGGACAGACAAAACGAACCAATCAGACCCTGGAGCAGTATCTCCGCTGTTTTATCTGCCACCTACAGGATGATTGGGTGGATCTACTTCCACTGGCTGAGTTCTCTTATAACAACTCTCAGAGCGCCTCCACTAAGCAGTCTCCTTTTACTCCAATCTAGGTTATCATCCTAACATTCTTCCTCGATTTCCCATAGATACGCCCTTGCCGGCAGTGGCTGAAAGAATCACTTCTTTACAAAAGAATATGGATCTTCTAAAGGAAAATCTAGAATTGGCTCAGGAAAGGTATAAGAAAGCAGCAGATAAATTTCGTAAACCTGCACCAGCTTTCAAGGTAGGAGATTTGGTCTGGCTGTCAACCAGAAATCTTAAATTAAAGATTCCATCGTCTAAATTGGGACATAAGTACATTGGACCTTATAAGATCAATAAGATTATAAGTGCTGTTGCTTGTCGTCTTCAACTACCCAGAACTATGAGAATCCACCCTGTCTTTCATGTATCCCTACTAAAGGCTGCAACACCCAATACGTTTCCTGGACGATCTTCTCCTTGCCCTGACCCAGTGCTGGTCGATGGTAAGGAAGAATTTATGGTGGAAAGGATTCTAGATTCCAGGTTGTACAGAAATCAGTTGCAATATTTGATTAAATGGCAGGGCTACCCAGTGGAGGACAACTCATGGGAACCAGTCAGTAATGTGAATGCTCCTCGCCTGCTCCGCCGGTTTCATCAGAGGTACCCTGACAAGCCTGGTCTGAGGTCATCCGGAGGTTGTCCCTAAGGGGGGAGTAATGTAAGGTTCTTTGTCTCTGTTGACATGTTCCTTGAAACTCAGTTTTTCCGTCGGCCATTTTGCTTTCTGTCTTTCTGCAGCTCTTGCCCTCAGTTAATATGGAGTTTCCAGTTTTCATGTTCCCGCCCTGATTCTTCCCTCTTGCTTCTTAAGCAGCCTCAGCTGAACAATCAGTGCTCCTGAATCAAGCCTCAGTCAGTCTGTGACCTGACTTCTGGAAACCTTGGACTTGTACTCCAGCTATTCCCTACTGAGGAACCTTGGAACACTTTTGGACTCTGGAAACCTGCTGTTTGGTGAATCCATGTTTGCAGAGGAATTACGGTACAGAGAAGAGATCCTGAACCTGCTTTGGAGATTTATTGTAGTGCTTGAAGTTACTCTGGCCTGCTGTGTCTCCTGTTGCTGTTCCTGCAAACTGTGTGAACTTTTCAGCTTTCTTGTATGAAGTAATACAAGTCATTTCATATCAACCTGTGTCTCCTGTGTTTTCCTTTATACGATGTTCTTTGCGTGCATCACTAACCCGTCTTTGTAAAGAGTCCACCTGCATGGGTTCAGGTTCTGGTTCCCTTGTGATCCTACTCAAAGGTTCCTTAGCTGAGGAGGGAGGTAGTAAAAGGTTAGTGCGATTATTTTCGAACCATCTCTCTTGTCTGCGTTCAGTCAGACGAGCATCAATACGGATACAATAGTTAATAAAGTCACCTAACGCAGTGGGAGGGTCGGCACGAGCAAGTTCATCCTTAATCAGTGGAGACAACCCTTTCCGAAAAATAGATTTTTTAGCGGAAGTGTCCCAAGTGGTATCAAGAGCCCATCTCCTGAAATCCAGGGCATATTCGGCTACTGAACGCTTACCTTGGCGCAAAGTTAACATGGCTGCTTCAGCTGTTGCACCTCGATTGGGGTCATCAAACACCTGCCCCATGGCTGAAATAAAAGCATCAAGGTGATTCAAACAATCATCCTCAGTCTCAATCAGAGGGTTTGCCCACATCAAAGCCTTATTGGTAAGCAACATGATTATAGTAAGCACTTTGGATCGTTCAGTGGGAAATTGTGAAGCATGTGCAGAGAAAAATAAATTGCATTGATTAATAAATCCCCTGAATTTCTCACGTTCACCGCCAAAACGAAAAGGAGGTAATTTGGGGATCCCAGAACTCGGGGTTATGGCAGGAGCCTGGGCTCGTTCCTCTAGAGCCTCAATCCTGGCTCGCAATTCCTGGGTAGTCTGTCCAAACACTTGCAAATTATGATTAGTGAGGTCCTGTAGGCTTGCAAAACGGGTTTTTAAAGTCTGTACATCTGAAAGGATTGTATCAGTCACTCCGCAAAGTTCCTTTATGCGGGCCTCCATCTTCCAGATCTTTTAAGGCAGAAGTGCTGGAAGGAGAAGAGGAAAGGAAAAAAAAAAAAACAATAGTGTTTACCTGTGGTAACACTCCAGAGTAAAATTTTAAGGGAATGCGCTCACCTGGAATGGTTGTGAGAAGTCACAACCACTGTCATCACATAAGGTATTAAACGGACATCTGATATCCACAGTCACAGCAGACACGGCTTTCCCAGACCCAGCAGACACTAAACATTGGCTCCTGAATCTTGTCATGTATAGTGTACAGTTCCTATAGCGTCTTGTGCTTGGGTGCGAGGAAAACACAGGAGACACAGGTTGATATGAAATGACTTGTATTACTTCATACAAGCATGCTGAAAAGTTCACAAAGTTTGCAGGAACAGCGACAGGAGACACAGCAGGCCAGAGTAACTTCAAGCACTACAATAAATCTCCAAAGCAGGTTCAGGATCTCTCTCTGTACCGTAATTCCTCTGCAAACATGGATTCACCAAACAGCAGGTTTCCAGAGTCCAAAAGTGTTCCAAGGTTCCTCAGTAGGGAAAGCTGGAGTACAAGTCCAAGGTTTCCAGAAGTCAGGTCACAGACTGACTGAGCTTGATTCAGGAGCACTGATTGTTCAGCTGAGGCTGCTTAAGAAGCAAGAGGGAAGAATCAGGGCGGGAACATGAAAACTGGAAACTCCATATTAACTGAGGGCAAGAGCTGCAGAAAGACAGAAAGCAAAATGGCAGACGGAAAACTGAGTTTCAAGGAACATGTCAACAGAGACAAAGAACCTTACACCCACTCCTCCATGCAGATCTTCTCCAAGTTATCTAGGTTCTTTGGGTGTCTCATGTGGACTTTAATCTTGAGCTCCTTCCACAAGTTTTCAATTGGGTTAAGGTCAGGAGACTGACTAGGCCACTCCAACACCTTGACTTTTTCCCTCTTGAACCAGGCCTTGGTTTTCTTGGCTGTGTGCTTTGGGTCGTTGTCTTGTTGGAAGATGAAATTACGACCCATCTTAAGATCCTTGATGGAGGAGCGGAGGTTCTTGGCCAAAATCTCCAGGTAGGCCGTGCTATCCATCCTCCCATGGATGCGGACCAGATGGCCAGGCCCCTTGGCTGAGAAACAGCCCCACAGCATGATGCTGCCACCACCATGCTTGACTGTAGGGATGGTATTCTTGGGGATCGTATGCAGTGCCATCCAGTCTCCAAACGTCACGTGTGTGGTTGGCACCAAAGATCTCGATCTCGGTCTCATCAGACCATAGAACCTTGAACCAGTCTGTCTCAGAGTTCTCCAAGTGATCATGAGCAAACTGTAGACGAGCCTTGACATGACGCTTTGAAAGTAAAGGTACCTTACGGGCTCGTCTGGAACGGAGACCATTGCGGTGGAGTACGTTACTTATGGTATTGACTGAAACCAATGTCCCCACTGCCATGAGATCTTCCCGGAGCTCCTTCCTTGTTGTCCTTGGGTTAGCCTTGACTCTTCGGACAAGCCTGGCCTCGGCACGGGAGGAAACTTTCAAAGGCTGTCCAGGCCGTGGAAGGCTAACAGTAGTGCCATAAGCCTTCCACTTACGGATGATGCTCCCAACAGTGGAGACAGGTAGGGCCAACTCCTTGGAAAGGGTTTTGTACCCCTTGCCAGCCTTGTGACCCTCCACGATCTTGTCTCTGATGGCCTTGGAATGCTCCTTTGTCTTTCCCATGTTGACCATGTATGAGTGCTGTTCACAAGTTTGGGGAGGGTCTTAAATAGTCAGAAAAGGCTGGCAAAAGAGATCATTAATCAACACATGTGAAGCTCATTATTCTTGGTGCCTGAACTACTTCTTAATACTTTAGGGGGACCAAACAGAATTCTTGTGGTTTGAGGGGTTGAATAATAAATGACACTCTGAATTAACTTTTAACGTTTAAAAAAAAAAAAAAAAATTAAAACAAAAATTTTTGCAGCAGTGCATTTCCCACTTCCAGGCTGATCTACAGTACAAATGTCACAATGCCAAGTTAATTCCGCATGTGTCAACCAGCTAAATCTGCAGGGGGTTGAATACTACTTGTAGGCACTGTATACAGTACAGACCAAAAGTTTGGACACACCTTCTCATTCAATGATTTTTCTGTATTTTCATGACTATGAAAATTGTAGAATCACACTGAAGGCATCAAAACTATGAATTAACACATGTGGAATTATACATTACACTTTACAAAAAAGTGTGAAACAACTGAAAATATGTCTTATATTCTAGATTCTTCAAAGTAGCCACCTTTTGCTTTGATTACTGCCTTGCACGCAGAAAAGGTGAACGGATGGACTCTACATGCCTGGTTCCCACCGTGAAGCATGGAGGAGGAGGTGTGATGGTGTGGGGTGCTTTGCTGGTGACACTGTTGGGGATTTATTCAAAATTGAAGGCATAGTGAACCAACATGGCTACTACAGCATCTTGCAGCTGCATGCTATTCCATCCGGTTTGCGTTTAGTTGGACCATCATTTATTTTTCAACAGGACAATGACCCCAAACACACCTCCAGGCTGTGTAAGGGCTATTTCATAGAATGGTAGAGTTGGAAGGTACCTCCTGGGCCATCTGGTCCAACCCCCTGCTCAAAGCAGGATTCTCTAAATCATCCCAGACAGATGTCTGTCCAGCCTCTGTTTGAAGACTTCCATTGATGGAGAAGTTACCACCTCTCGTGGCAGCCTGTTCCACTCATTGATCACCCTAACTGTCAAAAAGTTTTTTCTAATATCTAATTTGTGTCTTCTCCCATTCAGTTTCATCCCATTGTTTCTAGTCTTTCCTTGCGCAAATGAGAATAAAGATGATCCTTCTACAATGTGACAGCCCTTGAGATATTTGTAGACAGCTATTAAGTCTCCTCTCAGTCTTCTTTTTTGCAAGCTAAACATTCCCAAATCCTGCAACCGTTCCTCATAGGACATGGTTTGCAGACCGGTCACCATTCTGGTGGCTCTTCTCTGAACTTGCTCCAGTTTGTTGATGTCTTTTTTAAAATGTGGTGCCCAAAACTGGACACAGTATTCCAGATGAGGTCTGACCAAAGAGGAGTAGAGGGCAATAATGACCTCACGTGATCTAGACTGTATGCTTCTGTTGATACATCCTAGAATTGTATTTGCCTTTTTTGCTGCGCATCACATGTTGACTCATGTTAAGTCTGTGATCAATAGTATACCCAAGTCTTTTTCACATGTGCTGTTACTTAGCCCTATTCCTCCCATTTTGTATATGCTTTTTTCATTTTTGTTGCCCAGATGTAGTACTCTGCATTTTTCCCTTTTAAAAACCATTCTGTTAGTTGCTGCCCACTGCTCCAGTTTATTTATATCTTTTTGAATCCTCTCTCTCTCTTCTCTAGTATTAGCTACCCCTCCTAGCTTTGTGTCATCAGCAAATTTGATCAGTTTACCCTCAATTCCTTCATCTAAATCATTGATAAAGATGTTGAACAATACAGGGCCCAAAACAGAGCCTTGTGGTACCCCACTTGAGACATTCTTCCAACTGGATGTGCAGCCATTTACGACCACTCTTTGAGTCCGATCACTAAGCCAGTTATGAATCCACCTAACAGTTGCCTTGTCCATTCCATACTTAGTCATTTTTTCAATAAGGATTGTGTGAGATACTTTGTCAAATGCTTTGCTGAAGTCAAGATATACTATATCTACAGCATTTCCCTGATCCATCCAGTCAGTGATTCTGTCATAGAAGGAAATTAAGTTAGTCTGACATGACTTATTAGTTACAAACCCATGCTGACTCTGTTTAATCACTTCATTCCTATGCAGGTACTTACATACATGTTCTTTAATAATTTGTTCAAAGATCTTTCCTGGTATAGAAGTCAGACTCACCGGCCTGTAGTTCCCTGGGTCCACCTTCTTCCCCTTTTTGAAGATAGGAACAACATTTACTCTTCTCCTGTCTTCTGGGACTTCTCCTGTTCTCCAAGAATTTTCAAAGATTATGGACAGTGGTTCAAGAATTTCTTCTGCTATCTCCTTCAGTACTCTGGGGTGTAATTCATCTGGACCTGGAGACTTGAATTCATTTAGGTTAGCTAAGTGTTTCCTCACTGTCTTTCTGTTTATAGATATCCTGGATTCTTCTATTCCTTTAATAGGACAGTGAAGATCAGTTGATGTTACATTTCCTTTCTGAGAGAAAACAGATGCAAAATAGGAATTTAAAAGTTCAGCCTTCTCAACATCCTTTCTTACCATTTCATCATTTTCATCCTGTAAAAATCCTATAGCATCTTTGACTTTTTTTTTACTTTTGACGTATCCCCAAAATCCTTTTTTGTTGCTTTTGACATCTCTTGCAAGCCTTAATTCATTGTCAGCTTTAGATAATCTGATTTGTGCCCTGCAGGTTCTGCAGATGGCATTATATTCTTCTTTAGATATGCCTCCCTCTTTCCATTTGATAAACATTTCTTTCTTCCTTTTTAGCATGTGTTTAAGTTCTGTGTTCATCCATCCTGGTTTCCTTAAATGCTTCCCATTCTTCCCTCTTTTCGGAATTGTTAACGATTGTGCTTTGAGAATCTCATTTTTCAAGATTTCCCATCCTTCCTGGACATTTTTGTCCTTAAGGATATCCAGCCATTGGATCCCTCCAATTCTCTTTCTGAGTCCCTTAAAATCTGCCTTTCTGAAATCTAACCTTGACGTCTGAGTCTTCATAGGTCTTCCTCCTCTTGTTATCCAAAATTCTAAAATAGCATGGTCACTACCTCCTAGGGTCCCAGCCACTCTTACCTCCTCAACCATTTCCTCCCTGTTTATAAGGATTGGATCCAAGGTAGCAGATCCCCTTGTTTTCTCCCCTACCTTTTGAAAGATAAAGTTGTCAGCAAGAGAGGATAAGAATTTCCTTGACCTGTTAGTTTTGCCTGGGAGACAAATGTCTGGATAGTTGAAATCTCCCATGACCACTATGTCATATTTTTGGAGAACTTGGCCATTTGATGCATAAATAGTTGATCCATATCTTCAGCTTGCATAGGTGGCCTGTAGTAAATGCCTACAATGGTGTCCTTTCCATTGTTTGTCCTTGTATTCTTACCCAAACAGTTTCCACAGAACTCCCAGTCTCTGAAGCATCAATCTCTGTGCAGATATACGCTTTTCTAACGTACAATGCGACACCTCCTCCTCGTTTATCAAGTCTGTTTCTTGCAAATAAGTTGTATCCTTCTAGCCTTGTATTCCAATCATGTGTATGTCCCACCAAGTTTCAGTGATTCCAATGACATCATACTTCTTCTCCTGCGTAAGTAGTTCCAATTCTCCTTGTTTGTTGCCCATGCTTTGTGCATTTGTATAAAAACAATTTAGTTTGTGATTGGTTTCTCTTCCTCCAATATTTTTATTATTTAGATGTTTTGTCTTCGTTCTTCCTTTCCATTTCTAATATCCGAGTTCTCAATAGCATTTGTCAGGTGTATGGCTTTTTCTGGCGTTTTGCTTCCCTTCCCATATTGTTCTAGTATAAAGCTCTCCTGATGAGTGTAGCAAGGCGACTTCCAAATACATGTTTTCAGTCTTCGTAAGGTGCACCCCATCTCTAGCAAGTAGTCCATCGTATAGGTAATTCACTCCGTGATCCAGAAATCCAAATCCTTGCTGACGGCACCATCGACATAGCCAGTTGTTCACCTGCAGAATCTTATTCCACCTCCTTGTTCCATGGACATCCACTGGGAGGATGGATGAGAAGACCACCTGCGCACCAAGTTCTTTCACTTTCTTGCCTAAGTTTTCAAAGTCACTGCAGATGGTTTCCAAGTCACTTCTTGTGGTGTCATTTGTCCCCACATGTATTAACAGGAATGGGTAGTCATCTTTAGGTTTGAAGAGTCCTGATATCCTGTCAGACACATCTTTAATTTTTGCACCTGGAAGACAGCACATTTCTCTTGAGGTTATATCCGGTCTGCAGATAGCGGCCTCTGTTCCTCTCAACAGGGAATCCCCCATGACCACAACTCTCCGTTTCTTCTTTACAACATTTTTCTTTCTCCATTCAGGAGGACTCTGAGGGCTTACAAGGTTGCTCTTTGTGGGCAAAGTCTTATCCTGATGTATTCCTTCATCATTCTCTTGTGTGAGAGCCTGGTAATGGTTCCTGAGCAGTATGAGTGCTGACTGCCTCACGATCCTCCTGCTTCTCTGGGTCACATGCTTCGATTCCTCTGTTTCTTTCAGGTGCTCTTCGAATTTCTTCTCTTTCTGCACCATGAAGAGATAATTCTGCTCTGTCTAAGAACTCTTCATCTTCCTTAATGATCTTCAATGTAGCTAACCTCTCTTCTAGATTTCGCAACTTTTCCTCCAACATGGACACAAGCTTGCATCTGTGGCATGTGACATTTGGCTTTACCAGTGGTAAATCTGTGAACATGTAGCAAGAAATGCAACTCACCACATGGCTCCTAGCCTGTTCCATGCTCTTATTGTTAAAGAGAAATCAAAGCGGTGAAAAAACTACCAAAGTTTACCGATGTCCTCCTTTCAGCTGCAACAGCCAAAACCCAGTGTTCTTGGAGCTCGCGGAGACTCTTCACTTATCCCAGAATGAACTGGGAATATGCAAATGATCTCCTCAGGACTCCTCCCCTGGTTTACCGATGTCCTCCTTTCAGCTGCAACAGCCAAAACCCAGTGTTCTTGGAGCTCGCGGAGACTCTTCACTTATCCCAGAATGAACTGGGAATATGCAAATGATCTCCTCAGGACTCCTCCCCTGGTTTACCGATGTCCTCCTTTCAGCTGCAACAGCCAAAACCCAGTGTTCTTGGAGCTCGCGGAGACTCTTCACTTATCTCAGAATGAACTGGGAATATGCAAATGATCTCCTCAGGACTCCTCCCCTGGTTTTGACCAAGAAGGAGAGTGTTGGGGTGCTGCGCTTGATGACCTGGTCTCCACAGTCACCAGACCTGAACCCAATCAAGATGGTTTGGGGTGAGCTGGACTGCTCACCGCTTCAATTTTGAATAAATCCCCAACAGTGTCACCAGCAAAGCACCCCACATCATCACACCACCTCCTCCATGCTTCACAATGGGAACTAGGCATGTAGAGTCCATCCGTTCACCTTTTCTGCGTGCAAAGCAGTAATCAAAGCAAAAGGTGGCTACTTTGAAGAACCTAGAATATAAGACATATTTTCAGTTGTTTCACACTTTTTTGTAAAGTGTAATGTATAATTCCACATGTGTTAATTCATAGTTTTGATGCCTTCAGTGTGATTCTACAATTTTCATAGCCATGAAAATACAGAAAAATCTTTGAATGAGAAGGTGTGTCCAAACTTTTGGTCTGTACTGTACCTGTATTTTTCTAGTGTGCCTTTCAACAGTTAAATATAAAATTAATCTTGCTGTGCTGGTGGGGAACTGTGGCAGTGACCGCCGAGAGGTTTATTATATATATATATATATATATATATATATATATATATCTCCAGCCTGGACTGGTGATGTACATCTCCCCTCACTGGGAGCTCCTTAAAAACTCATCCCTGTAAGGGAAGCCTTTCCGGTGGCTATTTGCCCACGGTGCAGTTACCTGACTGACCTGGAGCGAGTGGTGGCGCCAGAGAGCCGATCACCAGCTGGGTCCTTCTCTCCCATCTCCAGAGGCGAGTGAAGTCGACACATCCCTTCCCCTGTGCGACCCGCCACAGTGTGTATATACTGACAGACCATGTGACACTTAGATTGCACACATGTGGACTTCCTGTCACTAATCATGTGACTCATGAAGGTAATTGATTGCAGAAGAATTTTTTAGGGCTCCATAGCAAAAGGGGTGAATACATATGCACATGCCAATTTTTAGTTATTTCATCCCAAAAATTTAATTTATGCTTGCTTATATTTTTCTCACTTCACTTCACCAACTTATACTGTTTAGTGCTGATGCATCACATATAAATCAGATAACCAAAATATTTAAACATAGGCTGTCATCTAGCAAAATAGGTAAAGAGCTAAGGGTGTGAATACTTTTGCAAGCAGTCTATCTATCATATAACAAAGACACACAGCACTTCAAATAAAGCGTACAAAATTGATAATTTTTTTTCTCTATCTCTAATTTCACATTTTGGCTTCAAAAAACAACAGTGGCGAGCCTTTCGCAACTTTAACCCCTCTCTGACATTAGACGTACTATCCCGTCCATAAAACCCGTGCCATTCTGACCATGGACGGGATAGTACGTCATGCCCTTTAATGCGACATCGCGACTTAAGTAGCGGTGATCGCATTAAAATTCCGACGCAAGCTTACCTCTTGGAAGTTGGCGTCGGCATCCCGGGCTGCGTCCTCCCCCCTCAGGCCTCCCGATCGCTGTGATTGGCTGTTGAATTCTGAACAGCCAATCACAGCCTTTCTCACTGTTTCAGCCAATCAGAGCGGCTAAAACAGTGAGATCGCAGGCTAGGATCGAGTACCGATGTACTCGATCCTAGGCCTGGGCCTAGGAAAGTCCAGACCCCCCCCGGATTGGCGCGATCGCCGATCACATCGATCGCGCCAATCGCAGGGCACAGCCGCGGTATACCCGCGCTGTGCCCTGCCTGTACCTGCCTGGATCGGTGCAGTAATAGCACCGATCCTAGGCCAGGGCCTGTAGGGCATGAAGGAGCTGATTGGCGCGATCGATGTCATCGACGATCGCGCCAATCACAGGGCACAGCAGCGGTGTGACCGCTCTGTGCCCTGCTAGGTGACCTGCCGGTGACCTGCCTAGGAATCGGAGCTGTGAGCTCCGATTACTAGGCCGGTGCCTAGCAACCGGCAATGCAGGGGTCTCCTTTGATTGGTGGGATTGATGTGATCATCGATCCCACCAATGACAGGTCACAGCAGCGATGTGACCGCTCTGTGACCTGTCTGCAAACTGGATCTGACCTGTCTGACCGCACTGCAGGGGTCCTCACACTTGCTGAGGATTCCTGCTGTGCGGTCACACTGCCAGATCTCCTCCTGTGCTGGGCCTTGTGGTGCCACAGTAGCCTGTGACACCACAACTCCTGCTTAAGAGAGAAGAAAGAAGAGAGAAGAAAGAAGAGAGAAGAAAGAAGAGAAAAGAAAGAAAAGACTACAAACGTGAGTTTTTGAGCCCCGATCCCTGCCCGATCCACCCCAATCCCCCCATTCCCCCCTCCCCCCTTCCCTTTCCCCCTCTTTTTACCCCCCCTTTGCGCCACCGAGCGTTGATTGGTGACGCAGTTCACCCATCAACACTTTCGCACCTCCCTCCGTGCGCACATCCAGCAGCCGCAAACTTTGATAAGTGACAGCGGTCACTTATCAGAGCTCGTGCCTGCCGTTTTTTTTTTCACCCCCCCTTTCCGCCACTCCCGTGCGCACATCCAGCAGCCACGGAACTTTGATAAGTGACACCAGTCACTTATCAGAGCTCGTTCCTGCCGTTTTTTGTTTTTTTTCACGAACTTTTCCGCCACTCCCGTGCGCACATCCAGCAGCCACGGAACTTTGATAAGTGACACCAGTCACTTATCAGAGCTCGTTCCTGCTGTTTTTTTTTTTGTTTTTTTTCACCAACTTTTCTGCCACTCCCGTGCGCACACCCAGCAGCCACGGAACTTTGATAAGTGACACCAGTCACTTATCAGAGCTCGTTCCTGCTGTTTTTTTTTTTTTTCACCAACTTTTCCGCCACTCCCGTGCGCACATCTAGCAGCCACGGAACTTTGATAAGTGACACCAGTCACTTATCAGAGCTCGTTCCTGCTGTTTTGTTTTTTTTTTCCCACCAACTTTTCCGCCACTCCCGTGCGCACATCCAGCAGCCGCGGAACTTTGATAAGTGACACCAGTCACTTATCAGAGCTCGTTCCTGCTGTTTTTTTGTTTTTTTTTCATCTCCCTTTCCGCCACTCCCGTGCGCACATCCAGCAGCCGCGGAACTTTGATAAGTGACAGCGGTCACTTATCAGAGCTCGTGACTGCCAGTTTTTTTTTTCACCCCCCTTTCCGCCACTCCCGTGCACACATCCAGCAGCCGCGGAACTTTGATAAGTGACAGCGGTCACTTATCAGAGCTCGTGCCTGCCAGTTTTTTTTTTCATCCCCCTTTCTGCCACTCCCGTGCGCACATCCAGCAGCCGCGGAACTTTGATAAGTGACAGCGGTCACTTATCAGAGCTCGTGCCTGCCAGTTTTTTTTTTTTTTTCACCCCCCTTTCCGCCACTCCCGTGCGCACATCCAGCAGCCGCGGAACTTTGATAAGTGACACCGGTCACTTATCAGAGCTCGTGCCTGCCAGTTTTTTTTTCACCCCCCTTTCCGTCACTCCCGTGCGCACATCCAGCAGCCACGGAACTTTGATAAGTGACACCGGTCACTTATCAGAGCTCGTGCCTGCTGGTTTAGACTTTTTTTCACAGGCCTTTTTTTTCCCTATTCGCTTTCTTTTCTTTTAGCTTTTTCTTTTCAGCTTAGTTTACACCAATCACTATCCCCCCCCCCCCCACACACACACAGTTATAAATAAAGTTCACACAAAGCACCACATTCACAAAAAAAATGTCCCGCCCGTCACGCTCATCCCAACAGCGCTATTCAGTGGAGGAGGCATACGCTATCCTTGCCTCCGACACTGATAGCGAGGGAGAGGATCCCACATTTCTTTATTTTTCAGATGAAGATTCTTCTTCCTCCTCATCTTCCTCCTCGGGTCCTGCGGAACCGCCACGCAGACGCCCCAGGACAGAACATGAGGCAGTGCCCGCCCCTGAAAATGAACCAGCGCACCCCTCTTCGGACCCCGTATGGACCCCGGCCCCCGAAAATTACGAGCCACTGATTCCTGATTTTGTGGCAGAATCAGGAATCAGGTTTGACTCCACCGGCTTCACAGAAATAGACTTTTTCAAAGTCTTTTTCTCTGAGGATTTAATTAACCTCATGGTGGAGCAAACAAATTTGTACGCTCGGCAATTTTTGGCGCAAAACCCCCGTTCATCATTTTCCAACTGGTCTCCTGTAGACGCAGTTAAAATGATGCAGTTTTGGGGCCTGGTCCTCCATATGGGGATCCTGAAGAAGCCAGAAATTCGGCAATATTGGAGTGTTGATATTTTATACAACACTCCACTGTTCCGAATGGTCATGGCTCGGACGCGTTTTGAGGCCATCCACAAATTCCTGCATTATAATGATAATGCACAGTGTCCCCCACGAGATGACCCCAACTTTGACCGCCTGTTCAAAGTTCGGCCGGTCATCGAACACTTCAACAAAAAGTTTGCTGAAGTGTACGTGCCCCAAAGGGACATCTGCGTGGATGAGTCCTTGGTTCATTTTAAGGGACGGCTCGCATTCCGCCAGTACCTGCCCAGCAAGAGGGCAAGGTACGAAATCAAACTCTACAAGCTGTGTGAGAGTACCTCAGGGTACACACACAGCTTTAGAGTTTACGAAGGAAAGGACACCAGGATTGTACCCCCTGAGTGTCCCCCCGTCCTGGGAGTGAGTGGGAAAATTGTGTGGGATTTGGTGCACCCACTGCTGGATAAAGGTTATCACCTTTACACTGATAACTTTTATTCCAGCATCCCACTCTACAAATCCCTCTCTGCGCGAGGTACCGCAGCCTGCGGTACCGTCCGCAAAAATCAGAGAGGCCTCCCGAAGACGCTACTTGGGCAGATGCTCAGAAAGGGTGAGAGCAGAGCCCAATGTAGCGACCACCTGTTGGTGGTCAAGTACAAGGACAAGAGGGATGTCCTTCTCTTGACCACCATACATGGTGATGGCAGCGCCCTCAGCACTGTACGGGGTACCTCTACACAGGTCCGCAAACCGGACTGTGTACTGGGGTACAATAAATATATGGGGGGTGTTGATCTCTCTGATCAACTCCTCCAACCGTACAGTGCTTTGAGAAAGGCCAAGGTGTGGTACAAGAAGCTGTCCGTGCACATCGTCCAAATGGCAATGCTCAACGCTTTCCTGCTGTCACGATGTGCATGCAACAGCGA
Organism: Oophaga sylvatica; assembly: GCA_033576555.1. NCBI lineage: Eukaryota > Metazoa > Chordata > Amphibia > Anura > Dendrobatidae > Oophaga > Oophaga sylvatica. The sequence goes on along the minus strand of JARQOD010000005.1, from coordinate 314,815,040 downwards.
TACGACGTACCTTCAGTTTCAGGAGGTAGTGGTTAAGGCCCTGATGTTTGGCGCTCAGGAAACAGCGGGCCCCAGTACTTCCGGAACTGAAGGTGCTCGTATCATACCAGGTCAGCATTTCCCGGGGGTGGTCCCGCCAACTGGAAGAAAAGGTAAGCCACAAAAAAGGTGCCGAGTGTGTTACAAAAGGGGAATACGCAAGGACACCACTTACCAATGCGACACCTGCCCCGAAAAACCTGGCCTGTGTATGAAGGATTGTTTCAAATTGTACCACACCTCAATGCACTACTAATTTACTTTACAGGAAAGATTAGTTCCAGAAGGGGGGCACATTTAGAAAAGTTCCTTGGGAGTCTACTTTCCAAAATTATGTCACTTGTGTTTTTTTTTTACTGTTTAGGCACATCAGGGGCTCTGCAAACGGAACATGACGCCCGCAGACCATTCCATCAAAGTCTGCTTCCAAAACGTCACAATTTCCCTTCTGAGCCCCAAATTGTGCCCGAACAGTTTTTTCCCACATATGGGGTACCAGTGTACTCAGGACAAATTGAACAACAACTTTGGTGTCCAATTTCTCCTCTTAACCTTGGGAAATAAAAAATTGGGGACTAAAACATCATTTGTGTGAGGTAAAAAGTAGGATTTTTTTTTTTCACACCTGGGCATTATAAACTTTAGTGAAACACTTGGGGTTCAAAGTGCTCATCACACACCTAGATAAGTTCCTTAGGGGGTCTAGTTTCCAAAATGGGGTCACATGTGGGGGGTTTCCACTGTTTAGGCACATCAGGGGCTCTGCTAACGGAACATGACGCCCGCAGACCATTCCATCAAAGTCTGCATTCCAAAACGTCACTGCTTCCCTTCCGAGCCCTGCCGTGTGCCCAAACAGTGTATCCCCCCAACATATGGGGTATCAGCGTACTCAGGACAAATTGGACAACCACTTTTGGGGTCCAATTTCTCCTCTTACTCTTGGGAAAATAAAAAATTGGGGACTAAAACATCACTTTTGTGGAAAAAAAAAATATTTTTTTTTTTCACGCCAGGGCATTATAAACGTTAGTGAAACACTTGGGGTTCAAAGTGCTCACCACACACCTAGATAAGTTCCTTAGGGGGTCTAGTTTCCAAAATGGGGTCACATGTGGGGGGTTTCCACTGTTTAGGCACATCAGGGGCTCTGCTAACGGAACATGACGCCCGCAGACCATTCCATCAAAGTCTGCATTCCAAAACGTCACTGCTTCCCTTCCGAGCCCTGCCGTGTGCCCAAACAGTGTATCCCCCCAACATATGGGGTATCAGCGTACTCAGGACAAATTGGACAACCACTTTTGGGTCCAATTTCTCCTCTTACCCTTGGGAAAATAAAAAATTGGGGACTAAAACATCACTTTTGTGGAAAAAAAAAATATTTTTTTTTTCACGCCAGGGCATTATAAACGTTAGTGAAACACTTGGGGGTTCAAAGTGCTCACCACACACCTAGATAAGTTCCTTAGGGGTCTAGTTTCCAAAATGGGGTCACATGTGGGGGTTTCCACTGTTTAGGCACATCAGGGGCCCTCCAAACGCGACATGGCGTCCGTTCGCAATTCCAGCCAATTTTGGTTTGGAAAAGTCAAACGGCGCTCCTTCCCTTTCAAGCCCTGCCGTGCGCCCAAACAGTGGTTCCCCCCCACATATGGGGTATCAGCGTACTCAGGACATGTTGGACAACAACTTTTGGTGTCCAATTTCTCCTCTTACCCTTGGGAAAATAAAAAATTGGGGACTAAAACATCATGCTTGTGGAAAAAATATGATTTATTTTCTTCACGGCTCTACATTACAAACTTGCGTGAAGCACTTGAGGGTTCAAAGTGCTCACCACACATCTAGATAAGTTCCTTAGGGGTCTAGTTTCCAAAATGGGGTCACATGTGGGGGGTTTCCACTGTTTAGGCACATCAGGGGCCCTCCAAACGCAACATGGCGTCCGTTCGCAATTCCAGCCAATTTTGGTTTGGAAAAGTCAAACGGCGCTCCTTCCCTTTCAAGCCCTGCCGTGCGCCCAAACAGTGGTTCCCCCCCACATATGGGGTATCGGCGTACTCAGGACATGTTGGACAACAACTTTTGTGGTCCAATTTCTCCTCTTACCCTTGGGAAAATAAAAATTTGGGGACTAAAACATCATGTTTGTGGAAAAAATATGATTTTTTTTCTTCACGGCTCTACATTACAAACTTGCGTGAAGCACTTGAGGGTTCAAAGTGCTCACCACACATCTAGATAAGTTCCTTAGGGGGTCTAGTTTCCAAAATGGGGTCACATGTGGGGGTTTCCACTGTTTAGGCACATCAGGGGCCCTCCAAACGCAACATGGCGTCCGTTCGCAATTCCAGCCAATTTTGGTTTGGAAAAGTCAAACGGCGCTCCTTCCCTTTCAAGCCCTGCCGTGCGCCCAAACAGTGGTTCCCCCCCACATATGGGGTATCAGCGTACTCAGGACATGTTGGACAACAACTTTTGTGGTCCAATTTCTCCTCTTACCCTGGGGAAAATAAAAAATTGGGGACTAAAACATCATGCTGTGGAAAAAATATGATTTTTTTTCTTCACGGCTCTACATTACAAACTTGCGTGAAGCACTTGAGGGTTCAAAGTGCTCACCACACATCTAGATAAGTTCCTTAGGGGGTCTAGTTTCCAAAATGGGGTCACATGTGGGGGGCTTCCACTGTTTAGGCACATCAGGGGCCCTCCAAACGCAACATGGCGTCCGTTCGCAATTCCAGCCAAATTTGGTTTGGAAAAGTCAAACGGCGCTCCTTCCCTTTCAAGCCCTGCCGTGCGCCCAAACAGTGGTTCCCCCCCACATATGGGGTATCGGCGTACTCAGGACATGTTGGACAACAACTTTTGGTGTCCAATTTCTCCTCTTACCCTTGGGAAAATAAAAAATTGGGGACTAAAACATCATGCTTGTGGAAAAAATATGATTTTTTTTCTTCACGGCTCTACATTACAAACTTGCGTGAAGCACTTGAGGGTTCAAAGTGCTCACCACACATCTATATAAGTTCCATAGGGGGTCTAGTTTCCAAAATGGGGTCACATGTGGGGGTTTCCACTGTTTAGGCACATCAGGGGCCCTCCAAACGCAACATGGCGTCCGTTCGCAATTCCAGCCAATTTTGGTTTGGAAAAGTCAAACAGCGCTCCTTCCCTTTCAAGCCCTGCCGTGCGCCCAAACAGTGGTTCCCCCCCACATATGGGGTATCAGCGTACTCAGGACATGTTGGACAACAACTTTTGTGGTCCAATTTCTCCTCTTACCCTTGGGAAAATAAAAATTTGGGGACTAAAACATCATGTTTGTGGAAAAAATATGATTTTTTTTCTTCACGGCTCTACATTACAAACTTGCGTGAAGCACTTGAGGGTTCAAAGTGCTCACCACACATCTAGATAAGTTCCTTAGGGGGTCTAGTTTCCAAAATGGGTCACATGTGGGGGTTTCCACTGTTTAGGCACATCAGGGGCCCTCCAAACGCAACATGGTGTCCGTTCGCAATTCCAGCCAATTTTGGTTTGGAAAAGTCAAACGGCGCTCCTTCCCTTTCAAGCCCTGCCGTGCGCCCAAACAGTGGTTCCCCCCCACATATGGGGTATCGGCGTACTCAGGACATGTTGGACAACAACTTTTGTGGTCCAATTTCTCCTCTTACCCTTGGGAAAATAAAAATTTGGGGACTAAAACATCATGTTTGTGGAAAAAATATGATTTTTTTTCTTCACGGCTCTACATTACAAACTAGCGTGAAGCACTTGAGGGTTCAAAGTGCTCACCACACATCTAGATAAGTTCCTAAGGGGTCTAGTTTCCAAAATGGGGTCACAGTGGGGGGTTTCCACTGTTTAGGCACATCAGGGGCCCTCCAAACGCGACATGGCGTCCGTTCGCAATTCCAGCCAATTTTGGTTTGGAAAAGTCAAACGGCGCTCCTTCCCTTTCAAGCCCTGCCGTGCGCCCAAACAGTGGTTCCCCCCCACATATGGGGTATCAGCGTACTCAGGACAAGTTGGACAACAACTTTTGTGGTTCAATTTCTCCTCTTACCCTTGGGAAAATAAAAATTTGGGGACTAAAACATCATGCTTGTGGAAAAAAATAGATTTTTTTTCTTCACGGCTCTACATTACAAACTTGCGTGAAGCACTTGAGGGTTCAAACTGCTCACCACACATCTAGATAAGTTCCTTAGGGGGTCTAGTTTCCAAAATGGGGTCACATGTGGGGGGTTTCCACTGTTTAGGCACATCGGGGCCTCTCCAAACGCGACATGGCGTCTGTTCTCAATTCCAGCCAATTTTGGTTTGGAAAAGTCAAACTGCGCTCCTTCCATTCCGAGCTCTGCCGTGTGCCCAAACAGTGGTTTTCCCTCACATATGGGGTATCGGCGTACTCAGGAGAAATTGCACAACAACTTTATCAGTCCTTTTTCTCCTTTTTCCCTTGTGAAAATAAAAAAAATGTTTGTAAAAGATCATTTTTGTGACTAAAAAGTAAAATGTTAATTTTTTCCTTCCACGTTGCTTCAGCTCCTGTGAAGCACCTGAAGGGTTAATAAACTTCTTGAATGTGGTTTTGAGTACCTTGAGGGTGTAGTTTTTAGAATGGTGTCACTTTTGGGTATTTTCTGCTATATAGACCCCTCAAAGTGACTTCAAATATGAGGTGGTCCCGAAAAAAAATGGCTTTGTAAATTTTGTTGTAAAAATGAGAAATCGCTGGTCAACTTTTAACCCTTATAATTTCCTAACAAAAAAAAATTTTGCTTCCAAAATTGTGCTGATGTAAAGTAGACATGTGGGAAATGTTATTTCTTAACTATTTTGTGTGACATATTTCTCTGTTTTAAGGGAATAAAAATTCAAAGTTTGAAAATTGCAAAATTTTCAAAATTTTTGCCATATTTGCGTTTTTTTCATAAATAAATGCAAGTTATATGGAAGAAATTTTACCACTATCATGAAGTACAATATGTCACGAGAAAACAATCTCAGAATCGCGAAGATCCGTTGAAGCGTTCCAGAGTTATAACCTCATAAAGAGACAGTGGTCAGAATTGTAAAAATTGGCCCGGTCATTAACGTGCAAACCACCCTTGGGGGTGAAGGGGTTAAGAAAGCTTCACTGCTGTGTTTTTTTTAGACAAAATGTAGCATTTGAGATGGTGTTCCCATTTTCATCTCTATTTTTCCTGTATTTTAATATTGTTCAGAGTGAACATACTCTCTGACACTGCCTGAAAGAGGTGTGAGACAGTATGATATTGTGTTTTGCTTGAAGGGAACAAGATGAATTCTTGACAGCACTGGCCAAGAGATTTCTTAACCCTGTCAAGAAGCCTAAAGTAAATATGACAGGCAGGAGCAAGTCAAAGAAGAATAGAGTATATGAAGAAGCCATGCTGAATCATTTTTTTTTCTAAAGGCGATATTTGTGTGTTTCACATAAGTCTTTTCTTTGACATACTGCACATTTAGTTTCAATATACAGAAAAAAGAAAAAAGTATATGTGTTAAATAATATTTTAATAAGTACCAGCAAATTATATTCATAAAATAGCACAAGCTGAATGTATAATTATTATGTAATTATGTAAGTTTGTATAAATAATATAAATCTACTGTAATAGTATATTTAACCCTTAGTGACAGAGCCAATTTGCAGCTTAAAGACCAGGTCAATTTTTACAATTCTAACCACTGTCAATTTATGAGGTTAAAACTCTGGAACGATTTAATGGATCCCGCTGATTCTGAGAATGTTTTTTCATCACATATTGTACTTCATGATAGTGGTAAAATGTATTTGATATAACTTGTCTTTAGTTATGAAAAAAATGGAAATATGGCAAAAAAATTTAAAATTTAGCAATTTTTAAAATTTTAATTTTTAGGCCCTTAAATCACAGATATGTCACACAAAATACTTAATAAATAACATTTCCCACATCTCTACTTTACATCAGCACAATTTTGGAGACAACATTTTTTTTGTTAGGAAGTTATAAGGGTTAAAAGTTGACCAGCGATTTCTCATTTTTACAACAAAATTTACAAAACCATTTTTTTAGGGACCACATTACATTTGAAGTCACTTTGAGGGTGTACATGATAGAAAATACCCAAAAGTGACACCATTTTAAAAACTGCACCCCTCAAAGTGCCCAAAGCCATATTCAAGAAGTTTTTTAACCCATTAAGTGCTTCACAAGAACTGAAGCAATGTGGAAGGAAAAAAATTAACATTTAACTTTGTTTACAAACATTTTAATTCAGAACCAATTTTTTTTTATTTTCACAAGTGTTAAAAGAGAAAATGAACCACAAAATTTGTTTTGCAATTTCTCCTTAATATGCCGATACCCCAAATGTGGGGGTAAACCACTGTTTGGGCACACGGCAGAGCTTGGAAGGGAATCAGAGCTGTTTGACTTTTTCAATGCCGAATTGGCTGGAATTGAGATGGGACGCCATGTCGCATTTGGAGAGCCCCTGATGTGCTTAAAAAGTAGAAACCCCCCACAAGTGACACCATTTTGGAAACTAGAACCCTTATGGAACTTATCTAGATGTGTGGTGAGCAGTTTGAACCCCAAAGTGTTTCACAGAAGTTTATAACGTAGAGCCATGAAAATAAAAAATCATATTTTTTCCACAAAAATGATCCCTTCACACCAAAATTTTTATTTTCACAAGGGTAATGGGAGAAATTGGACCACCAATGTTGTTGTGCAATTTGTCCTGAGTACGCCGATACCCCATATGTGTGGGGTTAACCACAGTTTGGGTGCACGGCAAAGCTCAAAAGGAAAGGAGCGCCTTTTGACTTTTTCAATGCAGAATTGGCTGGAACTGAGATCGGACGCCATGTCGTGTTTGGAGAGCCCCTGATGTGCCTAAACAGTGTAAACCCCCCACAAGTGACTCCATTTTCGAAACTAGACCCCTTAAGGAACTTATCTAGATGTGTGGTGAGCACTTGAACCCCCAAGTGCTTCACAGAAGTTTATAACTAAGAGCCGTGAAAATAAAAAATCATATTTTTCCACAAAAATGATTTTTTTTCACCCCAAAATTTTTATTTTCACAAAGGTAACAGGAGAAAATGGACCCCAAATGTTGTTGTCAAGTTTGTCCTGAGTATGATGGTACCCCATATGTGGGGGGAACCACTGTTTGGGCACACATCGGGGATCGGAAGGGAAGTAGTGACGTTTTGAAATGCAGACTTTGATGGAATGGTCTGCGGGCGTCATGTTGCGTTTGTAGAGCCCCTGATGTGCCTAAACTGTAGAAAGCCCCACGAGTGACCCCATTTTGGAAATTAGACCCCCAAGGAGCTTATCTAGATGTGTGGTGAGCACTTTGAACCACCAACTGCTTCACAGAAGTTTATAACGCAGAGCCGTGAAAATAAAAAATCATTTTTTTCACAAAAATGATCTTTTCACTCTAAAACATTAACTTTCACAAGGGTAACTGGAGAAATTGGACCCCAAAAGTAGTTGTACAATTTTTCCTGAGTATTCTGATTCCCCATATGTGGGGTAGAACCACTGTTTGGGCGCATGGCAGAGCTCTGAAGGGAAGGAGCGCTGTTTTGGAATGCAGACTTTGATGGGTTGGTCTGTGGGTGTCATGTTGTGTTTGCAGAGCCCTTGATGTGCCTAAACAGTAGAAACCCCCCACAAGTGGAACTAGTTTGGAAACTAGACCCCCCAAGGAGCTTATCTAGATGTGTGGCGAGCACTATAAACCCCCAAGTGCTTTGCAGAAGTTTATAATGCAGAGCCGTGAAAATTAAAAAATATTTTTTTTCCACAAAAATCTTTTTTTTTTTCACAAAAATCTTTTTTTTTTCCACAAAAATCATTATTAGCCCCCAATTTTTTATTTTCCCAAGGGTAACAGGAGAAATTAGACCCCCAAAGTTGTGCTATTTGTCCTAAATACACTCATGCCCCATATGTGGAGCTAAACCACTGTTTGGGTGCAAGGCAGAGCTCAGAAGGGAGGGAGCACAGTTTGATTTTTTTGAATGCAAAATTGGCTGGAATCGATGGTAGCTCCATGTCGCATTTGGAGACCCCCTGACTAAACAGTGAAAATCCCCCAATTCTAACTATAACACTAACCCCAAAACACCTGTAACTCTAATCCGAACCCTAACCATAACCCTAATCACAACCCTAATCCCAACACACCCCTAACCCTAATACCAATCCTAATCATAACTACAACATTAACCCTAATCTCAACCCTAACCATAACCCTAATCACAAACCTAACTCCAACACACCCCTAATGCTAAACCAAACCTTAACCCTAAAAGTTTAGCCTAACCCACTTTAGCCTAACCCTAATCCTAACCCTAACCTTAAAACTTTAGCCCAAGTCACTTTAGCCTAACCGTAACCCTAACCCTAAAACTTTAGCCCAGCTCACTTTAGCCTAACTCTAATTTTAACCCTAACCCCAAGACTAACCCTAAAACTTTAGCCCAACCCACTTTAGTCCTAACTCTAACTCTTACCCTAATCCTAACCCTAAAACTTTAGCCCAACTAACTTTAGCCTAATTCTAACCCTAATGGGAAAATGGAAATAAATATGTTTTCTTTATTTTATTATTTTTCCCTAACTAAGAGGTTTATAAAGGGGGGTCTATTTACTATTTTTTTATTTTGATCACTGTGATAGCATTTATTACAGTGACCAAAATGAACCAATAGGAAAAATCATCCTATTGATGCCGGGTGCCGGCCAGCAGATCTCTTTGTGGGTGCACTGCGCATGCGCCCACCATTTCCTAACCGGAAGAAGATGGCGGTGCCCATCGGAGGATGCATGAGGGCCCAGGAGCACTGGGAGGTACTTGGGGGATCGGGGACCCTATTTCTCTCTCCTCTGATGTGTGGTCACATCACAGGGGAGAGAAATTAAATGGCACATCTGACTTTTTTTTTGCAGTAGCCGTTATACGGTTAATAACAGCTATCGCAACACCGGGGTCCGAGACCCTGGAGAAATAATCCAACTACTGGTGGGCACTATAGCGTCTTTATTCCTCCAGCCCGTTGAATTCACGTCGCTGGGTTTAAGTACTCCTTAAACTACCCATGCACAGTAACGTTAAGGAGTGATGAGGTGTTGATTGACGGTGCAGTCTGATCACTAATACGCTGTGGTTTATTAACTAACATTGAAAGAGCAGTATATAATAGTGGCAAATTTAAACAATTTGCAATTTGACTTCACTGAATCAACAGAAAATACCTGCTGCCATTTTACATATTACAGAAGACTAACAAGACCACAGGCACAAATCCATGGGCTTCACTATAATGCTTAGAAGCTATCACTTTGCGTGGTATAGCACAACCCATCAGGAGGTACTATCTTAACCTGTATAAAAGCTGAGGCAGAGAATGCAGCAGACATTTTAGGGTGATTTAGGATAGTAAGAACATGTTAGAGCTCATAACTCAGAAATACGGATAGGAAGGTAGAATCCTCAAAACGTTGGACAAATATTCTACACATTAATATGTTAAATAATTGCAGCAGAGAAGTAGATAAAAGTAGTATTCTGTAAATAATACAAGGATTCAATTGATAGGGAGATAGATAAGAGAGGTGCTAGCAGCCGTATCAGGTTTAGTGTGAATAATCAGTGATGCGGTGTAGCTGGCATCTGTCCTGCTGCATTTGAATTACAATTACACAGTTTTCCTCATTCTTACACCAAAAAACAGAAGCAACCCAGCAAAACAGTTTTTACAGAAAGCAGAAGCAACACCACCACTGGCACCATTCGTTCTGCCAGTAGTGTTACCAAGCACAGCCTACAATTGGTCTCCTTTACTTATGTCAAGCATATTAGTAAGGAGTAAGTGAAGGGCAATATATGAAAAAATGGCAAATCACTCATATCAATCACAGAAGGATGGTGTTACCTCTGACAGTGATACCATCAGTTTCAGTCAGTTTTCAGCACAGAAAGGTTTGCTTGATCACAAATGATTAAGAGGGAACATTTTTGAACAGTATTTTTAATTTAAAAATACATGAAAAAGTATGTAAATGCTGTGCAAGCAAATGGGCTGTTGGGTGCTTTGACATTACTAAAGTTATGTTTGCATTAAGAAGATGGAAAGGGTTAAATACAGTCCTAGGAGACTTCAGAGTGTTATACACATTTTTTATAGCTATTGGAGCGCCAGTGTTAAATTTGTTGCAAATCAACTGTTTTGTAGAATTCTAATTTCAAAATATTCAACAATCTCTAATGAGCAATCTAAGCTGCTAAATATAAAAAAATTTATACACAAATGCCCAAAGAACAATTAGCCATAGGTAACTCAAAAATGGAATATAAACACAAAGAAACGAAAGAGCTACAAGCCCAGAGAGTGAAATCCTAAAAAAATATGTATTTAGTTATCAATTTAAAATATGCAAGGTAAAATACAGAGACTGCTTAACAAACAAAACGGTAAAGTACCAAGACTAATTATATAAAGTGATAAGTGCCAGAACACCACACTATTAGTATCATATAGTAGCAAATATAAGACTATAATGGTCCATTCATTAGGAAGCAGGAACAGTGAGTAGTTTTCTCCCACATATGCGGTATCAGCGTACTCAGTACAAATTGGACAACAACTTTTTGGGAACCAAATTCTCCTGTTACCCTTGAGAAAATTAAAAATTGGAGGTTAAAATATCATTTTGGTGAAAAAAATATGATTTTTTAATTTTACGGCTCTACGTTATAAACTTCTGTGAAGCACTTGGTGGTTCAAAGTGCTCACCACACATCTAGATTAGTTCCTTGAGGGGGTCTAGTTTCCAAAATGGTGTCACATGAGGGGGTTTCCACTGTTTAGGCATATCAGGGGCTCTCCAAACGTAACATGGCGTCCATTCTCCATTCCAGCCAATTTTGCGTTGAAAGTCAAACAGAGCTCCTTCTCTTTCGAACTCTTCCATGTGACCAAACAGTAGTTTACCCCCACATAATGGGGTATCTGTGTACTCAGGAGAAAGTGCACATTAAGTTTTGTGGTCCAATTTATCCTGTTACCCCTGGAAAAATTAAAAAATTGGGGGTGAAAAGATCATTTTTGTGGAAAAAATATGATTTTTTAATTTTACGACTGTACGTTATAAACGTCTGTGAAGCCCTCTGGGGTTCAAAGTGCTCAAAATACATCTAGATAAGTTCCTTAGGGGGCTAGTTTCCAAAATGGTGTCAGTTGTGGTGGGTTTCCACTGTTTAGGCATATCAGGGGCTCTCCAAAAGCGACATGGCGTCCAATCTCAATTCCAGCCAATTTTGCGTTGAAAGTCAAACGGCGCTCTTTCCCTTCCGAGATCTGCCATGCACCCAAACAGTGGTTTACCTTCACATATGGGTATAAGCATACTCAGGACAAATTGCACAATAACTTTTGGGGTCCAATTTCTCCTGTTACCCTTGGTAAAATAAAAAAAATTGGATCTGAAGTAAATTTTTTGTGAAAAAAAAGTTAAATGTTCATTTTTTTAAACATTGCAAAAATTCCTGTGAAGCACCAGAAGGGTTAGTAAACTTCTTTAATGTGGTTTTGAGCACCTTGAGGGGTGCAGTTTTTAGAATGGTGTCACTTTTGGGTATTTTCTATCATATCTGTTAGGGTTCGAGTTCCCGCTCCTGCACAAGGGGAGTCTCGAACCAGTGCCGCTGCGGTCTCCCATTCGTCTCCGGCCGCAGTGGAGCCTGCTCAGCAGAGACGTCGTTCCAGGCGTCTTGCCCACTCCACTACTGGGCAGTGACTTGCTGCTGCCTTTCCTGGATCTGCTATTGTAGCCAGTTCTGGAGCAGACGTCTTTGGGATAAAGTCCTGCATTTTCCCTTCTGAGCGTGCCCAGAGTGAGATCTCTCATTGGAGATCAGGGGTCACATGCTCAGGTACTGCAGCGGCTCCTATTGGCCCGCCAGGAAGGCCCTGTTACTACTAGTCTTCTGAACAGGTTCTCATTGGTCCTTGTTCCTGGAAGGTCCTGTGGCTGTTGCTATAAAAGGGTAGCATGGCTGGGCCGCCATGCGCTAATATCAACCATTGTATGCTATGCGCCAGTGTGGTCATGCGTGTGTGTGGTTAGGGACCCGGCTGAAATAAGCCACTAGAATACCGACTTAATCGGTGAGGAGTTTAGTGTGCTAGCTGGTCAGGGTCGGTGTCCTAGATGCCCTAGATTACCGGCATAACCGGTGAGGAGTTTGATTGCCGTATTCAGGGTCTGGCGTTCAGACGCCATAGATTGCGGGTGTCTCCCGCGAGGACATTAGCGCATGACCACGTATTATGCTCGCTTAGCAATTAACCGTGTGCCTGAGAGCCTGACAGGACACGGTGTTTGTTCTCAGCGGCTCTGTGACGTAACAGGGTTCGCTCTCGACGCTAGACAGCGCCCTAGCGTTTTACTTTGCGGCTCACTGAAGCTAAGTGAGTTCGCACATATCGCCATATAGCACTGTGGCATCCCGTTAGCGGCTCTGTGAATTAACAGAGTCTGCACTTACTGCCACAACGCGCTACGGCGTTTATTTTAGCGACTCTGCGGGATAACAGAGTTCGCTACTTTCGTCATCTTACTAGCAGCAGGCTTTGCTTGCACGGTGGACCCCGGGCTGCGAACGCACCTCTCCACTCTATATATTTGGTGCGTTCCGCAGACCCTAACATAATATTAGCGCCAGGGTCTGGCTAGTAAAATGGCGGACGAACAGCGTCTATTGCAGTACATCCAGCAGCTGAAGGGTAGGTTGGAGGCTCTTGAGAGCACAACCTCAGCTGTGGATGTTACCGCAGTCGCTGTTCAGGCTGCTAGCGTGGCTGCAGCCAGTTTGTCCTCTGCCACCTCTGCCCCTACATTATCCCACCTCCCGCTTCCTGACAAGTTTGCCGGTGATAGCAAGCAATGTCGGGGATTCGTGAGTCAGTGCTCTATACATCTCGAGCTTCTGGCTGCACGTTTTCCCACGGATCGGGCACAAGTGGGTTTTGTACTTTCTCTACTCTCGGGCAGAGCGTTGGAGTGGGCAACGCCGCTGTGGGAGCGCGATGATCGTGTGGTGCAGAGTGCTCCTCGTTTCTTGGAGGCTCTTAAAAAGGTCTTTTTAGGACCCCAGGTCACCCACGATACGGCGCTACAACTGCTGGCATTGACACAGGGTTCGTCTTTGGTCAGTCAGTTTTCCGTCCAGTTTCGGACTCTGGCTGCTGAGCTAGATTGGTCTGATAAAGTTCTTATTCCTATCTACTGGCGGGGACTGGCTGACCATTTTAAAGACGCTTTGGCTACCAGGGAGATTCCCGCCACACTGGAGAAGCTTATCTCCATATCTACCCGCATTGACCTCCGTTTTCACGAGCGGAGGTTGGAGCGGGCCCAGTGTAGGCAGAGGTTTCGGTTGGCTCCTACCTTTGCCAAACCTCTCGAATTCCCCGATCTGGCGTCCGAACCTCAAAAGGCCACAGAAGTTCCTCATGCAGGACCTAAGTCTCGGTCCGTCCGAGTATCCGTGGTTTGTAACCATTGTCAGCAGACAGGACACTATGCCAACAGATGTCCACAGCGATCGGGGAAGCGATCGCGTCTAGTGGCCCTGGGAGGAGGTTCACTAGAGACAGCGGCATTTTCCTCCAAGATAACATTTAAAGGGACAATCACTGTTGGTACTTCCATTCTCACCGCCGACCTTTGCGTGGACTCAGGAGCAGAGGGGAATTTCATGTCCTCTAGCTTTGCTCACCGTCATGCAATACCTCTGGTGGCGCTTGACAAATCAGTGACTGTTCGGGTAGTGAATGGGTCGTCATTGCCCTCACAAATTACACACCAGACTGTCCCACTTGCATTGTCTGTATCTCCTTCCCATCAGGAATTTATTTCCCTACTCGTCCTTCCCGAGGGAATAGACGAGATCCTACTAGGTATACCTTGGCTCCTTTTCCACTCCCCACATATAGAGTGGACTTCGGGTAGGATACTGGGTTGGAGTGATGCATGTACAGGCATATGTGTCAAAAGTTGCGTTCAGGTTGCCATTACTGAGTTACCCGCAGATCTTACTCCACTTCCCAAGCACTACTGGTCATATGCAGACGTGTTCTCCAAGAAGGCTGCGGAGACTCTTCCGCCTCATCGCCCCTATGACTGTCCTATCGACCTCTTGCCTGGCGCAGAACCTCCTCGGGGAAGGGTCTATCCCCTCTCTCTTCCTGAGACAGAGGCCATGTCGCAATATATTCAGGAGAACCTGGCAAGAGGGTTTATTAGGAAGTCGGTGTCACCGGCAGGGGCGGGATTTTTCTTCGTGCAGAAGAAAAATGGAGAATTGCGTCCGTGTATTGATTACAGGGGTCTTAACGCCATCACCGTTAAAAACAAGTACCCGTTGCCCCTGATCTCTAAGCTATTTGATAGGCTTCGGGGAGCAAGGGTATTCACTAAACTAGATCTGCGCGGTGCTTATAACCTGATTCGCATCCGTGAGGGGGACGAATGGAAGACGGCTTTTAATACCAGGGATGGGCATTACGAATATCTGGTGATGCCCTTTGGGCTCTGTAATGCTCCAGCCGTTTTCCAAGACTTTGTCAATGACATCTTCCGGGATATGCTCTCCACCTCGGTCGTAGTCTATCTGGATGATATACTCATCTTCTCTCCAGATATTGACTCCCACCGGAGGGATGTTGGCAGGGTCTTCGACCTCCTACGGGCAAATTCCCTTTACGCAAAGTTGGAGAAATGTGTGTTTGAGCAGGAGTCCTTACCTTTCCTGGGCTATATCATCTCCGCCCAGGGATTGGCTATGGATCCTGCCAAACTACAGGCGGTGATGGACTGGCAAGAACCCCACTCTCTAAAGGCGGTGCAGCGCTTTATGGGGTTCATTAATTACTACCGTCAGTTCATTCCCCACTTCTCAACTTTGGTAGCTCCCGTGGTTGCCCTTACCAAAAAGGGAGCTAATCCCAAATTGTGGTCTGAAGAGGTCTCCAAGGCCTTCACGTCTATTAAGTCTCATTTCGCTAGAGCTCCCATCCTACATCGCCCCGATGTTGATAAACCATTTATATTGGAGGTGGATGCCTCGTCCGTTGGTGCTGGAGCAGTCCTCTTCCAAAAGGATGCTCAAGGTCGGAAGCATCCATGCTTCTTTTTCTCCAAGACCTTCACACCAGCAGAGAGGAATTATTCCATCAGGGACAGGGAGTTGCTAGCAATGAAGTTGGCCTTCTCGGAGTGGAGACATCTGTTGGAGGGAGCTCGCTTTCCCTTCCAAGTCTTCACGGATCACAAAAACCTGGTATATCTTCAGACAGCCCAGCGGCTTAATTCTCGCCAAGCCAGATGGTCCTTGTTCTTCTCCCGGTTTCATTTCACACTGCATTTCCTCTCGGGAGAGAAGAACATTCGTGCCGACGCTCTCTCTCGCTCTGTGGTGTCCTCGGAGGAGGAGGTGGAGGAGCCTCGGCTTATCGTCCCCACAGAGAGCCTGAGAACAGTGGCCCCGGTTTCGCTAGAGTCTGTGCCCCGGGCAAGACTTTTGTGCCTACTAATTTGCGACCGGAGGTACTCTCTTGGGCACATTCGTCCAGGGTGGGTGGACACTTTGGGGCAAAGAGGACATCTGAATTGCTGGCGAGGACATATTGGTGGCCGCATATGGTCCGTGATGTTGGGGACTATGTTCGAGCGTGTGTCTCCTGCGCCAAAAATAAGTCTCCACGACAACGGCCAGCTGGGTTACTTTACCCTTTGCCGGTGGCAGACAGGCCCTGGGAGATGGTTGGGATGGACTTTGTGGTGGGCTTGCCCAAGTCTCGGGGTTGCACCATCATTTGGGTAATCACCGACCATTTCTCTAAAATGGTGCATCTGGTGCCACTACCACGGTTACCTTCTGCACGGGCTCTGGCAGCGTTGTTTGTTAGGCACATCTTCCGTTTACACGGCATGCCGGACAAGATTGTCAGTGACCGAGGTCCCCAGTTTGCGTCTCGGTTCTGGAGAGAGCTTTGTCGTCTACTCAGTATTGAGTTAAATCTCTCTTCAGCGTACCATCCTGAGACGAATGGGTTGGTAGAGAGGGCCAACCAGACCTTGGTCACCTATCTACGACATTTTGTTTCGGCCAGGCAGGATGACTGGGCATCCTTGCTGCCGTGGGCTGAGTTTGCATTAAACAATGCTGTGGCTGATTCCACCGGACAGACCCCATTCCTCCTGAACTACGGTCAGCATCCGCGGGTACCAGTGCCTATGCCCGTGTCTTCCACCGATTCCAGGGTGGCAGACTGGGCTGTGGAGGCACGGGACATTTGGGACCGCACGCAGGATGCCATTCAGGCCTCCAAAGAGAGGATGAGGTCTTCGGCCGATGCCCATCGGCGCCCCGCTCCTACATTTGCTCCTGGGTATTTGGTGTGGCTCTCCGCCCGTAACATCAGGCTGCGAGTTGAGTCCACTAAGTTGGCACCCCGCTACCTGGGTCCTTTCAAGGTCCTCGAGCAGGTTAACCCTGTGGTATACCGTTTAGCTCTTCCACCACGCCTGGGTATCTCCGACACCTTTCACGTGTCCCTCCTGAAACCCGTGCTCATGTCCCGGTTTTCTGAGTCATCTGCCGGGACATCGGGTTCATCTGCGGATGACCATGAGGTGAACGCCATCGTGGGGTGTAAGGTGGTACGGGGCAAAAAGTTTTATTTGGTGGACTGGAGGGGCTATGGGCCTGAGGATAGGTCTTGGGAGCCTGCCGAGCATGTTCACGCTCCGCAGCTCATCGCTGCCTTTGAACGCAGTGAGGCCCAGAGAAGGGGGGCCCTAGGAGGGGGGGTAATGTTAGGGTTCGAGTTCCCGCTCCTGCACAAGGGGAGTCTCGAACCAGTGCCGCTGCGGTCTCCCATTCGTCTCCGGCCGCAGTGGAGCCTGCTCAGCAGAGACGTCGTTCCAGGCGTCTTGCCCACTCCACTACTGGGCAGTGACTTGCTGCTGCCTTTCCTGGATCTGCTATTGTAGCCAGTTCTGGAGCAGACGTCTTTGGGATAAAGTCCTGCATTTTCCCTTCTGAGCGTGCCCAGAGTGAGATCTCTCATTGGAGATCAGGGGTCACATGCTCAGGTACTGCAGCGGCTCCTATTGGCCCGCCAGGAAGGCCCTGTTACTACTAGTCTTCTGAACAGGTTCTCATTGGTCCTTGTTCCTGGAAGGTCCTGTGGCTGTTGCTATAAAAGGGTAGCATGGCTGGGCCGCCATGCGCTAATATCAACCATTGTATGCTATGCGCCAGTGTGGTCATGCGTGTGTGTGGTTAGGGACCCGGCTGAAATAAGCCACTAGAATACCGACTTAATCGGTGAGGAGTTTAGTGTGCTAGCTGGTCAGGGTCGGTGTCCTAGATGCCCTAGATTACCGGCATAACCGGTGAGGAGTTTGATTGCCGTATTCAGGGTCTGGCGTTCAGACGCCATAGATTGCGGGTGTCTCCCGCGAGGACATTAGCGCATGACCACGTATTATGCTCGCTTAGCAATTAACCGTGTGCCTGAGAGCCTGACAGGACACGGTGTTTGTTCTCAGCGGCTCTGTGACGTAACAGGGTTCGCTCTCGACGCTAGACAGCGCCCTAGCGTTTTACTTTGCGGCTCACTGAAGCTAAGTGAGTTCGCACATATCGCCATATAGCGCTGTGGCATCCCGTTAGCGGCTCTGTGAATTAACAGAGTCTGCACTTACTGCCACAACGCGCTACGGCGTTTATTTTAGCGACTCTGCGGGATAACAGAGTTCGCTACTTTCGTCATCTTACTAGCAGCAGGCTTTGCTTGCACGGTGGACCCCGGGCTGCGAACACACCTCTCCACTCTATATATTTGGTGCGTTCCGCAGACCCTAACAATATCAAAGTGACTCGAAATGTGATTTGTTCCCCAAAAAAAAGGTGTTGCAAAAATGAAAAATTGCTGTTTAACCCTTATAACTCCCTAACAAAAAAATGTTGTTTCCAAAATTGTGCTGATGTAAAGTAGACATGTGGGAATTGTTACTTATTAAGTATTTTGTGTGACATATGTCTGTGATTAAGAGCATAAAAATTCAAAGTTGGAAAATTTCAAAATTTTTGCCAAATTTCCATTTTTTCACAAATAAATGCAAGTCACCAGAAAACTTTGTCAGAATCACCAGGATCCATGGTAGTGTTCCAGAGTTATTACCTCATAAAGGGACAGTGGTCAGAATTGTAAAAATTGACCTGGTCATTAACATGCAAACCACCCTTGGGGTTTAAGGGGTTAATTTCATCCCTCTCCCACCCAGTTTGTATTACTTGTGAAGAGAGCATCCAAGCACAGTACACTTTTCAAATAAGGTATGTAGCCAAATGAGTTTGACCCTCTTTCCATACCAACTATATCATATTTTTCTATTGCAATTCCTCCCAGTCAGGATTTAGCTAGTTATTGAGGAAGTTTTCATAAAAGTAATCATGTTCTGAACAAATAATTTTATGACTAAAGCAATTGTTAGTATAACAACATAATTGACTCATTCTGTGATTATTATTTGAGTAAAGGTGATGTGTGCACCAGAAGAGTGTCTGTTTTTCCGCTGATGCTTGGTTTTTGGATGTAAATATGTTTTTAGAACTTTACAAATAAAGTTGAAGATGTTACATCTATTGAGCTGGATCCTTTCTCTAAAAATTATGGCTATTTCAATCTCTGGCACTGCAGCTCCGAGCTCCAGAAACTAATAGGCTGTTACAGTGAAATAGCTTTTTTTACTCATCTTATTAATTTGATCTGTTTGATGAGGCTCCAGTAGAAAAAAAGTTTGAGAAACCCTAATTTATGACACAAATTCTCAATTCACAGGTAAAATGTGTTTTCAGTGAGTACATACTGTCCCATTACTGAGAAAGAAGATACAGTTGGTACTCAAAGTTCGACAGAACCAATATGTCTGTTTTTGCTCTAGCTCCTCCCTCATCTTTCCCCTCCTCTCTTCAAAGAATTTTAAAATCATCAGTCTTCATCTCCTTTCTCAGTAATGGTAATTTTGGTCTTCACTAATTACAGATTTTACGAATTTCACACATGAATTGAGATTGAAAAATCGATCACAGAGGTGAATGAAGCAAATTTGTCTGTTAATATATGTTACAAAGTTGCTTGATTTCATATGTACTGTTGATTTATACAATAAAAATTAAAACAACAGTTACTCCTTAAGGTAATTATTGTTTTTGCACAACTTTTGCATGACTTTCATGAAAAGCTCGAAAATTGGACTTCTGCTTAATACAAAGAAAACATCGATATTGACTACTGAAATTCCGGAACAACAGGGACACATTTGGGATAGATGGCAATGAATTGGAAGTAGTAAACTATTTCAATCAACTCTGATCCATGATCATTCAGATGCAGCAACAACATATGGGTAATAGATATGGGCCAATCAACAATGAAGTCACTTCGTAAGGTCTTCAAATCAAGGAACATTTTACTTGAGATGAAGACACAGCTCATACACAGTTTGGACATTTCTGTGGTAGCATAATGATGTGAAATCTGGACGATAAAGAAACAAGACATATTCGAAATATGGTCCTGGAGAAGCATGTTATCAATACCATGGATGGCAAGAAGAACAAACAAATCAATTTTGGAACAATTAAAGCCAGACATGTCACTCGAAGCAAGGATTAAAAGTCTATGACTTTCCTACTTTGGACACATCATATGCAGAGATCAGTAACTGGAGTAGGACATCATGGTTGAAAGAATATAAAAATTAATGCGAAGAGGAAGACCAGCAACCCAATGGCTTGTTACTATCAACAAATGGCAGCGAAGACCCTTGTAGACCTATCTAGGCTTGCACAAGATCCATCTTCTTACAGATAGTTCATCTGAGTCGCACGCAGTACCAGGGTTATGGGGTACTCGGCACCGAGCCCGTTGAAGTCTATGGGGAATATCACGGGTAGCACAGCTCTGTCCGTTGCCCTGGGCGCTCATTCAAGGGGGAATATTTACAGGGGATTTAGAAAATGTTCGTGACGCCACCTGTGGTCTCTGATCAGGGTGACCAGCGCTGCAGGGTGAATCCTCTGAGGGGTTGTTACTGGGCAGCGAGGTGTTAAATCTTCCACAGGTAAGACTGGATCCCTCAGGGTATATGGCGGTGCAGGGTGCAGGCAATAAGGCAGACACACACAAGTCAGTCTCTTTCCATACCTTTACTGGTGGTATTTGCAGGTATGTCCCAGGAAGCTGCTCAGGGTGGAGGATGCACATCCAGTAATCACTGAGTAGGTTTGAGTCCTCCTTACTTCCAATGTGTATGAGTTCCTACTTGCATGAAGCGAAGTTTAACTCTGAATAGAACAGCTACGCCCGGCCGACATTGTGGTGGAGCCTCCTTTTGGCAAGAACTAAGTCTATGTCTGCAGCGTCCTGCTAGACTCCTGTTCTTCCTGACCCCGGTTACGTATCAGCACTGTTGGGCCCCCTCTGCGACCTGAAGTCCAGCAGGGTCCCCGGTTTCTCCCACTAGCCGTGAAGGAACTAGCAAGCTCGGACCCGGTGTCCGGTAATACAGAGTGGAGGTCAGCTATCGTTGCTATATCACCTCAGTCACTCTTTCTTCTTCTTTACCACTCGCCTGTCGCCCTACTCACACCCTTAACATAAGCACAGGCAACAGTAGGTGTAGTCGTCAGCTTCCTTCTATCCACAGCTCACTGACCGTTTCTCAGTCGACTCGTTGTTACAAATAACTGTAGTCCCCTTCCTTCTGCTCCTTCATAGGCTCTGTCCAGAGTAGCTATCAGGACCTTCCGTCAGACTGATTTCGTGCTCACTCCGAGAGTCACTTTCCACGTTCATAGGGAACTAACAGTCAGCCTGTTCTGAGGTAACAGCTTGCAATCTTTCCTTCCTCTGTCTCATCTGACAGGAATCACCACATGTCTGAACTCGCACTGCTCAGACAAAGCTCTGACTAGCAAAAAGCCCAGAATGTTTCTGACAGGAAATCTCCGTCTGTCTGGCTACTGCTACGTCTCCCACACCCTTAAATAGTCTAAGGCTCCCTCTAGTGGCACTATAGGGAAGTGTGAGATGTGAATGAATATCAGGTATTTGTGCATTACCTTTCTGTGCATCCTCCAGGGAACATGTGTCACCAAGCGCAGCTGGGCCACACATCCATCAAGTCCCCATTGCTCAGAATAGAGCCAAAAACCACTAAAAAAATTTTTTTAAAAAGTTCTTGCACAAATATTTATTACTAGTAGATAACTCGTCCAAGGATGCTGACTGCAATGTCATGTAAAGGCTTCCACTTAAGAAGGACTTGCTAGGTCACAAGTGGTCAGGTTTTGCTCCTATTTTGTTCCCATTGCTTCCCTTTATTTTTCTGTATTTTATTTTTTTGTAAATCTGCCATCCTGTTCCAGGGATAGGGGTATTTTTATGTAGTTCTAATTGTTATAGTCTTTATCAAGGGGCGTGGCTCACAGGATTCTTTTACAAAAATTGAATACTCAGGAGAGTAGTAGGAATACTGGCAAATTTAGTGTTGGCAGTGGATTAATCTCTGTACTGTCCTGCCATTCAACAGTGAATATATATTTATTTAGGAGCAATGGTAACACAGCTTCCAACTGTTTTTTTTTTATATCTCAGGATCTTAGCATCTTGTTTGTTAGCTTGCTAAGTGAAAGTACAATGTGTTCCAACTACACAAACATTGAATGAACAGGTACTATCTGTTTTTTAATTTTACTTTTAACAGTGCATTATTAGCAATATATATATATAATACTATAGCTGGAGACAGAAACTTATGCGCTGTTCGGGGCCAGTTTTAGGCAAAGTGGGGCCCTAGGCAAAGTTTAAAATGGGGCCCCAAATGCTAACACATTGCACATCACACAGAAGCATTTCGGTTCTATTTAAATGCGCTGACTTCAGACCGCTAAATGAGTGTGATCGACAATATTGAAATCGTTCAACACTTGTTTCCAGGCCTCTTTCCACCGGCTAAAGAACAATGATGGGGACAGAACAATCACTAATAGATCCCCATACAGTATCATGTTATCAGCAGCACATCTACAGTTTACACCAGCAATGTGCTGCTGAGAACAATGATTTTTGTTCTGGCATAAACAATCCAATCACTCGATGAATAGGCAGCATTTTGCTTGTTTAGTATAATACACCCCATAGTCCTCCATATATTATAATGTGCACCACAGTCCTCCATATTGTAAAGTGCACACCCCATAGTCCTCCATATAATATAATGTATCCATAGTCCTCCATATAGTATAATACACTCCCATAGTCCTCCATATAATATAATATGCCCCACAGTCCTCCATATAGTATAATATACTCCCCACAGTCCTCCATATAGTATAATACACTCCCCATAGTCCTCCATATAGTATTATACACTTCCCATAGTCCTCCATATAATATGCCCCAGTGCTCCATATTGTAAAATGCATACCCCATAGTCCTCCATATAGTATAAAACACTCCCTATAGTCCTCCATATAGTATAATACACTCCTCAGTCCTCCATGTAGTATAATATACTCCTCATAGTCCTCAAATAGTATAATCCACTCCCTATAGTCCTCCACATATTAAAATACACTCCCCATAGTCCTCCATATAGTATAATACACTCCTCATAGCCCTCCATATATTAAAATACACTCAGTCCTCCATATAGTATAATACACTACTCAGTCCTCCATATACACTGTGTTCCAAATTATTATGCAAATATTTTCTCAGATTTTCCCAAATTACCTATATGAATTGCAGTCATTGTAATTTTCCAGTCAAATAACTATTAGAGTACAATTGAAAGGTTTTTGTACAAACTGCCTATAATAACAGTATATTTTTTAAAAAATAAAACACTCAAACTGCACTCAGAATGCATGTTCCAAATTATTATGCACAGAGTTTTCAACCTTTTCATTTTAATAAAGAACAAAAAAATGGTCATTTTTGAAATTATAAGCATTAGCAGGTTATTACAAACTGAAATCAAACAGTTTTCAACTCAAAACTTTATTCTAGGTGATGTTACATTTGCACATAGGACCCCTTGTTGGAAAGGAGCTTCTGAACTCTCTCGTCCATTGAATTTGTCAGGTTTTGGATGGTTTCTGCTTCAATTGTTTTGCATGAGGACAGAATACCCTCCCAGAGCTGCTGCTTAGATGTGAACTGCCTCCCGCCATCATAGACACTCCTTTTGATGATGCTCCAGAGGTTCTCAATGGGGTTGAGGTCAGGGGAGCATGGGGGCCACACCATAAGTTTGTCCCCTTTTATGCCCATAGCAGCCAGAGATGCAGATGTGTTATGTGCAGCATGAGACGGTGCATTATCATGCATGAAAATGATCTTGCTGCGGAATGCACGGTTCTTCTTCTTGAACCATGGCAGGAAGTGCTGTTTGAGAAACTCAACATACACTATGGAGTTCATCTTTACCCCTTCAGGGATCCTAAAGGGGCCGACAATCTCTCTCCCCATGATTCCAGCCCAAAACATTACTCCACCTCCTCCTTGTTGGCGCCGTAGCCATGTTTGCATGGGGTGTCCATCAACCAGGCATCCTCCACTCCATCCATCTGGACCATCGAGCGTTGCACGACACTCATCGGTGAACAAAACAGTTTTGAAGTCAGTCTTCATGTATTGTTTGGCCCACTGGAGCCATTTCTGCTTGTGTGCAGTGGATAGAGGAGGTCGACAGGATGGCTTACGCACAGCTGCAAACCTCTGAAGGACCCTGCATCTTGTTGTTCGGGGGACGTTGGAGGCACCAGCATCTTCAAAAACTTGTCTGCTGCTATGACAAGGCTTTTTTGCCGCTGCTCTTTTAACCTGACGTAATTGCCTGTAGGAAAGAGTCCTCAATTTTCCCTTATCAGCACGCACACGTATGTACTGTGAATCAGCTACATACTTCTTGATTGTGTGATGATCACGATGAAGTGTCTTGGCAATGTTGATTGTAGTCATGCCTTGACCTAAACACTCCACAATTTGTTGCTTCTCAGCAGCCGACACATCCTTTTTCTTTCCCATTTTGGCAGAAAATGTAGGCTGCTTAATAATATGGGACAGCCTTCTTAAGTAGTCTTGCCTTTCATTGGACACACCTGCCAAACTAATTAGCACAGGTGTCTGCAATTGCTTACAGTGATATAAAGAGCCCTGACACACATCACCATCAATGAGTTTAACTGACAAACAAAACAATTCTTACCTTATCACTCCTAAACAATTTTTGCATAATAATTTGGAACAGAGTGTAGTATAATACACTCCTCATAGTGCTCCATATAGTTTAATGCACCGCCATAGTCATCCATGTAGTACAATTCACTTCCCATAGTATAATGCACCCCATAGTTCTTCATATGGTATAATGTATTCCCCATAGTCCTCGATACAGTACAATGCAACCCACATATAGTATAATGCAGCCACCCTATAGAGCATAATGCAGCCACACCACAGAGTATGCACTTCATTTTCACTTGAGAGAGCCACAATTTGTGGCGATACGCATGGGGTTGTGTCCCCCTCCCTCGCTCTTGTTCCCCACAGCACTTTTGGCTGGCTTAGTATTTGTGCACCTCGGATATGTACTCATGCTGGACCGCATTTTTGGGTTCAGCATAAAGACAAGATTAGTTGCTAACTTTAGGCAGGGTGTTTCATTCACATTCACTTACTTATTGGTACCTGTCTCCGTTGGTTCACTACCAGGTATTCTTTTCTTTGGTGCTGCAAATAGTCATGTCTGTATATGTATATTTCTTTGTATATATCATTAGCTTTTGTTTATTCGTTGGATTTTCTTCATATGATGTGCATTTCTGGGACATATCCATTTGATATTTATTTTTTCATATCATTATATCTATTTGATTTTTTTTTTTTCATATCATTGTATACATTTTTGTGCTGTGTGGGTTCTTGACAGGGGGGAGTCATGGCAGCATTACCATATGGCATGACCAGTATTTTTGTCTGTTTTTAATGTTTTTAAGCATTGTTGTGTGTTTTTGTGCATGTTTTTGTGTGCCTTCAATAAAATTTGATATTTTTTGGTATATTTTTTTGATGGTGTTCCCATTTTTTAGGCATGTTGCTTTTCTCTATTTTTCACCCCACAGAGTATAATGCAACCAACTCACAGAGTATAATGCAACCACCCCAGAGTATAATGCAACCACCCCACAGAGTATAATGTAAACCCCCCATAGAATATAATTGAGCCCCATTATATAGTATAATGTAGCGCCTCCATAGAATACAATGTAGCCCTCCTCATATAGTATAATGCAGCCCCCATAGAATATAATGTAGCCCCCTCAAAGTATAATGAAGCACCCATACAATATAATCTAGCCCCCATAGAATATAATGCAGCCCCCATAGAATACAATGTAACCACTTCATACAGTATAATGTAGCCCCCTCGTAGAGTATAATGCAATCACCCCTCATAGAATATAATACAGCCCACCATAGAATATATTGTATCCCCGAATAAAATATCATACAGCCCGCCTCCCCAAAGGAATATAACGTAGCCCCCATAGTATATAACACAGCCACAAAGTATATAATACAGCTACATAGTATATAACACAGCCACACCATAAAATATAATATATCCCCCAACAGTATATACACAGCCACATAGTGTATAGCGCAGCCCGCATAGTGTATAGCGCGGTCCACATAGTTTATAGCGCGGCCCACATAGTATATATCACGGCCCACAAAGTACATGGCACCGCCCACATAGTCTATAGCACGGCCCATATAGTATATAGCAGGGCCCGCATAGTATATAGCAGGGCCCACATAGTATATAGCACGGCCCACATAGTATATAGCAAGGCCCACATAGTATATATCACGGCCCACATAGTATATAGCGCGACCCACATAGGATATACCAGGACCCACATAGGATATAGCAGGGCCCACATAGTACATAGCACGGCCCACATAGCATACAGCACGGCCCACATAGTATACAGCACGGCCCACATAGTATACAGTAGGGCCCACATAGTATTATATAGCATGGGCCCACATAGTATATAGCACGGCCCACATAGTATACAGCAGGACCCACATAGTATACAGCAGGGCCCACATAGTATATACAGGGCCCACATAGTATATAGCAGGCCCACATAGTATATAGAGCGGCCCACATAGTATACAGCAGGACCCACATAGGATGCAGCAGGACCCACATAGGATACAGCAGGACCCACATAGTATATAGCAGGGCCCACATAGTATATAGCAGGGCCCACATAGTATATAGCAGGGCCCATATAGTATACAGCAGGGCCCACATAGTATACAGCAGGGCCAACATAGTACACAGCAGGGCCCACATAGTATACAGCACAGCCCATATAGTATACAGCACGGCCCACGTAGTACACAGCGCGGCCCAGATAGTATCTAGCGCGACCACAAAGTACATAGCGCGGCCCACATAGTACATAGCGCAGCCCACATAGTAATAGCGTGGCCCACATAGTACATAGCGCGACCCACATAGTATACATCAGGGCCCACATAGTATATAGCAGGGCCCACATAGTATATAGCAGGGCCCACATAGTATATAGCACGGCCCACATAGATTATAGCAGGTCCCACATACAGTAGTTCATAGCAGGGCCCACATAGTATATAGCAGAGCCCACATAGTATATAGCAGGGCCCGCATAGTATATAGCGTGGCCCACATAGTATATATCAGGGCCCACATAGTATACAGCAGGGCCCACATAGTATATAGCAGGACCCACATAGTATATAGCAGGACCCACATAGTATATAGCAGGGCCCACATAGTATATAGCGTGGCCCACATAGTATATAGCGTGGCCCACATAGTATACAGCAGGACCCACATAGTATACAGCATGACCCACATAGTATCTAGCACGGCCCACATAGTATACAGCAGGGCCCACATAGTATATAGCAGGGCCCACATAGTACATAGCGTGGCCCACATAGTATATAGCAGGACCCAAATAGTATATAGCAGGGCCCACATAGTATATAGCAGGGCCCATATGGTATACAGCAGGGCCACATAGTATATAGCAGGACCCACATAGTATATAGCAAGACCCACAGAGTATATAGCAGCGCTCACATAGTATATAGCAGGGCCCACATAGTATACAGCAAAACCCACATATGATACAGCAGGACCCACATAGATACAGCAGGACCCACATAGGATACAGCAGGACCCACATAGTATAGGCCCACATAGTATATAGCTGTGCCCACATAGTATATAGCACGGCCCACATAGTATATAGCAGGGCCCATATAACACAGCCCTCATCTTTCCCTCCCCTCAGGAATGGCCCCACAGCCACAGTTCAGTGCGCACTGACATACTTAAAAAAAAAAAAAAAAAACACTCCTCACCTCTCCTCGTGCCCGCGCTGCTCCCGGCTCCTGACTCCTGCACTGCCTGGTACACAGTGAGTGCGCATTAATGTCATCGCACACCCGCTGTGTCAGAGACAGAGCGGGGAATGATGGGAAAGGGAGCATCAGCTGACGCTCGTTCTCCATCATTGCTTTGAACTGTACCGGCAGACGCCGGTATAGTTCAAAGCAGCAGCGGCGGGGGAGTCGGCGCTGGGGACAGGCAGGACCCCCTGCCTCACAGGGGCCCCCATAGCGGCTGCGTGATATGCCGCTAACTGGGGGCCCCTTGGGGAGCCTGGGCCCTAGGCAGCTGCCTGGTCTGCCTGCCCCTAATGCCGGCCCTGGCGCTGTTGAACAGTAGTAAATAGTAGTTGATGCAATGTATACAATACTAAGCATTATTCCAACATTTTGACCATTGGATCTAAAACAACAAACAATGGTACAAAATTGTAAAATGTAAGTAGATTGTACATCCGTGATTATAATGGTAGAAAAAAATTGATGGGGAGCACAAAAAAACACAGTATGTGATTTGCATACATGCGATCACGTGACAAGTAAAGGCATGTAGCTTTATGATCACCGGCTCCTGGCAAATAGAGCATCTGCAGACTTAAGCCTCAAGCCACCTGGACAACCCCTTAAATGCTAAAAGAAAGTAATACTCTACAAAATATATAGTTTATAAAATGCAGCAGCCAGGGTCATCCATCTGGCTAATCGGTACTCGGACGCGTCCGCTCTTCGCCAGTCCTTACACTGGCTGCCCATTCATTATAGGATCCAATTCAAAGTACTTGTTCTCACCCACAAAACTCTCCACAGTGCAGCACCCCCCTACATCTCCTCCCTCATTTCTATCTATCGGCCTAACCGACTGCTGCGCTCTGCAAACGACTTTCGACTAACCTCTGCACTAATCCGTACCTCCCAATCCCGACTCCAAGACTTCTCCCGCGCTGCGCCAATCCTCTGGAATGCTCTACCTCAAGAAATTAGGACTATCCACAATTTGCATGTTTTCAGGCGCTCCCTCAAAACACATTTGTTCAGAGCGGCCTATCACATTCACTAACCAAAGTCATTCTATGTGTAAGTGTGTGTGTGTAGCCCATTCACTATCTCCATCCATCCCTCACTCCCTCAAGATGGCTGGACCATCATTGTAAATGCACCATTGTATATACACACCTGTACTTTGTATCTCCCCCACCTCATTGTAGATTGTAAGCTCTCACGAGCAGGGGCGGCTTATTTTGCTTTAATTATTGTATTGTTAACGTTGTTACTTATGACTTGTGTTTTCAAACTGTTAAACTGTAAGCGTTGCGGAATATGTTGGCGCTATATAAATAAAGATTATTATTATTATTATTATTATAAAATCTATTGCATAAGTCTTCATTTACGTGGATGAAGTCCTCAGGCAAATTTATAGATTTTAAAATTAAACATGTATAAAATTAATGTCTTTGGAAGCTGAATTATTGTGAGTCCAAATTTCTTATATTAAATAATGATAATTGTCATAAAAAAATTTGATTTTCAGTGAATAAATTGATATGAATCTCAATATTGAACTCAGAAAATACATGTAAAAAGAGGGAAGAGTGAAAGTGAGACTGAGAGAGAATTCATCTAGCCATAAGAACTTGCACACTACAAAAGAAAAAAGAGTGAGAAAGGACCCCGCTGACCATAAAAGCTTACACACTATAGAAGATAGAGTGAGAGAGGACCCCAATGATCTACAGAAGAAAGAGACAGAGGGGTGAAACAGCTGACCATAAGAGCTTACACACTACCGAAGAGAAAGGAAGGACCTTACTGACTAAAATAGCTTATATACTACAGAAGAGAGAAGACCATGTTGATCATAAGAACTTATACACTACAGAAGAGAGAGAACCCTGTTGACCATAAGGGCTAACATTTTATAGAAAAGAGAAAGAGAGAGGACCCCACTAAAAATTATTACTGCCAAACAGACAGCAACGGTTCCCACGCATTTGACAGTGTGAGCCCGCAGCTGCGATCGGAGGTAAAAGGTTTACTTCTGGTCACTTGCAGTGGCTGATGGGACTACTGTTATCATCAGCCTTTTACTGCTGCCATAAATAACAGCGAGAGCAGGCGTAGCTGGTGGGAATATTTATCAGCCAGCACCTGCGCTCTAAATAAATAATTTAATTTAAAAAAAAAACGTTGTGGTTTCCCCTTAATATTAGACATGAATGGATTGATCCACGAATCAAGTTTAAGTTGAATTTCCTGAAAACTGAGGTTTCATGCAAACATTTTAAGATTCAATTCTTAGTTGAAAAATGGATATTGGCCCCCCAGCCTAAAAATAGTAGCCCACAGCCACCCAGAAAAGGTGCATCTATTAGATGTGCCAATTCTGGTGCTTTGTCCAGCTCTTCCCACTTGCCCTAAAGAGGTGGAAAGTGGTGTTTATATTTGTGGGGTCGTTGTCACCTTTGTATTGTCCAGTGACATCAAGCCTACAAGTGAGTAATGGAGAGGCGTCTATAAGACACCTATCCATTACTGATCCTATAGTTGTATGGTAAACAAACACACAGCAAGTATAAAGTCTTCTATTTGCAATAAAAACAAAACACAATTTTTCATTTTTTTATTAAAAAATACCAGTTAAACTCACCTAATGCCCATTCCACTGAAGCCCTCGTCTCCTGTAATAAAACAAAAATTAAAAAATACAACCAGATCCCTCACCTGTCCAACGTACTGTCCCACGTCATAATCCATGTCTGGGGATGCTGTTTTTATTTTTGTTTAATTAATGGAAACATTGGATTCAATGGAATGGGCGTTAGGTGAGTATAACTGTGTTTGTTATTTTAAAAAAAAAAAAAAAAGGCAAAGTGTGTTTTGTTATTTCAAATAAAGAATTTTATTCTGGCTGTGTGTTTATAATATATCTATAGGATTAGCAATGGATGGGTGTCTTATAGTTGCCTCTCCATTACTAACCAGTGGGCTTAATGTCACCAGACAATACAAAGGTGACATCAACCCCATGAATATGAATCCTACTTGCCATCACTATAGGGCAAATGGGAAGACCCTGGCAAAGCATCAGAATTAATTTATGTGCCTTTTCTGAGCAGATGTGGGCTTCTATTTTTAGCCTGAGGGGCCAATATCCATGCCTTAGAATACCAGCCACCAGCTGTCTGGTTTAACTTGGCTGGTTGTCAAAACTTTTTTTAACTGTTCGGTCGAACCCGCTGGAACCGAACATCCAGGGCTCCACCCATCTCTACTCATGAAGCCATGAATTTCAAGAAATTTTACATGAAGTCGATCCTTCTCGAAATGTTCTGCTCATATTTACTGCTCCCTGATGCATTCAGCATTCAGAATCGAAAAGAAAGAAAAAGGATTAACTCGATCGCTAAATGACGTAGTGAGAAAGAAGTCAAAGTGCCAGAATTAAGTTTTTTTGGTCATCGCAACATTGCATTAAAAAGCAATAATGGTCGATCAAAAGATAGTATCTGCACCAAAATGGTATGATTAAAAACGTCAGCTCGGCATGTTAAAAATAACACTTAAATAAAAAACAACCTATACATGTTTGGTGTCTATGAACTCATAATGACCTGGAGAATAATAATAGCAGGTTAGTTTTAGCGTTTATTGAACCTAGGAGAAAAAGCAATTTCACCACAATTTTTTTCTCATTTTCTTTTACACGACATGGTAAAACCAATGGTGTCGTTCAAAAGAACAACTCGTCCCACAAAAAACAGACCATCACATGGCCATATTGACGGAAAAATAAAAAAGTTATGGTTCTGGGAAGAACGGGAGCAAAAAACGAAAACGCAAAACCGAAAATACCTCCGATCATGAAGGGGTTAAAAAAAAATTGCATCATTTTCCGAGACCCATAGCCTCTCCATTTTTCATGATCTCGGTTTGGGTGAGGGCTTATTCTTTGCATGCCGAGCCAACATTTTTAATGATACTATTTTGGTGCAGATACGATCTTTTGATCGCCTGTTATTGCATTTTAATGCAATGTTGCGGCAACCAAAAAAAAGTAATTCTGGCGTTTTTACTTTTTTTCATTGTTACGCTGTTTAGCAATCTGGTTAATTTTTTTTTTTAGATTGACAGATCATGCGATTCTGAACGTGGCGATACCAAATATATATGTATGTTTGATTTTTGATTTTTTGATTTTGAATGGTGTGAAAGGGGGGGTAATTTGAACTTTTATATATTTTTAATTTTTTAAATATTTTTAAAAACTTTTTTTTACTTTTGGCATGCTTCCATATTCTCCATGGGAGACTAAAAGCTTCCAAAATCCGATCGGCTCTGCTACATACAGGCGATGATCAGATCGCCTGTATGTAGCAAAATTGCTAACTTGGTATGAGTGCCGACCACCGGGTGGCGCTCATAGCGATCCAGCACTGACAACCATAGAGGTCTGCTGGAGACTTCTGGTTGTCATGGCAACCCATCGATGACCCATGATCACGTGACAGGGTCACCAATTGGTGGGATTTCCGGCATACCTGCCGGAAAGAGCGAGTTAAATGCCGGTGTCAGAAATTTACAGGGGCATTTTACAGGTTAACAGCAGCGTGTTGATCGCGATTTCACCTTCGGATGTTTCAGGCATATGTTAGCTGTATAGATCAGCTGGCATGTGCCCAGAAAGGTGCAGGCTTAACACCAGAGACTGCACCAGACAGGTAGGCAGGGAGTGTATGTGAGTATATATGTATATATCAGTGCAAGGCCTGCTCGTTCTGTATGTGGGTGTATAGATCTCAGTAGCAGACAGGCATTCTATGTCCATTCCATTACTGTCTGCCGCTGCTGCCTATAAGCTATATTGGCTGTATCTACACAGCCCTAGGTCACAGTGGGCAGCCAATTTTTTGGCATCTTAATCCTTACTATTTTTTTCCATAGCAATCCAGAACCCCTTTTACTTTGTCTAATTGCTTGTTGACACTATAGAATACAGGCAGATCCTTTTCATAGTACAGCGTGAAAATACAGCTATTTTAAAGGGGCTTGCCTGTCCCAGGGATGACATCTGAGTGTGCCTAAAAATCTCCCATTTTTTGTGGTACTGTACAATTTTTTTGGAGTGTCTTATAAAATGTTTTGACACCATTTTCCTGCCCCAAAAATATTTATCTGCCAAAAAAATATTTAGCTACAGGGCAGATATATTAACCCCTTCACCCCAAGGGTGGTTTGCACGTTAATGACCGGGCCAATTTTTACAATTCTGACCACTGTCTCTTTATGAGGTTATAACTCTGGAACGCTTCAACGGATCTTCGCGATTCTGAGATTGTTTTCTCGTAATATTGTACTTCACGTTAGTGGTAAAATTTCTTCGATATAACTTGCGTTTATTTTTGAAAAAAACGCAAATATGGCGAAATTTTTTAAAATTTTGCAATTTTCAAACTTTGAATTTTTATTCCCTTAAAACAGAGAAATATATCACACAAAATAGTTAAGAAATAACATTTCCCACATGTCTACTTCACATCAGCACAATTTTGGAACCAAATTTTTTTTTGTTAGGAAGTTATAAGGGTTAAAAGTTGACCAGCGATTTCTCATTTTTACAACAAAATTTACAAAGCCATTTTTTTTAGGGACCACCTCACATTTGAAGTCACTTTGAGGGGTCTATATGGCAGAAAATACCCAAAAGTGACACCATTCTAAAAACTGCACCCCTCAAGGTACTCAAAACCACATTCAAGAAGTTTATTAACCCTTCAGGTGCTTCACAGTAACTAAAGCAACGTGGAAGGAAAAAATGAATATTTTACTTTTTAGCCACAAAAATTATCTTTTACAAACTTTTTTTTTATTTTCACAAGGGTAAAAGGAGAAAATGGACAGATAAGGTTGTTATGCAATTTCTCCTGAGTACGCTAATACCCCATATGTGGGGAAAAACCACTGTTTGGGCACACGGCAGAGCTCGTAAGGGAAGGAGCTCCGTTTGACTTTTTCAAACTAAAATTGTCTGGAATTTAGATTGGATGCCATGTCGCGTTTGGAGAGCCCCTGATGCGCCTAAACAGTGGAAACCCCCACAAGTGACACCATTTTGGAAACTAGACCCCCTAAGGTACTTATCTAGATCTGTTGTGAGCACTTTGAACCCTCAAGTGTTTCACAAAAGTTTATAAAGCCTGGGTGTGAAAAAAAAAAAAATCAATTTTCCACAAAAATGATTTTTTAGTCCCAAATTTTTGAATTTTCCCAAGGAAATTGGACCCCAAAAGTTGTTGTCCAATTTGTCCTGAGTACGCTGATACCTCATATGTGGGGGGGGAAACTGTTTGGGCGCACAGCAGGGCTTGGAAAGGAAGTAGTAACGTTTTGGAATGCAGACGTTAATGGGGGTCATGTTCCGTTTGCAGTGCCCCAGATGAGCCTAAACAGTGGAAACCCCCCACAAGTGACCCCATTTTGGAAACTAGACCCCCTAAGGAACTTATCTAGATCTTTGGTGAGCACTTTGAACCCCCAAGTGCTTCACACAAGTTTATAATGCCCGGCATGAAAATAAAAAATCCTATTTTTTTCCCACAAAAATTATCTTTTAGTCACTAATTTTTTATTTTCCCAAGGGTAACAGGAGAAATTGGACCACATAAGTTGTTGTACAATTTGTCCTGAGTACGCTGATACCCCATATGTGGGGGGAACCACTGTTTGGGCGCAGAGGCAGAGCTCGGAATGGAAGGAGCACCATTTGACTTTTTCCAACCAAAATTGGCTGGAATTGAGTTTGGATGTCATGTTGCATTTGGAGAGCCCCTGATGTGCCTAAACAGTGGAAACCCCCCACAAATGACCCCATTTGGGAAACTAGACCCCCTAAGGAACTTATCTAGATTTTTGATGAGCAATTTGAACCCCCAAGTGCTTCACACAAGTTTATAACGTAGAGCCGTAAAATTTAAAAATCATATTTTTTCCACAAAAATGATCTTTTCACCCCAATTTTTATTTTTCCAAGGGTAACAAGACTCCAAAAGTTATTGTGCAATTTGTCCTGAGTGCGCTGATACCCCATATGTGGGGGTAAACCACTGTTTGGGTGCATGGCAGAGTTTGGAAGGGAAGGAGCGCCGTCTGACTTTTTCAACGCAGAATTGGCTGGACGCCATGTCGTGTTTGGAGAGCTCCTGATCTCTGCCTAAACAGTGGAAACCCCCATAAATTACACCATTTTGGAAACTAGACCCCTCAAGGAACTTATCTAGATGTGTGGTGAGAACTTTGAACCCCCAGGTGTTTCACTAAAGTTTATAACGTACAGCCGTAAAATAAAAAATCTTTTTTTTTTTTTTTACAAAAATGATTTTTTCGCCCCCAATATTTTATTTTCACAAGGGTAACAGAAGAAATTGGAACCCAAAGTTGTTGTCCAATTTGTCCTGAGTACACTGATACCCAATATGTGGGCGAAAACTACTGTATGGGCACACGTCGGGGCTCGGAAGGGAAGTAGTGACGTTTTGGATTGCAGACTTTGATGGAATGGTCTGGGGGCGTCATGTCACATTTGGAGAGCCCCTGATGCACCTAAACAGTGGAAACCCCCCACAAGTGACCCCATTTTGGCAAATAGACCCCAAAAGGAACTTATCTAGATGTGTGGTGAGCACTTTGAACCCCGAAGTGCTTCACAGAAGTTTATAACGCACAGCCGTAAAAATAAAAAATCTTTTTTTTTTTTACAAAAATGATTTTTTCGCCCCAATATTTTATTTTCACAAGGGTAACAGGAGAAATTGGACCCCAAAAGTTGTTGTCCAATTTGTCCTGAGTACGCTGATACCCAATATGTGGGAGAAAACTACTGTATGGGCGCACGTCAGGGCTCGGAAGGGAAGTAGTGACGTTTTGGATTGCAGACTTTGATGGAATGGTCTGGGTGCGTCATGTCGCATTTGGAGAGCCCCTGATGCGCCTAAACAGTGGAAACCCCCCACAAGTGACCCCATTTTGGAAAATAGACCCCACAAGGAACTTATCTAGATGTGTGGTGAGCACTTTGAACCCCGAAGTGCTTCACAGAAGTTTATAACGCACAGCCGTAAAAATAAAAAATCTTTTTTTTTTTTTTGCAAAAATGATTTTTTCGCCCAATATTTTATTTTTACAAGGGTAACAGGAGAAATTGGACCCCACAAGTTGTTGTCCAATTTGTCCTGAGTACACTGATACCCAATATGTGGGCGAAAACTACTGTATGGGCACACATCGGGGCTCGGAAGGGAAGTAGTGACGTTTTGGATTGCAGACTTTGATGGAATGGTCTGGGGGCGTCATGTCGCATTTGGAGAGCCCCTGATGCGCCTAAACAGTGGAAATCCCCAACAAGTGACCCCATTTTGGAAAATAGACCCACAAGGAACTTATCTAGGTGTGTGGTGAGCGCTATGAAGCCCCAAGTGCTTCACAGAAGTTTATAATGTACAGCAGTAAAAACAAAAAAATATTTTTTTTTGTACAAAAATGATATTTTCGCCCCCAGTTTTTATTTTCCCAAGGGTAACAGAAGAAATAGGACAAATTGCACAATAACTCTTGGGGTCCAGAGTACGCTGATACCCCATATGTGGGGATAAACTACTGTTTGGACGCATGGCAGAGCTCAGAAGTGAAGGAGCACCGTTTGACTTTTTCAACGCAGAATTGGCTGGAATTGAGATCAGACGCCATGTCACATTTGGAGAGCCCCTGATGTGCCTAAACAGCGGAAACCCCCCAATTCTAACTCCAACCCTAACCCCAACACACCCCTAACCCTAGTCCCAACCCTAACCACAAACCTAACCCTAACACACCCCTAATCCCAACCCTAACCCTAATCCTAACTTTAGCGCCAACCCTAACCCTAACTTTAGCCGCAACCCTAACCCTAACCCTAATGGGAAAATGGAAATAAATACATTTTTTTAATTTTATTATTTTTCCCTAACTAAGGGGGTGATAAAGGGGGGTTTGATTTACTATTTATAGTGGGTTTTTATGATTGGCAGCTGTCACGCTAAAAGACACTTTTTATTGCAAAAATAGTTTTTTGCATCGCCACATTTTGAGAGCTATAATTTTTGCATATTTTGGCCCACAGAGTCATGTGAGGTCTTATTTTTTGCGGTATGAGTTGACGTTTTTATTTGTACCATTTTTGAGCAGGTGACATTTTTTGATCGCTTTTTATTTCGATTTTTGGGAGGTTAGAATGAACAAAAATCAGCAATTTATGAATTTCTTTTGGGGGAGGCGTTTTTATTGTTCCGCGTGTGGTAAAATTGATAAAGCAGTTTTATTCTTCGGGTCAGTACGATTATGGAGATACCTCATTTATATAATTTTTTTATGTTTTGGCGCTTTTATAGAATAAAAACAATTTTATATAAAAAATAATTATTTTTGCATCGCTTTATTCTGCGAGCTATAACTTTTTTATTTTTTTGCTGATGATGCTGTATGGCAGCTCGTTTTTTGCGGGACAAGATGACGTTTTCAGCGGTACCATGTTTATTTATATCAGTGTTTTTG
This sequence comes from Oophaga sylvatica, assembly GCA_033576555.1. Taxonomy (NCBI): domain Eukaryota; kingdom Metazoa; phylum Chordata; class Amphibia; order Anura; family Dendrobatidae; genus Oophaga; species Oophaga sylvatica. The sequence goes on along the minus strand of JARQOD010000005.1, from coordinate 314,777,767 downwards.
ATTGCGTGTTATTCCACTTTTTGTTCGGCGGTATGATGATAAAGCATTGATTTTTTGCTTCGTTTTTTTTTTTTTTTTAAGGGGTTCACTAAAGGGGTTAACTAGTGGGACAGTTTTATAGGGGGGGTCGTTACGGACGCGGCGATACCAAATATGTGTACTTTTATTGTTTTGGTTTTTTTATTTACAGGAAGAAATGAATTTATTGGGGAATATTTTTTTTTTTTATTTATTTATTTTGGATTTTTTTTTATAACATGTTTATTTTTATTTTTTTAACTTTTTTACTTTGTCCCAGGGTGGGACATCACTGTATTTTATCAAATCGCTGGTGTGACAGTGTGCACAGCACACTGTCACACCAGCGATCGCACAGGCATAGATGCAGGCTTCTCAGTGCCTGCTCTCAGCAGGCACTGAGGAAGCCGCCTCCCTGCAGGACCCCGGCGCCATCTTGGATCCGGGTCCTGGGAGGGAGGAAGCCCTCAGAACAGCGAGATCACATCGCGCTGGTCTGAGGGTCTCAGGGGGGCGCGCAGGGAGCCCACTCCCTGCGCGATGCTTCCCTGTGCCCCCAGTACACCGCGATCATGTTTGATCGCGGTGTGCTAGGGGTTAATGTGCCGGGAGCGGTCCGTGACCGCTCCTGACACACAGTCACGGGTGTCAGCTGTGATAATCATCTGACACCCGGCGGCGATTAGCTGCGCTCCCCTCAGGAGCGCAGCTGATCGCCTATGACGTACTATCCCGTCCATGGGCAGAATGGCACGGGTTTTATGGACGGGATAGTACGTCTAATGTCAGAGAGGGGTTAAACTGGGTTTTGTCTGCGACACGGATTGCATATCATTGCGCCAACAAATTTGTCATTTCAGGCCTCCATAGAATTTTTTTTGTTGTGTCACTCATAGCCTACTTATTGCCACAATTTTGATTGCCAAAAAAAAAGGGCAGATATTTTAAAGTGGTCTCTCTTTGTCAGACACCTGATCTATCAGTGTGCTAAAAATTGTGTCATTTCAGGCCTACATACCCCTTTTTTGCTGTCTGTTACCCTATTTGTATACAGTCTTTTAGGGTAAAAAAAATTAATCCAGCCCACGTATTGACCAGTGTGCTATCTGGGTCAGACTCCTATCTCTCTGTGTGCTAAAAATTGTGGCATATCATGGCAACATTACCCTTTTTTTGGGGAGTTGGAAGTTTCGCCCCCAGCAGTTATCCCCCAGCAGTTCACCCCCAGCATTTCGCCCCCAGCAGTTTGCCCCCAGGTACACGTCGCCCCCGAACATTTCACCCCCAGCATTTCGCCCCCGCACATTTCGCCCCCAGGATGTTTCGCCCCCGAACATTTCGCCCCCAGCATTTCGCCCCCAGGATGTTTCGCCCTCGAACATTTCGCCCCTAGCAGTTCGCCCCCGGATGTTTCGCCCCCAGCTTTTTGCCCCCAGATGTTTCGGCCCTAAATTAGGCAGGGAATTTTAGCCCTACGACCTCTTTCACAGTAGGCACTTTCCCAAGTGCTAAGCACTGGAAAATCGCTAAGAAGATTGCCAATGTTGAATATATAAGTCAATGGCTGGCAAAGCGAGGTGTTGTTTCGGCCAGCTCTTTTTATTTTATTACAGGAGCTATTTTTGAGCACTTAGCGTTCATCAATAGCCTGTATCTTATGGGTCATTACCGATAGCGCTCACAAAAGCACTCTCAAAAATGCTAGTAAAGCACGTGCTTTGGAGTTCTAAAACAGTGGCAGCATAAGGGTGCTTTCACACTTCCGCTACATATGCACTACAGGCCGCCCGTTCGCTTCTGTAATGCCGCTGTTCCGATAAGGCTGGAGTCACACTGGCGACTAAATCGTACCACTAGAAAGCAATGAAATATCGCTTTGCAGTCGACCCAATATTAATCAATGTAGTAGCTCCCAGCATCCGATTTTTTGTGGTCCGATTTAAACGTGCGAGTGGGTCACCGATTGTGGGTCGACTATCGCCAATGCAAGTCTATGGGTGCGATGAAAAGTGGGATTACAAACGGACCGCACGTGTGAGTTGCGATGAAATCGCACAACTTTTCCAGGTGACAGGAAACTGCCTTTGAAATTCTCAGGAAGCCTTTACATGCTAATTAGCTAAGCACATCTTAAAAAAAAACAGGAAGAACGCCTACACGAGTCCAGAAACATGGCATCTAGCCACATCAATGTGGAACTCCTCATCGTATTGGTGCAGGAGAGGCCTGAATTGTGGGACCAGCGCGATCCCAATTACAGCAATCGGACGCGCAAAGAGGCTGCATGGCAAACAATATGTGAACACATTTTTCCAGACTATCATCAAAGATCCAGGGAGGACCAAGAGCGTCTTAGTAAGTACCACATGTAACGTTTTTTTTTTTTTTTAAAATGTTATTAAGAAAATAATAATGTATGCTTATGTGTTTAAATGATATTGAAAAAAGCAGCATTATCGAACTCTTCCTATTTATAACTACACATTGATGTGTGTGTTCACAAACAATATCCATGTCTTTTAACATATCATCGATGCTTTGTCATTTATTCACTACAACATTTTGCACTCCCCTTCACCTCAGATGTAGTTTGTAGGTACTAAAATGCTAAATGATTGAGCGTTTTGTTAATGGCCAAGCATTTTTTTAAATGTATGTTACAGCTTATAACATGTATACTTCTGGTGTATGTTTATGTGTTTTAATATTGTAAATCACATCACACATGAACACTATTTAAATGTTCAGTGTTGCATAATGTTTTGTAGTGACTGATGTGACAAGGCGGTGGCGCAGCTGTCGGGACTGCTACCGGAGGGAGAGGCAGATTAGGGATCGGAGTGGGGCTTCAGCCTCTAAGAAGAGGAAGTACCTCTGTTTTGATAGACTAAACTTCCTTGCACCAGTGATGGATGTGCGACCGTAAGTGCATGTGTGTTCAACCACTTTCATGTCAAACTTTCTAATTTGCTGGGTTTTAATTGTCAAAATGTATTTCCTTTCTAGGACGGAGTCAAACGTAACTGAGAGGGAGACGGGGTCTGACTCCGAAGTGCTTATCGACCCCGTTGGTGATGGGGCAGAGGAGGCAGGCCCTTGCTCTGCAGCATGTGGGTCCACCCAAGCAGCACCAACAGCAGCTGCAGGAGCTGAGGATTCACAAAGCCAGCATCCGGAACATGAGGACCTACCTCAGAGCAGCAGCCCTAATAGGGGTCAGGATGTGTCTCCTCCTCATTCCCAACGGACAAGGCGAGGTAGGCGGCGACGAGAAGGAGTGGGTTCTGTGACAAGGAGGCAGGTGGACCGAGGAGTTCTGGACTATTTGTCCAGTGTAGCAAATGATGATGGGGAGGAGGGATTTTGCCGCAGTCTGGCCCGTTACCTCCGGGCTATTCCAAGACAGCACAGACTGCGGATCAGAAGCGGACTGCAGATTGTTTTGGATGCTGGAACAGCGCCTAATGATCCAAGCAACCTACTAGATTATCTTGAAAGATGGCTGGTTGGTCCTGAAAATGTGTTAAGGTTGTTTGGACCAAATCCCTCACAATCTGCTTCTGCCTCTGATCCTCCTCCTCCTCCTCATCATCCTCCTCCTCCACCTCCTCCTTGTGTCCAACAGAACCCAACTCCTCCTCCTCATCATCCTACTGCAGCTCCTTCTTTCTTTGGAGCTACCCAGCTCCAAGCCATGGGACAGAGTGGCCATGCACAATATGCCCACTCTAACATACCCAATGTTGTTGGCTGGCCACAACATGGATATGTTAGACATGGGCATATTGGGGGTCATTCTGCTAGTGCTCAGTCATATCAATATGACTATGAGCATCAATTCCCTATGTACCCCTACACACAAGCCCTTCAGGATGCAGCCAGTAACCCAGCTGCTACGTTAGGTTCTGTGGCACCTCAGGCTCAATCACAGGTTGCAGATAGTGGAAGGCCTAATACGCAACCTGGCCATCCATCACCACCACCACACCACCAAGCTACCATCAATTGTAGCTGAAATTTTTTTTTTTGTTGTATGGAACTTATATATATTTATTTTTGCATATTGAGAATGGTATACATCTTTTATTTTTATGTTTGGACATGTTGGTCCTGTTTTCTAAATATATCAGCCTCTAAAAGGCTTACAAACTAAATACACTAATCATTAAAATTAGTAAAGTGCCATTGGTTGTCTGTGATTATTCTTATATGTTATGTCCTGTGTTAAGTAGGAAAAAGTGTACATAAAATAATTACAGTCTTCCATGAATTGATGAATGTAAAGTAAGTTTATGGTATCAGATAACATAAAACACACTACATAGCTATGGCCTCATCTTGCCAAGGAATAGCACCCGCAGGAGAAACAAAATAATTGGTCAATAAGTCACGGACTTTGAGTCCAGAAGGGGGACGACGAGGATGGATGACTGGTCTCATAGGCCTCGTCATATTATCAGACTGAAGTTCAGGTATATCAGCTGATGAGCATTCATGCATTCTGGTAAAATTATGTAGTACTACACATGCTTGCACTACAAGATTAACATTTGAATCACTTAGCTGAATGGCTGATTGTAGGACACGCCATTTGGCTGTGTGGAGCCCAGCTGTGACTGAATCCACATCTTCCAGAAGGGTGCACTGACAGAAGATCCCACTAGAGGTCATTAATCACATTCACACATGCAGCTTACCTAAAAAGACCATTAGAGGGAGCTGTGTAGGACGTATAAAAACCAGTTTTAGTTTCAGTTTGCCTCAGAAGAGAAAGAAAGAGAGAGAAGGAGATGAGAACAGCCAGAGAAGAGATCAGACAGAGACAGATCTCAGATGTCCTTAAGAAACCAGAGGAGAGAAGTGCAGAGCTGTTCAGTCAGTTCAACTTGAGTAAGTGGAGGCTAGTACGAGTGAGAAGGAATCACTTTAGCCTAGTCAGAGCTGAATCTGAAGTATAGCTCAGTGGAAAGCGTGCCGACGCTTAGAGAGCGGCGAAGAGGCAGCTCACCAACTGCCAGCGTGTGTGATAATAGGAGTACCTAGATAGGTCGAAGGCGAGTGGAAGTTAATGAGACCGAGGAGCCTTAATAGCTCATCTCAGCAAGTATACCTGGACGCCGGGGTCCGAGCCTACAGGGATCTCCATGACCCATTAGGAGAACACCGGAGTTCCTGGAGGACTACAAGTCCCAGGAGTACCACCGAGCAGATACGTAGCAGGATCAGGAGGACGGAGTCCGGCTCGGCCGGGCCATCAATGACCCTGTCCTTTCAGAGAGAAGATCCAATAACAAAGTCAGCCAGGTACAAGACAGAGGCTAAGCTAGGCCCAGCTACACGCAGGCCAGAACTTATTACAAAAAGGTAGAAAACAGGAGGCCACACACCTATCAAGTGGAGGAATCTGGATGTGCACCCTTCACCCTACAGTGCTCCGGGTCATCCTTGCAACATCTGCAAGTAAAGGTATGAAAAGAGACTGAACCGTGTGTCACTGCTTATTTGCCTGCATTCTGCACCACCATAGACTTCAAGGGAAAAGTCTCGCCTGTGGGAGACTCACCATCTTGCTGCCCCATAACATCCCCTTAGAAGATCCATACTGCAGCGCTGGTCAAATTGATCAGATACCACAGTGGCATCACGAACAACTATTACTACAATCCCCTGTAAATATTCCCCCATTGCATGACCGCCCAGGGCCACGGACCGAGCTCTGCTGCCAGTGACATTCCCCATAGACTTCCATGGGCTCTGTGCCGAGTACCCCATAGCCCTGGTACCCACATGTGGTGTGCGTCATCTTCTGGCGTCACGAACAGGACCCGAAGCTTACAATCTGTGAGTCCTGTGTTGCCTATTGGATTGTTTTGTGCAAAAAGACTGTGCTTTGTATGTGGTGAAGATTCCCGCTATTTGTCCGCCATTTCCCGCCATTTACAGCGCCACGGCGCGAAAAATAGTGGGCGTACCTGAAAAAGAGCGCTAAGTCTTGAACACGCCCCCAACGCTGACGCGTCGGCAGGTCCTGTGGAGGGCTTCAGTGAACGCTCTGACGTCAGAGCGCCAGCGACACAGGTCCTTTCTCCACCGCTGCAGCCTTAGAGAAGGTAGGCCACGATTAACTAAGGGGGGGCGCAGACATGTCCCAGCCAGCCGACAGCGCGGTCCAGGCCGATGGCCCCAATGACCTACCACTTGGCGCTGCAGCGCAGGATAGAGATGCAGATCCCTCACCCGGTCCTGTGGCCCCCATAGTACCGTTAATACTGCCTTACATGCCTGGAGCGAAGTGGCTCCCTCAGTACTGCGGCGAGCCAGACACCCTGTCAGGGTTCAAGCGGAAAATATGCAGTATAATGGACATGTACCCTATGACAGAAAAGCAAAGAGCTGCAGTGGTAGTGGGACAGTTAACTGGTGCTGCTGAAAGGGAGGTAGAGACTTGGACAGCTGCAGACCAAGAATCAGTGCTTGCAATCTTCTTAAAGCTACAGACTATCTTTGAGGACCGCACTGAAACAGATCTCCGGATGAGTTTCTATCAATGCTCCCAGAAACCAGATGACAGCATTAGAGACTATGCTTGCCGGCTGCAAGGGGCCCTGCGAACTCTTAAAGAAGTAAACCCTGTAAGTGTTACCAACGAAAATCAAATGTTAAAGGAACAATTTGTACGGGGACTGAGGTCCCAAGCGGAAAGCAGGACTGTGCACTGGTGGTCCTTGGATCATCCTGATGCTACCTTTGATGCCCTTAAGGATATGGCCATAAAAAGACTGCGACCTCTGGAAACACCCGGGATGGCAACCCAGTGTCACCCAAGTGAAGCCACTCCAAAGTCAGCAGCATTCCCCTTCTTCCCGCTGGCTGCGGAAGCCAAAATGCAGGTGGCGCCCCCTACTGAGCTGGACTATTTGCGCTCAGAAGTGCGTCAGTTGACCAAAAACCTGGCCACTGTAATGAGTGCCCTGCAACTGCCGAGGGAGGAAGAAGGAAAGATCCTGCTAGCTGATTGCCCAGAGGATGTCCCTTGGATGCGCCGGAGGAAAGGGAGGACGTCGCCTCACACGGAGGAGGACAACGCCACCTCCAGGAAGGACCCGCGACCAGCATCATCCTCGCCGAGAGCTCATCTGCTATCGCTGCCACAGAGAAGGTCACCCAGCACGTCAGTGTCCTTTAAACGAGCAAATCCTGGGTCCGAGGGCCAACACCCAGGAATAGACGCCTCAGGCCCCTCAGACTGGAACCGCAGGTTTGTGGGAGAAAGACCATACCTGTCCATCATACTGGACGGGATCGCAATCCCTGCCCTGCTGGACACTGGATCTCAGGTAACCATCATACCTGATGTTCTCTAAAATAAGTACTGGTCCAGTGACAGTCTCCAAATCCCAAACCCTGACTTTGCCGTGTATGCCTCTAATGGCCTCCCTCTTGAGTACGGGGAGCTAAAGATGGACGTAAAAGTGGGGAGAGTGGAGCTAAAGAATCAGGGACTTCTTGTAGTAAAAACTGTTAATGAAGAAAATGGGTTGAATGTGGTCTTAGGCACTAACATTATTAGCAACTGTTTGGAGGAGGTTGTGTTTTTACTCCAACAGCTCGCCGAAATTGCCAGATCGAGGCAAAAGGGAGAGATCCGGAGGGAGATCCGAACCCTGATGTGCCAGCAGCAAGTGAAATTGACCGGTGGTGAGATTGGTAATGTACGGGTGACAGACCCGAATCCCATTGTGATACCCCCAATGAGTGAAATGCTTATTTGGTGTAGAGCAGCAATAGGTCTGAAAGGACGGAACTACCAAGCAGTAGTAGAGCCCCATTGTTCAGAGCACAGACTTACACTCTTAACCGCCCGAGGGGTAGTGGAGGTACACAATGGGAGGGTGCCAGTGCGTCTTCTCAACTGGGGAGAGGATGAAGTCAAACTACCACGTTATGCCACTGTTGCTAAGTTACATGCTGTGGACAATAACTCCATTCACCCGACGGAGCCCTTAACCTCCCCACAACAAGTGGAGGATAACGGTCCGACCACCCAGGTGGAGGATTGGTGTCGACAGCTCCATGTTGGGACAGACACCACTCCAGCCCACCAGAAACAAGGAGTATACCGAGTGGTTCAGGAGTATACCCAGGTATTCAGCAAACACCCACTCGACTTTGGGACAATAAAAGGGGTTCAACATCACATCCCCACAGGCAATCATCCTCCCATCAAAGAACGGTACAGGCCTATACCACCGCGCACTACCAGAAAGCCAAAGAGATGTTGCGTGATATGAAGGAAGCAAGGGTGATAAGGGATAGTTGTAGTCCTGGGCAGCACCTCTAGTCCTAGTCAGGAAAAAGGATGGAAGCATGCGAATGTGTGTAGATTACAGACAGGTAAATCGCATTACACATAAAGACGCATATCCTTTACCACGCATTGAGGAATCCTTAGCTGCACTAAAGACTGCTAACTATTTTTCCACCCTTGACCTCACTAGTGGGTACTGGCAAGTAGCTGTGGCTGAGGAGGATCGGGAAAAAAAACGGCTTTCACCACCCCGATGGGACTCTGTGAGTTTGACAGGATGCCATTTGGACTCAGCAGTGCCCCTGGAACGTTCCAGAGAGTGAAGGAGAGCTGCCTGGGACATCTCAACTTTGAAACTGTGTTGCTGTACCTGGACGACGTCATAGTGTACTCCAAAACGTATGAAGATCACTTGAAGCACCTGGCGGAGGTATTCGAGTCACTGTCCAAATATGGGATGAAACTGAAGCCTTCAAAATGCCATCTGCTCAAACAGAAGGTACAGTATCTGGGACATATTGTCAGCTCAGAAGGAGTAGCGCCAGACCCTGAAAAGATCACCGCCATCCAGAAATGGCCGGAGCCGAAAAATCTCAAGGAGGTGCGACAGTTCCTGGGACTGACAGGATTCTACGGAAGTTTGTGAAGGATTACACCAAGAAAGCAGCGCCTCTGCAAGACCTCCTGGTGGGACAGTCCCTCAAGAGCAGAAATTCTCCATTCCATTGGGGTAAAGAACAGGCAGAAGCATTTAAGGAAATGAAGGAGATCCTGACAGGCGATGAGATCCTAGCTTACCCTGACTACAGCCAGCCGTTCCTGCTGTATACTGATGCCAGCAATGAAGGATTGGGAGCAGTCCTCAGTCAGAAGCAAAATGGCCTGGAGAAAGTCATCGCCTATGCTAGCAGGAAGCTCCGCCCGACCGAAAGAAACCCAGAAAACTATAGCAGCTTCAAGTTGGAGTTCCTGGCACTGGTCTGGGCCATCACGGAGAGGTTTAAGCACTACCTAGCCTCCAGCAAGTTCACTGCCTACACTGATAACAACCCCTTGACGCATCTTGAAACAGCTAAGCTGGGAGCCATGGAACAACGATGGATGGCTCGGCTGTCAAACTACCAATTCACAATCAAGTACAGAGCAGGCCGCAAGAATGCCAATGCTGATGCCTTATCCAGGATGCCTCATGAATCGGACACAGAAGAGGAAGTGGATGATCTGGAAGAGATTGAACTACCTGCCTTTCACAGGAATGGGATAATCCATGAGCAACACGCCAGCAGGAAGCCGCGTGACAAGACTTAAATCCTTTATCTCACCACAGTTGGAAGGAGACTCAGGACAGCGATCCCGTTGTCAGCCGTATCAAGGAGCTGATAACTCAGGAAGGTTCCTCCTTGGAGAAGGATGCGCCTGAACAAGCTAAGCAGCTGTGGAATGAGAGAAGCCGGTTGTTCATCTACCGTGAGAGGCTGTGCAGGAGATACGTCAACCCCAGGACCCATGAAATGGTTTGGCAGATCGTAGTTCCCAGAGCAGACATTCAGATGGTGTTAGAAGCCTACCACGATCAAGCGGGACACTTTGGCTGGAAGAAGCTGGAGACCCTGTTGAAGTGTCATTTCTACTGGGAGGGAATGCGCAGCTCCATTGAGAGATGGTGCCAGAAATGTGGACCCTGTGGCCTCAGAAGAAAAGACTACAGCAGCCAAAAGGCACCCCTGCAACCCATCAAGACGACTCGTCCCTTGGAGATTGTGGCCCTGGACCATGTCAAGTTGTCACCCAGCCGGTCAGGATACTCCTATGCCCTGACTATGGTGGATCACTACTCCAGGTTCCTGGTGGTCGCCCCTGTCAAAGATCTGACGGCAGAAACAGCAGCAAAGACGTTCCAAGCGTATTTCTGCAGACCACACGGATATCCTGAGCAGGTGCTAATTGACCAAGGCCCAGCCTTCGAGGCCGAATTGTTCAAAGAGTTCTGTCACCTGTACGGGTGTAAGAAAATAAGAACCACACCGTACCACCCCCAAACCAATGGTCTCTGTGAGAAGATGAATCACATCGTCATTGACCTGCTGAAGACTATACTACTCGAGGAGAGGAGTCGGTGGCCAGACCTACTACCTGTCTAGTAGATTTGTACAATCACATACCTGTGAGTTCCACAAATTGCACCCCAGCTTATCTAATGCGGGCAAGACCAGAAAGCTGCCCATGGATCTGGAGCTTGGTGTGGTAGAACCAGACGCAGATGTGACTACTGAGGACTGGGACACCCACAGACAGGAACAGTACAGAAAAGTACAGGCCTGTGTTGAAGATAGTCTCAATCGAGTAAGAGTTAAACAGGAAAACCACTACAACAAAAGTGCGCCAGCTGAACCTTTCGCACCTGGTCAAGTCGTACTAAAAAAGAAAAAGGAGGATACACAAACTCGACGATCAATGGGAAAGAGAGCCCTACATCGTACAGAATTCAAGGTTCGACAACAAGAAAACGTGCATAATAAGCAAGGATGGAGGAAAAACGACTGCAACTGTGTCTAGAGACCACCTGAAGTTGTGTCCGGACCCATTAAAGCTCGTGAGGAAGAACCTGTTGTCAATCAGGAAGAGCGTGATGAAACAGTTATACATACAGACTTGGGAGATTTCCCCGCAGATTGGCCCAGAATTGGAGACGCTGTAATCATTCCGTGCTTCAATTTTATCAACCGCAAGAAGAATCTCTACATCCAATTGCCCCAATTGTGCCAGTAGAGTCAGTTTCAGAGGAACTTGTTTCGGCAGAACCTCAACAAGTGGAACCTCAACAAGTGGAACCCCAAGAAGTTGGACCTCAGGAAGAAGGATCCCCTGCAGAAGTTGAGCCAGTTCACCCAACTCCCAGTATACTTGCCAGATCCCTGGAGAGGCTAAGGCAGTACTGCAACTTACCTGCACGCAGGATAACAGGGTAACTGATACCACACCTACCACCACACCACGTAGGTCAGTACGCATAACAAGGGGGCAATTACCTGCTAGGTACAGAGAGTAGGACCTAACACATGTACATAATTATCAACAACCAATGTACATAAATGTATATATTTTGTTATACTACGCTTTATTATAATGTTATTTATTAACCTGTTTTCCTTTTTTTTTATATTGGAACAAGTGAATGGACATTAATTTTACTTGTTTTCTCTACCCCTTTTTGAGCATTCCTTTTCCAAAAGAGACTGGACTTTTAAGGTTGCTCAATTTCCTCAACCCATCATTATGCTAATGTATATAGTTATTTGTTGACCGTTATGAAACCGTTCAAGAGTGCCTTACCTCCTGTAAAGGAAGAATTGTTTTTGATATGTTATTGTTCTGTTACCTGTTCTTGTATTTCAGCCCCGGAGTGCTGAGTTCTACTAGGGGGAATGTGGAGCCCAGCTGTGACTGAATCCACATCTTCCAGAAGGGTGCACTGACAGAAGATCCCACTAGAGGTCATTAATCACATTCACACATGCAGCTTACCTAAAAAGACCATTAGAGGAGCTGTGTAGGACGTATAAAAAACAGTTTTAGTTTCAGTTTGCCTCAGAAGAGAAAGAAAGAGAGAGAGAAGGAGATGAGAACAGCCAGAGAAGAGATCAGACAGAGACAGATCTCAGATCTCCTTAAGACACCAGAGGAGAGAAGTGCAGAGCTGTTCAGTCAGTTCAACTTGAGTAAGTGGAGGCTAGTACGAGTGAGAAGGAATCACTTTAGCCTAGTCAGAGCTGAATCTGAAGTATAGCTCAGTGGAAAGCGTGCCGACGCTTAGAGAGCGGCGAAGAGGCAGCTCACCAACTGCCAGCGTGTGTGATAATAGGAGTACCTAGATAGGTCGAAGGCGAGTGGAAGTTAATGAGACCGAGGAGCCTTAATAGCTCATCTCAGCAAGTATACCCGGACGCCGGGGTCCGAGCCTACAGGGATCTCCACGACCCATTAGGAGAACACCGGAGTTCCTGGAGGACTACAAGTCCCAGGAGTACCACCGAGCAGATACGTAGCAGGATCAGGAGGACGGAGTCCGGCTCGGCCGGGCCATCAATGACCCTGTCCTTTCAGAGAGAAGATCCAATAACAAAAGTCAGCCAGGTACAAGACAGAGGCTAAGCTAGGCCCAGCTACACGCAGGCCAGAACTTATTACAAAAAGGTAGAAAACAGGAGGCCACACACCTATCAAGTGAGGAATCTGGATGTGCACCCTTCACCCTACAGTGCTCGGGTCATCCTTGCAACATCTACAAGTAAAGGTATGAAAAGAGACTGAACCGTGTGTCACTGCTTATTTGCCTGCATTCTGCACCACCATAGACTTCAAGGGAAAAGTCTCGCCTGTGGGAGACTCACCATCTTGCTGCCCCATAACATCCCCTTAGAAGATCCATACTGCAGCGCTGGTCAAATTGATCAGATACCACAGGTGGCGTCACGAACAACTATTACTACAATCCCCTGTAAATATATCCCCCATTGCATGACCCCCCCAGGCCACGGACCGAGCTCTGCTGCCAGTAACATTCCCCAAAAGACTTCCATGGGCTCGGTGCCGAGTACCCCATAGCCCTGGTACCCACATGTGGTGCGCGTCAGCTGTAAGAATACCAAATGTGCACTCTACAGGCTCGTGCACGAGCAAGCCGATAATTAAATATGCGTCGCCCATGGTTCCGATGGCGCCGAGGATATGGCCTTATAACATGACGAGTTAATTGGAAGGCCTCATCCGCTACTACAACATATGGCACTGCATCCACATTTGATGTGGAAGTTGACATGCTGGTGGTAAGTCCAATTGGTTATTGCGTAGCCGCCGACCCATAATGGAAGAATTGAAGACTCTGGAGTCTCCAGTCCTTCCATAGGCCCCAATGTCTACAATATGAAGCGGTAGTTACTGTCGACCAAGCCCAACAAAACTATAGAAAAATATTGCTTATAATAGTAGAATTGGGTCCCTGAGTTCGCGGCTTACGCACACGTATGTGCTTCCCGTCCAGGGCTCCAATACAGTGTGGAAAATTACTGCTTTCTTGAAATCCACGTGCAATCCTCAACCAATCTTCCATTTTGGGCTCTGGATCAACCTCTTTATTTAGTCCTGGACCAAATTTGTCCACAATAGAGCTGACATTTCCGGAAATGGTGGATTTCCCTATCAAAAACTCGAAATGCAGAGCGGGCTGTATGAGAGCCCAGTGGAAAGGAACCTGCAATACACAAACAACAACAAACATGTACAACATCAGACAAAAAATACAAAAACACTGCATTAACCAAATTTAAACAGTGGACATTTGTTTACTCACCCATCACTTAATATCATGACTTACAAACCATTATGACTGCTAACACACAACCAATATAGGCAAACTTAAACATTTTATAATGCCATGGGGTACAGTATTTAAGATTTACAAAGTAAGAAGAATGTAAAGTTGTTACATTATGCAAAACAACATCAACATATCGTTGACACACATACCTTAATGTTAGAAGAACCTTCCCTCAGCAGAAATTGAAGGACCATGCTGTGTTCTGAAAGTGATTCCAGGCGCAATATGTCAAGCAAAATATCAAAGTGGCAACACTCATGCGACAATAGGCAAAAAATTGTCTGGATTCCTATGCAATGTGGAATACAGCGCTCAAATGCCCTTTTGCTGATCCTTCAATCACAAGGGGATGCACCCACATCCTCTGCGTATTCTGTGAGAAACAACTACAGGGTATGGCTCCCCAAAACTTCTGGATAGCAGCCAATAGTACAGCAACGCTCAGTTCTATTAAACATTAGTCTGTCACTCATAATTTTCACTTTGCAGCAACACAACAGGAACCACTAAGAAGCCAAACACTCCACGGCAACGTTTGGGAGGTAAGAACAGTCAAACCACGCTTAAATATGGGTCCCGGCTCATTATTCAAATGATTTGCAGGCCTCAAAAACCGTTAAATGTCCATTTTGCTATGATGCCACTAAAAAACGGTAGTCGCTGGGTATCGGATGTGAAACTTAAGCGTACATGCTACAAAATCGCATCAACTACTAAAAATCGGATGCCAGTCGCATCAATGTTCATGAAATTTTAATCCGATTATCGACCGACAAAACGGTCCGATTTTTTAGACGTTGTGTGTGACTCCAGCCTAACCTGCAGCGGAACGAAAAGAAGAAAATGCTTTTCTTTTTGTTCTGACACTGATAGCGGAATGCGGTATTATGAAAGCGAACAGGCGGCTGCAGATCGCGGAACCCAGCCGTTCACTTCTATGGGCAATGCAAGCAGAATGCCAGCATTCCGCCAGCATTGCCCCGGGGTCAGCTGGATGTCAGATCCAGAGCGGATCGACCTCTGGCGGCCCCAAACACAAGTGTTTAAAGCACTTTTAAAATTTTCAGTGTGCAAGAGGCCTAAAAACAAAACAATTTTGAACTTTTACCTGACCCAGCACTGACCAGCTTTGTTGCAAGTTTTGTTGCAGATGTAACAAGTAGCAGGTCATATGTCCTGCAAGTTACATTAGACTAGCTTTTATTCCATCTGTACATCAGAATATAAACAGTGTCCCGAAATCCCACAAAGAGAGAAGTGTACTGCCACAAAAAATCAGTCCCGCTTCCACAGCAATTCACCTTTCTACAACTATGAATTCAGTTCTGTCCAAACGTGGAAGGAGGAAGTTTGGTCCATGAGAAAACACATTTACTTATTTTCCAAACGAACCGCTGAATGATGTCATTCCATCTGGGTATGTGAAAAACAGTCGACTTGCAAGGGACTGTTTGGACCAATGAAAAAATCTGGCGAAGTTGTGAAAGTAGTCAATCTTCACAGTCACGCAGCAAAAAGCTGCAAGACCAGAAGCAATCCGACTTGTTAATGAGGCAGTCACCAGGGCAAGACAACACAGGAGAACCACAACAGATTCTCACAGACATCGTTTCAGGAGCCCTTCTAATGTTGTAGCACTTCTCCAAGGAAAGCATCACTGAAGAGAACAATACGATTAGCAAGGCAACTTGGCAATATCCCAAGGTTTACCTCAAACCCTGATCACTTGTTTTTCCCCCAGGAGTTTCAGGAGATCAGTATTGATGGTGTCCAGCAGCAGTTCCTTCTGCATGACTCTGGTAGCTACTTAACTATTTAACATTGATTAAAAACAATTCTATTATTCATAATGTTTTTTAAACAAAAAAAATATAATTTTCCACTGGGACAATATATGTTTTTATAAAAGTATTGGTTGGTCCCTTTACACTAAAATTTTGCTTCAGTATTTTTATTATGAAATCAGAAAATCCCGGAGAAAAATGTGAGTTTTTAACGGAGATATGAACAGAGGCTTCTGTTTAGGATTTTTTTTTTTAATTCATCCAAAAATTATCTGTCTGATGCTTGTTACACTTTTTCTGTTATTTCCTCTACTAATACTTTCATTTTTAAATTAGGAAATGGACACAGCCGTATGTTGATATTTGGAACAAGAGACAATCTCCATCTACTGGCACAAAGTAAAGAGTGGTTTGCTGATGGCATATTTTTCACTACACCAGCCTTGTTTAAGCAACTTACACAATCCATGTAGTCCATAACGGCCTTGTTGTTCCGGAGTGTACACCTTGCTGACAGAACAAGAGCCGTTCTACATACCAGAGGTTGCTGCAAGAGCTGAAGAACTTGCAGCCATGGACTGCAGCCAGACAACCTGATGTTGGATTTTGAACTAGCTGCAATACAGGCATTTGGTAGTGTATTCCCCCAACCTTGAGAAGACTGGTTGCTTTTTCCACTATCACAGTCGGTTTTGGCATAAAGTTCAAAATGAAGGACTCAAGATGCAATACTAAGGTGACCATGAATTTGCCCATTGGATACGCATGATCCCTGCCCTGGCCTTTATACCACCACAGAATGTTGTGCAATCATTTGAAGAATTGTGGAAGTTCCTGACTTTCCACAAGAAGCAATACCTATTGTCAATTATTTTGAAGACAGTTATATCGGTCGAATGAATCACAGAGGGCGTCAAGCACCTTTGTTTCCATTCAACTCTGGAATGTGTAAGAACGAACACTGAATGATCAGCAGCGAACAAATAATGATGTCGAAGGATGGCACCGTAGCTTTCGAGAAACATGTGGTACTCTTTTCCAAAATATATACCGGTTAAATTAACTGTCTGAAACATCAGCAAGAGCTCCATAGTTTTGAAATTATTCAAAATAATTGCAGGAAATCCCATCGCTGCAAGAAACAAAAAGTATGCTGCAATTTCAGCAAGGGTTAAACGTATCGTGCAAGATTTAAATAATAGAACTTGATGGATTATCTGAGAGGCATTTACCTACAGCTTTGAATTAAGTTCATGGTCACATATTGTAATGTTTTGAGAGCAGTGTTTTTTAGCTGTAAAATCATTCAAGCATTTTTTACCTGTAATTTGTCTTTTCTTTTTTTTCTCTAAATCCTTCCCCTCTATAACCTTTTTATGTTTCTTGTTTACAACATTTTGATATATACAGTTAAAGCATAACTCACACAAAAAACATAAGTTATTGTTGTGTTTTGGTAGCTGAGGAGAAAAAGCAAATACGGCAATACACCAAGAGGCTGGAACCTATTGAATTGCAGTAACCTGAAAATAACCACACAACTAAGGTAGCCGTGGAGCGTTCCTACGTTGATCCTAGACGCCTCGTCACAGACTGAGAGATAACTACACCTAAAGGCAGAAAGAGGAAAGCTATCTGCCCGGAGCAGATCCCCAAAGAAAATAGGAAGCCCCCAAACATGTAATGGCGGTTAGACAAGAAAAGCACAGACACAGTTTAGAAAATAGAATGAGCAAACGCTGGGGCCCAATCTGTCTAGACAGAAAAGTACAGGAAAGGATTCTCACTGCAATCAAAAAAAAACCCTAAAAAAAAATCAAAATCTTTTGATTGCAAAAACACCTGAGATCACACGATCTCTACCACCTAAATCAGATCTCTGGTGTAACAAAACTAAGCCGCACCACTGAAAAAATAGGAAAAAGCAAATGAACAAATAACAGTGGCTTCAGATAAACTAGGGCAACAGGCCCCCAGGAGGGGACCCGGCTGACCTCCACAGAAGTGCAGGGAACTATGCAAAAAGCAAGCACAAAAATAAAAGCAGAAAATACTTATCTGAAAGCAGAAGATGCAGGCAAGACTCAGCAAACTTCCAAATGAACCAGGGAACTACAATTGAGACCAGAACAATTGAATCACCGGCAACCATTATGGGAGGGAACCTCCCTTATATCAGACCATTCCGTGATCCCAGATTGCCATTCCTCCTGAAAGGTTCAGTACTGTCTGTAACCACCAGAGGGAGCCTCTGCTCAGAAACCATCTCTAGCACATTCATAACAAGTTATGTTATAGTACCTGTGCCCATGATATTCATTTCCAAAGGAGACCTTCCAGCCTTCTGTGTGAAAAGTCTCAATCCAAGTTAAAGCTCCAGTGCTGCAGGATTTCAGTGGTTGCTAAGGCGGTTGTTTTTCCTTAGTAGAAGTACTTGTGGATGGATTCTAGAGGCCGTGGTTGCACAGGAGCAGCAACTACCATAACAATATATTCCCTATGATGTATAAAGGGCTGCTGGTTTACAGCCTTCTGCAAAGCCCCCCCTTGTGTTTCCGTCCCTGCAAACGGCTTTACACAGGCGGGGGGGGAGCCCTCCTCTTGTCCAGGACAGAGCACATGAGCGGAGGGTGAAGGGGAGCTTTGCAGAGGGCTGTAAAAACAAGCAGCCTGAATGTATCACAGGGAGCCAGATCCGTTCTGCTACCAAGGGGGCACGACCTCCTTAGAACCAATGAAATCCTACTATTTCCTGTCTGTTTGTAAAATGACTTATCTAGAAAACAATGTTTTAGAATTAAAAAAACTCATTTGAACAGAATTGGTATATCTTTAGACTCATATGGTTATTATTAGTGATAAGCGAACGTTCAGTTCAGGCAGGTCATTATTGCTAGAGGCAAAACATCCTGGGGGCGAAATGCTGGGGCGAAATGTTCGGGGGCGAAATGTTCGGGGCGAAACAATCCTGGGGGCGAAATGTGCGGGGGCGAAACATCCTGGGGGCGAAATGCTGGGGGCGAAAGTTCAGGGGCGACGTGTACCTGGGGGTGAACTGCTGGGGCGAAATGCTGGGGGCGAACTGCTGGGGGATAAACTGCTGGGGGCTAAACTTCCTAGAACCCTTTTTTTGTATGTCTTACCCTATATCTATACAGTCTTTTTGGGTAAAAAAAAAAAAACCCAGCCCACATATTGAACCAGTATGTTATCTGTGTCAAACTACCTATATCTCTGGTTGCAAAAAATTGTGGCATTTCAGGGCTACATTACACAGTTTTTTTTTGATCATACCTCAGTTATTGACACCAATTTTTTAGTACATTCCAGAGATTTGAAAGTCTGTTTTTTCCCCACACGGATCACATCTAAGTTTGCTCTCAATTCAGCCTTTTTTATTGAACAATGAAAATATTGTACTCATTTAAATGGGAATGGCACGTGGCAAGGGATGGGGAAGCGGTGTGGTGGGTGATGGTGTATGCAGAGGAAGAGGGCAAGCTGCAATTGTGCCACAACAAACACCCACATCTTCTCCACAACAGATTCCTGTCAGAATTCATAGGGGATGTAAGAAGAGCACTCTTGACAACAAGCAGCGTGAAAAGGAAGAAGTTTGTTGGATGGCAGATAATGCTTCCAGTCTCTTTGCCACCACTACCTAGCACCCTGTCTTCCACACAGTCAACCTGAGTAGCCGTGTCTGGACCCCACCCTGATCCCCTTCCACCTCCAATGGCCCAGTGCCCGCAGACAATAGATCCCACACTTGCACAATCCGAAAGAGCTGTTCTGTTGTCCATTTATTGATTCGGCCTCTCGCCCGATCTACTTGAAGCGGGACAAACTGAGATTGCATGTAGCGATGCCCAAATAATTTGAGCACCACGTGCACATGAAGGCGACGGTGGAAACGTGTCACAAGAGGTGGACGATGAATGAGACACATTTTGCCAGAAAGTCAGGAGGAAACCAGCAAGCGGAAGTGGAAGAGGAGATAGTGGATGATATAGTAACTTACCCAACCTGGCAGGAGGACATGCAAGAGCGAGGATAGCAGCAAACAGGGGGAGGGAGGCTTAGCACAACAACAGAAAGGAAGAACCACTGTGGTGGCCGCAGACCGAAGGTGGGCAACTGTTCCTCATAACACCAAGACGACGGAAGTTGTCATTACAAAATGTTATGGCCATCCCGAGTCTGGTTGTTTTTTTAAAACTCTGCCGATAACCCACAAAAAAAACAGGCCATTTGCAGCACCTGCCATGCCTGCATCAGCAGAGGTAGCAAAACTACCACCTGACCCACAGCCAGCATTATCAGGCACATTGGCAACGACGCAATCCGAATTGTGTGCTGAACCCCAGGGTCCAGGGACAGTGTCTGTGAGTGACACCACTGCTTCTTCCACTGTTTTGCGTGAAGCCAATCCCCTGTCCATGGTGCCTGTGGAAATGCTTCCTGCCCTGCACCTGTCGTTGCACAGTCAACTACCACCATCAGCAAGCACGTCCGAGTCCTTGTCCCAGTGCAGCCTTCAGTTAGTCTCGTGGAGACCGAAGCTTTAGACAACCTGATGGCGGCGGGCCGTTCCCAAAGGTACTTTGTCCCCTGCCAAAACTATTTTTTCCCGGTGTGTGCCATCCCGGCATTACACAAGCATGTGTCCCACAACATTACCCGTGCCCTCAATAATGCAGTTACATGGAAAGTACACTGAACCTCGGACACGTGGACAAGTTTTTTCTGGCATGGATGGTACATTCTCGCTGATGGCACACTGGATTAACATAGTGGAAGCGGGACCCCCAGCTGACCTTGGGATGGAACACGTCCTACCAACTCCGAGGATTTCGGGCTCTAGGTCAATCAGGGTTGCCCCCACAGTCTACAGCTTCTGCACGTCATCCTCTTCCTCCTCCCCTTCTCGTCCTCTTCAGCCTGCATCTCTGAAATGACCACATTAGTCGCAAGCTCGAAGCACTGCAGCACTGCCTCAGCCAAGCAGCAACAGGCTGTGCTGAAGCTAATATGCTTTGGTGACAAACTCACAATGCTGAATTGTTGTGGACAGCTCGAAAGAGCAGGCAGATATGTTGCTGACACCGCTGATCTACAGCCAGGCATGATCGTGTGTGACAATGGCCTGAAGCTGGTGGCAGCTCTGAGGTGAGGCAAGCTCACCCCCAAGGAAAAGAGCCTTGGCCCCCGGGGCTTACCTCAAAGGTTCAGCAAAGTTTCCCAAACCAGCCCGATTTTGCGATTTCAAGCTGGGCCGACTGGTGTGGGGATGTTTTTCCCCCCGTTGAAACTCTACCTGCTTTTGCTGGAAAGGATTTGTGAGCAAAAGGGCAAATTGGGGTTTTTTACCGCATCAACAAGGGCGTCGGAATTTTTTTCAGATTCCAAAACCTAAGACCAAAGGGGTGGACCTGAATGTCAGACATATAACCATCCCCCCCCAAAATTTTTTTGGAAAAACCCATGTTTTGGGGGGCAGCGATGACATCATAATTAGCGTCAAAAAACCCCCCTTTTCTGTATTCTGAAAAGCTCTCCGGCCCCACAATCAAAAGGATGCATTGCTGGCGCAACTGGGGGGGGGCAAAAGGGAAAACCCCCCAGGGGGAATTACACACAGCCAAGCCTCATGTTCCCCCAAACCCAAAAGGATTGGTTGAAAAAGAGGGAAAAAGGGGGGGGGAAGAACTTTCCCCCCGCAATAACGGTAAAAAAAAGCCCCAACTGTTTATACCGCTGTTCAGCGAGGTTTCTTGAGGCGGGAGGGGGTTTTGGGGGGGCTTGGTCATTCGATGTTTTGGGGGGGGACACGGAAAGGGGGGCCCCTTATTTTATTTTGGCATGCTTTTGGGAGGGCTTTTTTTGCACTGTCTTTCCCCCCACCCCCCCTTTTTCCCCAAAAATTTTTTTTGGAACTCAAATTCTGGTTTTGGGGGGACTTCTAGGCCCAAAAATACAAGGAAAACTTTAAATCTCTTATTCCCCCCGTTTAAATAGGTGTTTTTAAAAAAGAAGCAGTACCCCCGGGGGCCCCCGTTCGGAATTTCGAAAATATTTCCCCCCGAAAAAAAATGGCGGCAGAGGGCACAGTTCGTTGGGGCCAAACCCAAAAGGGGTTTTTTGGGCCCAAAAAAAGACCCAACTACAATTCCGCAAGGCAGAGGAAAAACTGGCAAATACTGGGACAAAAATTTTTAAACCCTGTTAACGGGGGAAAATTTCACAAGGAATTTTAAAAAATTTTTAAAAAAATTCAAGTAAAAATTCCAAAAATTTTTTCTCCAAAAAGGGGTTTAAAATGGAAATGGGTAACCCTTAAAACCTTTTTTTTTTTTCCCCGGTTTTAAAAAAGGGGGGTTTTTAATCCCTGGGGGAAAAATAATGTTAAGGGGAAAAAAATTTCCTGTCCAAGGAAAAAATTTTTGGAAGGGAACCTTATAAAAATGAAAAATAGGGGAGCCCCCTTTAAAAATATAAAGGAAAAATTAGCCTAATAACAGTTTTTTTTAAAATTGTTTCCATACCCCCTTTTTCCCCCCCTTTTGGGAAGGGGCCCCCAAGGGCTTGGGGATGGAAACTTTCATTTTTGGGGTGTCACTGGGGGGGGCCCTTTGGGGTTTTTTTGGGAAAACCCAAAAAGGGGAAAATTTTTGGGGATTAAAAAGGGGAAAAAATTCCCAAACCCGGGTTTCCTTGGTCGGAAAAGGGCCCCCAAACCCCCTTTTAGGGTGGGGGTAAAAAGGGTTTGGGGGGAAAATTTAAGTCCCCCAAAAAGATATGATTAAATGGCCCTGTGGGTTGGGGTTGCCCCAAAACAAGGGAAAAATTCTTTTTTAAACCCCCTAGGGGTAGATTCATCATGGGGGTGCGGGTAGTTTCCCCAAAAAAACCCCCAAAGGGGGCCTTTTTAAAAAGGGGGGTTTTTATTTTTTGAAAAAAAGCCCCCAAATCCCGGGGAAAAGCAACCCGGCCAAATTTGTGGGGTTTTTTAAGAACCCTCTTTTAGTTTGCTAAACCCCTTTTTTTGGGGTTTTTTTCCCAATTTGGGCCCCGGGGAACGGGATTAGGCAATCCCCCCTTTTTGGGAAAACACAAAAAGTTTTTTAGTGCATGTATTTTAAAAAAATTTCTATTTTTCCCTTTTCCCCCCTTTTTTTTTTTGGCTTTATCAACCCCTTTAAAAAAAAAACATTTTGGTAGGTAAAAATTTTTCCCCCTTTTTTACACCCCCAAAAATTTGGGTTTTTTAAAATTTTTTTGGGTTAAATTTTTTTTTTTTTTAGGAAAAAAATTTTTAATGTCCCCTTAAATTTTTTTTTAACCCTGTTTTAAAAATTTTAAAAAATTTCTTTTTGAATTTTTAAAAAAACTGTTTTAATTTTTTTTCCAAAAACCCCGGGAACGACTTTTGTTTTAAAGGTTTACAGAAGCTAAAAAGGGGGGGGGGGAGAAGCCGCCCCCCACCCCCCTTTTAAAACATTTTAAAAAACTATTCAAAGGGTAAATTTTTTTTTAAAAAAAGGAATTTGGAAAAAAAATTTTTTAATTCCCCTTAGCCCCCCCCCAGGGGAAACATTCCCAAGGGGCGGCCCACCTTCGTTTTTTTTATTTGGTGTGATTACCCCTCCTTAAAATTTTTTCCTCCAAAAAAAACTTGGGAAAAGCCTGAAGAAAATTTTTTTCCCCGGTGGGGATGCCGTTAAAAAAACCCCCCAGGGGAGATGGACTTTCCCAAAAATTGGTTTTTCCTTTTTCTTGAAAAGGGGAAAACCCCCATGGAAAGGGGGGTTTTTTTTGGGAAAAACCCCCCCCCTAAAATCCCCGTCCAACAACCCCGGGGGGACCCGGGGTGTTTATGTGATGCGCCTTTTTTTTTAATTTTTAAAAAAAAAAAAAAAAAAACAGTAGGGGTTTGGGTGTTTCCCCCCCAGGGAAAAAGTTTTGGCCCGCCAGGGGGCCCAAAATAAACTCCGTTTCCTTTTAAAATTTGGGGAAAAATTTTTTTCCCAAAAACCCCCGGGTTTTTCCCTAAAAACCCCCTTTCCCAAATTTTCCCCCCCCTGGAATTTAAACAGCCCAAGGGGGGGGAAATTTGGGAAATTTTTTTTACCCCTACAATAACACTGGAAAAAGGGTCCCCAAAGGGGGGAAAAAGGTTTTTTGCCCCTTTTTTTTTAAAAAGGGTTACAAAAAAAGAACCCCCCCTTTTTAAAAATTTTTTTAAACTTTTCCATTTTTTTCCCGTGGTTTTTGGTTTTTCCCCAAAAAAACCATTTTTTCAAACAAAAAATTAAAAAAAGATTTTTGTTTAAATTATTTTCCTTTAAAAAAGTTACTGTGGGTTAAAATTAATTGGGGGCCCTTTTTTAAAATTTTGAAGGAGGCTTTTTAAAGCCAAAGGCCCAAAAAATTTTTTGGGGAACCCCCTTTCCCCAAAAAATTTTAAAGGGGGGTTTTTAAAAAATGGGTTTTCCCCCGCGTTTTTTGGGGCCCCCCATTGGGGTGGGTGGGCCCCCCCCAAAAAAAATTTAAAAGCAAACCCCCCCCCGTGAAACCAAAAGGAGGGGGCCCAAAAAAATGTTTTAATTAAAAAATTTTTTAAAATTGGTCTTTCCCCCCTTTCCTTTAAATTTAAGCAAAAGGGTTCCTTTTTTTGCAAAGTAAAGACCCCGCTCCCCTTTTTTAACAAGGTACCCCCGGGGCCCCCAAAAGGGCAACCAAAAATTTTTCCCCTTTTTCCCCTTTTTGGGGGTGCCCGCCCGCATCAAATTCAAACGCACCCAAAAAACCTTTGAACTGACTCAGTAGATGGACTCCAGAAAACCAAGTTCACATTATTTTTTGTGCACTGCCATGCTGTTAGCCAAAATATTGAATGCAAGGCCCTCCCTGCAGCAAATTCAAATGCACCCCAAAAAGCCTTGGAACTCAAGTAATGACATGGGAACCTCATGGGGAATACCCCTGGAAGCATTTCTGACACCCAGGTCACAGCTGTGAACAATGTTGTCAGAGTCTTACGCCACTTTAACAGGCGCATAATAAAACATACAAAAACCATACCAAAATGTATTTTCCTTGGAAATATGTTAAGGAACATCCTTTCCAGGGTAATGATTTGTATGTAAGGCAAAATAAATAACCCAAAACAAAAATTTTCCTCCACCACATGGGCTATGTTTACATTTAGCGTTTTTAATGCGCTTTTAAACTTTACCATAGCTTTCAACCAAGACAAATGCATTTACTTTGAAATGTAATTTTAACATTTTACAACTTTATTTGGCCAAAATTTCCAAAATGAATGGAAGTTAATTCTCAGTCAATGTTCATCGAAACTGATTTCATTAATTATCAAGTATGAACACGTAGAACTCAAGTCTCTTAAAACAGAGATATTGAATTTACAGACTTCTCTGAAGGAATTTACCGTGCTAAAAGAATTTGAGTTCTATAATAATAGAATGAAAGAAAATATTGCCAAGTTGGAATAATAATATTACTGAAATAAAAAAGGAAATTTGCACAAGATGTGGAAGATTATACCCTAAATAGGGTTTATGATTGGCAAAACAAACCCCACTCTATTCTAAAAAAATATTTTTATAAAAAGAGGCATAACAGCAATAGAGTGAGCTTCAGAGACTCAGAAGACACCTCTGATGTCTCGGTGTTTTCAGTAGACAATCGTTCAGACTCCTCTGCAGCATCAACCAGCAGTGCTAAAAGACTTTTTTCTAATAATAAAAAAGCACTTTCTAAACCCACTAATGATATCTCAAAAACAACGGAAACGTGCTGGGAGAAAGCACAGAAAGAAACCGCTACCCCTTTCGTCAGAGGAAACGTTATTGAAAGAAACCTTGGTTTGGAACTTATCCAGTTATGTTATATCTGAGGATCAGATCCCCTTCTCAATAAGGGCTTGGGTTTTTCTGCATCTAACCAATTTAATCTTTTCAATACCCTCTTGGACATTAACAGGTTCACTCGCAATTTGACTGTGAAATGTCATTTTTTTGAAAGTGAACAAGAAATTCATTCCTCTCCACAAGTGGAACCTGATTATTGTCTTCCCAATACTAGGAGACTTTTTCCTGAGCAGAAAGCTTTGATGTGCCTTAACGCTTTGAGAAAAGAATCCAGTTATGAACCTTTATCAATTAGTAATAGTTTTACCACTAGTAACCCTTTTTTCTATTCACTCCAATCTAGACCAGATGGACCTGATAGAAAGGATTTAATTATTAAGAAATCTGACAAAAGTGGTACTATAGTTCTTATGGATGCTGGACTATATAAAAATTGTTTTTTTTAGATCTTGAAAATGTTGATACATATAAAGAATTATTGAGCAATCCTACTTTAGAATATAATCAACAATTATATAGCATTATTCAAGAGGGTCTGTATATGAAAGTGTTTGACAAAAAAATTGCTGACCATCTTTTCAATAAACAACCAGTCACACCTTTATACCATGCGTTACCAAAGATACATAAGTGAGTGTTCCCCCTCCCCTAAGACCAATAGTATCCGGAATTGACTCTGTAGGTGAATACCTAAGCGCATGGGATAATTTTCATTTACAGCCCCTTGTACAGTCATGGCCAAAAGTTTTGAGAATGACACAAATATTAATTTTTACAAAGTCTACTGCTTCACTTTTTCTAATGGCAATTTGCATATACTCCAGAATGTTATAAAGAGTGATCAGCTTAACAGCAATTACTTGCAAAGTCAATATTTGGCTAGAAAATGAACTTTATCCCCCAAAACACATTTCAACATCATTGCAGCCCTGCCTTAAAAGGACCAGCTAACCTCTTTTCAGTGATTGCTCCATTAACACAGGTGTGGGTGTTGATGAGGACATGGCTGGAGATCAATCTGTCATGATTAAGTAAGAATGACACCACTGAACACTTTAAAAGGAGGCTGGTGCTTGGCATCATTGTTTCTCTTCTGTTAACCATGGTTATCTCTAAAGAAACACGTGCAGTCATGGACAGACTGATATTCTGAAAAAGGTACAGGCAGTGGACTGCTGAGGACTGGGGTAAAGTTATTTTCTCTGATGAATCCCCTTTTCGATTGTTTGGGACATCAGGAAAACGCCTCATTCGGAGAAGACAAGGTGAGCGCTACCACCAGTCTTGTCTAATGCCAACTGTTAAGCATCCTGAAACCATTCATGTGTGGGGTTGCTTCTCAGCCAAGGGAATCGGCTCTCTCACAGTCTTGCCTAAAAACACAGCCATGAATAAAGAATGGTACCAGAATGTCCTCCAAGAGCAACTTCTCCCAACCCTCCAAGAGCAGTTTGGCGATCAACAATGCCTTTTCCAGCATGATGGAGCACCTTGCCATAAAGCAAAGGTGATAACTAAATGGCTCAGGGAACAAAACATAGATATTTTGGGTCCATGGCCTGGAAACTCCCCAGATCTTAATCCCATTCAGAACTTATGGTCAATCATCAAGAGACGGGTGGACAAACAAAAACCTAAAAATTCTGACAAAATGAAAGCATTTATTGTGCAAGAATGGACTGCTATCAGTCAGGATTTGGTCCAGAAGTTGATTGAGAGCATGCCAGGGAGAATTGCAGAGGTCCTGAAGAAGAAGGGTCAACACTGCAAATATTGTCTTGCTGCATTAACTCATTCTAACTGTCAATATAAGCTTTTGTTACTCATATGTTTGCAATTATTATATTTCTGTCTGTGATAAAAACATCTGTCAAACACACATAAAAACCAGAGGGCAGCAGATCATGTGAAAATATAATATTTGTGTCATTCTCAAAACTTTTGGCCATGACTGTACAAGAAATCCCAAGTTTCATTACGGACACTAAGTACATAACCACAATTTTTGACGTTTTTTTTGTGAAGACAATTTCACATGGCTCTCTTGTAGGGTTGAGCATTTCGATACTGCAAATATCGGGTATCGGCCGATATTGGCTGTATCGGAATTCCGATTCCGAGTTCCGATATTTTCGTCATATCGGATACCGGAATCGGGATGTCACTGTCACTGTCAGTGTCCGTCTGTCGGGTCTGTCAGGAGTCAGCGGCACTTACCTGGCAGAAGATCTCCGGCGGTCACGTCCTGGACTGCTTCATGGCCGCCATCCTCTTCTCCCCGGCGGTCACATGCAGTTTCTCGCGATAACTGCAGTGACTGCTGGGTAATCCCGGCCGTAAAGCAGTCAGTCCGATGACGTCACCGCCGGGGAAGCAGGTAATCAGCTGTGCTGCGTTGCAATGACAGGCTCTGCCTGTCATTGCGATGTAGCAGAGCTGGATCGTCGTGGGACTGTCGTTATGGACTGCGTCGGACAGGTGGTATACTGTTGGTTTGTTTTTTTTCTTTTTTTACAGGAGATCGATGGCATCGCAGGAATGAGAGAGTAATAAAAAAAATGAAAACTGTGTTGTCTCCTTTATTTCATTAAAAGACTTTTTTCTTGCTGTGTCTTTTTTTTACACATTTAAAAACTTTGGGATTAATAATGGATCGGTGTCTTATTGACGCCTATCCATTATTAGCCGGGCTTATTGTCACCGTGCAATCAACGGTGACATTAACCCCTTATTACCCCACTTGCCACCGCTACAGGGCAGTGGGAAGAGCCGGGTAATGCAAATTGGCACATCTTTATGCGCCAAATTGGCTGCTGTAGCTGTTATCGGCTTGAGGCCAAATCATGGCTGACAGTTTAATACAGCGCACAGTGCATTTTGGCTGGGTAAAAATAGGGACCTAGCCGTTTTTTTCGGGGTCCTATTTGTTACACAAGTAGCAGACTGCTTGCTGTATTTCAGGCTTGCAAGGTCCATGGATATTGGATCCTTACCAGCCTGAAAAACAGCTCAGCGGTCTGCTTCATCTGGCTGGTTAACAAAAATAGGGGGGACCCCACGCCAATTTTTTTCGAGGGGATCCCCTATTTTTGTTAATCAGCCAAGATATGCAGACTGCTGTGGCCTGGTATTATCAGGCTGGCAAGGTCCATGGATCTTGGCTCCTTAACAGCCTGAAAAACCAGGCCTCAGCGGTCTGCTTCATCTGGCTGGTTAACAAAAATAGGGGGGACCCCACGCCAATTTTTTTCGAGGGGATCCCCTATTTTTGTTAATCAGCCAAGATATGCAGACTGCTGTGGCCTGGTATTATCAGGCTGGCAAGATCCATGGATCTTGGCACCTTAACAGCCTGAAAAACCAGGCCTCAGCGGTCTGCTTCATCTGGCTGGTTAACAAAAATAGGGGGGACCCCACGCCATTTTTTTCTAGAAGGGAACCCTATTTTTGTTAATCAGTTCCCTCTGACGTCACTGATGGTGTCCCTGGCTGACCTGAAGTGAAAGTGGAAAGCAATCAATTAAGCTTTCCACTTCCTCTCCTGTCAGCCAGGAGAGGAGCTCATTCATTTGGGGGTTTACTGTGAGGCTGCAGCATTAGCTGCGGTCCCTGCAGTAAACATTAACCCTTTCTGAAGGATTACACCGTGGGACCTGACTGTGCATCGGATTGGTAAGAATAATTTTGCTTTATTATTTTATTTTTATTACAGGAAATGGTTTTAGCAGGTAAATAAAATATGGTCAAAAACTGTGTGATTATTTCATTAAACTTCTTTTTTATTAAAGTGTGTGTGTTTGATTTTTCTTTCATACAATAGGATTAATAATTGATAGTTGTCTAATTGACAGCTCTCAATTATTAACCTGGCTTAAAGTGACCTTTCAATTGCAAGGTCATTTTAACCCCTTATTAACCCATTCGCCACCGCTACAGGGCAATGGGAATAGACGGGCAAAGTGCCAGAAAGGGCAAATCTAATTAGAGATTTGCCCTTTCTGGGGTGTCTGGGGGCAGATGTTAAGTAGCCGGGGGGGGCCAAAAAAAATGGTCCCTCTCTGGGCTATTATTATCTGCCCCCACTCACTGGCTTTGTCTGTCTGGTTGCGAAAATAGGGCGGGAGCCCATGCATTTTTTTTCAGCAATTTTACACCTCATATATATATATACATGTCATTGAATTTGTGACACATATATATATATATTTATATTTATAGTTCATACACGTCTACATAGTATAATAGCCGCTAATTCAATTGCCGGCTTTTGTGAAAATGCAGAACCCGACATGAAATGACACTTGGTGTACATAGGGTTAACCATGTCTTTTCATGTAGTTTGATATCTGATTTGCACAAACAATTACATGAGTGGCTGTGTGCAAAATTTCACACCTGTAGGGGTTAATTAAAGGTGTAAATTCGTAGCAAAAAAGTCTGTTTTTTTACAACGAATTTACACCTTTAATTAACCCCTACAGGTGTGAAATTTTGCACACAGCCACTCATGTAATTGTTTGTGCAAATCAGATAGCAAACGACATGAAAAGACATGGTTAACCCTATGTACACCAAGTGTCATTTCATGTCGGGTGCTTCTGTCTTTTCACAGAAGCCGACTTTACCCGGCAATTGAATCAGAGGATATTTTACTATGTAGAAGTGTATAAACTATACATATATGTATATATATGTCACAATGACATGTATATATATATATATATGTATTCTATGTGTGTATATTTAGTATTTACAAGGAAAGAAAGAGGTTTTTTTAATTCCGATATTTTGTTCCCATAGACTTACATGGGACTTCCGGTATCGGTATCGGGTATCGCCGATATTTTAATGGTATCGGCGATACCATTCCGATTCCGATACTTTTGGATATCGGAAAGTATCGCTCAACTCTACTCTCTTGTGATGTTGTGAGCTTATATCCATCTATCCCCCACCATGTGGCACTTGAATGTCTGGAACATCAATTAGACAAATATAGTTTTATAAATACAGAGACAAAAGATTTTTTGTACATGGCGGTTAAATTCTTGCTCAACCATAATTATTTCACGTTTGATAATAGATATTTTCTGCAAACAAGCGGCGTCAGTATGGGAGCTAAATTTTCGCCGTCATTAGCTAACCTAGTAATGTCACGCTGGGAAGAAATTTTTATTTATAATGATGACAACTCATATAGCAACAAGATAGCATGGTATGGTCACTATATTGATGACCTTCTGTTTGTTTGGGGGGTCTCATGAGGAAGCCAGTAGGTTCATTAAATATCTTAATACCAATGAATTTAATTTAAAATTTACGTATTTTTTCCATGAGGAGAAGATACATTTTTTAGATCTAACGTTATATGGTGATAACATTCATAAATCTGTAACTATTTCGCCCTTTATTAAACCTGCAGCATGTAATTCTATTTTGGCAGCCACATCGTGTCACCCTCCTCATGTTATCAATAACCTACCTTACGGAGAACTTATTAGGTTAAAACATAACTGTTCTGACATAGATTAATACATTAAAGAGGTAGCAAGAAACCAGAAAATGTTTTTACATCGCTGATATTCTAGCCATATTATTAATAAATCAATCTCCAAAGCTTCCCTACGTAATAGAGAAGATCTTTTGTCAAACAAAGTGGCTATGAAGAATAAAGTTTCTGATAATTCTGTTGTCTTCACTACGCAATACAGCCTTCAGTATACAAAAATCATATCAATTATCAAAAAATATCTTCCCATGTTAAATTTAGACCAGACTCTTAAAATGTTGATCAATGATAATGTTCATTTTGCAGCAAAAAGAGCAGCTACTTTAAGTAACCTATTATCCCCCAGCTTTTTTTCTAGTAAATCCATAGAAGTGGGAAATAATGCCAATTGGCTAAACACCAAAGGCTTTTTTCAGCATGGTGCTAATAAATGTAAGGTATGTTTTCATGCTGTAAAAACACAAAGTTTTTCTTCTATATACATATTCAATTAATAGCTATATAAACTGCAATACATCTTACGTCGTCTACTCAATATTATGTATTGAATGTAACTTGCAATTCATAGGGTGTACCAAATGTTCTCTGAAAACACGCATCAGAAGACATCTTTCTGATGCGGCCAAATCTGAAACTATTTCATCTTCTGCTGCATCTCGGCATTTTTCACAAGTTCATAAAGGCAATTTAAATTCATTCAAGTTTAGTGGCATAGAAAGAGTTTTTAAACTGCAGAGAGGGGGTGACCATACACGCAAACTTCTCAATAGAAAATCATATTGGATTTTCACTCTCAATACCCGTGCCCCCCATGGTCTTAATGCCAGATGTGATCTTATAAAATATTACTGATATCATTCATTTATGATACATGTTTTATATTTTTGTATAGTGTGTGTTGCATTAGTTATATTTTCTTTACTATTCCTTGTTTTGTGTTTTTTTTTTGTACAATAATTTCCTTGTTATATTTGCACGTGTGTAATTATCTGATTACTGACAGGTGATATCTGCTAAAGGAAAGTTTTCTATTTATACCATTGCTTCCTGGCTTAAAGTCAGATCTTGATAAAGACTCACATCAAAACGCTTTGATCTGTTTCACCTTATCCACATGGAGCTGCATCTGCTTTAAATCATTACTGGATAATGTTTTTTTCATTTTAAAGTTGCCAGTCAATAAAATATTAGTTTTTACTCTTTCCCACCTATGCTGGATTTTCCCTTTTTTTTCCCACGATTGTCTGGTTGCTCTGCCTGGATCCATGGGGGAGTTGGACTGACGTCCATTTCTTTGGAGTGGGATAAGCTGATCGCCTTTTTTTGCCATATTTTTGTTATTTGGCCATGTGGTGTATTACACATCGTCAGACACATCCTGTTTCATTTTTGAAGGAGGGACTCTGAAAGTCACAAAGTCTATTGTTATAGTGCCAGCAGCAGTGGGCCCTCACTTTTCTTAGAGAGCCAAAAGTCGGCTATGCTTTGTTTATCCCATTATTAAACAGTGGGTCACTTATATTGTTATTGCGTATGCTGAGAGTGGCAGGGCTGCCCAAACTTTGGACGCACCCCAACAACCCTTTGACACAAAAATCATAGATGACCACATGCAAACAAAGTTCCAAAAATAATTTTGCTATCAAAGATAATCTATCCCTTTTTTTTTCTACCCTTAATGTGAG
This sequence comes from Oophaga sylvatica, assembly GCA_033576555.1. NCBI lineage: Eukaryota > Metazoa > Chordata > Amphibia > Anura > Dendrobatidae > Oophaga > Oophaga sylvatica. The sequence goes on along the minus strand of JARQOD010000005.1, from coordinate 314,745,193 downwards.
AATATGTTATGTCTATTTCGACAATTGGGAATACTTATTCATCATTGTCTTGTAACTTGTAATTTGCTATGTGAATTCTTATGCAATATATTTTTTCTATTCTTTTTATTTTAGATAAAAATTGCTTCTTGCTCCTTTGTTATATACAAATAATGTGGTTGTTATAAATAACGCATAACATTTTGCGTATGTCACGTGTATTTAATTCTCTGCTGTTCAGATGTCATGTCAAATTTTGTCAATCTATGTTATTTTAATTCTGTCTGTCTTCACCTGTTATCTGTTTGTGCTAATTAAGTGTGTTAATTGTTTTACCGGTGTGTCCATCGAATTTCAGCATAAAAGCGCTTTATTAAGAAAGGTTTGATATCATGACTAAGGGTGCTGTGACACCTGAAACGCGTTGATAATGCAATACTCTGTCCTATCTATGCTGATAATTTTATCCTATATCTTGCAATTATTTTGAGTGAAAAAAGAACTGGTTTTTCACTTTATCGTGGAGCTGGATTATCTCCTCATTCTAACTTACACGCCATGACACGTCTGCTCTGTGCTCCGATTTCCATGATGTCATAACCGGTAAGATGGATTTCTTCTATAGTTATTTATTTTGCCTTACAAACAAATCATTACCCTGGAAAGGATGTTCCTTAACATATTTCCCAGGAAAATCCATTTTGGTTTTGTTTTTGTATGTTTTAGTGTGCGCCTGTAAAAGTGGCGTAACACTCTGACAACGCTGTTCACAGCCGTGACCTAGGAGTCAGAAATGCTTCCAGGAGTCTTCTCCATGATGTTTCCTTGTCATTTGTGCACTGTTCCCATAGATTTCCGACGTTTTGATTCCCTAAAAAGACCTCCAGGGGGGATCGCGGCAAAAAAACTTGGGTTTACCATAGACTTACTTTGGGCTCGTTGCTCAGGTCGAGCACCCGAGCATTCCTATTTGCTCGACCCGAGCATCGAGCACCCAAGCATTTTAGTGCTCGCTCATGACTACATACTACTGCTTAATTGTTCTATTGTTTGTGCTTAAATAATGCAGCATAGGACAGAAACACATGGTAGGCTAATTACTCAAAAATTAGACCCATGTGTATATACGGATTACTTCAACCTATCATCAGCTACGACATAGAAACAACGCAAAAAATGATGATCAAAAGCCCAATCTTAATATATCAAAATGCAATTTTATTATGAAAAAATATTTATTAAAACCATAAGGCCAAGAGAAGTAAAGATGGGAACAAAGATAAACACACATACAGTCCACATATCACTCATAAGGATGCACATATCCAGGCAACAATGGTCCTCATATAACAAACAAAGGCTAGCCCCGTAACCTATATCATAAATAATGTGGTTCCAACAATTAGGGAGAATTACTAAATGATCAAAAATATACAGCCGCAATTGCCTCTCACAGGGTTAATACCCACAATGCCAAAGTATCACTCAGACATTCTTGTTTATGAATAGGCCAGCATCACCTAGTTGTCAATGCCCAACCACCCGGCCATAACTTTACCGTACAGTGACCCATATTAAATGTAATATAGTTTGTTGTATGAGGACCATTATTGCCTGGACCTGGGCATCCTTATGAGTGATATGTGGACTGTATGTGTGTTTGTCTTTGTTCCAATCTTTTCTTCTCTTGGCCTTATGGTTTTAATAAATATTTTTTCATAATAAAATTGCATTTTGATCATCATTTTTTGCATTGTTTCAATATTGTTTGTGCTTGCTGATTAAAAGCATTATTTCTGTAAGACTGTATATACCGCTGGACAAGCAAGTTTAAGTCCTGCTGAGTTTGAACCAGTTTTGCTAACTATTTGCTGCTAATATAAGCAGGCCATTGGATACAACATGCAGACAAGGACAAAGCGGGAGTAACCAACATAACTATTTATTATCTATTATTAGAATTATGAAGTGTATCCTAGAAAAGATGGACCGGATTGTAGAATCTTTTCTGCAATAATCAGAAATAGTCTTAGATAGTCAGCAAGAAGTCCACTTGCAAGTTGCTAATAATCATGCCTAGCAGTTGGGGAATAGAAGTTGCTCCGCATGTTATTGTTAGGTCTGTAATATGTCTGAGAGTGGGATATACCTGACAACTTTCCTGGCAAACCAAAGCAAAAAATGGTAGCTCTTAAAAGGAAGGTCACCTTTCAGAGGTCAAATGTTGCACCTGTTATTAGAGCACATCCTGAGACAATTAACCCCTTTCTGCCATGCGACGTACTATCCCGTCCATAAAACCCAGGACAATCTGAGCATGGATGGGATAGTACATCGAAGCGATCGGACGCGCTCCCAGCCGGGTGTTAGCTGATTATCACAGCTGACACCTGGCACTATGTGCCAGGAGCGGTCATGGACCGCTCCCAGCACATTAACCCCTGGCACACCGCGATCAAACATGATCGCGGTGTACCGGGGGCACAGGAGAGCATCACGTAGGGAGGGGGCTCCCTGCGTGCTCCCCTAAGGCCTTCCTCCCTGCAAGACCCAGGATCCAAGATGGCCGCCAGGTCCTGCAGGGAGGCGGCTTCCTCAGTGCCTGCTTAGAGCAGGCACTGAGGAAGCATGCAGCACTGCCTGTGAGATCGCTGGTCTCACAGTGTGCTGCGCACACTGTGAGACCAGCGATCTGACCCTATACTGTAATGTCCCACCCTGGGACAAAGTAAAAAAGTTAAAAAGATAAAAATAACAAGTGTAAAAAAAAAAATTCCAAAATAAAGGAAGAAAAAAAATATTCCTCAATAAATTCATTTCTTCCTGTAAATAAAAAACAAAACAATAAAAGTACACATATTTGGTATCACTGCATCCGTAAAGATCCACCCTATAAACCTGTCCCACTAGTTAACCCCTTTAGTGAACCCCTTAAAAAAAAAAAAACAAAGCAAAAAATCAATGCTTTATCATCATACCGCGAACAAAACGTGGAATAACACGCGATCAAAAATATGGATATAAACAAACATGGTACCGCTGAAAACGTCATCTTGTCCCACAAAAAACGAGCTGTCATACAGCATCATCAGCAAAAAAATATAAAAGTTATAGCTCGCAGAATAAAGCGATGCAAAAATAATTATTTTTTGTAAAAAATTGTTTTTATTGTATAAAAGCGCCAAAACATATAAAAATGATATAAATGAAGTGTCGCTGTAATCATACTAAATCGAAGAATAAAACTGATTTATCAATTTTACCACACGCGGAAAAGGTATAAACGCCCCCCCAAAAGAAATTCATGAACTGCTGATTTTTGTTCATTCTAACCTCTCAAAAATCGAAATAAAAAGCGATCAAAAAATTTCACGTGCTTAAAAATGGTACCAATAAAAACGTCAACTCGTACCGCAAAAAATAAGACCTTATATGACTCTGTGGGCCAAAATATTCAAAAATTATAGCTCTCAAAATGTGGTGATGCAAAAACTATTTTTTGCAATAAAAAGCGTCTTTTAGCCTGTGACAGCTGCCAATTATAAAAACCCGCTATAAATAGTAAATCAAACCTCCCTTTATCACCCCCTTAGTTAGGGAAAATAATAAAATTAAAAAAATGTATTTATTTCCATTTTCCCATTGGGGTTAAAGTTAGGGTTAGGGTTGCGCCTCAAGTTAGGGTTAGGGTTGGGACTAAAGTTAGGATTACGGTTAGGGTTGGGATTAGGGTTAGGGGTGTGTTAGGGTTAGGTTTGTGGTTAGGGTTATGTTAGGGTTGGGACTAGGGTTATGGGTGTGTTGGGGTTAGGGTTGGAGTTAGAATTGGGGGGTTTCCACTGTTTAGGCACATCAGGGGCTCTCCAAATGTGACATGGCGTCTGATCTCATTTCCAGCCAATTCTGAGTTGAAAAAGTCAAATGGTGCTCCTTCACTTCTGAGCTCTGCCATGTGCCCAAACAGTAGTTTACACCCACATATGGGGTATTAGCGTACTCAGGACAAATTGCACAATAACTCTTGGGGTCCAATTCCTTCTGATAGCCTTGGGAAAATAAAAAATTGGGGGCGAAAATATCATTTTTGTAAAAAAAAAATGATTTTTTTGTTTTTACGGCTGTACGTTATAAACTTTTGTGAAGCACTTGGGGCTTTATAGCGCTCAGCACACATCTAGATAAGTTCCTTGTGGGGTCTATTTTCAAAAATGGGGTCACTTGTGGGGGATTTCCACTGTTTAGGCACATCAGGGGCTCTCCAAACACGACCTGACGCCCGCAGACAATTCCATCAAAGTCTGCAATCCAAAACGTCACTACTTCCCTTCCGAGCCCTGACGTGTGCCCATACAGTAGTTTTCTCCAACATATTGGGTATCAGCATACTCATGTGCTCACCAGAGGTAGCCTGACTGCCATTAGGTACTGAAATGAGATCTTCAGACCTCTTGTGAGACCATATGCTGGTGCGGTTGGCCCTGGGTTCCTCCTAATGCAGGACAGTGCCAGACCTCATGTGGCTGGAGTGTGTCAGCAGTTCCTGCAAGATGAAGGCATTGAAGCTATGGACTGGCCTGTCCGTTCCCCAGACCAGAATCCGATTGAGCACATCTGGGACAGCATGTCTGGCTCCTTCCACCAACGTCATGTTGCACCACAGACTGTCCAGGAGTTGACGGATGCTTTAGTCTAGGTCTGGGAGGAGATCCCTCAGGAGAACATCTGCAACCTCATCAGGAGCATGCCCAGGTGTTGTAGGGAGGTCATACAGGAACGTGGAGGCCATACACAATACTGAGCATTATTTTGACTTGTTTCCACTTTAATTTTGTCTTGTTTTGATTTTCATTTTGACTTGTTTCCACTTTCATTTTGGGGGTCTCTCCAAATCCAGGCCTCCATTGGTTCAAAAATTTGATTTCCATTTATGATTTTTGTGTGAGTATGTTGACAGCACATTCAACTTTGTACACAACAAAGTATTCAATGAGAATATTTCATTCTGTTAGATCTAGGATGTGTTATTTGAGTGTTCCCTTTATTTTTTTGAGCAGTGCATATACAGTTTATATGTATATAGATATCGATATCTATATCTATATATTAACTAAATATATATATCTATATATATATATAAATAAATATATATATAGATATATATATAAATATGGACCACATCGTATTTATGAACCTGCATACTATTTGGTGTGCAGACCAATGTAAATTTTTATGTTAATTTTTGTTTTACATTACAGATCTGATGGCTAACATTATTTTGCAGGTAAGAGGTAGAGGTGGTTCAAGACATTTCCATTCTGATAACTTTCAACTTCAGTGTTGTCATACAGAAGGAACAAATTGGAGTTTATTTTCTAAACGGTAGTGGAAATATTAAACATGGATTTTTAATGGGTTTCTCCATGTTTTTCAAAGAGAGTTTCAAAGTTTATCTTTTTCTGTCTAGTCCTAGCTTTAGTTAAAAAATAAAAAATAAAAATAAAATGAAATCAAAATTACACATTGTGGTTTCCATAAAGATGCCTAACAATTCTGTTATTTGTGATTTCACTTGTGTGTGTGCTGGAGGGACATCTTCTACACTCCACCTTTGACAATTCAGTGAGATAATGAGAAAAAAATACTTTCAGGCAATTTTCATTCCTTTTCTTTTTTATAATTGATTCCTTTGGGTCTGTCTCAAAGCCTCTGCTCAAACACATTCTTGATATCAATGGTTTAACATGTCTATACTATTTCTGTGCAATCCAAGAGATAACAGACCAAGAAGGGCTCCCATACACATTAGAGAAATGTCAGCTGAACCCACCGATTTTGGAACTGGAAGAGATAGTTGTTAGCTGTTATAAAAGTTGAACTTGAAGTGTTGTTTTCAGTTTATGAATTGTACTAGATGGAATTACACAGATAACGTCCTTATTAAATTACATGAATTATTGAAATTTTAGATTGTCTTCTAATTCAAACATAAGAGGTCAAAATATCAATAAAACACAGCTTTTATTCTTATCAGTGATGCAAATGTAAGGATGAAAATCAAGGAATTCGCTATTTCCCAGCTTCAGTTAATTTATTTATGTAGAAACAATAAAACAAGGACAAATAGAATGCCAAGGCCCTGACAAAGGGTGACGCCATGTGAAACAGTCATAGACCACTATTGGTCCACATTCCAATGATTCTATACGAATACATGAACTAAAGCTGAGCAGTGTTGAACTCCTTAATTTTCGTGTTTACATATGCCCTACTGATCGTCTTTAGTGAGTACCGTGTGAGTAGCACACACCAAGTGGTGTGGTACCAGGGCTATGGGGTACTCGGCACCGAGCCCATGAAAGTCTATGGGATTTTTCACTGGCAGCAGGACTCGGTCCGTGGCCCTGGGCGCTCATACAATGGGGAATATTTACAGGGGATTATAAGGATAGGTAGTTTGTGACGCCACCTGCGGTGTCTGATCAGATTGACCAGCGCTGCTATAAGGATCTTCACAGGGGATGTTATGGGGGCAGCTGGGTGGTAAGTCTCCCACAGGTGAGACGGGTCCCTGGAAGTCTATGGTGATGATGCAGGGTGTAGGTAATAATTCAGTCACACACAATGCAGCTTCTTTTCATACCTTTTACTTGTAGGTGTTTCAGGCAGGTCCCGGGGAGCTGGTCGGGGTGGAGAATGCACATTCGGGATAACCGCTGAGCAGGTTAGAGGCCTCCTTTACTTCATATATATCTGAGCCAAAACTTGCATGAAGCGAAGTTAACTCTGCAATCTCCAGCTTTCTCAATAGCTGTAACGCCCGGCCAACATTGTGGTGGAGCCTTCTATGTCTCTGATTATCAGATGTTGAGAGAACTAAGTCCTTCTTTGCTTGGCCTAGCTAAAAGTCCTTGTTCCCCCTGACTCCGTTTACGTATTGGCGCTTAGGGCTGCTCTCTGCGACCTGTAGTCCAGATAGCCTCCGGTTATCTTGTTACTATGCTTGAAACACTAGCAACGCTTCGGACCCCGGTGTCCGGTGAATTAGTGCAGGTAATCCAATACCTGAAGCACTTCTCTCTGTCTTCTCCACTGTGCCCTTCGCCCTGCTTGCGCTCTTAACATAAGCACTTGTAGCTTTTGATGGTAATGTCAGCTTTCTTCTAGAGCTCACTGAATAGCTCTCAGTATCCTCCAAGTCCAAACTGGACTGAGACTGAACTACCCTGTACTCAGACAGGATCTTGACTAACTAACTGACTGCTACGTGTCACTCCCTTTTATACCCCTGATGGGTGTGTCTGAAAGTGTGAGTGACGTGAATGGATATCAAGCGTTGCGGTTACCTTCCTGTGCATTCTCCTGGATTATGTGTGCCTGACATAGCTGGGCCACACATCCCCCCTTGATTAAACACAGCACTCCCGGGCTGTAAAAGAGAAAAGAAAACATTTTTTTGTTTCACATATAACATTAACATTTTAACTCATCCCATCCGGGAGGTAAGACTTCTTGAACGTTACAATTTGTACATTAGAAAAAATACAAAAGTATCAAAAGTATCAAACATTCTCATAAATACTAGACAAATTCTTGTGGAGGACCCGCACCAAAAACCTCCCACGTGGGTCCTGGGTGGGCTGCAGGACTTCTGACTGCAGACCTCACTCTAGGCCACACCATACGGGTTTTTCTTCAGAGGTAGATAGCAATGGTTTTGTGTGAAACCAAGATAGTGCACCGTGGTGCAAACTATTTACATTAAAGTTTTTGGGCTGGCACAGTCCACAGCCACGCAGTCCATGCATGAGAAAAAAAAAACATATTTCAAGACATATAAATAGAAATCACATTAATACTTGTTCAAACTTTATACATTTCTCAGGTGCAGTAAACCCTGTCTGGGTCTTGCTCTAATTTACTAGGACTACTCTTGATAACGAATAGGTAATTTTCCTTTAGTGATACGTTCTGACCTACGTGGGGTAGCATCAGGTATAGTAGTCTCTAGCCTGTCAGTTCTGCGTAACGGCAAACTATAGATACGACTCCACCTCTCTAGGGACCTGGCAAGCATGCTAGCGACTGGGCGAGGCAGTACTGCTTCACCAGGGGACTCCACTTCTTGTGGTGCTGCTTCTTGCGGTTCCGCTGCTTGGGATCCCAATGGTTGAGGGTCTGCCGGAATAGGTCCTTCTGGAAGTGGCTCAACTGACACAATTGGTATGACTGGATGTAGAGACTCCTCTTGCGGTTGATAAAACTGCAGCACAGGAATAATTACAGCATCTCCCACTCTGGGCCAATCTGCAGGTAAATCTCCCAAATCCGTATGTATGACCGCTTCATCATTTTCTTTCTGAAGGACAACAGGTTCTTCCTCACGAAGCTTTAATGGGCCAGGACACAACTTTAGATGATCTCTAGACACAGTTGCAGTCGTTTTTCCTCCATCCTTGCTAATGGCACAGACCTTTCTGTTATCAAAATTGGAATTTTGCACAACATATGGCTCCTGTTCCCACTGATCATCCAACTTGTGCATTCTTCTTTTCCTTTTGAGCACCATTTCTCCAGGCATAAAAGGCATAGCGGGAGCATTTTTGTTATAGTTCTTCTCTTGCTTTTCCCTTACTTTGTTGAGACTGTCTTCTACGCAGGCTTGTACTCTCTTGTACTGTTCCTGTCGAGTTGTGTCCCAATCTTCAGCACTGTCATCAGCCTCTGGTTCTACCACACCAAGTTCCAAATCCATCGGCAGTCTTCCTGGTCTCGCTCTCATAAGGTAGGCTGGAGTGCAGTTAGTGGAACTTACTGGTATGTGGTTGTACAAGTCGACCAGGTCAGGTAACAGGTCTGGCCACCGATTTCTTTCTTCCAGTGGTACAGATTTCAGTAAGTCGATGACAATGTGATTCATCTTTTCACAAAGGCCATTGGTCTGAGGGTGGTACAGTGTTGTTCTGATCTTCTTACATCCATATAAGTGACAGAATTCCTTAAACAGTTCAGCTTCGAATGCAGGACCTCGATCAGTCAGCACCTGCTCCGGATATCCGTGTGGTCTGCAGAAACTTGCTTGGAAGGTTCTTGCTGCTGTCTCTGCTGTCAGATCTTTGACAGGGGCAACCACCAGAAATTTGGAATAGTGATCCACCATGGTCAGGGCATATGAGTATCCTGACCTGCTTGGGGACAACTTGACGTGATCCAATGCCACGATCTCCAAGGGACGAGTCGTCCGGATAGGCTGCAGGGGTGCTCTCTGACTATGATAGTCTTTTCGTCTGAGTCCACAGGGTCCACAATTCCGGCAGCACTTCTCGATGGAGTTGCGCATCCCTACCCAGTAGAATCGACACCTCAACAGGGTCTCTAGCTTTTTCCAGCCAAAGTGTCCTGCTTGATCGTGGTACGCTTCTAACACCATTTGGATGTCTGCTCTGGGGACCACTATCTGCCAAACCATCTCATGGGTCCTTGGGTCGACGTATCTCCTGCACAACTTCTCACGGTAGATGAACAACCGGCTTCTCTCATTCCACAGGAGCTTTGCTGGTATAGGTGCGTCTTTCTCCAAGGAGGAACCTTCCTGTCTTATCAGCTCCTTTACACGGCTGACCACTGGATCGCTGTCCTGAGTTTCCTTCCAGCTGTGATGAGGTAAAGGGTTTAACATCTCACCACACCGCTTTCTGTAGACTCGTTGCTCTTGGACCATCCCATTTCGGTGGAACGCAGGTAGCTCGATTTCTTCCAGATCATCTGATTCTTCCTCCGTGTCGGATTCATGCGGCATTCTGGACAAGGCGTCCGCGTTAGCATTTTTACGGCCTGCCCTGTACTTGATGGTAAACTGATAATTTGACAGCCGAGCCATCCAACGTTGCTCCATGGCTCCCAGCTTGGCTGTTTCAAGGTGCGTCAAGGGGTTGTTGTCCGTGTACGCAGTGAACTTGTTGGAGGCGAGGTAATGTTTGAATCTTTCGGTAATGGCCCAGACCAGTGCCAGAAACTCCAGTTTGAAGCTGCTATAGTTTTCCGGGTTCCTCTCAGTTGGCCTGAGTTTTCTGCTGGCATACGCGATGACTTTTTCTTGGCCATTCTGCTTCTGACTGAGGACAGCTCCTAATCCTTCGTTACTGGCATCTGTGTATAGCAGGAACGGTTGGCTGTAATCTGGGTAGGCTAAGATTTCATCGCCTGTCAGGATCTCTTTAATCTCTTTGAATGCCTCAGCTTGTTCTTTACCCCAATTGAATGGAGGGTTTCTGCTCTTGAGAGGTTGTCCTACCAGGAGGTCCTGCAAAGGCGCCGCTTTCTTAGTGTAATCTTTTACAAACCTCCTGTAGTAACCTGTTAGTCCCAGGAACTGACGCACCTCCTTTAGATTCTTCGGCTCCGCCATTTCTGGATGGCTGTGACCTTCTCGGGGTCCGGCGCTACTCCTTCGGAGCTGACAATATGTCCCAAGTACTGTACCTTTCGTTTGAGCAGATGGCATTTGGAGGGCTTCAGTTTCATCCCATATTTGGACAGTGACTCGAATACCTCTGCCAGGTGCTTCAGATGATCTTCATATGTCTTGGAGTACACAATCACGTCGTCCAGGTACAGCAGCACAGTTTCGAAGTTGAGATGTCCCAGGCAGCTCTCCATCACTCTCTGGAATGTTCCTGGGGCACTGCTGAGGCCAAACGGCATTCTGTCAAACTCGCAGAGTCCCATTGGGGTGGTGAAAGCAGTTTTCTCCCGATCCTCCTCAGCCACAGCTACTTGCCAGTACCCACTAGTAAGGTCGAGGGTAGAAAAGTAGTTAGCCGTTTTCAGAGCAGCTAAGGATTCCTCAATGCGTGGTAGTGGGTATGCATCTTTATGTGTTATGCGATTTACTTGTCGGTAATCTACACACATTCTCATGCTACCATCCTTTTCTTAACTAGAACTAGAGGTGCTGCCCAGGGGCTACAACTATCTCTTATCACCCCGGCTTCCTTCATGTCACGCAACATTTCTTTAGCTTTCTGATAGTGGGCTGGAGGTATAGGCCTGTACCGCTCTTTGATGGGAGGATGACTGCCTGTAGGGATATGATGCTGTACTCCCTTAATTGTCCCAAAGTCAAGTGGGTGTTTGCTAAATACTTGTGCGTACTCTTGTACCACCCGTAGTACCCCCTGTTTCTGGTGGACGGAAGTGGTATCTGTCCCTATATGAAGCTGCTGACACCAATCCGCTACTGGGGTTGCCGGATCATTATCCTCCGCTAGTTGGCGGGAGGCTAAGGACTCGGTTGTAAGGATAGAATTGTTATCTACGGCATGTAATTTAGCAACTGTGGCATAACGTGGTAAATTTACTTCGTCGTCCCCCCAGTTGAGAAGTCGTACAGGTACTCTCCCATTTATTACTTCCACTACCCCTCTAGCAGTCATGAGTGTAGGTCTGTGTTCTGAGCGATGGGGTTCTACTACTGCTTGGTAGTTCTGTCCTCTCAGACCTATGGCTGCCCTACACCATATTAACATTTCACTCATTGGGGGTATTGTGACCCGTACATTACCGATTTCACCATCTGTAAGCTTTGCTTGCTGCTGGCACATCAGGGCCCGGATCTCCCTCTGGATCACTCCCTTCTGCTTTGGCTTGGCAACTTCAGCGAGCTGTTGGAGCAAAAACACAACTTCTCCCAGACAGTTACTGATAATGTTAGTACCTAATATCACATTTAGGCCATTTTCCTCATTTACAGTCCTGACTACTAGAAGTCCCTGATCCTTCAGCTCCACTCTGCCCACTTTTACGTCCACATTTTTGGCTCCAAGTACTTCAACAGGGAGACCATTAGAGGCATATACTGTAAAGTCAGGGCTCGGGGGCTGGAGACTGTCCATGGACCAGAATTTATTATAAAGGACATCAGGTATGATGGTCACCTGAGATCCAGTGTCCAGTAGTGCAGGAATTGCAATCCCGTCCAGAATGATGGACAGGTAGGGTCGTCCACTCACGAACCTGCGGTTCCAGTCTAAGGGGCCTGATGAGTCTACTCCTGGGTGTCGGCCCTCTGACCCAGGATCGGCTCGTTTAAAGGACATTGCTGAGCCATATGACCTTTTTGGTTGCAGCGGTAGCAGATGATCTCTCGGCGAGGATGGTGTTGATCAGGAGTCGCTCCTGGGGGTGGCGTGGTCCTCCTCCGGTGAGGCGACGTCCTCCATTTCCTCCGGTTCATCCAAGGGACATCCTCCGGACAGTCGGCTAGTAGGATCTTTCCTCCTTCCTCTTTCCGCAGTTGCAGGGCATCCATTACAGTGGCCAAGTTCTTAGTCAGCTGGCGCACTTCCGAGCGCAGACATTCCAACTCACTAGGGGGCGCCACCTGCGTTTTAGCTTCTGCCACCTGCGGGGAAAAGGTGGGTACTGCCGGCTTTAGAGTGGCTTCACCCGGGTGATACTGATTTGCCACCTCTGGCTTTTCCAAGGGTCGCAGTCCTTTTATTGCCATGTCCTTTAGAGCATCAAAAGTGGCATCTGGATGATCCAAGGACCACCAGTTTACAGTCCTGCCTTCCGCTGGAGACCTTAGTCCCCGTACAAATTGTTCTTTCAACATTTGGCTCTCATCAATGGGACTTGTGGGGTTAGCCTGTTTAAGAGCTCGCAGGGCCCCCTGTAGTCGGCAGGCGTAGTCCCTAATATTGTCACCCGGTCTCTGGAAGCACTGATAAAATGCCATCCGGAGATCCGTTTCTGTGCGGTCCTCAAAGATGGCCTGTAGCTTTAAGAGAATCGCAGGTACTGACTCCTGGTCTGCAGCGGGCCAAGTCTCTACTTCTCTCTCAGCCGCACCAGCTAACTGCCCTATTACTACAGCAGCTTTTTGCTTTTCAGTCATTGAGTACATATCCAAAATACTACATATCTTCCGTTTAAACCCTGGCAGGGTGTCTGGCTCGCCGCTGTACTGGGGGAGCCACTTCGCTCCGGGCATGTATGGGAGCGTTAGCGGCATGAGCGGGACCACCGGGCCAGGTGAGGGGCCCGCACCTCCATCCTGCACTACAACGCCAAGCGGTGGGCTATTGGGGCCACGGGCGGGGGCTGCTCCGTCTGCCGGTTGCTGCGACATGTTGATGCCCCCTTGGTTAATCGGAGCCTACCTCTTTCACAGGCTGCAGCGTCGCAGGCACAGCGGTGGAGACAGGACCTTTGTCGCTGGCGCTCTGATGTCAGAGCGTTCACTTCCTGTTTCACAGGCCCTGCCGCCGCGTCAGAGTTGGGGGCGTGTCCAGGCAACAGCACGCTCTTTCAGGTACGCCCCCCTTCTTCACCAGCGCCTGAGGGCGCGAATTTTGCGATAAAGATGGCGGTATAATGGCGCCAAACACAGCAAACAGTCTTTTTCACCAAACAGTTCAATAGGCAACACAGGACTCACAATTGCAAGTTTCGCATCCTGTTCGTGACGCCAAAAGATGAGTAGCACACACCAAGTGGTGTGGTACCAGGGCTATGGGGTACTCGGCACCGAGCCCATGAAAGTCTATGGGATTTGTCACTGGCAGCAGGACTCGGTCCGTGGCCCTGGGCGCTCATACAATGGGGAATATTTACAGGGGATTATAAGGATAGGTAGTTCGTGACGCCACCTGCGGTGTCTGATCAGATTGACCAGCGCTGCTATAAGGATCTTCACAGGGGATGTTATGGGGGCAGCTGGGTGGTAAGTCTCCCACAGGTGAGACGGGTCCCTGGAAGTCTATGGTGATGATGCAGGGTGTAGGTAATAATTCAGTCACACACAATGCAGCTTCTTTTCATACCTTTTACTTGTAGGTGTTTCAGGCAGGTCCCGGGGAGCTGGTCGGGGTGGAGAATGCACATTCGGGATAACCGCTGAGCAGGTTAGAGGCCTCCTTTACTTCATATATATCTGAGCCAAAACTTGCATGAAGCGAAGTTAACTCTGCAATCTCCAGCTTTCTCAATAGCTGTAACGCCCGGCCAACATTGTGGTGGAGCCTTCTATGTCTCTGATTATCAGATGTTGAGAGAACTAAGTCCTTCTTTGCTTGGCCTAGCTAAAAGTCCTTTTTCCCCCTGACTCCGTTTACGTATTGGCGCTTAGGGCTGCTCTCTGTGACCTGTAGTCCAGATAGCCTCCGGTTATCTTGTTACTATGCTTGAAACACTAGCAACGCTTCGGACCCCGGTGTCCGGTGAATTAGTGCAGGTAATCCAATACCTGAAGCACTTCTCTCTGTCTTCTCCACTGTGCCCTTCGCCCTGCTCGCGCTCTTAACATAAGCACTTGTAGCTTTTGATGGTAATGTCAGCTTTCTTCTAGAGCTCACTGAATAGCTCTCAGTATCCTCCAAGTCCAGACTGGACTGAGACTGAACTACCCTGTACTCAGACAGGATCTTGACTAACTAACTGACTGCTACGTGTCACTCCCTTTTATACCCCTGATGGGTGTGTCTGAAAGTGTGAGTGACGTGAATGGATATCAAGCGTTGCGGTTACCTTCCTGTGCATTCTCCTGGATTATGTGTGCCTGACATAGCTGGGCCACACACGTGCGGTCTAATTCTTTATGTATACTATCATTATGGGATTCTAGCAGGTTTTCTATATTTTGCATAATTTAGGGCTTTAATAATTTCATAATAAAGCAACGATGTAAATACTTATGTCCCCCAAAAATAAGGAAAGTATTCAAGGAGTGATACCTTGATTGTCTAACCAGAGAATTTAAAATTCTAATAGCAAACTTTCAGGGTTCAAAAGGCCCCCTTTATCAGGCTATATTACTAGTGAAGGGCCTTTTGAGCTCTGAAAGCCTGCTAATATAATTTCTCTGGTTAGCCAACAAAGGTATCACTTCTTGAATACTTTCCTCATTTTTTTGGGACATAAGTATTTACATCGATTATTCTGGCTAACATGGTACCACAACATTATTTTGTATTGTACATTGTAATAATAAATTAACATACTAAAAACATGTCTGAGAATATGCAAGGTAAAAAAAATCACATTCAGGAAGGAAAAGCCGAGATACTGTAACTTTAAAATGTATATATTGTAATACTCAATGAATTCTGTGATGTCACCAAACGAAAATGTAGCTGCCAAACTAAATGCTTAACAAATAAAACAAAGTATGACACATTCAAACATAATATGCAAGTAACTCAGTGATAATGGGTACAGTACCAAACAGTCATACATGTTTTGCCCTAATTCTTAAGGGGCCATGTCACTGAAAAAGCTCATTGAAGAAGAACAAAAGACGTTTAGTGTTTGGTACTGTGCCAATTAATACTAGGTGAGTCACTTGCCTATCATGTTTGGATGTGTCATACATTATTTCTATTTGTTAAGCATTTAGTACGATGATTAAACTACATTTTTGTATGGCGACATCGCAGTATTACTTGATTACTACAATGCATACATTTTAAATGGATAGTATGTCTAGTTTTCCTTTTTGAATGTGATTTGTTTTACCTTTGCTACTCCAAGCTATCTGACTTTGATATGAATTGTTAATAAAAGCTTTGTTTTAGTGATATTGAGATATATAGCTCTTAAATTTGAACTAGATTATTGTTGAATCATATGAAGTGATCAGAAATGCTTTTTTGTGCTTAGTGGCACATATATGTGAGTCTATGTAGGAATAGTGTCTTATATTATAGTCAAATAATAATTTTACCTTGGGCATTCTCACCCTACCGCTACCTGGTGTTCCAGAAATGTGTGAAATAACATGAAATTATTTTCACTGTAAAATGCCAGAAAGGACAATACAGACTCAGACACAGGTTCAATGTGACAAGTACCATACAAGTCTACATTTTAGAAGAATGTATAAATTTTAAATCTGATAGCATTGAACTTTGCCATTTTGGCCCCTTTATGCTGCAATTTAAAAATGTATGCTATTTTGTGATATTTCAAATAAAACATGAAATAAATCAGAAAGTTTGTTTGTATTTATTCTAGATAAAGAATGCAAAAACACAAAATGTCTTATCTAAGTAATAAAGAGAAAACAAAAGGGCAAAAG
Organism: Oophaga sylvatica; assembly: GCA_033576555.1. NCBI lineage: Eukaryota > Metazoa > Chordata > Amphibia > Anura > Dendrobatidae > Oophaga > Oophaga sylvatica. Next base: position 314,729,139 of record JARQOD010000005.1, on the reverse strand, counting down.
GGTAGGGGGTGCTCACCTTTTGAGGTTGTGTGAGACACAACCGCTAGAATTGCTTAAATAAGAAAGTGTATGGTCTGTTCCTAGATCCACGCAGCCACACAAAGCAGGGTTATGACGGACACAGACCTGCATGGTGCGGCTGTATGATTACCTCTCTACCTTCTTCAACTGCTTCCTCATCTTCCCATTTGGCAATATATCTGTTATGGAAACTTCATTCATCAGAAAGACAGCACAGTGTCGTCGAGGGACAATTGGGTCTAGGTTAGGGAGAGTTGGCTAGGATTATATCGGTATAGAAAAAAATAAATGGGAAGAGACAGGTCTGTGTGAGTAACAAGACAGGAAATCCTAAAGAGACCTGAGAAAGATGACCAACCTGAGGAGAGGGGTGAGAAATGACAGCAGTCTTGAGGAAAGATAAAATAAGTTACAACTGTAAGGAGAGGTGAGAAAGATGATAGCCATGAAGAGAGGTGAGAGTGATGACAGCCCTGTGTATAATGGAGATAGATGACAGTCCTGACGAGAACAGAGAAAAAGAACAGTCCTGAGGAGAGGGTTGAGAACTTATATCCCTGAGGGGAGATGAGAAAAATGAAAGCCCTGAGGAGATGCTAGAAAGAAGACAGCCCTGAGGAGAGGGGAGAAAGATGACAGCCTAAGGAAAGAAATCAAGTCCTGAGGCTAGGGGAGAGAAATTCGAGCCCTGATGGGAAGGGAGAAAAGTGAAAGCCCTTAGGCCAGGAGAATGAGATGACAACCCTAAGGAGAGACAAGAAAAATGACAGGCCTAAGGAGAATGAAAGATGACAACCCTTTCTCCTTTGTCCCTCTATCCATAAACAGGAGTATTCCTCCATCTTGTAATGTTACTAGCAACTCAGCACCAGATGAGGGAGGGTGTAATAGGACATCACAGGACTGAAGGGAGGTTTCTTGCACACAACCCTCCTTTGGGACGCTGATTTCCAACTATACGACTCCTTTTTAGGGGTACTAAAAGTAGTAAAAATGAAAAATACCACTATAGGTACTTACTATCATTGAAGAATCCCATTGTATATTAGTCACATGGGTCAATGTGTGCTGCTGTGACTTCCTTGCCTGTCTCTGTACTCTGGCAATCAGATGGTATCTGGTATAACACTGTTCTGCACTTTAACCCTTTTATTCTTTATAGCAGCACACTTTAACTTGTGGCCTGTAGCTATCTTTAGTGTCTTGTTACTTCAATAGCTGAACCATAATTGACTAACAGGAATTAGCTTCCTGTACAAATGCTCCAATAACTCCTCCCCACCCGGGCTGGCAATAAGTGTTAACTCTATAATAGGCTAAAAACTGATGAACAGAACAGTACACAAATCAAATCACATTTAAAACAGACAATCCATACAATAACATTAAACAAGTCTTCAGAGAGTATGTTTGGACAACGTCTCCAACTTCCAGCTTTCCAACAATCTTTAATGATTGTCTTCCTCAGCAATCCAGGATATGTAGAAATAAAAGCAATATTACAATGTAAAACAATACAATACAACAAATTCTTGGACTGGTGACATCTGGATCTTCTTTTCAAACTGGCACAACATCCAGTCATTCTCAGTTAAGGACCCCAGAACAAGATATAGACAGAGTCCCTAGATGCAGATGGATTCTGATGGCTGGCAGGGGGCTGTGACCCAGGTCTGTAGGATCCCACACTTTATGACTTGTAGTGGACTTCTTTCTCTCTCCCGCAACTTCTGCTCATTCCCGACTCACTGGCTGTGCTGCAACTTCCATCACCCTGCCTTTCACTAGTATTCAGATCTCAGTGCCAGGGAACATAACCATTTCATGCTCCAGCACTTCCCAGTTGAAGCAGAGTCCAAAGAACTTGTTCCAGAGGAGATAGAGTTTACCCAAAAGTCTATGGCTTTTCTCAATAGCCGCTCATGTCTTCTCTGCTGCCCACACCCTTGGGCTTATAATCTGCTCCAGGCTGATGGACTCTACTTCCACCGAATCCTCCTCTGCAGATAGTGCAGTCAGCTCCATACTCTCACTGTCGCCTTCTGCTATTCGGATGTGAGCCCCTCAGATGCAGTACTCTTCCGTAATACTCACACGCTCTTCGTCTCCCTACATCCAGCAGTGTAACGGTGCTGGCTCCACCTACCTGGAGGCCATCCTTCTGACTCATCCATAGCATCACTTGTCACTCTGCATCTGCATCTCCACCTTTGGCCACTCATCCTGACATCTCCTGTCATTCCCTATGGGCAGGACCTTTTCATCTAGCACAACTCTCGTCCCATAGAGGGCTGGGTCTTTGCTTGAGGGAATTCTTCTAGGCTGGAACCTTAGTAGGCTGGACATTTCTTCATGCTTCTTTGCATCCACTCCCAAAAGGGCAGTCTTCACCTCTCCTAATGCGTTACCAATTGCCATTTTGTTACATGTATCTTCTGGTGCCATCTTAGTCAAGCCACTTCTGCGCTCTCCTTTCACCTTTCGGTGGCAGGACTTCCTTTTCCATCGCGCCTTCCGCCAATGCATGCCTCCCTCAAAGGGTTGGGCTTTCCTCACTGGGTCTATCCTTCCTTGTGCTGCACTTGTACTGGGATGGGCAAATCTTTGCACTCTCCTGCCTTTTATGAATGTGTACACACTCATAGGTAATGGAAAAAGGGAACTTTAACCACATGGAGACGCTGCACCTACATTCACCTGGTCCCTATACAGACTAAACAGGCCCTAGCCACACAACTAAAAACACCAATAAGGAAGTACAGTGAAAGGTGAACATATAAGACCCCACTCTAAATGTGATTGGTAAAGCCAAAATGGGAAAATGGTAAACACCAGGAGAGGAGGAAACCAAGAAGAAAAACAAAATAATAGAAACCGTTAGCATTTAGGAAGAAAAGACAATAGCTCAACAGACAGAGGAACCAATCATGCAGCAACAAGTCACTGGATCGAATCCTCAAACTGAGCAATTACACTGCATCCTCCACTCCTATGATGGGTAGTACTTTCTTTCTTTCCCGCAACACCATCCGCCATTTTGGCACTGTATACAGATGTCCTTTTAACTGTGCCATAGGTCTTCCCCACAAAACTTTTCTGTAGGTCAATTTACTCCTTCCAACAACGCCAATTCAGGTGTAAGGGGAGATTTTTCCGACATCACTTAATGGATTCCTAATCGCCCCACTACAGTGCCCCTCAGAGTGAGTGGGCTTTGAGGGGACTTGTAGCTTATCCCATTTCAGGCTGTAAGCGTTAGGATGGTATGGGGACCTTAACTTCATGTGATGAATCATGGAGACCAACAATCGTTTTTAAAAAATAAAAAAATAAAAAATAAAAATATTTTGATACCGGTAAAAATACAATATCACACTGGCGCTAACTAATGTGGATTTGTTAAATCCGCTGGCACCCTAGCAAGTGATGTGTGCAGCTCTGCCTAAAAAGCAAACTAAAAAGGGGAAAAGCCAGCGCTGACTATGGTCAGAACGCAATACATAAAGTGCTTATGCACATATGAATTTCTAACTGTACTTTAAAATGAGACATTTAGCAAACAATTGATCAATTCTTTGAGCCACCCCGCCACGTCACGTCATTCTCATATGGGGCAGTCCTACTCTACGTTTTTTATAATTGCTGTGCCATGACAGCCTCCTAAATATATTAAAAGCAAGACTATATTAAATGCAAAATGTACCTGAAGCTTTTCTGAATCACTCCCATGGCGCCAGTAGGGCAAGCGCAGGTAAAGGCCGACCAGGTCCGGATATGGACATTTCAGATCTGACCTCCACACTGCCAAACCAGCAACCACAGATGAAGGGTGAAACAGGCCCAAACACAGGTGCACAATCAAATAGAGCCTGCGGCAGGGCAGGGCTGCTGTATGTGTGTACAGCAGCCTAGATCAATCACAGTAAAGACAGCGTGTGGAAGACAGGGTGGTGATGGTGGCAAAGTGACAGGAAGCATTATCCGCTATCCAACCAACAACCTTTTGACACTGCTCTGGGTTCAATAGTGGTATGCTGCTGCAGTCCCCTAGTAATTGAGACAGGAAAGTCGGGCGAGAAGATGTGGGTGTTTGCTGTGGCACAATTTCAGCTTGCCCACGGCCTCAGCCTTGGCCTCTGCATGTACCATCAACATCACATCCAGTTCCCCGTCCCTTGCCACGCGCCTTGCCATTTTAAATGGAGGACAATATTTTCCATGTTCACTACAAATAACTGAATTTGGAGCACACTCATATGTGATCCGCGGGAAAGACAAAACACTGTTTAAATAGCTGGCCTGTAGGTAACTATTTTTTTTCAGCAAACTCGTGTCAATAACTTATAAAAAACCACAGAAAGCGGACTAAAAATCCAAAATTCAAGAAAACACCACCAAAAACAGGCAGAGATACTTACCTGTCTAAAAAGGCCTCAATACAAATGCACTGACAGGGTGCAGCGGACCCAAGTAAAATGGCAACTTCACAGGTGCATTAATACCAAATTAAACAGCCAGCCTTCAATCAGGGATTGGCTGTGTGGCACACCAGTGCACAAAGATACAATCTGTATGTGGCGATGTTCACACTAGGAATGCAGAACATCTGGTTCACAGTCTATTAATGATGCCTTATGCGGGCTGCCCAGTGCTAACTATAATGCATCCAGTGTGAACAGAGGCCACAGTGTACAGAACCATTTTTGCAGGGTGCAGTTGGGCCCTAATGGTTCTGTACACTGTGGCCTCTTTTCACACTGGATGCATTATAGTTAGCACTGGGCAGCACGCATAAGGCGTCATTAATAGGCTGTGAACCAGATGCTCTGCATTCCTAGTGTGAACATCGCCACATACAGATTGTATCTTTGTGCACTGGTGTGCCACAGGGCCAATCCCTGATTGAAGGCTGGCTGTTTCATTTGGTATTAATTCACCTGTGAAGTTGCCATTTTACTTGGGTCAGCTGCACCCAGTGCATTTGTATTGAGGCCTTTTTAGACAGGTAAGTATCTCTGCCTGCTTTTGGTGGTGTTTTCTTGTCAATAACTTATGTAAGACACTACAACAAAATTTAATAGTAGGCCAGAAATGGCAGAATTATCAGCGCAATGAGATGTGATCTATGTGATGGCCAAACCCCTGTTTAAAATAGATGGTCGGTAGGTAACTATTTTTGTTTTAAGCAAACTGTTGTCAATAACTTATGTAAGACACTACAACAAAATTTAACAGTAGGCCAGAAATGGCAGAATTTTCAGCGCAATGAGATGTGATCCGTGTGACGGACAAACCCCTGTTTAAAATAGCTGGATTTTTACCCTGTAATATGGAAAGGATCTGGTTGTATTCTGCAGTGCCAACAAGCAAATGGAGCAGAAAAGCGGTGTTCTCTGGATTGCTTTTTCAGCAAATAATCAGGATTAAGATCCAAAAAAAATTTATGTCTACAAATATCTGTTATAGCAGCAGCAGACAGAACTGCAATGGACCCTCTAGCTACAGGTCCTTCTCAAAAAATTAGCATATAGTGCTAAATTTCATTATTTTCCATAATGTAATGATTACAATTAAACTTTCATATACTTTAGATTCATTACACACCAACTGAAATTTGTCAGGTCTTTTATTGCTTTAAGGCCGGAGTCACACTGGCGACAAAATCGGACGACTGCAATGCGATGAAATATCGTATTGCAGTCTGCCGTATGTTAATCTATGGAGCAGCTCCAGTATCAGATTTTTGTGGTCCGTTTTAAACGTCCGTGTACAATCGCAGCATGCTGCGATTGTCACCGATTGTGGGTCGACTATCGCCAATGCAAGTCTATGGGAGCGATGAAAAATCTGATTACAAACGGACCACACTGTGTGACTTGCGATGAAATCGCATTGGTGTCCTTTAGAAAAGCCGGCAATTCATCCCGGCTATACTGTAAAATCACACTGACAGCTTTAATAAAGACTAGAAAGAATAGATATATACACATAGAACGCATATATATATATATACATGTCATTGTGACATGTATATATACATATATTTATAGTTCCTAGACTTCTACATACTGTAATAGCCGCTAATTCAATTGCCGGGTTTTGTGAAATCACAGAAGCCGACATGAAATGATACATTGTTTCCACACATTTAACCATGTAATTTCATGTATTTTTATATATGTTTGAAACATACAATTACATGAGTGTATTTGTGAAAAATTTCAGACATGTAGGGGTTAATTAAAGGTGTAATTTCGTTGAAAAAAAATGCGTGGGCTTCCGCTGTATTTTCTCCACCAGACAGACAAAGCAAACCGAGTGGGGGCAGATAATAACAGCCTAGGGAGGGTACATTTTTTTTGTGCCCCCCCTGGCTACTAACATCTGCCCCCAGACACCCCAGAAAGGGCAAATCTATAATTAGATTCGCCCTTTCTGGCACTTTGCCCGTCTATTCCCATTGCCCTGTAGCGGTGGCGAATGGGTTAATCTCACCTTACTGTCACCTTGCAATTGAAAGGTGACCTTAAGGCAGGTTAATGATTGATAGCTGTCAATTAGACAACTATCAATTATTAATCCTATTGAAGTAAATAAAAAAACACACACACTTTAAGAATAAATAATTTTAATGAAATAAAAAAACATTTTTTTGACCATATTTTATTTTACACTTAATCCGTGCGAAGCCATTGATCTCCTAAAATAAAGAAAAAAAAATAAAACAACATTATTCTTACCTATTCCGCCGATCTGTCACGTGCCACGCTGTAATCCTTCACAAAGGGTTAACTGCTTTGAGCAAGCTGTGCAAGTAATCCTGCATGCTCAGCTCAAAGCTCATGAATGAATAAGTTCCTCTCCTGGCGAAGGAGAGGATGTGTTTCATGAATGAAGCTTAATTGATTGTGTCCACTTTCCCTTTAGGTCAGGTCACTACAGTTAATTGGCAATAAATCAATTAAGCTCCATTCATGATCATTCCTCTACTTTCGCTGGGAGAGGAACTTATTCATTCAGGGGAATACAGGTCTGAGACAGCATTATTAGCTCTCTGCGACCTGTAACCTGTTAACCCTTTCTGATGGATTACACCGTGGGACCTGACTGTACATCGGATTGGTAAGATAATTTTGCTTTTTATTTTATTTTTATTACAGGAAATTGGTTTTAGCAGGAAATAAAATATGGTCAAAACTGTGGATTATTTCATTAAACTTCTTTTTTATTAAACTGTGTGTGTTTGATTTTCTTTCATACAATAGGATTAATAATTGATAGTTGTCTAATTGACAGCTATCAATATTAACCTGCTTAAAGTGACCTTTCAATTGCAAGGTCATTTAACCCTTATTAACCCATTCGCCACCGCTACAGGGCAATGGAATAGACTGGCAAAGTGCAGAAAGGGCGAATCTAATTATAGATTTGCCCTTTCTGGGGTGTCTGGGGGCAGATGTTAGTGCCAGGGGGCACAAAAAAAATGCACCTCCCTGGGCTATTATTATCTGCCCCCACTCGCTTGCTTTGTCTGTCTGGTGGAGAAAATACAGCGGAGCCCACGCATTTTTTTCAACGAATTTACACCTTTAATTAACCCTACATGTCTGAAATTTAGCACACATATACTCATGAATTGTATGTTTCAAACATATATAAAAATACATGAAATTAATGGTTAAATGTGTGAAAATGTATCATTTCATGTCGGCTTCTTGTGATTTCACTGAAGCCGGCAATGAATTAGCGGCTATACAGTATGTAGAAGTGTAAGAATTATAAATATATGTATATATTATGTCACAATGAATCATGATATAATTATATATATATATATTATGTGCTCTATTTGTATATATCTATTCTTTCTTTTGGCATTTAAATACTATTTTTGGATCCATTATATGTCAGTTTTGCAAGCCTGCGAGAAAATCTCGCAAGTCGGATGAAAATCGGATGTTACAAGGTACACACACATGCGATTAAATCGCATCTTTGAAGGAAAATCGGATGCCAGAAGGATGTGTGATGTTTTTATTTGATCCGATTGTCGACCGTCTAAAACGGTCAGATTTTTTGTGGTTGTGTGTGACTCCAGCCTAATACTGATGATTTTGGCATACAACTCCTGATAACCCAAAAAACCTGTCTCAAAAAATTAACATATTTCAACCGTCCAATAAAAAAAAAGTGTTTTTTAAAAGCAAACAAAAAAACCATCAAATAATAAAGTTCAGTTATGCACTCAATACTTGGTCGGGAATCCTTTTGCAGAAATGACTGCTTCAATGCGGCGTGGCATGGAGGCAATCAGCCTGTGACACTGCTGAGGTGTTATGGAGGCCCAGGATGCTTCGATAGCGGCCTTAAGCTCATCCAGAGTGTTGGGTCTTGCGTCTCTCAACTTTCTCTTCACAATATCCCACAGATTCTCTATGGGGTTCAGGTCAGGAGAGTTGGCAGGCCAATTGAGCACAGTAATACCATGGTCAGTAAACCATTTACCAGTGGTTTTGGCACTGTGAGCAGGTGCCAGGTCATGCTGAAAAATGAAATCTTCATCTCCATAAAGCATTTCAGCCGATGGAAGCATGAAGTGCTCCAAAATCTCCTGATAGCTAGCTGCATTGACCCTGCCCTTGATGAAACACAGTGGACCAACACCAGCAGCTGACATGGCACCCCACACCATCACTGACTGTGGGTACTTGACACTGGACTTCAGGCATTTTGGCATTTCCTTCTCCCCAGTCTTCCTCCAGACTCTGGCACCTTGATTTCCGAATGACATGCAAAATTTGCTTTCATCAGAAAAAAGTACTTGGGACCACTTAGCAACAGTCCAGTGCTGCTTCTCTGTAGCCCAGGTCAGGCGCTTCTGCCGCTGTTTATGGTTCAAAAGTGGCTTTACCTGGGGAATGCGGCACCTGTAGCCCATTTCCTGCACACACCTGTGCACGGTGGTTCTGGATGTTTCTACACCAGACTCAGTCCACTGCTTCCTCAGGTCCCCCAAGGTCTGGAATCGGTCCTTCTCCACAATCTTCCTCAGGGTCCGGTCACCTCTTCTCGTTGTACAGCGTTTTCTGCCACATTGTTTCCTTCCAACAGACTTCCCATTGAGGTGCCTTGATACAGCACTCTGGGAACAGCCTATTTGTTGAGAAATTTCTTTCTGGGTCTTACCCTCTTGCTTGAGGGTGTCAATGATGGCCTTATTGACATCAGTCAGGTCGCTAGTCTTACCCATTATGGGGGTTTTGAGTAATGAACCAGGCAGGGAGTTTTTAAAAGCCTCAGGAATCTTTTGCATGTGTTTAGAGTTAATTAGTTGATTCAGAAGATTAGGGTAATAGGTCGTTTAGAGAACCTTTTCTTGATATGCTAATTTTTTGAGACAGGTTTTTTGGGTTATCAGGAGTTGTATGCCAAAATCATCAGTATTAAAACAATAAAAGACCTGACAAATTTCAGTTGGTGTGTAATGAATCTAAAATATATGAAAGTTTAATTGTAATCATTACATTATGGAAAATAATGAAATTTAGCAATATATGCTAATTTTTTGAGAAGAACCTGTATATGCACTGCAGTCTGCCACATACACTGCCTGCCTGCCTAGCACTAATATCTATGCTGCTTTATTAGTCCTCAGAAGGACTTTTAGATGAGATGTGTATGTGTAATATATTTGGATTAAAACCACTCAGTATGAAGCAAGCAAATCTCTCCCTAGCTCAGCAGCAACTCTCCCTACACTGCCTGAATTCGGAGCAGACTGTGACGAACATGGTGGCACCAGGTCTGATATAGGCCTAATGATGCTGTGCGGCTAGCCAATCACTGTAATGCCCCAACCAACATGGCTGTGGCATTATAGTGTGTGGAAGACAATCCCTGCATGTTCATTGGCTCTCTAAAGAGTGCCAAACATGCAGGGCATGGACCCGAGCTCCCGCCAAGCAACCCCGGAAATATTTGGCAAGCTCCGAGCATCGCAAACACTGCGATGCTCGGGAGAGCACCGAGTAGTGACGAGTGTGCTCACTCATCACTACTTGGAACTTAAACAAAAAAATTCAGCCACCCACCGACAGACAAAAGCACTAAACTGGCACACTTCCAGACTGCTTACCCTGGAAATGTTGCAATTAGTTTTGTGGACACTGAGGATTTCTGCAACCTCAAGGCTGCAGCCGTCCCTCGCACTTTGTCCCCAAGAGCCAATATTTTTCCTGGAGTGCCATCACCGCCTTACACCAGCACATGTCCCATTACGTCACTCGTGCCCTAACGCAGTTACTTTGAAGGACCACTTAGCGACTGACATTTGGCCATTTGCTCGTAGCCAGAGATGCTATATTTCCCTGATAGCATGCTGGGTGAACCTTGTGGAGGTCGGGATGTAGTTGCACCCTGGGAAGGCACACGTGCGACCGACGCCGAGGATTGCAGGCTTTAATTCCATCAGGGCTTCTATCAGGGTTTTCTCCATCACCTACACTAAGTAATCCATCCTCTTCTCCTAATCATTCTCCATCTCCTAATTATCATCTCGGAGCACATCATCCATATCAGTCGCAAGCTGGAAGCACTGGCAACAGGCTCTGCTAAAATAATTTTTTTTAAGGTAACAAGCAGCAAACCAAACCAAAACCAAAAAGAATAACAGACCAGACATATTTGTGTCTCTCACTGAACTTACAACCAGGCATGGTCATGTGTGATAATGGCCATAAGTTGGTGGCGGCTTTGAAGCTTGGCAAGTTCGCCCATGTACCATGCCTGACCCACGAGCTCAACTTTGTAGTTTAGTGGTTTCTAAAAACCTACCCAGATTTGCCTGAGCTACTTGTAAAGGTATGCCACATGTGTGCCCATCTCTGCAAGTCAGCTGCAGCTGTCACCGATCTGAAAGTACTGCAGCACTGCTTGCAAGTGCCACTTCACCGACTGGTGTGACCAGGTGTTGGAATTCCACACTGCATATGCTGGCAAAGCTTTGTGAGCAGCAGAGGCCAGATGTGGAATACCAGCTCCAACAAGCACGTCAGTATTCTGGTCAACCTCCACACAGTCGCTGCTGACAACTCCATATTACACAAGTTCTTAAGGCATTGTGAGCAGCAGAAGGCAGTAGTTGAATACGAGTGGAGAAGTTGGCTACGGACTAAGGACTATTTCACCAATGGACATAGAGTGGAGTCCACAGCTCTACGGGATACAGACATTTCCAGCACAGAGTACCAGTTATATAGATATTATTGTTGTGTTTAACTGGAGATTTGATTTCTCATCAGTTCATCTTCAGGAATCAATGTTTCCATTCAGTGACAGCACAGCAGAGAAAGATGTGCAGGCTGGATCTTATGTATACCTAAGGCCAGATAGGAGGTTGTTAAAAGTAAATATAAAACAATCATTATATTCTAATAATTTCATCTGTATCTCAAGGTCTCAAGCCATTGTGCTCCCCGCAGCTAGGCCCATCGTGTGGACGAAGATGGTAGACCCAGGGAGTCATCACCACAGGGTGTCTCACATGCAATCTCAGTTTATGGAGCTCAGAGTGACACACCCCCACCAATGCACAGTTAGCTTTGAGAGGGAAGTATTTACCAACGGCTCAATTCCAGAGGGTGGCTTGGGGTATTGAGGACTGACGAGAAAATGTTGTTGTTGGAGTGACGTGGAGAGGAGACGATCCAGGCTGAGGTGGATGGATGGATGACATATGGAGTTTTGGAGATCGGTTGCCAGCTGTGCTGGATCCCTGCTACCCTGCTACGCTTGCGGGATCTGTCATCTGGATTTAACAAACTTTAAGGATTGTTGGTCTTGGATACATGGACGTTGGTTGTGTTATTTGTCATCTTGAGGAGCCTTGACTGTGACTACAGACTAAACTGGCAGGAGATACAAAATCTGTGGGCCAACCAAAAATTGGGAGACAGTGAGTATCGCCTGGTACAGGGGCAATGGGACTATGGGCCCTGAGGAAGGGATCATGTGTACAGAGGACGTTGTATTTTGGCCATCTACCTGGATTTGTTGTAAAACCATGGATGCATGGAATAAGAAACAGTTGCATCGTAAGCTTACCTAGGTGATTACTACAACCCACAACCTCAGATCTTCACAACCAGTTACAACATGCCCGTCAGTATTCTTGCTAGCATCCACACAAAACAACCAATGAGTGGGCATGGATGTCTGACATTTGTGCAGTTCTCCAATACTTTGAGACTGTGAGATTCTACAAAATTTTGAGGAATCAACCAAACGACCTCTGCTCACAATTAAAGTAGAAGCTTTGCATGTGGACCAGGTGGTGATGGAGGAAGAAATTATCTAGCCCAGCCTCATCTCATTTTCTCAGAGCAGATTGGGTGATAATTAAGACGAGGAGGCTGAGGAGGAGGAACAGGAGATGGTTGCCTGCTCTACAGAGGGTACTACTCACACCAGCTTCATCCTGCCTCTTCAATGTGGATTGGCTGAAGAGGAAGAGGAGATGGAGAGTCTTTCTCCTGCTGGGGACAGGGAAGTCATTCCTGTTGGGAGTTTGGCATACATGGCTGACTTTATTTCCCATAGCCTTTCTTGTGACCTTCACGCTATAAGAATTTTGACAAACGCTGATTACTGGTTGTACACCCTTCTCAACCAACGCTACAAGGTGAACTTTCCATCTCTCCTTCCTACAACGGAGAGTACTAGTAAAATGGTGCAATACCAGAAGGCCCTAGTTGAGCAATTAGCACAAAAATTCCTTTCTGACAATGCTGGCGGCATAGATCGTAGATTGTTAGGCAACCAAAAAGGAGAGACAAGGGATACCCTCGCCAGGTCCAACAGAGGCAGGTGAACACTATCAAAGGTCTGAGAGAGTTTCATTAGACCCTCCCAGTGCCCAGACCCTGATATTCGGGGATGTCTGACAAGGAGGGAAAAGTTTTAGAAGATGGTGATGGGGTACGTAGCTGATCATACAAGCATCCTTCATGATTACTCTATGCTGTAAAACAATTGGGTGCCCAGGCTAGACACATGGCATAAACTGTCCCCGTATGCCTTTTAGGAGCTGGCCTGCCCTGCCTCTTGCATTTTATGAGCCTGTCAACTGAAAATGCTAACAGGCTGACTCTTATCAAAACAAAAAGGCCTTGATTAAGACCAGACTTTTCAACCCCACAGAATGACAACAGTGGAACATAAAGCTAAACCAAACGTTCCTTTTTTTCTGTAGTATTCCCAGGCACCCCATTCCACCCAAAAAAAGAGTATACGGTTTATGATTTCTTCTTTTTCTTATCCTCTTTCTAATCCACCATATCAACAGGGTCATCGGCCTTTGCTCAGAATATTTACAGGGTCATCATGCGTCCTTTGCTCATCATTTTTAGACAGTAAACAGGAGCCTCACTCAATATTTTTAGAGGGTAATCAAGCAGACCTCACTCAAATTTTTTAGATGGTCATCTTGCAGCCCTCACTTAAAACTTTTAGAGTGTAAACAAGCATCACTCGCTCCAAATTTTCAGCAGGTCATCATGCAACCCTCACTCCAAATTTTTAGACCATCATCATGCGGCTCTCACTCATAATGTTTAGAGGGTCATCATGCAGCCCTCGCTCATATTTTTTTGAGGGTAAACAGGAGGCTCTTGGTCCAAATTTTTAGGGGGTCATCATATGGCCCTCGCTTCAAATTTTTTAGAGGGTAAAATGTCCTCTCTCGATCAAAATATTTATAGGGTCATCAAACATCCCTTGATCCCTTGTGCATAATTTTTAGAGGGTAAACAGGCAGACCTCGCTCATAATTTTTAGAGGGTTATCATGAGGCCTTCGTTCCACATTTTCAGAGAGTTATCATGAGGCTCTTGCTAATAATTTTTAGACGGCAAACATGCGGCCCTCATTCAAAATTTTTAGAGGGTAAACAGTCGACCCAAGCTCCAAATTTTTATAGGGCCATAATGGTGCCCTACGCTCAAAATTTTTAGAGGGTCATAATGCGGCGCTTCCTCATAATTCTTAGAGGGTAAACAAGTGCCTCAATAATAATTTTTAAATAGTATACAGGCGGCCCTCGCTCCAAAGTTTTAGAGTCCTCATGCTGCACTCGTGCATAATTTTTAGACGGTACAAAGGCGTCCTTCGCTCCATTCTTTTAGAGGGTCTTATGCTGCCCTCTCTCATAATTTTTGGAGGGTAAACAGGTGGCCCTCACTCTAATCTTTTAGAGGCTCATGTGGCATTCACTCAAAAATTTTAGAGGGGAAACAGGCGACCATTACTCATAATTTTTAGAAGGTCATCATGAGTCCCTCAACAATGATTTTTAGAGGTTAAATATGCGGTCCCTGCTCATAATTTTTGGATGGTCATCATGCTGCACTTGTGCATAATTTTTAGGGCGTAAAAAGGCACCCATCACGTCAAACTTTTAGCCGGTCATAGCGCTGCCCTCCACGCAAAATTTTTAGAGGGTCTTAATGCGGCCCACGCTCATAATTCTTAGAGGGTAAACAAGCGCCCTCGATAATCATTTTTAAATGTTAAACAGGTGGCCCTCGCTCCAAAGTTTTAGAGGGTCATCGTGCTGCACTCGTGCATAATTTTTAGAGGGTAAAAAGGCATCCTTCACTCCAAACTTTTAGAGGCTCATAATTTTTAGAGGGTAAATTGACAGCCCTCACTCTTATCTTTTAGAGGCTCATGTGACTCTCACTCAAAGTTTAGAGGGTAAACAAGCGATTCTTGCTCATAATTTTTAGAGGGTAAAGAGGTGGCCTCTGCTCATATTTTTAGAGGGTCATCAGGTGGCCTTTGCTCATAATTTTTGTAGTCTCATGTGGCCCTCACTCAAAAATTTTAGAGTGTTAACAGGCGAGCCACGTTCATAATTTGTATAGTGCCATCATGTGTCCCTTGATCATAATTTTTAGAGGGTAAACAGATGATCCTCACTCATAATTTTTAGAGGGTCATCAGGAGAACATCACTCATAATTTTTAGAGGACTAACCTCACCGCACGCAGCCACCAGAGGCCCGCCAGAATCTCATTATCACAGCATTTGGGCTGTTCCCACTGAATACAATTGGGCATGATTCTTACCTCGTCGCACTGAATAATTGGGATTATACCATCATATACCTCATACAGACTTCCTTGATAAAGGCAATGGTGCCAAAACGTTGAATGGATTGATGTCTGTTTTTTTCCCATTATGTCGGCTGTTTATTAAATTGGAAATTGTTTGAAACTTTATTTTCTCTGGGACTTATTGAGTGCCAAAGGTAATATATTATATAGAGTCATTACAAACAGAGTGATCTATTTCAAGTGTTTATTTCTGTTAATGTTGATGATTATGGCTTACAGCCAATGAAAACCCACAAGTCATTATCTCAGAAAATTAGAATAATTAACAAAAAAACACCTGAAAAGGCTTCCTAAGCATTTAAAAAGGTCCCTTAGTCTGTTTCAGTAGGCTCCACAATCATAGGGAAGACTGCTGACTTGACAGATGTCCAGAAGGCAGTCACTGACTCACCCCACAAGGAGGGTAAGCTACAAAAGGTCATTGCTAATGAAGCTGGCTGTTCACAGAGTGCTGAATCCAAGCATATTAATGGAAAGTTGAGTGGAAGGTAAAAGTGTGTTAGAAAAAGGTGCACAAGCAACCGGGATAACTGCAGCCTTGAAAGGATTGTTAAGAAAAGGTCATTCAAAAATTTTGGGGAGATTCACAAGACATGGACTGCTGCTAGAGTCATTACTTTAGGAGCCACAACACACAGACGTATCCAGTACATGGGCTACAAGTGTCGCATTCCTTGTGTCAAGCCTCTCATGACCAATAGACAACGCCAGAAGCATCTTACCTGAGCTAAGAAGAAAAAGAACTGAACTGTTGCTTAGTGGTCCAAGGTGTTGTTTTCAGATTGAAAGTAAATTTTGCATTTCATTTGGAAATCAAGGTCCCAGAGTCTGGAAGCAGAGTGGAGAGACAGACAATCCAAGCTGCTTTAGGTATAGTGTGAAGTTTCCACAATCAGTGAGGATTGGGGGAGCAATGTCATCTGCTGATGTAGGTCCAGTGTGTTTTATCAAGACCAAAGTCAGCGCAGCCATCTACCAGGAAATTTTTGAGCACTTCATGCTTCCTTCTGCCAACAAGCTTTTTGGAGATGGAAATTTCATTCTGCAGCAGGACTTGGCACCTGTCCACACTGCCAAAAATACCAATACCTGGTTTAAAAACAACAGTATCACTGTGCTTGATTGGCCAGCAAACTCGCCTGACCTTAACCCCATACAGAATCTATGGGGTATTGTCAAGAGGAAGATGAAAGACACCAGACCCAATAATGCCGATGAGCTGAAGGCTGCTATCAAAGCAACCTGGGCTTCCATTACAATTCAGCAGTTCCACAGGCTGATCGCCTCCATGCCACGCCGCATTGATGCAGTAATTGATGCAAAAGGAGCCCCGACCAAGTATTGAGTGCATTTACTGAACATACATTTCAGTAGGCCAACATTTTAGATTTTAAAATAATTTTTCAAACTGATGTTCTAAAGTATTCTAATTTACTGAGATAATGACTTTTGGGTTTTCATTACCTGTAAGCCATAATGGTCAACATTAACAAAATAAACACTTGAAATAGATCACTTTGTTTGTAATGACTCTATATAATATATGAGTTTCACTTTTTGTATTGAAGAACTGAAATAAATTAACTTTTTGATGATTTTCTAATTCTGTTAGAAGCACCTGTAAATGCTGCCAGTAAATGTTCAATATTGTGCAGCATGGAAGTGCCAGTCAGTGCTAGTAGGTTAGGAGAGGATGCAATAAAAAAATAAAATATCTAATAATACTGCTTTTCATTAAGGATGTTCTAATCCAGGGAGGCTGTAAAAATGCGGGTGCTGAGATATGCAAATACAGTAAATCTCTCTGCTGTATATTAATTGTATCTCCCCAAAAAGGCACTCAACAATAGGCCCCATGAATGTAAACCCCCAGAAGTAGCGAGCAGTGAAATGGTACCTATTGGGTTTGAGGAAAGCACAGTCAGCCACATTGATCACAGCACCATTCTTTACCCAGTTAATGATCATAGGCTTATTGGCACCTTATTGCCACTATACCTTGGATATACTTGAAAATGTTGGTGTACATTTATGGGACCGGTTTTGGACTGCCTTTTTGTGGGGATACTATTAATATACAGCAGAGAGATTTACTGTATTTGCATATCTCAGCCCCTGCATTTTTACAGCCTCCCTGGTTTAGAGCATCCCTTAACGATGAGAGGTATTTTTGGTTTTGCATTTTCATTTTTTGCTTCCCTTGTTCCAAGAGATATAACTTTTTTGGTCAAAATGTCCATGTGAGTGCTTGTTTTTGCAGGATGAGTTGTACTTTTGAACGACACCAATGGTTTTACCATGTCGTGTACTCAAAAACGGGGAAAACAATTCTAAGTGTGGTGAAATTACAAAAAAAGTGCAATCCCTCATTTGTTTTTTGTTTTTTTTTCACCATGTTCACTAAATGCTAAAACTAACCTGCCATTATGATTCTCCAGGTCATTACGAGTTCGCAGACAAAAAGAAGGACCAGCACATCTAAGCTAGTGTGAATAGGCGCCAACCAAAGAAAGCATATAAGTCAAAAAGATTAAGGTTTGCACCATAACTTAACAAGAATGATTATTCTAGAGCATAGGAACTGCATTGTTGCCATAGAAAATTGGAGAAAAAATTGAAAAAACTATATAGTGTAGAGAGGTGACATTACAGGACAGGGACCCAATATACGAAGGACACCTTGACATGGTAATTGGGCTTACATATATTGGCCAATCTATGCGTTAAGAGCCTTCCTCTTTTCATAGCAATTTTTGCAGATACATATTTCATATATACACTATTTAGAGCTTTTTTCAATTTTTTCTCCCATTTTCTATGGCAGCAATGCAATTTCTATGCTCTAGAAGCAGTGTTTCCCAAACTCCTCATGGACCCCACGGGTCATGTTTTCAGGATTTCCATAGTGTTGCACA
Organism: Oophaga sylvatica; assembly: GCA_033576555.1. Lineage (NCBI taxonomy): Eukaryota > Metazoa > Chordata > Amphibia > Anura > Dendrobatidae > Oophaga > Oophaga sylvatica. The sequence goes on along the minus strand of JARQOD010000005.1, from coordinate 314,711,030 downwards.
GGTGAGAGAATTCCTGATGCCTTGATGATACTTCCACCATCTGCGCAATACAAAGGAAATCCTGAAAACATGACCCGTGGGGTCCGTGAGGACTGGAGTTTGGGAAACACTGCTCTAGAGTAATCATTCTTGGTAAGTTATGGTGCAAACCTTAATCTTTTTGAATTACGAGTTCATAGACACAAAACCTGTCTAGGTTCTTTTTTATTTAAGTGGTGAAAAAAAATTCCATAGTTTGTTAAAAAAAAATTGCGCCAGTTCTCTATGCACGTAACGTCTCTATTTTTCAAGATCTCAAGTTGCGTGAGGGCTTTTTTTTGCGTGCCGAGCTGACGTTTTTAATGATATCATTTTGGTGCAGATACGATCTCTTGATTGTCCGTTATTGCATTTTAATGCAATGTTGCAGCGACCAAAAAAACTAATTCTGGCGTTTTGAATTTTTTCCTCATTACGCCGTTTAACGATTGGGTTAATTCTTTTTTTCATATTGATAGATTGGGCGATTCTGATCGCGGTGATAGCAAATATGTGTATGCTTTATTTTTTTATTGTTTTATTTTGAATGGGGCGAAAGGGGGGTGATTAGAACTTTTATTTTTTATTTTTTTATATTTTTAAACTTTTTGTTACTTTTTGCATGCTTTAATAGTCTCCATGGGATATTTGAAGCTGCACTTGTCCAATCGGCTGTGCTACATACAGGTGATGATCAGATTGCCTGTATGTAGTAGAATTACTCATTTGCTATAAGCGCCGACCACAGGGCGGCGATCATAGCAATCTGGCAGTAACAACCATAGAGGTCTGCTGGAGACCTCTTGTTGTCATGTCAATCCATCGGTGACCCGCAATCACATGAGGGGGGCCACTAATGGCACGCTTGCCATAAGCTCGAGTTAAATGCGCTGTCAGAGTTTCACAGCGGTATTTAAAAGTTCACGATTCCACCCATGGCTGTTAGAGGCACATGTCAGCTGTTTAAAACAGCTGACATGTGCTGGAAAGGTGTGGGCTTAGCACCGGAGCCCACATCAAATGGAGAGTGCCGATGTCGGCATACTATTACACCCGATGTCGGAAAGGGGTTAAGAAAGCAGTATTATTAGATTTTTTTTTTAATTGCACAATCTTCTAACCCAGTAGCACTGCCTGGCACCTCCATACTGCACAATATGGACCATTTACTGGCAGCATTTGCTTCGGTGCTTATTTCAGTGTAATTCAGTGGCTTCTTTTACTGCTTATTTCTGTTTTTTGGTCCCATTTCTTTTGTCATTGCTGTATTACTGTCTTTTTCTTCCCTCTTTCTTGGAGGTTCATTGCCCTGTCTTTTCTAGTTTTAATTATTTTATTGTCTTTTATCTTTATTGAACAAAAATTACCTTTTAATTTTATCATTTGTAAGTTGGAGTCGCTTCTTGTCTAGAGGCAATGGACCGCAATAGACCATGTTGATTTATGAAAAAACACCGTAACCCACAGAGAAAACTGACGGACTCCTCTTAATTATGGCAACATTATCCACTATACAAAATTGAAATCATCAATCAATGGGAAAAAAAAATATGACTGTAAATATAAATACGCCTTTAAAATAAACTTTATGTATTTCAAATATTTATTATGAAGGAATTGTGCTTCATGTATTACAATATACTGTAGTTTTTACATTTTGCAGTTTGTTGATGCTATCCCTCATCTTTTATTTTATAACATAAATTTTTTTATAACATAAATTTTGTCAACATTTTGTTAACTGATGTTCCATATTTTAGCAGCAATTGGAATACGTAAATATAGAAACATATTAGTATCTGTGTAATATTAAAAACTGTATTCATTTTGGCTTGGAAAACATCAGATTAGTTCATTCTGAAAAAAACATGAAAATCATGACACCATGATAATTTGGCAGAATTACTAAAAGGCAAGTCATCCTTTGAAAATTGACTAAAACAGATGGGAGAACAGCACTGTTACTCCCATTTAGCAATAATACACCTGTTATTTTGCCACAGTAAAATGTGAAATCCAGCGACAATTGCGTTTTGTTAAGAAGCTTAAACAAGCATTTGCAACAGAATTGTTAAACAGGCTTTCTAAAAAATGGGAAATTAGTTACTTTTATTTGGGACAGGCCATCAAAAATTATATTCATGGGGTCTGACCTCTGCTGACAGTTCTTCCAAAAGAATGGAACTATGCTTGGCCAACAATGGAAGAAACAATAGAAGCTGTGGCACCTTTTGTCAGCTAATCAGTATCCCAGGAATTGAGCCTCCATCGTTCTCATACTATTAACATCGTAAAGATGGTGTTAGGATTTGAACCTGTGAACCATGGCTTGCCACTCTGTTCCTTTGCTGTGGAGCTATTCGGAACTTGAATAACTTCAGCCTGAAACCATATGAACTTCGTCTGGGATAGAGATCATCACCTGCTCTGCTGATTGTTCCCGCCCTGATTGAGACTGATTGGATAGAGATCATCACCTGCCCTGCTGATTGTTCTCGCCCTGATTAAGACTGATTGGACCTTCTATATATACCTGGCCCTGTGCAGCTTCCTGTTGCTGAGTATATTGTGGTGCTCAGTCTGAGTGAAGCATTATCTGAGCTCCTGATATGGAAGGTGTTCTGCTGGCGCCTTTTTGTCTCTTGTGGAAACCCTGCTGTTCCTACCTCGAACTTCTACCACCTAAACGGACTTGGTGTTGTGTGTGATCTCGGCCGGCCCGTGCTCGGGCGGGCTCCGGCATCTGCCGACATAGTGGACTACCACCGCAATATACTGCACTTCCAGAAGTCTTTCCACGGTCCGGTCATCTGCACACTTCTGCTCCGGCCACTGACCTCCAGTCCAGTATTGCCAGTAACGTGACAATGGGCTCTCAATTTTCTTGTCATATGAGGAAAATCCTTCTATAAACTTTAATTTTGAGAGCTACAAACACCAATAAATGAAGTAACTCATTTAGTGATGAATGAACGTGCTCGGTAATGCTTGATATTTGGCGAGCACCGAGCATTTCAGGGATTGCTCGGCGGGAGTTCTGGTGCACGCCCTGTAGTTTTGGAGCTCTTTAGAGCGCCAATCAACATGCAGGGATTGTCTGCCATGCACTGTAATGCTGTAGTCTTCTTGGTTGTGGTATTACAGTGATTGGCTGGCCACACAGCATCATATGTATAAGAGACCTGGCGCCGTCATGCTCGTCACAGTCTGCTCCAGAATTAGCAAGTGTAGGGAGAGCTGCTGCCGAGATAGAGCCAGATTTGGTGGCTTATAAGGTAATGTTGGTATACCATCAAAGAATACACAAACCCAACACAATCAACAGTCCTTCTAAGGACTAATTACAGGGTATATAGATTGCAGTGCTAGATAGGCCGGGAGTGAATGTGCGTATACATCAGTGCAAGGCATGCACGCACTGTATGTGGGTATACAGATATCAGTACCAGGCAAGCATTGTATGTGGCATACTTCATTGCATACATCAAAAGGGTCCATTCCATTACTGTCGTCTGCTGCTGCTATAACATATGTTGACCGTATCTACACAGTCCTAGGTCTTAGTGGGCAGCAAATTTTTTTTTTTAATCTTAATCCTGATTATTTTATTCCAAAGAATCCAGAGCTCTCTTTTTTTTCTCCATTTGCTTGTTGACGCTGCAGAATACAGCCAGATCCTTTCTATAGTATAGCGTGAAAATCCAGCTAAACGGTTTTGCCCATATCAGCCATCACATCTGAGTGCGCAAAAATTTCTGATATTTTTGTGGTTCTGCTAACTTTTTTGGAGTGTGTTATATAATTTCTTGATATTATTTTGCTAGCCAAAAAATATTTAGCTGTCAAAAAAATATTGAGGTATAGGGCAGATATTTAACACCGTGTTTTGTCAGCCGCAAGGATCGCATATCATTGCACTCAAAATTGTGCCATTTCAGGCCTCCGGAGAATTTTTATGTTGTTTCATAGCCAACTTGTTGACATAATTTAGCATGGCCCAAAAAAAAATACAGGCCGGATATTTTGCAGTGGGCTATCGCCGTCACACGTCTCATCTATCTGTGGGCTACAAATTGTAGCATTTCAGGCCTCCATTCACTGTTTCTGCTGTCTGTTATTACTCTAGCTCAATACACTATTTTGGGGTAAAAAATCCAACAATACAGGCAACATATTGAAGAGTGTGATGTCTCGTCAGACACCTCATCTATCTGTGTGTTACAAATTGTAGCATTTCAGGCCTCCATTCCACTGTTTCTGCTGTCTGTCACCCTAGTTCAATACACTATTTTGGGGTAAAAATTTAAAAAATACAGGCCACATATTGAACAGTGTGATATCTCCATCAGATATCTTATCTATCTGTGTGGTACAAATTTGGACATTTCATGCCTACATTCACCTTTTTTTGCAGTGTGTTACCTAAGTTTTATAAACTATTTTGCTGTTAAAAAAAAAAATACAGGCCACATATTGAACTGTGTGGTAACTCCGTGAAATGCCTCATCTATCTGTGTGCTACAAATTTGGGCATTTCAGGCCTTCATTCACCTTTTTCTGCAGTGTGTTACCCTAGTTCTATACACTATTCTGCTTTAAAAAAAATAAAAATACAGGCCATATATTGAACAGTGTTATATCTCCGTCAGATGCCTCATCTATCTGTGGGCTACAAATTTGCCCATTTCAGGTCTACATTCCCCTTTTTTTGCAGTGTGTTACCCTAGTTCAATACACTATGTTGGGGTAAAAATTGTAAAAATACAGGTCACATATTGAACAGTGTGATTTCTCCGTCAGACGCCTCATCTATCTGTGGGTTACAAATTTGTGCATTTCAGGCCTACATTCACGGCTTTTTGCAGTGTGTTATCATAGTTCTATACACTATTTTGCTGTAAAAAAAACCATACAGGTCACATAGTGAACAGTGTGGTATCTACATCAGACAACTCATCTATCTGTGTGCTACAAATTGTAGTATTTCAGGCCTTCATTCCACAGGTTTGCTGTGTCTTACCCTAGTTATTGACACCAGTTTGCTAAAAAAAAGTACAGTCCAGATATTTTAAAGTGTGTTTTTCACGCACACGAATCACATCTAAGTTTGCTCCCAATTCAGCCTTTTGTAGTGAACGTGGAAAATATTGTACTCCATTTAAAATGGACAAGGTGCGTGGCAAGGGACGGGGAAGTGGACGTGATGATGATGGTGCATGCAGAGGCCGAGGCCGTGAGCAAGCTGAATTAGTGCCACAACAAACACCCACATATTCTTGCACGACCTTCTTGACCCAATTACTAGAGGGCCGCAGCAGGACAGCACTATGGAAACCAGAGCAGTGTGAAACGGTTGTTGGTTGGATGGCGTACAATGCTTCCAGTCACTTTGCCATCACCACCAGCACCCTGTCTTCCACACGGTCAAGTCTGAGTAGCCGTGAGTCTGGACTGCATATTCCTCACCCTGATCCTCCTTCCTCCCACCATGTCAAGTGTCCGGAGACAACTGATCCCACACTTGGACACTCCGAAGAGCTGTTAACTTTTAAATTTATAGATTTGGGCCTCTCTCCCAGTCCACTTGAAGAGGGGCAAAATGAGATTGCATGTAGCAATACCCAGATGTTTGAGCAGCCACGTTCACACAAAGATGATGGTGAGAATGTGTCACAACAGGTGGATGATGATGAGACACAATTGCCAGAAAGTCAGGAGGAGGACCAGGGTGTGGAAGTGGAAGAGGAGGTGGCGGATGGTATAGTAACTGACCCAAGCTGGCAGGAGGATATGCAGAGTGAGGACAGCAGCCCACAGGGGGAGGGAAGCGTAGCACCACAACAAGCAGAAAAAAGCACTGTGGTGACCGCAGACAGAAGACTGGCAACTGTTCCTCGTAACACCAACACGACGGAAGTTGGCAGTACAACTCTTAGGTGTTCCCAAGTCAGGTTGTTTTTTAAAGACTCTGACAATAATCCCAAACAGGCCATTTACACCACCTGTCGTGCCCACATCAGCAGGGGTAGCAAAGCTCCAGCCTGAACACCATCAGCATGATCAGGCACATGGCAGCAATGCACCTGACTTTGTGGGCCTAACCCCAGGGTCCAGGAACACTGTCTGTGACACCATTGCTTCTTCCATTGTTGTGTGTGGAAGCCAATCCCCTGTTCATGGTGCCTGTGAATATGCCTCCTGCCCTGCACCTGTCATTGCACACACTTAGCTACCACCATCATCAAGCACGTCCACGTCCTTGTCCCAGCTCAGCCTTCAGTAGTCCATACCTCAGTCATGGGAACGCAATTGGAAATACCCAGCAAACGCCACACATGCCACAGTACTAAATACATACATCTCTCATCTGCTTGCGCTCAAAATGTTGCCTTTTAGGCTCGTGGAGACGGAAGCTTTCCGCAGCCTGATGGCGACGGCCGTCCCAAGGTACTTTATCCCCAGCCGCCACTATTTCTCCCAGTGTGCTGTCCCGGCATTACACAAGCACGTGTCCCACAACATTACCCATGCCCTCAACAATGCAGTTACTGGGAAAGTGCACCTAACCATGGACACGTGACAAGTGCTTGTACGCAGGGACTGTACATCTCGCTGATGGCACACCGGGTTACATAGTGGAAGCCGGGATCCAGTCAGACCTTGGGATTTAACACGTCCTCCCGACGCCAAGGATTGTGGGCTCTAGGTCGACCAGGGTTGCCCCACAGTCTACAGCTCCTACATGTCATTCTCCTCCTCCTTCGGCCTGTATCTTCAAAATGACCACATCAGTCACAAGCTGGAAGCACTGCAGCACTGCCTCCGTCAAGCGGCAACAGGCTGTGCTGAAGCTAATATGCTAAGGTGACAAACCGCACAATGCTGAAGAGTTGTGGACAGCTCTGAAAGAGCAGGCAGATCTGTGGCTGACACCACTGAACCTACAGCCAGGCATGGTCAGGTGTGACAATGGGCAGAACCTGGTGGCAGCTCTGAGGCGAGACGAGCTCACACACGTACCACTTCTCAAAAGCTACCCGGAGCTGCCGGCTCTTCTTGTGAAAGTACGCCGCCTGTGTGCCCATTTTAGAAAGTCAGCTACAGGTTCCGCCGCCCTTGCCATGCTTCAACAATGTTTTCAGCTTCCGGCTCACCAACTGGTGTGTGATGTCCCCACGAACTGGAACTCTACACTGCATATGTTGGAAAGGATTTGTGAGCAGAAGGGGGCAGTTGTTGACTACCAGCATCAACAAGGATGTCGGTTTTCAGTTCAGACTCCACACATAAGACCTCAGGAATGGACATGGATGTCAGACATATGTAGCATCCTCCAAAACTTTGAGGAGTCCACCAAGATGGTGAGCGGTGATGATGCCATAATTAGCATCATCATCCCACTTCTCTGTATTCTGAAAAGCTCTCGGTTCACAATCAAAGAGGATGCATTGCAGGCAGAGCACGATGAGATGGATCAAGGATCCATACAGGGTGGTAACACAGCCCAGTCTCATGTCTTCCCAAACTGGATTGGTTGACAATGAGGAAGAGGAGGAGGAAGAATAGGAGCTACTTTCCTGCGCTATAGATGGTACTACAAGCACAACTGTCATAACGTCTGTTCAGCGTGGATGGCCTGACAACAGGGAGGAGGAGGACAGCATGGTCAGTCGTCATGTTGGTGAGGACACGGAAGTCTTGCCAGTTAGCAGTTTGGCATGCATGGCAGACTTTATGTTGCACTATCTCCTTGCATCATCAAAATTTGTGCTGACACTCATTACTGGTTGGTGACACTTCTAGACCCAAGCTACAAGGAGAACTTTCAATCTCTTCTTCCAGAGGCAGATAGGTGTACTAAAATGTTGCAGTACCACAGGGCCATTGTTGCGAAATTATTAAAAAAATTCTCATCGGAAAACGCTGGTGGCAGAGGTTACGGTTTGTTAGATAACCAAGGAGCAGAGGCGAGAGAGACACAACTCCAATCCAGCAGAGGCAGGGTAACACTGGCAAAGGTCTGGGACAGTTTTCTCAGACCCTCCCATCAACCTGGCCCAGAGTCGCGGGATACTATCACAAGGAGTGGAAAGTTTGGGAAGATCCTGAGGGAGTACCTTGCTGACCATAACAACGTCCTCTGTGATTCCTCTGTGCCTTTTAATTATTGGGTATCCAAGCTGGACACGTGGTATGAACTCGCTCTCTATGCCTTGGAGGTCCTGCCCTGCTGGTAACGTTTTGTCAAAGCGGGAAATTAGTGCCGCTGGTGGAATTATAACTGGTAAGCACATCCGCCTGTCAAGTGAAAATGCTGACAGGCTGACCCTTATAAAAATTAACAAGGGCTGGATTGGGACAGACTTCTGTACACCACCGAATGATAATAGCGAAACAACCTCCAATATAGTGTCTTGTTTTAGGAGGTGCATTACCATGCACCTCTTCACACCCACACATGGGTATACACTTCCTGACTTTGGATATTTGGTGTGTTATCCTCCTCCCTCTCCTCATCCTCATCATCCACCACCAGTAGATCAGCATGATGACCGTGATCCGTGATGCAACTGCAAACTTATTGTGAAAAAGGGTGTTTTTGATGCCCTTTTAATTAAAATTTTTAAACAGCATATTGATGTCTACCCCACAAGGGGAAATGTTTGTCAGCCCATACAAGTAGCATTAAAAATATAGGAGGCCTGCTCCTTTAAACTAGGAAGACCTTTTTCGGAGGCTATCCTTCACGTCTCTTCAGACACCACCACTAGAACACGGGGGTGAACGTATTCTGTGATGCAACAGCCACTATATTGTTTGGCAAGGGTGTTTAGGATGTCCGTAACAAAAAATATTTACACAGTCGGTTATGTTTGTCGACCCATAGATGTAGTGTATGGGGATTACAAGTATAGGAGACCCGCTCCTTTAAACTGTGAAGACCTTTTTCGGAGGTTATCCTTCACGTCTCTTCAGACACCACCACTAGATCACTAGGGTGACCGTGTTCCGTGATGCAACAGCCACATAATTTTTTTGAAGGGTGTATATGATGCCTGTAACAAAAATGTTGAGACAGTTTGTCGATGTGTACCCCACAGGTAGAATTGTTTGTCAGCCCATACACTTATTGTATGGGCATTATAAGTATAGGAGACCTGCTCCTTTATAATGGAAACAGATTTTTAGGAGGACTTCCTCCACATCTCTTCCAAGTGGTATTTGGGTGCATCCAAATTTGGGGCAGACCTTGCATTCACTGCATAGGCTAACAGTATGGGAGACCCACTTCTGAATAATGTGAACTTTGTTGGTTATTGATCTTCAACACTGCAATGCTAAAATGCTGGGTCTTCAGCCTCACCACTCCAATTCACCAATGCAGGTTCTTCAGCCTCAACATAACAATTCTCCACTGCTGGTTCTTCAGGCTCAACACTGAATTGCTCCACTGCTGGGTTTTCTTCCTCAACACTGCAATGCTACCATAAAGGTTCTTCAGCCTCAACACTGCAATTGTCCACCTCTTGGTCTTTAGCCTCAACAACTGCAATTGTCCACTGCAGGTTCTTTTGGCTCAACACTGAAATGCTCGACTCCCGGGTGTTCATCCCCAACACTGCAATGCTACTATAAAGGTTCTTCAGCCTCAACATTGCAATGCTACACTGCTGAGTCTTTAGCATCAACACTGCAATTATCCATCCCCGGGTCTTTAGCCTCAGCACTGCAATGCTCCACTGCTGGGTCTTTTGCATCAAAACTGTAATTGTCTACAACTGGGTCTTTAGCCTCAACACTGCAATTGTCCACCGCTGGGTTTTTAGACTCAACACTGCAATTGTCCACTGCAGGTTCTTCAGCATCAACACTGAAATTATCCACTGCAGGTTTTCCAGACTCAACACTGACATTCTCCACTGCGGGTCTTCATCCTCAACACTGACATTCTCCAATGCAGGTACTTCAGGCTCAACAATTCACTGCTTGGCAAAAAAATATGGGAGTACCAAATTAATAGGAACAATGCTTTCAGGTGGCCATTCAGTACGTTGGTTCAAAGAGTTATTAGTGTGTGTGTAACGTTGGGGCAGGGCAGGCCTTGCATTCAATGCCTAGGCAAACAGTATGGGAGTATCAAATGAAAAAAATGGAAACTTTGGTTTCATGTGGCTATCCAAGACATCTGTTCCAAGTGTTATTGGGGTGTCTGTTACTTTGGTACAGGGCAGGCCTTGCATTCAATGCATAAGCAAACAGTATGGGAGTACCAAATGAATAATGTGAACTTGGTTTTCAGGTGGCCATCCAGTACGTGAGTTCAAAGGCTTATTGGGGTGCGTGTTACTTTGGTGCAGGGCAGGCCTTGCATTCATGCATAGGCTTATACTATGGGAGACACATGTTCTTCTAATGGGAAAATTTTTGTCATGAGGCACTGAAGTACGTCTGTTAAAAGGGTTATTGGGGTGTCTGTTACTTTGGTGCAGGGCAGGCCTTGCATTCAATGCAAAAGCAAACAGTATAGGAGTACCAAATGAATAATGTGAACTTGGTTTTCATGTGGCCATCCAGTATGTGGGTTCAAAGGCTTATTGGGGTGCGTGTTACTTTGGTGCAGGGCAGGCCTTGCATTCAATGCATAGGCTAACACTATGGGAGACACACTGTCTTCTAATGGGAACATTTTTGTCATGAGGCTCTCAAGTACGTCTGTTGAAAGGGTTATTGGGGTGCGTGTTACTTTGGTGCAGGGCAGGCCTTGCATTCAATGCATAGGCTAACACTATGGGAGATGCATTTTCTTATAATTGGAACACTTTTCATGAGGCCCGCCTGTATGTTTCATAAAGGGGTATTGGGGGTGTCCTAATTCTTGGCAGCCCAACCACTCACTGCATAGGCAATAACAGTATTGGAGACCCACTGTTTAAAATTGGCCATTTAAGAATATTAATGCCGCCGGATGCCCCTATAAAAATAGACTTTGTGACTTTCAGAGTCCCTCCTTTATAAATGAAACAGGAAGTGTCTAATGATGTGTTACACACCACATGGCCAGGAAAGGTTGTTAAATGTTAAAATACATTTCCCAGTGAATGCATTTGTATTGGTTGAAAGCAATGCTAAAGTTGAAAAACGCATCAAAATGCTACGTGTGAACATAGCCCAAGTGGTGAAGG
>JARQOD010000005.1:314687639-314699729 GCA_033576555.1 Oophaga sylvatica | reverse complement strand
CTGTTATTAGTGCTGAATTTAACACTTTTACTTTTTACTTAAGCTCCCCTTTATTTTGGACATTTACTATATCGGTACTCCAATCTTCCTTGGACTGAGGAAAATTTTTTTTTTTTCCCTTTGGGGTCACTCTCATTGGTTCCATGTAATTGGGATTATTTCTTTTTATTTATTTGGGAATATTTTTCAAATGTTATGTTGTTATCACTCTGTTAAATCCATGGAGATGATCTTTTTAAATTTTTTTCTGTATTGTTTTCAAATTTTTTATCCATGGGGGAAATTCTTTTCCCTTTTTGTTAACGGGTTTTCTGAGAAAAGTGTCCCAGTATTTGCCAGTTTTCCCCCCTCCCTTGTGGATTGTATTTGGGTCTCTTTTCCCAAAACCCCTTTGGGTTTTTGGAAACGAACTGTGCCTCTGCCCCCGCGTTTTCAGAGGGGAATATTTCATAATTCCGCAACAATGGCCCTCTGGTACTGCATCATTTTAATACACCTATCTGACTCTGGAATAAGAGATTTAAAGTTTTCCTTGTAGCGTGGGCCTAGAAGTGTCTCCAACCAGTACTGAGTGTCCGCAAAAATTTTGATAATGTGAGGGTCACGGGAAAGACAGTGCAACATAAAGTCTGCCATGCATGCCAAAATGATAACTGGCAAGCCTTCCGTGTCCTCACCAACAGGACGAATGACCAAGCTGTCCTCATCCCCCTCCCTGTCCTCAAGCCATCCTCGCTGAACAGACGGTATGACAGTTGTGCTTGTAGTACCGTCTATAGCACAGGAAAGTTCTTCCTCCTCCTCTTCCTCATTGTCAACCAATCCATGTTGGGATGACATGAGGCTTGGCTGTGTGTAATTACCCTGTATGGTTCCTTGCTCATCGTGCTGCGCCTGCAATGCATCCTTTTTGATTGTGAGCAGAGAGCATTTCAGAATACAGAGAAATGGGATTGTGACGCTAATTATGATGTCATCGCTGCTCACCATCATGGTGAACTCCTCAAAGTTGTGTAGGATGGTTCATATGTCTGACATTCATGTCCACTCCTTTGGTCTTATGTGTGGAATCTGAATTGAATACCGACGCCCTTGTTGATGCTGGTAGTCAACAAGTGCCCTCTTCTGCTCACAAATCCTTTCCAGCATATGCAGTGTAGAGTTTCAACGCGTGGGAACATCACACACCAGTCGGTCAGCTTGTATCTGCAAAATCTGCTGGTTTGGAGAAACTGCTGAACCATGAGGTTAAGCACATGGGCTAGGCATCGTACGTGTGTGAGCTTGCCTCACCTCAGAGCTGCCACCAGCTTCAGGCCATTGTCACACACGATCATGCCTGGCTGTAGATTCAGCGGTGTCAGCAACATATCTGCCTGCTCTTTCAGAGCTGTCCACAACAATTCAGCATTGTGAGGTTTGTCACCAAAGCATATTAGCTTCAGCACAGCCTGTTGCTGCTTGGCTGAGGCAGTGCTGCAGTGCTTCGAGCTTGCGACTCATGTGGTCATTTCAGAGATGCAGGCTGAAGAGGACGAGAAGGAGGAGGAGGAAGAGGATGACGTGCAGAAGCTGTAGACTGTGGGGGCAACCCTGATTGACCTAGAGCCCGCAATCCTCGGAGTTGGTAGGACGTGTTCCATCCCAAGGTCAGACTGGGTCCCTGCTTCCACTATGTTAATCCAGTGTGCCATCAGCGAGATGTACCATCCATGCCCAGAAAAACTTGTCCACGTGTCCGAGGTTCAGTGTACTTTCCATGTAACTGCATTATTGAGGGCACGGGTAATGTTGTGGGACACATGCTTGTGTAATGCCGGGATGGCACACCGGGAAAAATAGTTTTGGCAGGGGACAAAGTACCTTGGGACGGCCGCCGCCATCAGGTTGCTAAAAGCTTTGGTCTCCACGAGACTAACTGAAGGCTGCACTGGGACAAGGTCACGGACGTGCTTGCTGATGGTGGTAGTTGACTGTGCAACGACAGGTGCAGGGCAGGAAGCATCTTCACAGGCACCATGGACAGGGGATTGGCTTCCACGCAAAACAGTGGAAGAAGCAGTGGTGTCACTCACAGACACTGTCCCTGGACCCTGGGGTTCAGCACACAAAGTCGGATGCGTCGTTGCCATGTGCCTGATAATGCTGGCTGTGGTCAGGCTGGTAGTTTTGCTACCTCTGCTGATGCAGGCATGGCAGGTGCTGCAAATGGCCTGTTTGGGGTTATCGGCAGAGTCTTTAAAAAACAACCAGACTCGGGAAGGCCTAACAGTTGTAATGACAACTTCCGTCGTCTTGGTGTTATGAGGAACAGTTGCCCACCTTCTGTCTGCGGCCACCACAGTGGTTCTTCCTTTCTGTTGTTGTGCTAAGCCTCCCTCCCCCTGTTTGCTGCTATCCTCGCTCTGCATGTCCTCCTGCCAGGTTGGGTAAGTTACTATATCATCCACTATCTCCTCTTCCACTTCCGCATGCTGGTTTCCTCCTGACTTTCTGGCAAATGTGTCTCATCATCGTCCACCTCTTGTGACACGTTTCCACCGTCGCCTTCATGTGCACGTGGCTGCTCAAATATTTGGGCATCGCTACATGCAATCTCAGTTTGTCCCGCTTCAAGTAGACCGGGCGAGAGGCCCGAATCTATAAATGGACAACAGAACAGCTCTTCGGATTGTGCAAGTGTGGGATCAGTTGTCTGCGGGCACTGGGCATTGGAGGTGGAAGGAGGATCAGGGTGAGGTCCAGACTCACGGCTACTCAGGCTTGACTGTGTGGAAGACAGGGTGCTGGTAGTGGTGGCAAAGAGACTGGAAGCATTATCTGCCATCCAACTAACTTCCTTTTCACGCTGCTCTGTTGTCAAGAGTGCTCTTCTACCATCCCCTATGAATTCTGACAGGAATCTGTTGTGAGAAGATGTGGGTGTTTGTTGTGGCACAATTGCAGCTTGCCCTCTTCCTCTGCATACACCATCACCACCACACCCGCTTCCCCATCCCTTGCCACGTGCCATTCCCATTTTAAATGGAGTACAATATTTTCAATGTTCAATAAAAAAGGCTGAATTGAGAGCAAACTTAGATGTGATCCGTGTGCGGGAAAAACAGACTTTCAAATCTCTGGAATGTGCTAACAAATTGGTGTCAATAACTGAGGTATGATCAAGAAAAAACTGTGTAATGTAGCCCTGAAATGCCACAATTTTTAGCACACAGAGATATAGGAGTTTGACACAGATAACATACTGGTCAATATGTGGGCTGGGTTTCTTTTTTTTTTACCCAAAAAGACTGTATAGATATAGGGTAAGACATAGCAAAAAAAGGGTTCTAGGAAGTTTAGCCCCCAGCAGTTATCCCCCAGCAGTTCGCCCCCAGCATTTCGCCCCCAGCAGTTCACCCCCAGGTACACGTCGCCCCTGAACATTTCGCCCCCAGCATTTCGCCCCCAGGATGTTTCGCCCCCGCACATTTCGCCCCCAGGATGTTTCGCCCCCGAACATTTCGCCCCCGAACATTTCGCCCCCAGCATTTCGCCCCCAGGATGTTTTGCCTCTAGCAATTAATGACCTGCCTGAACTGAACGTTCGCTTATCACTAATAATACACCATATGAGTCTAAGATATACAATTCTGATCAAATGAGTTTTTTTAATTCTAAAACATTGTTTTCTAGATAAGTCATTTTACAAACAGACAGGAAAATAGTAGGATTTCATTGGTTACTAAGGAGGTCGTGCCCCCTTGGTAGCAGAACGGATCCTGGCTCCCTGTGATACATTCAGGGCTGCTTGTTCACAGCCCTCTGCAAAGCTCCCCTTCACCCTCCGCTCATGTGCTCTGTCCTGGACAAGAGGAGGGCTCCCCCCCGCCTGTGTAAAGCCGTTGCAGGACGGAACACATAGGGGGGGCTTTGCAGAAGGCTGTAAACCAGCAGCCCTTTATACATCATAGGGAATATATTGTTATGGTAGTTGCATGCTCCTGTGCAACCACGGCCTCTAGAATCCATCCACAAGTACTTCTACTAAGGAAAAACAACCGCCTTAGCAACCACTGAAATCCTGCAGCACATGGAGCTTTAACTTGGATGAGACTTTTCACACAGAAGTGCTGGAAGGTCTCCTTTGGAAATGAATATCATGGGCACAGGTACTATAACATAACTTGTTATGAATGTGCTAGAGATGGTTTCTGAGCAGAGGCTCCCTCTGGTGGTTACAGACAGTACTGAACCTTTCAGCGAGGAATGGCAATCTGGGATCACGGACTGGTCTGATATAAGGGAGGTTCCCTCCCATAATGGTTGCCGGTGATCAATTGTTCTGGTCTCAATTGTAGTTCCTGGTTCATTTGGAAGTTTGCTGAGTCTTGCCTGCATCTTCTGCTTTCAGATAAGATATTTTCTGCTTTTATTTTTGTGCTTGCTTTTTGCATAGTTCCCTGCACTTCTGTGGAGGTCAGCCGGGTCCCCTCCTGGGGGCCTGTGCTCCTCTCAGTTTATCTGAAGCCACTGTTATTTGTTCATTTGCTTTTTCCTATTTTTTTCAGTGGCTGCGGCTTAGTTTTGTTACACCAGAGATCTGATTTAGGTGGTAGAGATCGTGTGATCTCAGGTGTTTTTGCAATCAAAAGAGTTGATATTTTTTAGGGTTTTTTATGATTGCAGTGAGAATCCTTTCCTGTACTTTTCTGTCTAGACAGATTGGGCCCCAGCGTTTGCTCATTCTATTTTCTGACTGTGTCTGTGCTTCTTCTTGTCTAACCGCCATTACATGTTTGGGGGCTTCCTATTTTCTTTGGGGATCTGCTCCGGGGCAGATAGCTTTCCTCTTTCTGCCTTTAGGTGTAGTTATCTCTCAGTCTGTGACGAGGCGTCTAGGATCAACGTAGGAACGCTCCACGGCTACCTCTAGTTGTGTGGTTAGTTCAGGTTACTGCAATTCAATAGGTTCCAGCCTCTCTGGTGTATTGCCGTATTTGCTTTTTCTCCTCAGCTACCAAAACACAACAATAACTTATGTTTTTTGTAGAGTTATGCTTTAACTGTATATATCAAAACTGTTGTAACAAGAAACATAAAAAGGTATAGAGGGGAAGGATTAGAGAAAAAGAGAAAAGACAAATTACAGGTAATAATGCTTGAATGATTTTACAGCTAAAAACACTGCTCTCAAAACATACAATATGTGACCATGAACTTAAATTCAAAGCTGTAGGTAATGCCTCTCAGATAATCCATCAAGCTTCTATTATTGAAATCTTGCACGATACGTTTAACCCTTGCTGAAATTGCAGCATACTTTTTGTTTCTTGCAGCGATGGGATTTCCTGCTATTATCTGAATAATTTCAAAACTATGGAGCTCTTGCTGATGTTTCAGACAGTTAATGAACCGGTATATATTTTGGAAAAGAGTACCACATGTTTCTCGAAAGCTACGGTGCCATCCTTCGACATCATTATTTGTTCGCTGTTGATCATTCAATGTTCGTTCATACACATTCCAGAGTTGAATTGGAAACAAATGTGCTTGACGCCCTCTGTGATTCATTCGACCGATATAGCTGTCTTCAAAATAATTGACAATAGGTATTGCTTCTTGTGGAAAGTCAGGAACTTCCACCAATTCTTCAAATGATTGCACAACATTCTGTGGTGGTATAAAGGCCAGGGCAGGTATCATGCGTATCCAATGGGCAAATTCATGGTCACCTTAGTATTGCATCTTGAGTCCTTCATTTTGAACTTTATGCCAAACCGACTGTGATAGGTGGAAAAAGCAACCAGTCTTCTCAAGGTAGGGGAATACACTACCAAATGCCTGTATTGCAGCTAGTTCAAAATCCAACATCAGGTTGTCTGGCTGCAGTCCAGGCTGCAAGTTCTTCAGCTCTTGCAGCAACCTCTGGTATGTAGAACGGCTCTTGTTTGTCAGCAAGGTGTACACTACCGGAACAACAAGGCCGTTATGGACTACATGGATTGTGTAAAGTTGCTTAAACAAGGCTGGTGTAGTGAAAAATATGCCATCAGCAAACCACTCTTTACTTTGTGCCAGTAGATGGAGATTGTCTCTTGTTCCAAATATCAACATACGGCTGTGTCCATTTCCTAATTTAAAATGAAAGTATTAGTAGAGGAAATAACAGAAAAAGTGTAACAAGCATCAGACAGATAATTTTTGGATGAATTAAAAAAAAAATCCTAATCAGAAGCCTCTGTTCATATCTCACGTTAAAAACTCACATTTTTCTCCAGATTTTCTGATTTCATAATAAAAAAACTGAAGCAAAATCTAGTGTAAAGGGACCAACCAATACTTTTTTACAACATATATTGTCCCAGTGGAAAATTATATATTTTTGTTTAAAAAACATTATGAATAATAGAATTGTTTTAATACAATGTTAAATAGTTAAGTAGCTTACCAGAGTCATGCAGAAGGAACTGCTGCTGGACACCATCAATACTGATCTCCTGAAACTCCTGGGGGATAACAAGTTGATCAAGGGTTTGAGGTAACCTTGGGATATTGCCAAGTTGCCTTGCTAATCGTATTGTTCTCTTCAGTGATGCTTTCCTTGGGAGAAGTGCTACAACATTAGAATGGGCTCCTGAAACGATGTCTGTGAGAATCTGTTGTGGTGTCTCCTGTGTTGTCCTTGCCCTGGTGACTGCCTCATTAACAAGTCGGATTGCTTCTGGTCTTGCAGCTTGTGCTGCGTGACTGTGAAGATTGACTACTTTCGCAACTTCGCCAGATTCTTCATTGGTCCAAACACGTCTCTTGCAAGTCGACTGTTTTTCACATACCCAGATGGAATGGACATCATCAGCGGTTCGTTTGGAAAATAAGTAAATGTGATTCTCATGGACCAACTTCCTCCTTCCACGTTTGGACAGAACTGAATTCATAGTTGTAGAAAGTGAATTGCTGTGGAAGCTGACTGATTTTTTGTGGCAGTACACTTCTCTCTTTGTGGAGATTTCAGACACTGCTATATTCTGATGTACAGATGGAATAAAAGCTAGTCTAATGTAACTTGCAGGACATATGACCTGCTACTTGTTACATCTGCAACAAAACTTGCAGCAAAGCTGGTCAGTGCTGGGTCAGGTAAAAGTTCAAAATTGTTTTGATTTTAGGCCTCTTGCACACTGTAATTTTAAAAGTGCTTTCACACTTGTGTTTGGGGCCGCCAGAGGTCGATCCGCTCTGGATCTGACATCCAGCTGACCCCGGGGCAATGCTGGCGGAATGCTGGCATTCTGCTTGCATTGCCCATAGAAGTGAACGGCTGGGTTCCGCGATCTGCAGCCGCCTGTTCGCTTTCATAATACCGCATTCCGCTATCAGTGTCAGAACAAAAAGAAAAGCATTTTCTTCTTTTCGTTCCGCTGCAGGTTAGGCTGGAGTCACACACAACGTCTAAAAAATCGGACCGTTTTAGTCGGTCGATAATCGGATTAAAATTTCATGAACATTGATGCGACTGGCATCCGATTTTTAGTAGTTGATGCGATTTTGTAGCATGTACGCTTAAGTTTCACATCCGATTACCCAGCGACTACCGTTTTTTAGTGGCATCATAGCAAAATGGACATTTAACGGTTTTGAGGCCTGCAAATCATTTGAATAATGAGCCAGACCCATATTTAAGCGTGGTTTGACTGTTCTTACCCTCCCAAACGTTGCCGTGGAGTGTTTGGCTTCTTAGTGGTTCCTGTTGTGTTGCTGCAAAGTGAAAATTATGAGTGACAGACTAATGTTTAATAGAACTGAGCGTCTGCTGTACTATTGGCTGCTATCCAGAAGTTTTGGGGAGCCATACCCTGTAGTTGTTTCTCACAGAATACGCAGAAGGATGTGGGTGCATCCCCTTGTGATGCGAAGGATCAGCAAAGGGCATTTTGAGCGCTAGTGTTGAGCATTCCGATACTGCAAATATCGGGTATCGGCCGATATTAGCTGTATCGGAATTCCGATTCTGAGTTCCGATATTTTCGTCTTATCGGATACCGGAATCGGGATTGTCACTGTCACTGTCAGTGTCCGTCTGTCGGGTCTGTCAGGAGTCAGCGGCACTTACCTGGCAGAAGATCTCCGGCGGTCACGTCCTGGACTGCTTCATGGCCGCCATCCTCTTCTCCCCGGCGGTCACATGCAGTTTCTCGCGATAACTGCAGTGACTGCTGGGTAATCCCGGCCGTAAAGCAGTCAGTCCGATGACGTCACCGCCGGGGAAGCAGGTAATCAGCTGTGCTGCGTTGCGATGACAGGCTCTGCCTGTCATTGCGATGTAGCAGAGCTGGATCGTCGTGGGACTATCGTTATGGACTGCGTCGGACAGGTGGTATACTGTTGGTTTGTTTTTTTTCTTTTTTTACAGGAGATCGATGGCGTCGCAGGAATGAGTGTATAATAAAAGAAATGAAAACTGTGTTGTCTCTTTTATTTCATTAAAATACTTTTTTCTTGCTTTGTCTTTTTTTTATACATTTAATAACTTTGGGATTAATAATGGATCGGTGTCTTATTGACGCCTCTCCATTATTAACCGGGCTTATTGTCACCGTGCAATCAACGGTGACATTAACCCCTTATTACCCCGCTTGCCACCGCTACAGGGCAAGTGGGAAGAGCCGGGTAAAGTGCCACAATTGGCACATCTTTTGATGCGCCAAATGTGGGGCTGCTGTAGCCTGGTATTATCAGGCTGTTGAGGGCCAAAATCCATGGGCCTTGACAGTCTTTTAATACCAGGCCGCAGCAGTCTGCATTTTACTTGGCTGGTTAACAAAAATAGGGGGGATCCCCACGCCGTTTTTTTTTCGAGGGGATCCCCTATTTTTGTTAATCAGCCAAGCTAAGCAGACTGCTGTGGCCTGGTATTATCAGGCTTGCAAGGTCCATGGATATTGGATCCTTACCAGCCTGAAAAACCAGGCCTCAGCGGTCTGCTTCATCTGGCTGGTTAACAAAAATAGGGGGACCCCACGCCAATTTTTTTCGAGGGGATCCCCTATTTTTGTTAATCAGCCAAGATATGCAGACTGCTGTGGCCTGGTATTATCAGGCTGGCAAGGTCCATGGATCTTGGCTCCTTAACAGCCTGAAAATCCAGGCCTCAGCGGTCTGCTTCATCTGGCTGGTTAACAAAAATAGGGGGGACCCCACGCCAATTTTTTTCGAGGGGATCCCCTATTTTTGTTAATCAGCCAAGATATGCAGACTGCTGTGGCCTGGTATTATCAGGCTGGCAAGGTCCATGGATCTTGGCTCCTTAACAGCCTGAAAATCCAGGCCTCAGCGGTCTGCTTCATCTGGCTGGTTAACAAAAATAGGGGGGACCCCACGCCAATTTTTTTCGAGGGGATCCCCTATTTTTGTTAATCAGCCAAGATATGCAGACTGCTGTGGCCTGGTATTATCAGGCTGGCAAGGTCCATGGATCTTGGCTCCTTAACAGCCTGAAAATCCAGGCCTCAGCAGTCTGCTTCATCTGGCTGGTTAACAAAAATAGGGGGGACCCCACGCCAATTTTTTTCGAGGGGATCCCCTATTTTTGTTAATCAGCCAAGATATGCAGACTGCTGTGGCCTGGTATTATCAGGCTGGCAAGGTCCATGGATCTTGGCTCCTTAACAGCCTGAAAATCCAGGCCTCAGCGGTCTGCTTCATCTGGCTGGTTAACAAAAATAGGGGGGACCCCACGCCATTTTTTTTTCGAAGGGAACCCCTATTTTTGTTAATCAGTTCCCTCTGACGTCACTGATTGTGTCCCTGGCTGACCTGAAGTGAAAGTGGAAAGCAATCAATTAAGCTTTCCACTTAAGGGCCCGTCTCACATAGCGATATCGCTACCGAGATCGCTGCTGAGTCACTAGTTTTGTGACGCAGCAGCGAGCTCACCAGCGATATCGCTGTGTGTGACATTCAGCGACGATCAGCCCCCCTGCCGGGTATCGCTGATCGTCGCTGAAATGTCAGGACCTTTGATCGCTGGTTTCCCGCCTGTCACACGCAGCGATGCGTGCCTGTCAGAGGGAAACCAGCGATCAAAAAAAAGGTCCTGACATTTCTGCGACGATCAGCGATACCCGGCAGGGGGGCTGATCGTCGCTGAATGTCACACACAGCGATATCGCTGGTGAGCTCGCTGCTGCGTCACAAAACTAGTGACTCAGCAGCGATCTCGGTAGCGATATCGCTATGTGAGACGGGCCCTTAAGCGATGTTACCCGCAGTGTCGCTGTCCCAGATCGCTGCCTGAGCTGCCTGTTTGGCAGCTCAGCAGCGATCATGTAGCGATACACCAGCGATCCTGACAAGTGCATATCGTTGTCGGGATCGCTGGTGTATCGTTATGTGACACCCAGCCTTTACTCTCCTGTCAGGCAGGAGAGGAGCTCATTCATTTGGGGTTTACTGTGAGGCTGCAGCATTAGCTGCGGTCCCTGCAGTAAACATTAACCCTTTCTGAAGGATTACACCGTGGGACCTGACTGTGCATGGGATAGGTAAGAATAATTTTGCTTTTTTATTTTATTTTTATTACAGGAAATGGTTTTTGCAGTAAAATAAAAGATGGTCAAAAACATGTGTCTTTATTTCATTAAAATGATTTTTAATTAAAGTGTGTGTGTTTTATTTTTATTTCATGCAATAGGATTAATAATTGATAGTTGTCTAATTGACAGCTCTCAATTATTAACCTGGCTTAAGGTCACCTTTCAATAGCAAGGTGGCTTTAACCCCATATTAACCCATTCGCCACCGCTACAGGGCAATGGGAATAGACGGGCAAAGTGCCAGAAAGGGCGAATCTAATTATAGATTTGTCTTTCCTGGGGTGTCTGGGGGCAGATGTTAGTAGCCGGGGGGGGGCAAAAATAATGGTCCCTCTCTGGGCTATTATTATCTGCCCCCACTCACTGGCTTTGTCTGTCTGGTTGCGAAAATAGGGCGGGAGCCCACGCATTTTTTTTCAGCAATTTTACACCTCATATATATATATACATGTCATTGAATTTGTGACACATATATATATAATATTTATATTTGTAGTTCATACACTTCTACATAGTATAATAGCCGCTAATTCAATTGCCGGCTTTTGTGAAAATGCAGAACCCGACATGAAATGACACTTGGTGTACATAGGGTTAACCATGTTTTTTCATGTCCTTTGCTATCTAATTTGCACAAACAATTAAATCAGACTATGTGTGCAAAATTTCACACCCCTAGGGGTTAATTAAAGGTGTAAATTCGTAGCAAAAAAGTCCGTTTTTTTTACAACGAATTTACACCTTTAATTAACCCCTAGAGGTGTGAAATTTTGCACACATAGTCTGATTTAATTGTTTGTGCAAATTAGATAGCAAAGGACATGAAAAGAAATGTTTAACCCTATGTACACCAAGTGTCATTTCATGTCGGGTGACCATTCCGATTCCGATACTTTAGCATATCGGAAAGTATCGCTCAACTCTATTGAGCGCCTGTATTCCACATTGCATAGGAATCCAGACAAGTTTTTTGCCTATTGTCGCATGAGTGTTGCCACCTTTGATATTTTGCTTGACATATTGCGCCCTGGAATCACCTTTCAGAACACCAGGATGCGTCCTTCAATTTCTGCTGAGGAAAGGCTTCTTCTAACATTAAGGTATGTGTGTCAACGATATGTTGATGATGTTTTGCATAATGTAACAACTTTCACATTCTTCTTACTTTGTAAATCTTAACATACTGTACCCCATGGCATTATAAAATGTTTAAGTTTGCCCTATATGGTTGTGTGTAGCAGTCATAATGGTTTGTAAGTCATGACATTAAGTGAATGGGTGAGTAAACAAATGTCCACTGTTTACATTTGGTTAATGCAGTGTTTTTGTATTTTTTGTCTGATGTGTACGTGTTTGTTGTTGTTTGTGTATTGCAGGTTCCTTTCCACTGGGCTCTCATACGCTGCTCTGCATTTCGAGTTTTTGATAGGGAAATCCACCATTTCCGGAATAGTCAGCTCTACTTGTGGACAAATTTGGTCCAGACTAAATAAAGAGGTGATGCCAGAGCCCAAAA
>JARQOD010000005.1:314648302-314687539 GCA_033576555.1 Oophaga sylvatica | reverse complement strand
TTTGCGTTTAGTTGGACCATCATTTATTTTTCAACAGGACAATGACCCAAACCCTCCAGGCTGTAAAAGGGGCTATTTGACCAAGAAGGAAGTGTTGGGGTGTATGCCGTGGTGGCCTCCACAGCCCACCAGACCTGAACCAATCGAGAGGGTTTTTGGGGTAAGCGGAAACCACTCCCGCTTCTTTTGAAAAATCCCAACAATATTACCAGCAAAGCACCCCCACTATCACCCACCCCTCCATGTTCACGGTGGGTAAAGGCTGTAGAAACATCCGTTACCTTTTTGGTGAAAGCAGTAAACAAAGCAAAAGGTGGCTTCTTTGAAGAACCAAGAATAAAAAGACATATTTTCGTTGTTTCACACTTTTTTGTAAATGTAATGTAAATTCCAATGTGTTAATTCATAGTTTTGATGTCTTCATGTGTTTTAAATTTTCATTTATGAAAATACAGAAAAATCTTGAATGAGAAGGTGTGCCCCAAATTTTTGGGTCTGTACATATATATTCACAATGAATGTTATATATTATATATAAAAATAAATATATAGTATTTATTGATACTAGTGTTTAAGGAAAGAAAGGTTTTTTTTTAATTACATATTTCTGTCCTTTGACTTGATGGGTTTCCGGTATGGGAACGGCGATACCCAATACTTTTTGAGTATCGGTCTGATCCAACCGATCCGTTTTCTGGATATCAGGCAGACGCCAAACACTAGTGGCGGCCTTGTTGCTGTGTTTTTGTGCTGGTGGGGGTGGCGCGGGTCTGGTTAGGGGACCTGTCTTGGCAGCGTGGGTGCTGTGAAACACCAGGCCATCTGCCTGTACTGCATTCCCCGTGGGCGGTGGGGGGGCGCGCAGCTTTGCTTGTAGGGGCGGGGGGGACCTTCTTTTGGTGCTGTGCTATGTGGCGGCCATTGTTCTCTTGTTTCATGTGGTGGAGCAGCACAGTTCGGGGACCCCGACCAGCCACCTGCCAGTGAGGGCCGCTGTGGGGGGTGGTCGGGCATGGCTTGCCCATTAAGGGTGGAACCATACGGTTTGCCGTGACCTGGAAGTGGATTCATACAGTTATAGAATGTTAAACTAAGACCTCATGTTCAGTTATATTTATTTTGCCGAGGGCATTAGATCATTGTAGATTTTGGAGGTGCGTTCTTCTTTTTTCAGCCCAGGTTTAAAAGCCCGCATAGAGTTGCTAAAAAACACAAAAAGGACTCCTAGGTACGACAAATTAAGATTCTTTTGGTTGATGAAATGAAATAGAACTTTTTGGTGATAATTCTAAGGGGTATGTGTGGAAAAAACCCAAAGCATTCACCCCTGCCCAATACAATCTCAACAGTGAAACATGGTGGTGGCAGCATCATGTAGGGGGGTGTTTTCCCGCGCAGGGACGGTGACGGGTTGCAATTAAAGGGAAACCTGAAGCGGCCAAGCACAGAAAACCCTTCCAGAGTGTCGGGACCTAACTTGACCAAAGGTTCCCCTTTCCAAACAAGACCGACCCTAAGCCAAGTACAATAACAAAGGAGTGGCTTCAGAACAACTCTTGCCATTCTTGACGGGCCCACCCAGAGCCCTGACCTAAACCCAATTGAAATCTTGGGGAGACCTGAAAATGGTTGTTCACCCCTTCGCCATGCAACTGATGGAAGCAGAGGATCGCAAGGAAGAAAGTCAGGGACCCCCAAATGGTGTGAAAAACTTGTTGCAACTTTCCCAAAGAAGACTCAGGCGGGTACTAGCTGGAAAGGGGTGTTCTACTCAATACTGAGCAAAGGGTCTGAATACTTATACCATGTAATTTCAGTTTTTTTTTTAATTTTTTCAAAAAGTTACATTTCCTTTTTTTTTTAAATAGGATGGGGTGCAGAGTGTACATAAAGGAAAAAAAAATAACTTTTTTCAATTTCCAAATGACAAATTTAAAGAGGTCAGAATGCTTTCTGTACCCACGTATAGTAGATGGGGTGGTAACAGGACAGTGAGAAATTAAAGCAGAAAGTTTCCAGGAACTCTGAATGAAGTTTAAAACCCTTGCAATCTAAAATAAATTACACTTTAATATGAGGTGAATTGCTTTAATCAGTGAGGGTAGGAGAAATCAGGCGCTGGGGGGCTTCTGGCTCCTCTATGTGTGGTAAACCCGTGACAGTAAGTTAACATGGGGTGGGGAGCTTTATTTTCACATTGCTGCCAGAAGATTCTTTGGTTATCTGCAGGCTCTGCAAGAAGAAAATATGCCATTAAAGCCTGGTTGCTAGGTACAAACTACAATTTCCATCAGCCATACACAGCACATAACTCATTTGGAAAAACTTGTGGCAGCAATAAGGCATGAATCAAGTTTTTTCTCCTTCTTCTTTTTGTTAGCCAAGTTGTACTCTTGGCGTGCCTTGTCAGTGTCATCCGACCCTATCATTTCCTCAAAATCTTCCCTCCTTTCATACACATCCACTGGCAAAAATTCATCATTTTGTGTGAAAGGAAAGAGGGGTACACTCTTATCACCTCGGTTTGCCAAATAAACCCTCATCGGTAAACTTGTTGGTGCTTCCTTTTGAAAATGTGTGCTCTATTAAGAAAGAGTTAAAAAAATGCAATAGTTTTTCATAGTTTTTTTTTTTTAGCTTTCATGCTAGCAAAAAAACCCAAATAATAGCAAAAATTGTAAGGGTTACAAGAACAGGAACGTTACAGGGTTTGGGAATGTTTGTTCAAAAAATTGCTGAGAAGGAGACTTTAAAAGTGTCTACAAATATCTCAAGGGCTTAATTGTAGAAGGTCATCTTTAGTCGGGTCAATAAGGCCGGGATCAACATGCGATGAAAATGTCCATGCTCGCATGAGAAATCCCAGATCTGGTGCCGGCACTCGGAGGGGAGTGCGCGCTGCATGTTTTATATGCAGCCGCTCGCTCCATTTCCCAAATGCCGGCCCAGAGCTGTGATTTACAGCGAGCATCGGCGTTTCCCGCATGTGTTCCCGGCCTAAGGAGGAATACGGAACAAGTGAGGGTAAAACCACGCATACAAGGGACCAATTTTTTTAGGGCCAGCCTGATCATGCGTATTTTTCTCGCCGTATGTTTGGGGGCAGAAACCCACAGCAGCGGGATTGTACCGTATTACGCCCGTTGTACGCCAATGAAATTTATGGGTGGAGAAAACAACGGATTACACACGACCACCGTGGCTTGCGAGAAATAGCAGCTTCGCAGCTACGGAAATGGTGCAACAATGCGCGGAAGCGACACATGCAAATTAGTCAAAAAGGGGCCCCCAACTCCCGGAAGAAGCCTCCCAGAGTGGCCATGTGTCAACCATCATCTGTTGAGATGCTCATTGTTGGTGCGGAGGGGCCCGAAATTTGGGACCAACAGATGACATTATGCAGACCACGAAGGAAAGAAGCATGGAGGCGCATCTGTGGGCAGATGTTTCCCCCACTTTGGGGACAGCTCCGCGAGGAGCAGAGCGAATCAGTAAGTTACTTGATTTATTTCAAATTCTTCACAGTCGACCTGTTTGCCAGAATTTCCCAAAATATGGATTTTTTTAGTGATTTTTTTTTATTTTTGGCCCAAAATGTTTGGATAGGCACACCGATAGGCCCCATGACTATATGATGTGTATTAGAAGATTTGGATTGTGCAGTAGTAATTTTGAAATATATGTCACATTGAGTGGATGTGTTATGAGAAATGGAAAAAAAGCACCCGGGGCCCAATTGGGGGAATGGCAGCAGGGGCCAAGGGGGGTCACAGCACCCACGAAACGAAATCGTGTATTTTGTGCTTGGTTTTCTGGCTCCTTTCTGGATCTCAACCATAATACATAATAAAACCACATAAACATATGCAGTTTAGTCTCACCCTCCAAATGTTCTAATCCCCTTTTAATTTCCCAGCAAAACCCCAAAACCAACCTCACTGAGAGGAAAAGGGTCCAAACTCAGAGGCCATTATTGACCCGGTTGGGGAGGTGAAGAGGTGGCTGGCCCTCTTTAGCCCCCCATCGCTCCCTAAGGTCAAAGCACAAGACTCACAACCCCTTCCTCCTCTACCTGTCCAGGGCACCACTGCGCACATCCCCTTGGTGATGAAGCAGGAAACGCAGACCCACTGTATCTGGGGGCCCCCCCCCAGCCTGCTGCAATATCCCATCATGGGAGAAGAACGGTGAGACATCACGGGTCAAACCGTAGGCTTTGGGACACGGGGGTATCAATTACCTTTAAGGGCACTGTGGAGAGGGTAAAGGCCTATGCCCTACCTTGGCCGCTACCTTGTCCCCCCCCGTGAGCTTCAGGCTCCGTGTGCAGGTCAATGCACATCCAATTGACCATGCCCCCCCCAATACCCCCATATGAGGTGTTTGAATCCTTGAGAGGTGGCAGCTCTCCCCCGTAACCTTCGCCGCCTTCCCCCCACCAAAATTGCATGTCAATTAGGAGGATGATCCCCTGCACGAGCGCCTACACCTCAACCCATTCCCCAGCAAACAACCTTGGCCTCAAACGGGTAAATGTCTGGCTATAATCCCACTTTCCAATATGGCCAAATTATACAGACCATGTTGAGGTGGTCCCAACCTGGATGTCTCACATATGGGGGGTATGATTCTCGGGGACCATTTACAAGGTTTAATTCTTTATCTTTATGGCAATGTGCCCCACACAACCTGACGTGGCAGATTAGCTAGGGCCCAGAAAATCCCCCCAACAGGGTGATGGTCAAGGTGGTCATCCAAGCCAAAACACACAGAGTGCTGGAACCCGCCAACCCCACCACCCCATACCACCAGCTGTGATTTTTTATTTTACTTATATATTATGATTTTAAAAGCTTTGTTATTTTTTTTTAAATTTTCTTTAAACCTCCTGTTGTGTCAAAGACTTTGCACTAATCTAGTCCTCTAAAAAACATAGGTACCAATATGTCTTCAGTAGGCATAGTCAACGTTTGTTATTTTCATTATCTCTTATTATTTCTACAAAATTTGTTATTTTTTATTTAGTTTATCAAGTTGCAAATGATTTGCACTTCTAATGTGCCAATCCGACATATGGGTACATATACACACTACCCATAGTGACAATTTTGTTTTTGTCTTACAATATTATTTATAGAAATTTTGAATTTTGTAATGCCTTATTTTGGTACTTGTGTGAATGCACATTAATATTGTGCTGAAATACATTACATATGAACAAATATGTATCACTACCCCAAGTGGAGATTGCACTATAAAGATCTATTTTATATAAAGTTTGGAGTTTTTTCTAAGTTGTTTGTACTCAACCACCAACACATTTTAGACCATTAACCCAGACCGAGACTGTCACAACAAAAATTTTTGTATAATAAAACAAAAACATTACAGCATGATAAAGCATAATCTTTTCACGTTGTAGTACCATCAGGGGGACACAAAATATGGGTAAAGATATCACGGGTTTTCATCCTAAAGTGGGCGACGGAAAGGGTGACATGGGGCCTAGGGCATATCCCCATTGGCACCACCACTTTCACCAACATCTGAGGCCACAATGATGCATTTGGTGAAATTATGTAGAACAACAATCTTTGATGACCTCATAGCCGTTGGCTTCATCCTGAATAGCAGACTGAGGACCGCCATTTTGCACACAAAATGCCAAAGGCACACTACCAGGCGCCTGGCCCGGGATAGGGCAAGTTGAAGATCCAGACGTGGTCAAGATGTCGTCGGGATAGGCTCATTCATTCCTTAAGCTGGAAGGCTCATCCCCAACTACAACAAAGGGACAGGTTCTAGTGAGCCGGAAGTTGCGTGTGGTGGAGGTGCCAACTGTTTTGCGCAGCTGCCGACCCGTAATGGAAGAAAATTTAAGACTCTAGAGCTCCGTTCTTCCATAGGCCCCAATGTCTACAATTATAACCTGTATTTTCTGTCAACCGAGTCAACAGCATACAGAAAAATATTGCTTAAATTAAGAAATTGGGGGTCTGGGTTCGCGGCTTACGCACACGGATGGTTCCCGTAAGGGATCCTATTCAATTGGGAACTGGCCTTGCTCCTCAAATCCCCGGCAATCCTCTTCCAGTCTCCATCTTTGGCCAGGCTACCAGTTGAGCAGTCGTCCCAGAGTTTTTGAGCGGTATCACCACAATGTCAGAGTTTGGACCTCCCAATCAAAAAATCCGATGGAGTGCGGCATAGATAGCCAGATTAGGAAAAAACCACTTAACAAATGAGAGAAACAATCATTACACATGCACAAAGGGTTTTAAAAAAACCCCACATAAAAACCGTTAATTTTTAAAATGTAACTACTGAAAAAAGAGGGGGATTCCACCCCGTGCTGAAATAATAAATTTCAAGACATATAGCTATATTGGTTTTTCCCCAAGAAGGGGTGGTTTCCCCCTAAAAGCGTGATTAAACCACTTCTTAACTGCTACACGTCTTGGAAATTTATTATTTGGGAGACGGATGGAATCCACATCTTTTTGCAGTATTTGTATTGTGGGGTCGTCGACCGATGGGTCTGCGGCAGCCTCTTAAGTGTTTTAACCCCTAATACCAATGAGCCTTCCTATTTAAAAATGTAATTATTTCGATAAGACCCTATTGCGTTGTGTCTCCCTTGTTTATCTAATGATTTAAGTACAAACAATCATAAGTTCAATTACCGAATCAAAGTTTTCTTCATTTTCATAAATCATTGTTAGGTACTTAGGTGAATATGGAGATATTATGAGATATTTTGCAACAGCCATAAGGAAAGGGAATTGTGGAAAACACATCATCAACAGACAGTATGTAGGTGAGGAATACATCCGTAGCGTAAGGAGAATGCCCCCTTCAGGATAGCTTTGCGATCCGGTTCCTGGTAGTGTCCCAGGGCGCACAATCTCCAACAAAACATCAAATGTGGGAAGGTCTCAGAAAAACAGAAAAACTTGTTGGATGATGCAGAGATGCATACGGGGTAAAATGGCCTTCAGTAGGCTTTTGCCTCAAACGCAGATGCACCCACATTTCCTCCTTCCCGGTCAACGATATGGGTATGGTGCCCAAAGGGGCGGGACAAAAGGTTGTACAACACTCAATCAGTTGGGGTGAATGAAGTCTGTCAGACATGTTGGCAACCAACCAGCAGTACTCCAACACAAGCCAACCACCAAAATGGCAAGATTGGGGGCTGCCACCTGATGCAGAGCCAATAAATAGACTTCCTGATGATGGTTTGAATGAGTTTCTGGCCTAAAAACCATGAAATGTCCATTTTGCAAGGCGGCGAGAAAAATACGCTGTACGAATGCATACAGATTGCATACGGATGCTTACATGCGCAAAATATGCAGCGCACACTGACAACGGATGAATACGGATTTTTGCCAGCAACTTTTGGCGTATTACGCTCATACAATACGGTCCGTATTTTTCTACGGTGAGTGTGACGCTGGCTTATTCTCATTTCCACAGGAAAGACTAGAAGCAATGGGATGAAACTGAAATGGGAGGAGACACAGATTAATATTAGAAAAAACTTTTTGACAGTTAGGGGGATCAATGAGTGGAACAGGCTCCACAAGAGGGGGTGATTCTCCTTCAATGGAAGTCTTCAAACAGAGGCTGGACAAACATCTGTAGGGATGATTTAATGAATCCCTGCTTTGAGCAGGAGGTTGGACCAGATGGCCAGGAGGTCCCTTCAACGTACCATTCTTGATCTATGATTCTACAAAATCAACACACACATATTTGGTATTTGCCACATTCAGAATCGCCCGATCTATCAATAAAAAAAGGATTACCTGATCGCTAAGCGGAGTAACGAGAAAAAAATTCAAAACTCCAGAATTACGTTTTTTGGTGGCTGCAACATTGCATTAAAATGCAATAACGGGCGATCAAAAGATCATATCTGCATCAACGTGTATCATTAAAAACGTCAGCTTGCACGCAAAAAATAAGCCCTTAGTCAACCCAAGATCATGGAAAATGGAGACGCTACCGGTACCGGAAAATGGGCAATTTTTATTTTTTTTAACAAAATTTGGAATTTTTTTTTTACCACTTAAAATAAAAAAGAACCTAGACGTTTGGTGTCTATGAATCGTAATGGATGGAGAATCACAATGGCAGTCAGTTTTAGCATTTAGTGAACCTAGTAAAAAAGCCAAAACAAAAAGCAAGTGTGTGATTGCACTTTTTTTGTAATTTTTTTCCTGTTTTCTAGTACACAACATGGTAAAATTAATGGTGTCATTCAAAAGTACAACTCATTCTGCAAAAAACAAGCCCTCACATGGCCATGTTGACGGAAAAATAAAAAATGATGGCTCTGGGAAAAAGAGGAGTGAAAAACTAAAAACGCAAAACTGAAAAAGCTCCGGGTGTTAAGGGGTTAAAGAATGCTGTAAAAAAATGTCAAAACTATGATTTTTCATTATACTGCAGGAAAAAAGTGGAATAAAACAAGATAAAAAAGAGAAGTGTAAGTAAAAAAAGGTATAGCTGAAACATCACCAAACCTCACCATCAGTGGAAAAATTAAAAGTTATAGCTTCAGAGTAAAAGCGATGCAAAATAATTATTTTTTCTAGAAAAATTTTTATTTGTAAAAGTGGCAAAACATAAAAAAATTACATAAGTGAGGTTTCGCGTAATCATTCTGACCCGAAGAATAAAGTTGCCTTATCAATTTTACCACAGATATACAAAAACACTCCAGAAAACATAATTATTGATTTGCTGTTTTTTGTTCATTCTGCTTCACAAAACTTGAATTAGAAAGTGATCAAAAAAGTAATGTTCTCAAAAATGATACCAATAAAAATGACATCTTGTCCCGCAAAAACTAAGACCTCACAAGAACCTGTCCGCAGAAATATAGGAAAATTACAGCTATCAAAATATGGCGAAGCAAAAACTAGTTTTTGCCAAAAAAAGCATCTTTTAGTGTGACAGCAGCCAAACATAAAAATCCAATAAAAATCTGATATCTCTTTAATCATATCAACCTGAGGAATAAAGCTGTTTTATGACATACCACACGAGGAATGTCGTAAAAAATAAATAAACCCAATTATTCACCTGCTATTGATTTTTTCATTCTGTCTCACAAACATCACAGTAATGTTCGACATTACAATGTTGTTTCTGTATAAATCTCTGAAATATGTGATTCAGACTAAACCCACAGCAAAAGATTCACTACAATGAGGCAGATGGAGGCACTGTGGTCACTGTCTGGCCTATGATCCAGCGGTGTCCATCGTTTCAGTTGTACATAAAAGTGCAGTCAATCACAGTTTTGAGGGATCGCTTGAGGGGGTATTCTGCTCTACTGCCCTACTGTAAAGCCACATATGGGGTATTCTTCATTCAGCAGAAACTGTGACAAATTTTGGTGCCATTTTTACCCATTTTACCTCTGAGAAAATATAAAATCTGGAGCTAAAAATTTTTTGTTGTAAAAATGAATTTTTTTTGTATTCACAGGCTGCCCAATGGTATAAAATTCTGTGACACACCCGTGGTGTCAATATGATCACTCCACCCTTAGATAAATTAATTGAAAGGTTTAGTTTGTAAAATGGAGACACTTATGGGGGATTCTGCTTTTCTGGCACCTCAGAGGCTCTCCCAGTCAGTCATGGCACCTGCAAACCATAACAGTAAAATCTGAAATATGATATGGCACTCCGTCCCTTCTGAACTTTGTACTGTGCCTGTAAAATAGTTCCAGATTACATGTAGGGTAATGGCATAATCAGGAGAAATTATACAACAAACTGAGATGTCCATTTTTTTCCTAATAGCCCTTATAAAAACTAAAATATTGGGGCTAAAACAACATTTTTGCTATAAAAATGTAATTATTCTTTCTTTACCGCCAATGTTATAAATTTCTGTGAGGCACATGGGGTGTCAACATACTCACTGCACCCCTATAAGAATTCATTGAGAGGTTTATTTTGTAAAATGACATCATTTATATGGGTTCCTGCTGTTCTGGCACCTCAGGGGCTCTGCCAATGTAAAATGGCACCCTCAAACCATTCTGGCAAAACTGGAACTACAATATGGTACTTCTTCCCTTCTGAGCTTTTGCACTGTGCCTAAAAAGTAGCTTTCAGCCAACTACAGGGTAATAATCGCGCACTAAGGAGAAATTGCATAAAAATTGTATGGAGCATTTTCTCCTGTTACCCTTGAAAAAAAAAATTAAAAATTGGATCTGAAAGAACATTTTTGTGGGAAAAATGTGATTTTTTTTATTTTCATGGCTCTGTCTTATAAACTTCTGTGAAGCACCTGAGGGTTCAAGATGCTCACCACACAACTAGATTCATTCCTTGAGGGGTCTAGTTTCCAAAATGGGGTCACTTGTGGGGGAGTTTCCACTGTTTAGGTACATCAGGGGCTCTCCAAACGCAACCTTGCATCCACTCTCGATTCCTGCCAATTTTCTGCTCTAAAAGTCAAATGGTACACCTTCCCTTCCAAGCCCTGCCGTGTGCCCAAACACTGGTTTTCCCCCATATATCAAGTATTGGCATACTCATGAGAAATTGCACAAGTTTTATGTCCATTTTCTCCTGTTACAATTGTGAAAATAAAAAAATTCGGGTTAAAATAACATTTTTGTTGTAAAAACATGATTTTTATTTTCACAGCTCTATGTTATAAACTTCTGTGAAGCACATGGGGGTTCACCTCACATCTATATACATTCCTTAATGGATTTACTTTCCAAAATGGGTACCCTTTGGGGGTTTCTACTGTTTTAAGCACATTAGGGAATCTCCAAATGCATTACATGAAGTCCGCTGTCGATTTCCGCCATTTTTTAGTACAAAAAGTCAAATGGTGCTCCTTTCCTTCTGGGTCCTACCGTGCACCCAAACAGTAGTATTTCCCCACATATGGGATATCAGTGTACTCAGGAGAAATAGCACAGCAAATTTTGAGTTTAATTTTCTACTGTTACCCTTGTGAAAATAAAAAAATTGTGGCTAAATAATTTTTTTCTGAAAAAAAGTACAATGTTCATTTTTCCTTCCAAACTGCACTAATTCCTGTGAAGCACCTGAAGGGTTAATAAACTTCTTCAATGTGGCTTTGAGGGCTGTGAGGGGTGCAACATTTAGAATGGTGTAACTTTGGGGTATTTTCTGTCATATAGGCCACCCAAAGTCACTTCAAATGTGATGTAAAAAATGATTTTGTACATTTTGTTGGAAAAATTAGAAATTATTGATCAACTTTTAAGTCTTCTAACTGCCTCACAAAAAAATTAGGTTTTAAAAATTGTGCTTATGTAAAGTAGACATGAGGGAAATGTTATTTTTTAACCATTTTGTGTGACATTACTCTCTGGATTAAGGACAGTAAATTATAAAATTAAACACAAGACGAAGGTATTTACTCCGAAACGCGCGTTGGGGCGCGGTATTCCAGTTCCTGTTTCGCTTTCCTTGGCTCCCAGGTAGTCCTCAGCATTCTAGGCAGCACTGGTATTTCTTCACTTCACGTTTATTTCTGTTCTCACATGTTAATGAATCCATTGTTGTCATCCTTGGCTCTCACTTGTGTGTTGCACACATGATTTATTATTTGTTGTTACAAAGTTTATATTGTACACACTTTCAGTGGTTGGTGCACATCTATTGGATGATATCTAGTTGTTATACATTTTTTGTTTTATTTATGCACAGAGATATAGTTATTATGAAGAGCACCACAATATATTATGCTCCTGGTCAATGATTTTGAGCCTTTTAAATTATATAAGTGAACTACTGGTTTTTTATTATTGCATTTTTTTATATCAATTTTACATTTGCTATATCATATTGTTCTCATATATTATATACAATATTGCTCAATAAAATTTATACATTTTCACATATTGCTTTGGTGTTTATTATAATCATTTCACATATATATTTTGGCTTTTCACCTTCTTGGATCTCTGCTTGCCATTTTTCCATCCCTGGTGTGTACTGTTTTTTCTCTTTTTTTCTCTGGATTAAGGGCATAAGAATTGAAAGTTTGAAAATTGTGAAATTTTCTAAATTTTAGTAACATTTCTGATATTTTCACAAAAAACTGGTATTTTTTTAAATTAACTTAATGTGTTAAGTTCCAGCAGCCAATCAGGGAGCAGAAACCATCTACAGTGTCCAGACACAAGGGCTTGTGTCATTGGCTGCTGAAGTCCACATTTCAGCATATAAATCCTTTGTGCTAATTGAGTGATCCAACCACCATTTCACATTTTCGCATATAAATCTTTTGTGCTAATTCCGTGCCACACTATCTCAGCAAATAAATACTGATTGTTAATTTAGTGACAGGTGACTGACAGATATGGGCTTAGGGTTGTAAAACAGCTGGATAAAAAAGGGGAAGGGTACACCCAACATGAGTGGGAAAATTCGAGATCATGGTGGAAAGGGGAATAGGAGAGGTATATGTAGGGTAGGTGGTAATGTTACTGAAAGCTCCACTGAATTATCACCAGCTCGTCCTATCCAAAAACTTCAGTGTGTGTGCCAATATTTTTTTGAAATGTGGAAACTCCAAGTTGGGACTCCATCAGGTGGGTTACATGTAGTGAAAGGGGTGTAAGGGCCCTTTATGCCATTTCTACTCTGGGGACATTGATGCCACGTTGGTGGTGTGTGCCAATAATTTTTTGAAATGTGGAGACTCCAAGTTAGGTCTCCATCTGGTAGGTTGCCTTTAGTGGAAGGGGACTCAGAGCACCAGGCCTACACCTTTTACTCATCTATCTCTAACTGATCAATTTGTAAGCTAGATTTGCTGGCTCTGTCCCATTCATCCATGCTGCACCATTATAAAATATCTACTGTGCGTCAATTTATGCCACTTTTCCTGGTGTCTGATCCTAATTGTTGGAAATGTTTTTACTTCAAGTTGTCTCCTTCATGTTTGTTGCCTGTAGCAGTAGGGCTCCCAGACCAGCAGGCCTGCACTTACTTTCAGTCAACTACCTGTGTTACTATGGGCCAGGCAAAGCACCAGAATTGGCACATCTAATAGATGCAACATTTCTGTGGCATTGGCAGGCTGCTATTTTTAGGTTGGTGGCCAATATCCATGGCCCCTTACTAGTCTGAGAATACAAGCCCTCAGCTGTTTGCTTTAGCTTGACTGGTTGTCAAAAATGGAGAGAAACACTGTTTTTTAAAGTTATTTATTTAAATAATTTTTAAAAATGGCATTGGACCCCTCTGTTCTCGATAACCAGCCTTGATTAGGGGCGGCACTTAGCACACACCTCTCTCACGATTTCTTGTAAGCCAGGTGTGTACACAAACCGGTGCAACCATTGATAAGTCTTCTCAGGTCCAAAATGTGCACCCCGCGTTTGATCTTCTTGGGCAATGTCAGGAACCACTGATTTTGGGAACACCACCTGCCAACGGTACCCAAGCTCTGCCACAATGTAGATCCAGCGATACAGTACTCCTGCTATGGCCAATCGGTCCCAATGCCGTAGCAGTTTCTGCCCCTCTGCACCCAGCCGAGCTCTCGTCCTTCCTGGGACTTTTGACTCAGCCATTTCTTTACTCGTGACAGTTTGGAGTCTGCATCCTGTAAATTGACCCACTCCTGACAAGTCTTTCCCAGCAATGTGGCGACCCGTGTCAACACCCCACTTGACCATGCCACATCCACAAACACAGGTAATCACTGAGGTTGGGGACCTCGGTATCCTCAAGGTTTTCATCCACAATATGCTCGGGAGTACCATGAGTCACTCGTGACAAATTGACAATGCGTTAGCATTGGAGTTCTCTTTACCAGAATGGAACCGAATCCGGTAATTAAAGATTGACATCCGTGCCACCCACCTCTGCTCCAGGGCTCCCAGCTTGGCATTCTCCAGGTACGCCAGTGGATTATTGTTGGTCATCATGAGAATCTCCGAACCAGCCAGGTACTTTGCAAATTTCTTGGTCATAGCCCACACCAAGGACAACATCTCTAGCTTAAACGAGCTGTAATTATCTGGGTTTTGCTCGGTGTCCCGTAGAGACTGACTGACATGCGATGACCCTCTCACGCCCCTCCTGTTCTTGGGTTAACACAGCTCCCAGGCCAAGGAGGCTCCCATCAGTGTACAGGATGAAAGGTCGGTCAAAGCGTGCCAACAAGGGTGCCTGCACAAGGGCTTCTAGGATCCGATCGAATGACTGTTGCTGTCGGTCTGTCCATTGGATGGGTTGGTTCTTGGGCCCTCACGTCGTCCCTCTCAACAGCTCATTCAGTGGCTCATCCACTTTAGCAAAGTCTTTTACAAACCGACGGTAGTACCCAGCTAAACTGAGAAATGCCTGCACTTCACTCCAGGTCTTTGGTCTAGGCCACTCTTGATTGGCCTTAATTTTACTCGGTGCCGGACGCACACCTTCAGCCGAAACTACATGCCCCAGATGCTCGATCTGCGTCCGGAACAGATGACAATTTTTGGGCTTGATCTTAAGTCCATTGTCTATCAGTCGGTGCAACACTTGCTGGAGCTTCTTCAGGTGATCGTAGAACGAATTTCCAAATATGATCACATCATCCAGATAAACACAGACTCGTAGTTGTAATCACCAAAGCAATACTCCATCACCGCTGAAACGTTCCTGGGGCATTAATCAGTCTGAAGGGCATTCGGTTAAACTCGTACAGACCCATCGGTAAGATGAATGCTGTCTTCTGTTGATCTCGAGCCGCCACGGGCACCTGCCAGTAGCCACTTGCTAAGTCAAGTGTAGAGAAGTACTTTGCCTTCCCCAGTGCAGGCAAGGATTCCTCGATTCTTGGTAACGGGTAGGAGTCACATACGGTGTGTGCATTCAGCTTGTGGTAATCAACACAAAACCGTATGGACCCTTCCTTCTTCCATACCAACACGACTGGCGTGGCCCAAGGACTCTGACTTTGGCGGATCACCCCATCATCCAGCATTTGTGCTATCATCCCCTTGACCTCTTGGTAGAGGTTCGGTGGAATATGGCAATATATCTCTTGAATCGGAGGGATGTTTCCCGTGGGTATTTCGTGTTCCACTGCCTTTGTACAACCAAAGTCTTCATCATCCCTGGAGAAAGCAGCCTGATATTCCCATAGCGTAGCCTCCAACCTGTGCACCTGCTCGCATGTCAACTGGGACTCATCCACTCCCATAATCTCCATGATCTTCCTGTCATTCCATGCAGGTGTGGGGGACTCTTCAGCAGTTGTCTGCATTGACAGTGTCCAGCAGGTCCTGCAGTCTGCTATCAGTGTGAACTGACTTTTGGAAATGACTCTTTCGCCGCACACATATACATCAGCCAGCTTGGTGCCCACCGCCAGAGTCACCTCATGATCTTAAAGATTCAGACACCTTACTGGTACACTTCCATCTCGCACAATGGCCAAAGTTTGGGTTATGATCAGACTATCCGTGTCTTCTGACAGACCTGCCGGTTCCAAAATTACCTGCACACTATTCAGTATTTTGTGTGTCCCTACCGGCATCAACACAAGCTTCTCTTGACCCGGGTCAATCACAACAGCAGACCTGCGTGGGACATACAACACTCCCACCGCTCTTCCCTCTGCCGAACTCTTCTGAATACAGCACAAATGGACCACCTGCTGCAGGACTCTCTGAGTGACTTTGTGGGGTGCACCCGTTTCCAGTAAGTCGGACCATCATGCTCAAACAGAAGGGAATCCAGCTCTCTCAGGACGTTCATTCCCAGAACCACCAGAAGGTTCTGTCTCGCCTGTGTCTTCACGAGTACCACTCCTTTGGTTCCCAACTCCAGGCCACACAGCTGCACCTTCATCCATGCAATGCCCGCCACTGGGATTTCCTCCTTATTAGCGGCCTTCAGCCTTAACAGATGTCCCGACTCCGGTTTGACAGTCTCTTCGAAGTGTGCCTTGAAAAATTTCATTGGCATCGTCGTCACCTCCGACCCGGTAGCCACCAAACACGCCACCTACTTTCCTGCAAACTGCAACTCCAGAGTGGAACTCTCCGCAATCAGATCCTCAGAACAGACGTTGGGCGTTGATTTTTGTTCCCGCCTCACCATATGCCCAACTAAAGCAAGGGCCTCTCTTTTACCGATGGCGGGACTTCAGCTGACAATTTCTTGTGCCAGTATCTCCAAATGACCATGTTCCCGGCATCGCCAACATTGCACCCGTCTTCTTGCCCTACCTCCGGACAGCCCAGGTCTTAAAGCTGTCAACATCTCCCTTGGGGTATAGGGTTATTGTCCATACAGTGGAGTAGAGAAGTTAGACGGAGCATATTATATCGGAGGCGTTTTTCGAACCTGCATCTGCTGCATCTGCTCCGCTAGGCTTTCCATGATTTTCTGTAAAGCTGCCAGCAGTGCATGGCCCTCGGCCCTCTTGTATCAATTACCTGCAGATTACTTCACTGCAGAGCGGGCTTCACTTCTAAGGTCCATGCTACCACTTCTTTCTGTATTTCAGAATAGGTAATATCAGGGGTACTCTATGCTTTCAGTAACAATTTCACTCCTTAGTGTCTCGCTCCATATTCCCTTGATGAACTGATCCAGAAGAATGCTGTCAACTTCAGCCTCAGTACCTACAGTTACAGGCGACTCCTTTTTGATCTCCTCATGCAGATCCTCCAATGCTATAGCATACTGAATCAGACTTTCTTCATCTCTCTGGTCCGGGTGAAATACTGTACTCGCAGATGCCCTGCCACCGCCACATGATCAAATGCTTTTTCCAATATTCAAATGATGTCATCAACTGTCCTTTGCTTATCTTCAGATTTCAGCAAAACAACTTTGCGGGCATCCACCTCTAAAGCACTCAGCGTGACTTCTGGCTGCAGTTGGGGGCTACCACCTTGCATGGCAATAGCGTTCTTTAGCCTGCCTACCCAATCACTAAACAGCAGGTTGTATCCATCAAACTTGGCCAGGTGGTTAAATAGGGCGCCCGTGGCGGAGCAACCCACTAACCAATATCTACTAGACACAATGGGGGAACGGGGGTGAATAACTACTGCAGGCGCGACAGCGCCTTCTGCTCCGTTGATACCATTCATAGCGAGCACCATATCCTGCTGACTATGCCAAGATGTAACGGTCAGTATGCCGGTCGTTGTTCGAGATTGGAATACGGCGCTGCTATGAATGACTCAGAACACAATATGAAATTAAATCATCTATTCTTTATAACTGGTGCAAAGAATAACAGGATTCTATCTCCCAACAAAATATGGGCCACAACAGCCACAAACCACAAATAAATTATGCAACCCAAGAGATCCCAAGTGCCAGCTTCACGGACAGGAAACAGACTACCCTAAGACTATGCCATTCCCTCCCTTATCCGGTAACGAGCCTATACGGGGTTCTACAGCGACTGTGACACGTGGTTCTCTCAGGTATACAATCTTACACCCGCCTCCCGCCTTAATTACAATGGGTCATAGGTACCCTGTTTTCCCCTTAAAATATATATATCTACCTGATAAACCACTTAAACCAGCACAGTATGTATACAGTGCACTGTCTTATTAGTGAGCGCTCAAATCGTACACATTCACAGAATAAACAGTACAGACCAAAAGTTTGGACACACCTTCTCAGTTAAAGATTTTTCTGTATTTTCATGACTATGAAAATTGTACATTCACACTGAAGGCATCAAAACTATGAATTAACACATGTGGAATTATATACTTAACAAAAAAGTGTGAAACAACTGAAAATATGTCTTATATTCTAGAATCTTCAAAGTAGCCATCTTTTGCTTTGATGACTGCTTTGCACACTCTTGGCATTCTCTTGATGAGCTTCAAGAGGTAGTCACCGGAAATGGTCTTCCAACAATCTTGAAGGAGTTCCCAGAGATGCTTAGCACTTGTTGGCCCTTTTGCCTTCACTCTGCGGTCCATCTCACCCCAAACCATCTCGATTGGGTTCAGGTCTGGTGACTGTCGAGGCCAGGTCATCTGGCGTAGCACCCCATCACTCGCCTTCTTTGTCAAATAGCCCTTAAACAGCCTGGAGGCGTGTTTGGGGTCATTGTCCTGTTGAAAAATAAATGATGGTCCAACTAAACACAAACCGGATGGAATAGCATGCCGCTGCAAGATGCTGTGGTAGCCATGCTGGTTCAGTATGCCTTCAATTTTGAATAAATCCCCAACAGTGTCACCAGCAAAGCACCCCCACACCATCACACCTTTTCCTCCATGCTTCACAATGGGAACCAGACATGTAGAGTCCATCTGTTCACCTTTTCTGCGTCGCATAAAGACACGGTGGTTGGAATCAAAGATCTCAAATTAGGACTCATCAGACCAAAGCACAGATTTCCACTGGTCTAATGTCCATTCCTTGTATTCTTTAGCCCAAACAAGTCTCTTCTGCTTGTTGCCTGTCCTTAGCAGTGGTTTCCTAGCAGCCATTTTACCATGAAGGCCTGCTGCACAAAGTCTCCTCTTAACAATTGCTGTAGAGATGTGTCTGCTGCTAGAACTCTGTGTGTCATTGACCTGGTCTCTAATCTGAGCTGCTGTAAACCTACGATTTCTGAGGCTGGTGACTCGGATAAACTTATCCTCCGAAGCAGAGGTGACTCTTGTTCTTCCTTTCCTGGGGATGTCCTCATGTGAGCCAGTTTCTTTGTAGCGCTTGATGGTTTTTGCAACTGCACTTTCGGACACTTTCAAAGTTTTCTCAATTTTTCAGACTGACTGACCTTCATTTCTTAAAGTAATGATGGCCACTAGTGTTGAGCATTCCGATACCGCAAGTATCGAGTATCGGCCGATATTCGCTGTATCGGAATTCCGATACTTAGTTCCGATATTTTTCATATATCGTATACCGGAATCGGAAGTTCCATAATTCTTTGAGAGGCAATGTATTATTTTCACCAATGAGGAATCTGTATGAATCTGCTGAGGCAATGCTGTACTGCTGCGTCATCCTTAACTAATGGCATGGCTGTGATATTGGCTGTGAAAACAAATCTAACTATTAGTGACGCGCTTCATCTCGTTATACATTGGTTGAACAGCTTGAGTAGACAAAGTGGGCCTTTCACAGTACTGAACAGTTTTTTTATTTCTTGTTTTGATTTTTCTGTTTAGGCAGTGCCATAGTCTTCAACCCCGCTGTGTAGTCTCTAGCTGTTACTGCCCATCTTACTATTTGCTCAGCTTTTTTGATCAAATCTATACAGTGCGCGTCCATCCGTATGATACAGTGGTTGCACTGCATGACAAGGTGCCTTTACAGCTCTGACATTTGTTTCAGTGTCACTGAGTCTTTTATTTGCATTTTTGGAGTGCGATCAGCTCCATTAGTTCTTCAAAAATGCTATTATTAGTGTGACGCCTTCCATCCTAATGGGCCTTATGAAAAGTCTAACATTGTTCTCATGTTCATCAGTCCACCTAGCTTGAGGAAAATAACCACACTTAGCCTTATAACTTTTCTGACTTCTTTATCAATCTACCAAGATGAAGAAGGCAGGGAGTAAGGCACGTGTCGTGGCCGTGGAGTGTCAGCAGGGGAGGACGTGGGATTCGTGCCTGCTGCTGCCGCACCAGTGACACAGCATCCACCAGTTTTCCCCGTGAGCGTTACTTTATGCGCACTTTTGTAGGAGCTCAGCGTACCCCCTGCTGCGGAAGAACAAATTGAAGCCGTTGTTGGTTGGATGGCAGCCAATGCATCGACTTCAATTGCTTCCACCTCCTCTCAGGACCACAGCACTGTTGAACAACCATCTGTCTCTTCACCGCCTGCCAAATTGCCCAGGCAGTCAGAGAGTTCTGAACTGGAGCCAGCTGAGTCTCTGCTTCTGTTCTCAGAATCTGTTGGCTTGGAAACAGGGGCCCAGCCAAGCAGCATTCTGGAATGTGAAGGAGAGGCAGTGTGCAGTGATGCGCAACAGCTGTGTCTCTCTGAATCTGAAGAGGCGGGTGAGCCAGTGCCGATGGTCAGCACACCGCAGAACGCATCTGATGATGATGAGACTCAGGTGCCATTTTCTGTTGAGCAAGGTGCTGGCCAGACCACCCAACAGCAGCAGGTGTTGGAAGAGGGTAGTGGAGATGATGAGGTCCAAGACCCAACATGGCGTGAGGAACAGGAAGGTGGTGGTAGCAGCTCTGAGGAAGAGATTGCCACAACGGTCCAAACAGTAGGGAGAGGTAGGCTGCAGACTCGGTTGCCTGTACCCTCCAGTTTGGCACCCGTTCGTAGCAGTTCTCTTCCAACAGCCAAAACGGGCGCTCCCAGGACTTGCACTGCGTGGTCCTTTTTTGACACACTTGCAGATGATATTTGCTATGTCAAATGCAAGCTGTGTAATCAAAAAGTTAAAAGAGGTAAAAATACCAGTAACCTCAATACCACAAATATGTGGAAACATGTACGGACAAAGCACGTAGCTGAGTTACAAAGACACACTGGAGATGTAGGCCAACCTACAGCAGCACCTACATCTTCAGCTCGTGTTGGAGCCTCTTCCTCCAGCTCACACACAGCTGGTTCGGCTTCCTCACAGGATCGCCATGGAAGAACCTCTGTAACTGTTATCCAGAGACCCAGTGTTATTCCACCCACAACTGCAAGTTCCCTGTCATCCTCACACTCCCAGGCCACAAAACAGCCATCGGTAGCACAGGCATGGGATAAAAGACGGCCATACTCGGCAAACCATCCACGAGCACAGGCTCTGAATGCTGGCATTGCAAAACTCCTGTCCCTTGAAATGCTGTCATTCAGGCTGGTGGAGACTGACACTTTCCGTAACTTTATGGCATTGGCAGTCCCACAATACAATGTGCCCAGCCGATTTTATTTCAGCAGGCAAGCCGTCCCTGGTCTGCAAAAGCATGTAGAGGGAAAAATTAAACATGCGCTACTAAACGCCGTCAGTAGCAAGGTCCACCTGACCACCGATGCGTGGACCAGTACCCATGGCCAGGGACGATACCTTTCCCTCACTGCCCATTGGGTCAATGTTGTGGAGCCGGGTACAGATCTTGAGAGTGGCGCTGTACGTGTTCTGCCAACTCCAAGGATTGCAGGAA
This sequence comes from Oophaga sylvatica, assembly GCA_033576555.1. NCBI lineage: Eukaryota > Metazoa > Chordata > Amphibia > Anura > Dendrobatidae > Oophaga > Oophaga sylvatica. The sequence continues at coordinate 314,666,415 of JARQOD010000005.1, read as the reverse complement.
TCAAGTCTGTCCACATTGACTCCTCCTCCTACTCCAGTTCCTCAGAGTCATCGCTGCAGGAGCCGTCACGGTCTACCTCCACATGGACCCGTGAACGCTTACCTGATGCGACCGATATGAGCACAGCCGTGGCCAAACGTCAACAGGCCGTCCTGAAATTAATTTACATGGGGAATCGAAGCCACACAGCGCAGGAGCTCTGGAATGCCATCAAGCAGGAGAGCGACGTGTGGTTTTTGCCAGCGAATCTCCAGCCAGGCTTGGTAGTGTGTGACAATGGCCGAAATCTGGTGGCAGCTCTGGGCCTTGGCAACCTCACTCACATACCATGTCTGGCACATGTGCTCAACTTGGTCGTCCAGAGTTTTTTGAGGGACTATCCGGATCTTGATGCACTGCTGCACAAGGTCCGCCTAGAGTGCGCTCACTTGCGACGTTCCAGAATGGCCAGATCGCGCATTGCAGCTCTGCAACGCAGATTTCGCCTTCCTGAACATCGCATCATATGTGACGTACCCACCAGGTGGAATTCCACGTTACATATGTTGCAGCGGTTGTGTGAGCAGCAGCCAGCAGTAATGGAGTATCAGCTGCATCAGGCGCAATCAACTCGCAATTTGCGTCGTTCACACTTCACCACTACTGAGTGGGCCTCTATGAAGGACATCTGCCACGTTTTGCGTGCGTTTGATGAGTCAACGCGGATGGTGAGTGCAGATGATGCACTAGTCAGCCTGACTGTCCCCCTTATCTGCCTGCTTCAAAAAACACTGCAAGCAATAAGGGATGAGGTTTTGGAAGAGGTGGAGGATGAGGAGTCACAAATTCCATCACCTTCTGGACAGTCAGCGCAACGTGGTTCATCACAAAGGGCTGGGCAGTGTTCACTTTGTGAGGAGGATGAGGAGGAGTCAATGGAGGAGGAAGACATCGCTCCAGAGGGAGGTACACAACGCTCTAGTCAGTATGTAGAGCGAGGGTGGGGTGATGCAGAGCAGGCAGAGATGACGCCTCTTGCAGGGGACAGCGTTTCTTGGCCAGTTGGGAGTCTGCAGCACATGGTTGATTTCATGCTGCAGTGCCTGAGAAACGACCGCCGCATCGCCCACATTCTCACCACGTCTGATTATTGGGTGTACACCCTCCTAGACCCTCGCTACCGGGACAACTTACAAAGCCTCATCACACCGTTGAACCGGGAGCGTAAAATGCGGGAGTACCAAGACACACTGGTGCAATCCATAATGTTCTCCATTCCAGCCGAGAGCACTGCTGCTGCTACTGCTTTACAAAGCAGCTCTGTGCGTCGAGGCAGTGGAGACAGCTCTGCAACAAGAGGGAGCACAAGCAGCGCCTCTGCACAGGGCAAGACCAGTATGTTCCAAATGTGGCGAAGTTTTGTGGCAGCGCCACCAATGTCTACACCATCCGAGACGGCTCCAGTCAGCAGGAGGCAACGTTTCCGTAAGATGGTGACAGACTACATGTCTTTCCCTCTCAGTGTACTCCCAGATGGCTCTTCCCCATTCAAGTTTTGGGTCTCTAAGCTGGATACATGGCCAGAGCTTAGCCAGTATGCATTGGAGGTGCTGGCTTGCCCTGCTGCCAGTGTATTATCGGAGCGCGTCTTTAGTGCCGCAGGTGGTGTACTAACAGACCGTCGCATGCGACTATCCTCCGATAATGTAGACCGGCTTACTTTTCTGAAAATGAACAAGGCATGGATCTCGCCAGAATTTGTCTGTCCGTTTTCAGATTAAATAACTGGTTCGCAACGTTATCCATGTCTCCTGTTATGTTCATCTTTCTACCACCTGAACTCTACTCCCTGTGCTACAACACTGCCAGTTGCTGCTCAGAAGTGTCGTGTCCACAGACCAATACACAAGCTATAGTGTTAGTGGGGTTCAGTAACGCCAGCTGTTCCCCTGCTGTGTGTCCGGCAACAAGTCTCCTGTTCCCTACACATGCACAGAAAAACCCATGTCGAACATGCTCCAAATAGGGAAGAGCCGTCACCCTGATTGTTATGCTTAAAACAGGAAATTGTGAAGTTTTCCAGGCCTAGAATGATAAATTTTTATGACAAATATGACAAATAATAATTTGTCATCACAGCGCATATCTGCACATGTCTATTATAAATGGTAACAAAAACTAAAACATAGTCTTCACTTTTTGAAATTAATGCATAAAAGTACATTTCATACTTATCAATTAATGGAACTTTATCTGTACCTGTAAGATAATGCAGTCAATGGATGTACGAATCATAAAATCCTCATCATCATCATCACGAGTTTTATTTATGACAGACATTATAAAATACACATACTGATGCCAACTGTAACTTCACACACCATATATGAAATGGCCAGCATCTAAACCTGGTAATAATGTGCAATAATAAATTATTACATCTAGAAAGTGCATCATGCATACTGACAATAGGTAGTACTAGTTATACCTGCAAGTGGTGTTGAAACAACCACAACAGATATAAATAAATTAATAATGGTATATAGGTATCACAGTGCATAGTTACTCATGGACAATGTCGATGTAATACTGTACCTCAATAAAGTAAGCGTCAACTATTATGCTTGTTAGTCTTGTAGATTGTTAAAGAGGGAACGGTCTTTTTTGTTGGTCATAGGTGGTGTATTAGACAGTAAATGATTACTGCTGTCGTATTTTTGGCGTCCCTAGGGCGCAATAACGCTGCGTAACGTCACATTTTATAGAGTCATCTAATTGACACACGCTACCCTACCCTACGCGTGAGAGTAGGAAGGTAGTGTTGACGGATAAAGCCTTGCGCAACCAGACATGCTTTTACCCTCTTCAACACTGTACAAGCAAAAAATGCATGATTGCAGCCGCAGACTTTATTGACGTACAGTATAACATCAACATTACCCATCAGAGGCTGTCCACTGTCTGATACAGACATAGAATATACCTTTGCTATCCGTAGCCTTTGTTTCACCTACACTTGCAGGCACACACTTAAATTGTGACAATGCATTATGTTTTTTTAAATGGTTATTTTTTATCGTACATTATTGTGTCATCACATTGATGAGTCCATGCTGGACATGTCATACATGGTGTACAAAGTAACTATTTTATTAACTTAAATAATTGAAATGTCTGTGACTGTCACATCTAAATTGCAATGATGATGATGATAAGTGACTATTACAAAATCCATTGTCTTCACTATGTTATGGTTTAACATAGCGTTCCTTAAGCATTATTCATAAATACAAAAATTGACTTTTATTGTTAAATTTACAACACTATATTTTGTAACCAATTTTTTGGGTGGTGTGTTGTTCCATTTCTTGTTGGCATGTGCATATATGCGTTTATATTTGCAGTGTCTTTATTTTTATTCTTGAAGTTAGGAAACATGTGTATCTTTGTACCGTGTTAGCCAGTAGATAGATAAATATTTAGACTTGAGAGTCCGCAGTGGTTGATACCTTTGAATGGATAACTGAAAAGATGGTAACAAATTGCAAGCTTTCGAGGCTACTCACGTCTCTTCATCAGGCAAAGACTAAACCAAAAAATGAAGCATCACATATTTCTATACACAACAGGACACAGGAATAGTGCAATAGGTAAGACAAGTAAGTGACGTGTAGCAGAACTGTCATTATCACAGAGGGATGAACATAAATATTGGAACAGTTCCTAGATAACGATAGAAAGTTTTATTGCCCTCTGATTGGGGTCTGGTTTTGTGTTTTCATGCCCCTGGAAGGGTAGAGACGCAGATTCCTTAATTGATATAGAATGACATAAATCCGTGTGATCTATTCATTCCATCACTAAGAGTGTCAAAGGTCATGATGAGCTTATATTCTGAAACCTTTGTATCTTTGTCATATTTGAAGTTATATTTTAATACCAGTAATTCCATATCCATCATGCTATGACCGGGCATACAAAAGTGTTTTGCCACAGGTAAATCCATTATTTTTTGTCTTATCGTGTGGCGCTGATAATTCATCCTTGTTCTCATTTTTTGGCCGGTCTCCCCTCACTTGTCCCTCCCTCACTTGTCTTACCTATTCCTGTGTCCTGTTGTGTGTAGAAATATGTGATTCTTCCTTATTTTTTTTAGTCTTAGCCTGATGAAGAGACCTGAGTAGTCTCGAAAGCTTTGAATTTGTTACCATATTTTCAGTTAGCCATTAAACGGTATCAACCACAGAGGACTCTCAAGTATAAATATTTTTCTATTCTTGGAATTGAAATTCATCATTTTATTGTCCTAGTAAAATTTCATTTATTCTTGTTTGAAGTACATACATTTGCAATGGCCACGTAACAAGGCAAGAACTCAATATTTTCTGCCTACACCCTCCTTGACCCTGGGTTCAACAGCGCCAGTTGCTGCTCAGAAGTGTTAGATGCACAGATGAAAACAATCGCTGATGTGTTTGTGGGGTTCAGTAACGCCTGCTGTTCCCCTGCTGTGTGTCTGGCAAAAATTACTGCTGCTAACTACAACTTCAACTTCAAACGTCTCATACTAGGCCTCTGCCTACACCCTCCTTGACCCTGGGCTTCAACAGCGCCAGTTGCTGCTCAGAAGTGTTAGATGCACAGATGAAAACAATCGCTGATGTGTTTGTGGGGTTCAGTAACGCCTGCTGTTCCCCTGCTGTGTGTCTGGCAAAAATTACTGCTGCTAACTACAACTTCAACTTCAAACGTCTCATACTAGGCTCTGCCTACACCCTCCTTGACCCTGGGCTTCAACAGCGCCAGTTGCTGCTCAGAAGTGTTAGATGCACAGATGAAAACAATCGCTGATGTGTTTGTGGGGTTCAGTAACGCCTGCTGTTCCCCTGCTGTGTGTCTGGCAAAAATTACTGCTGCTAACTACAACTTCAACTTCAAACGTCTCATACTAGGCTTCTGCCTACACCCTCCTTGACCCTGGGCTTCAACAGCGCCAGTTGCTGCTCAGAAGTGTTAGATGCACAGATGAAAACAATCGCTGATGTGTTTGTGGGGTTCAGTAACGCCTGCTGTTCCCCTGCTGTGTGTCTGGCAAAAATTACTGCTGCTAACTACAACTTCAACTTCAAACGTCTCATACTAGGCCTCTGCCTACACCCTCCTTGACCCTGGGCTTCAACAGCGCCAGTTGCTGCTCAGAAGTGTTAGATGCACAGATGAAAACAATCGCTGATGTGTTTGTGGGGTTCAGTAACGCCTGCTGTTCCCCTGCTGTGTGTCTGGCAAAAATTACTGCTGCTAACTACAACTTCAACTTCAAACGTCTCATACTAGGCCTCTGCCTACACCCTCCTTGACCCTGGGCTTCAACAGCGCCAGTTGCTGCTCAGAAGTGTTAGATGCACAATGAAAACAATCGCTGATGTGTTTTGGGGTTCAGTAACGCCTGCTGTTCCCCTGCTGTGTGTCTGGCAAAAATTACTGCTGCTAACTACAACTTCAACTTCAAACGTCTCATACTAGGCCTCTGCTACACCCTCCTTGACCTGGGCTTCAACAGCGCCAGTTGTGGCTCGGAAGTGCTGTTAGCACAGTCTACACTTGCTCCTGTGTTACTGGGGTTCAGTAATGTCAGCTGTTCCCCTGCTGTGATAATGGCAAAAAGTCCTGCTGCCTCCACCATGTTCTCTTCTCATCCCTGGGCTACAACACCGCCAGTTGTTGCTCGGAAGTGCTGTTAGCACAGTCTACACTTGCTCCTGTGTTACTGGGGTTCAGTAATGTCAGCTGTTCCCCTGCTGTGATAACGGCAAAAAGTCCTGCTGCCTCCACCCTGTTCTCTTCTCATCCCTGGGCTACAACACCGCCAGTTGTTGCTCGGAAGTGCTGTTAGCACAGTCAACACTTGCTCCTGTGTTACTGGGGTTCAGTAATGTCAGCTGTTCCCCTGCTGTGATAACGGCAAAAAGTCCTGCTGCCTCCACCATGTTCTCTTCTCATCCCTGGGCTACAACACCGCCAGTTGTTGCTCGGAAGTGCTGTTAGCACAGTCTACACTTGCTCCTGTGTTACTGGGTTCAGTAATGTCAGCTGTTCCCCTGCTGTGATAACGGCAAAAAGTCCTGCTGCCTCCACCCTGTTCTCTTCTCATCCCTGGGCTACAACACCGCCAGCTGTTGCTCGGAAGTGCTGTTAGCACAGTCTACACTTGCTCCTGTGTTACTGGGGTTCAGTAGTGTCAGCTGTTCCCCTGCTGTGATAACGGCAAAAAGTCCTGCTGCCTCCACCATGTTCTCTTCTCATCCCTGGGCTACAACACCGCCAGTTGTTGCTCGGAAGTGCTGTTAGCACAGTCTACACTTGCTCCTGTGTTACTGGGGTTCAGTAATGTCAGCTGTTCCCCTGCTGTGATAACGGAAAAAAGTCCTGCTGCCTCCACCATGTTCTCTTCTCATCCCTGGGCTACAACACCGCCAGTTGTTGCTCGGAAGTGCTGTTAGCACAGTCTACACTTGCTCCTGTGTTACTGGGGTTCAGTAATGTCAGCTGTTCCCCTGCTGTGATAACGGCAAAAAGTCCTGCTGCCTCCACCCTGTTCTCTTCTCATCCCTGGGCTACAACACCGCCAGTTGTTGCTCGGAAGTGCTGTTAGCACAGTCAACACTTGCTCCTGTGTTACTGGGGTTCAGTAATGTCAGCTGTTCCCCTGCTGTGATAACGGCAAAAAGTCCTGCTGCCTCCACCATGTTCTCTTCTCATCCCTGGGCTACAACACCGCCAGTTGTTGCTCGGAAGTGCTGTTAGCACAGTCTACACTTGCTCCTGTGTTACTGGGGTTCAGTAATGTCAGCTGTTCCCCTGCTGTGATAACGGCAAAAAGTCCTGCTGCCTCCACCCTGTTCTCTTCTCATCCCTGGGCTACAACACCGCCAGCTGTTGCTCGGAAGTGCTGTTAGCACAGTCTACACTTGCTCCTGTGTTACTGGGGTTCAGTAATGTCAGCTGTTCCCCTGCTGTGATAACGGCAAAAAGTCCTGCTGCCTCCACCATGTTCTCTTCTCATCCCTGGCTACAACACCGCCAGTTGTTGCTCGGAAGTGCTGTTAGCACAGTCTACACTTGCTCCTGTGTTACTGGGGTTCAGTAATGTCAGCTGTTCCCCTGCTGTGATAACGGAAAAAAGTCCTGCTGCCTCCACCATGTTCTCTTCTCATCCCTGGGCTACAACACCGCCAGTTGTTGCTCGGAAGTGCTGTTAGCACAGTCTACACTTGCTCCTGTGTTACTGGGGTTCAGTAATGTCAGCTGTTCCCCTGCTGTGATAACGGCAAAAAGTCCTGCTGCCTCCACCCTGTTCTCTTCTCATCCCTGGGCTACAACACCGCCAGTTGTTGCTCGGAAGTGCTGTTAGCACAGTCAACACTTGCTCCTGTGTTACTGGGGTTCAGTAATGTCAGCTGTTCCCCTGCTGTGATAACGGCAAAAAGTCCTGCTGCCTCCACCATGTTCTCTTCTCATCCCTGGGCTACAACACCGCCAGTTGTTGCTCGGAAGTGCTGTTAGCACAGTCTACACTTGCTCCTGTGTTACTGGGGTTCAGTAATGTCAGCTGTTCCCCTGCTGTGATAACGGCAAAAAGTCCTGCTGCCTCCACCCTGTTCTCTTCTCATCCCTGGGCTACAACACCGCCAGTTGTTGCTCGGAAGTGCTGTTAGCACAGTCTACACTTGCTCCTGTGTTACTGGGGTTCAGTAATGTCAGCTGTTCCCCTGCTGTGATAACGGCAAAAAGTCCTGCTGCCTCCACCATGTTCTCTTCTCATCCCTGGGCTACAACACCGCCAGTTGTTGCTCGGAAGTGCTGTTAGCACAGTCTACACTTGCTCCTGTGTTACTGGGTTCAGTAATGTCAGCTGTTCCCCTGCTGTGATAACGGCAAAAAGTCCTGCTGCCTCCACCATGTTCTCTTCTCATCCCTGGGCTACAACACCGCCAGTTGTTGCTCGGAAGTGCTGTTAGCACAGTCTACACTTGCTCCTGTGTTACTGGGGTTCAGTAATGTCAGCTGTTCCCCTGCTGTGATAACGGCAAAAAGTCCTGCTGCCTCCACCATGTTCTCTTCTCATCCCTGGGCTTCAACACCGCCAGTTGTTGCTCGGAAGTGTCATTGGCACGGGTACTCACTCCTGCCCAGACTGGTTACAGCACGCCATCTGTTTCCTGTCAGTGTAAACGTCACTTAGCCTCCAATAAGTTGTCCTGTCGTGTTGCGGTCGGGTTAGCCGACTCTATGGTGCTTGGAGTTTAGGTGCTTCCTATGTGTGCTGCGGGATATGCAAATAAAGGCTGTTTCCGTTGTGACAATAGGACAATCACCCACTGTAGTACTGTGGGATTCGGTAACTGCGGCCGGCTTGTGGCCTGTCATCTTAAATTTCCATGGGTACCTTCTGCTACCCGTCCGGGTTCCAGTACCGTCAGCTGGTTCTCCGCAGTGCCTTTGGCCTAGGTGCCTCTATCTCGGTATCCGAGTTCCAGCAACGTCTGCTGGTCCTTGGTAGTGCTTTGGAGCACAGGTACCTCCTGCTTAGTAACCGTGTCCCAGTAACGTCAGCTGGTCCTCGGTTGTGCCATTGGCTCTTTTCCTTCTGCTGCCCCTCCGGGTTCCAGCACAGTCAGCTGGTCCTCGTTACTTGCATTGGCTCTTGTACCTTCTGCTACCCGTCCGGGTTCCAGTACCGTCAGCTGGTTCTCCGCAGTGCCTTTGGCCTAGGTGCCTCCATCTCGGTATCCGAGTTCCAGCAACGTCTGCTGGTCCTTGGTAGTGCTTTGGAGCACAGGTACCTCCTGCTTAGTAACCGTGTCCCAGTAACGTCAGCTGGTCCTCGGTTGTGCCATTGGCTCTTTTCCTTCTGCTGCTCCTCCGGGTTCCAGCACAGTCAGCTGGTCCTCGTTACTTGCATTGGCTCTTGTACCTTCTGCTACCCGTCCGGGTTCCAGTACCGTCAGCTGGTTCTCCGCAGTGCCTTTGGCCTAGGTGCCTCCATCTCGGTATCCGAGTTCCAGCAACGTCTGCTGGTCCTTGGTAGTGCTTTGGAGCACAGGTACCTCCTGCTTAGTAACCGTGTCCCAGTAACGTCAGCTGGTCCTCGGTTGTGCCATTGGCTCTTTTCCTTCTGCTGCCCCTCCGGTTCCAGCACAGTCAGCTGGTCCTCGTTACTTGCATTGGCTCTTGTACCTTCTGCTACCCGTCCGGGTTCCAGTACCGTCAGCTGGTTCTCCGCAGTGCCTTTGGCCTAGGTGCCTCCATCTCGGTATCTGAGTTCCAGCAACGTCTGCTGGTCCTTGGTAGTGCTTTGGAGCACAGGTACCTCCTGCTTAGTAACCGTGTCCCAGTAACGTCAGCTGGTCCTCGATTGTGCCATTGGCTCTTTTCCTTCTGCTGCCCCTCCGGGTTCCAGCACAGTCAGCTGGTCCTCGTTACTTGCATTGACTCTTGTACCTTCTGCTACATTTACAAATTGAAGATTTTTTCAATGCTTTTTTGGGTAATCACTCTGGATCTCCAACAATGAAGACGACGACCCTGATGACCACCCCGAAGAAGATGACGACCACAAGGACGACGAGCATCAAGCCAACCAGCCTAAACACCATCACAAAGAAGAAATAAAAGATTACCAAACATGACTAAGAAGGTTAAGACAAACTACAAGATACAGAACAAGAGACTTAAGAACAATAAGCAGAAGATCAAAAAGCAGAAGAACATGAAGTATAAGACCAAAATGAAGAGCAAAATATATGCTCTAAATTATAAGCAGAAGAAGACTAAGCAGTGTATGGGGGTGAGTCCGTTCCTCCTCGTGGTGCCCCTGGAAAATGCCTGCTGCTGCAGGCTAAACTGAACACGGACAAATACTGTTGTAATTTAAATCTTTTGTGACAGCAAGAACGGAAGGATGAAAAATTCATACTTTGACAGATTACAAGTACAGGATTCTCTGTCACAAATCAGAATATGATGAAGAAGATGAAGTACAATATGAATAAGAATAATAGTTTAAAAAGAAGAATCTGAGTAATGTTAACAAAAAGATGAATAGCAAGAAGTTTAAGAAGAAGATAAAGAAGGTGAAGATGAAGAATAATTTGATGAAAAAGATGATGCTGCTGAAGATTATGAAGGAGAAAGTGTGTGAAAAGTTAAAAAGGTGAAGAGCATGGAAGTTGTGAAATATACATATTTGCCAAAATAGAAAAAACGTTAACAACATTGTCAATTTCTTCGTCAATCCGAACATCTTTAAAAAAAAAATATTTATGCTATTTAGTGTTGAGCATTCCGATACCGCAAGTATCGGGTATCGGCCGATATTCGCGTTATCGGAATTCCGATACTTAATTCCGATACTTTTTCAATATCGTATACCGGAATCGGAAGTTCCCATAATTCTTTGAGAGGCAATGTGATGTTAGTCAGCCAATGATGAATCTTATGAAGTGTGGGCACATCCTGTAATGCTGCGGTCATCTTAACTAATGGCATGGCTGTGATTGGCTGCTGAAATGATGTCAGAATGCACTATAAAAGGCGCCGCAGCCATTTTAGCGTCACTGTGCTGTGAACTCAGTTAGGGACAGAACGCTACTCTGCTCACTCTGAGGGACAGTTAGATATTGCGATTTTGGTACTACTGTGCTTGAGGCAGGCTAGTTTACCAACAGGTCCTGCCCACATCCTTCTTCCTAGTGAGGATTCAACATCATCAGCCGGCGTTCCTGATCTGGCCACGGAGGCCAGAGATCACCGGCTTTCATCAACGGATGTAAGTTTCGTCTGCGGGCCATAGGAGGCTGAAGTCGGACTTTCTACTGCAAGTGACCCATCGGGGTTGTCAGCAGGCCAGAGGAGGCTGAAATTGGACTTTCTATTGCAAGTGACCCATCGGGGTTGTCAGGTAAAACCTGTGCAAACAGGACTATTTTCTCCACAGTGCACCACTAATACTCATTCATCTGAGCTGTCACCGGCCGGGACAGTGTCAATTTCTTCTGACCTTTCTGCATAAAAGGTTTTTTAGGATTTCTGCAGCGTTTTTCTGCTCCATCGTTAAAAGAGGACCTCTTTTACTTTTTCAGGGTTTGTCCATATTAATACCCATATGAATAAATACCTTATGCGTATTATGACTATTTAGTCCTTTGGTTTGGGGTTTACTACATAATAGACTACAGGCTTTTCTCATCACCTTTTTCTCACGGGTCTTAGTGCAATATTTATTTATTACTGTATTATTACATCTGCATCTCAAACTGTTCTACAGAGTGCGTCTGAATTTATGTATTGTTTTCCATTTGACACATGCATATTCCTATTTTTCTACAGATCCTTTTGTGTCTTGTAGTTTTTATGTGCGCAAACTATTTTTATTTTCAATTATAGAGGGCCATGTTATTGACTTTGCATTGACGTGTAAAAGATTTATGTTGTGCCACTGGCTATATGTATTCTAAAGGTGTACCCAGTCTCAACAGATCATTAGTCTGATTGTTCTTTGATTCTCCTAAATGTGAATTTGTCTGATTTGGTGTCAAACTTGACTTTGTCCCTATTTTTGTTTTGCCATGTGACCCAATGATTATACAAATCTATATAGGGTTTGGCATCATCAAAAGTAACAGAATATTAGCATGCATGCATATTTAGGATATAAAAGAGAAGTATCTTGTTGTGCCAGAGTGTTCCTAACTCCTGAATGGATATAAAACAATATGGTCTACGGATCAGGTAAAATCGAGGGTCCGCATGTCTATATTTTATACAATTTGAGTGGGCAAGGGTGGGATTTAGAGATTAGCCCATTCATGAAAGTTTTGGGAGCTGAGAACCTTCAGGAGTTGTTAACCATGCTTTGAGGTCGATTGAATGCCATGTCACTCAGGCAGCCAATCACTGCTGTCAAGCGCAATGGAAAGCAACACACGGTTGGTCCTGTGGCCAGCAGCACAGGAGGGGTAAGGGTAAAACATGAATATATTAGATTATGTTTTACTATTTGGAGCAAGTTTGAAGTTTTCTTTAAGGATTGGAAAACCACCTTCAGTTAGGAATCGGATCAATCAAACAGGGCACAATATGGAATAATGTGCGTTGTTATACACAGTAACTTACAAACGTGGTTCTCTCTGGCATCTATGTACATGGGCAAGTATTACTCTAATTTGGGTCTAATGTGTAGTTTATTGGGTGCAATATAGGCTCATTGTAGGACTGCAAACACACAATTTGGTTCTTTGCAGGTAGAATATGGTACTTTATGCAAAGTATATGGCTGTGTGCAGGCACAGAATCGCACTGTCCTATGAAAACAAACTATGGGACTATTGTGGCATGGTATGGCGGTCTCTGGCCACTGTTTAGCATAATATAGTACTATATGGACATTGGACAACAACAACTTTTTAATGTGCTGGTATTGTTGTGGTTACAATTAAAGAAATATTCTCAATTTGTCTCTGGAGCAGGTCAGAGCTATGTTGCTCTTTACTTCTTTGTTTCTGATAGGATAGGCTGAGTTATAGTATTAGTAGAACTATAAAGTTCTGCTGTAACACATTCAGCTATTAGTGATTTGTTTTATAATGTACACTGCTATCACTGTATTTACGGTACATATAGAGATAATGGCACTTGAACAAGCACATAGCTCAGGATAGTCAGAGCTGTGATTAGGAGAACTGCTCTTGGAGAAGCTAGTGCTATAGATTGGTGATTTTGCAAGTAGAGATGGGCGAACCCGAACAGTAAAGTTCGGCATCCAGACCGAACACCTATGACCTATGACCCGACATGAAATGACACTTGGTGTACATAGGGTTAACCATGTCTTTTCATGTCCTTTGCTATCTAATTTGCACAAACAATTAAATCAGACTATGTGTGCAAAATTTCACACCTGTAGGGGTTAATTAAAGGTGTAAATTCGTAGCAAAAAAGTCCGGTTTTTTTACAACGAATTTACACCTTTAATTAACCCCTACAGGTGTGAAATTTTGCACACATAGACTGATTTAATTGTTTGTGCAAATCAGATAGCAAACGACATGAAAAGACATGGTTAACCCTATGTACACCAAGTGTCATTTCATGTCGGGTGCTTCTGTCTTTTCACTGAAGCCGGCTTTACCCGGCAATTGAATCAGAGGATATTTTACTATGTAGAAGTGTATAAACTATACATATATGTATATATATATGTCACAATGACATGTATATATATATATATATATATGTATTCTATGTGTGTATATTTAGTGTTTACAAGGAAAGAATGGGGTTTTTTTAGTTGCGATATTTTGTTCCCATAGACTTACATGGGACTTCCGGTATCGGTATCGGGTATCGCCGATATTTTAGTGATATCGGCGATACCATTCCGATTCCGATACTTTAGGATATCGGAAAGTATCGCTCAACTCTAATGCTATTCCATTTGATTGGGTTAAACATCTATGCCTTTAATGTCTCCTCAACCTTCCACAATACATTGTACATTACTCTTTGTTGTTTTCCTTCATGTACAATTAACCAACAAGGCAAGAATAGGGTTTTTTTAATTCCGATATTTTGTTCCCATAGACTTACATGGGACTTCCGGTATCGGTATCGGTTATCGCCGATATTTTAATGGTATCGGCGATACCATTCCGATTCCGATACTTTTGGATATCGGAAAGTATCGCTCAACTCTAATGGCCACTCGTTTTTCTTTACTTAGTTGCTTTTTTCTTGCTATAATACGAATTCTAATAGTCTATTCAGTAGGACTATCAGCTGTGTATCCACCAGACTTCTGCACAACACAACTGATGGTCCCAACCCCATTTATAAGGCCAGAAATCCCACTTATTAAACCTGACAGGGCACACCTGTGAAGTGAAAACCATTCCCGGTGACTACCTCTTGAAGCTCATCAAGACAATGCCAAGAGTGTGCAAAGCAGTCATCAAAGCAAAAGGTGGCTACTTTGAAGAACCTAGAATATAAGACATAATTTCAGTTGTTTCACACTTTTTTGTTAAGTTTTTAATTCCACATGTGTTAATTCATAGTTTTGATGCTTTCCGTGTGAATTTACAATTTTCATAGTCATGAAAAAATAGAAAAATCTTTAAATGAGAAGGTGTGTCCAAACTTTTGGTCTCTACTGTACTCAACAGTAAACAACTGAACTTGTTATACAGACATCCAGCCACTGGATTAAAACAGCTCTCCAGGTCAACAAATCTTCTGATACAGATGCAGATGAAGTTCCCAATCAGTTTCAGTAATATTTCACAGCCAGACTCTTAATACACAGGAATTTACACAGTCTCTATCAGTTCACATGCAATTCTTAGTAACAAGAGTGTCACTGAATATGCTGCGACTTCTATCTAGCTATTGTTAACTAACTACACAGTTGGTGACCGGTCACACTACTCAGTTTACTCACAGGAGCCCCTCTCTTTTTGAATCACAATGTCCAAACAAGAATACTTTAGGTACTGGATTCCTCTCAGTCTCTTAAATAGGCTCCTTCTCCTCATCAACCCCAGAAAATCTCTGAGTCTTCACTTCCTGTTTCAAGAGTTTTCTGTCTGTTACTCAAAGGTGACCTCTGGTGGCTGAACTAAATTACTGCATCATCATTGTTTATAATAGAAAATGCCAACATACTACAGTACACATAGATTCAGACTTCATCTTTTACATAAAACAATGTAGTATGAAAATTAAGCAATGTGTCCAAAATCACACATTATTTTATAAAGTAATGGATACCATGCTGTAAGGACCATTATGGCAATATAAGGGTTAAGCAGAAGGGAAAAAGGGTAGAAACAGCATATGCTTGCTGATTCATCCATTTTTCTCAATGTTACCTGGCAGAGATTCCTATCAGGTGTGCAGGAAATGGGTAGACAAGAGAGAAAGTCAGTACAATAGTAGTGAACAAAGCATTGTAGAGAAAAAAACATGCTATGTGCTGAGCTGAGTAAATGCGATATGTGAGTTATGGAGGAAAGGCTTTGGAAAAGGCTGACAGAGAACAAAACATACATACATAAATCCGCTTGTCTCATCAGTTCTTTCTCAATGAGACACCTCGAGAAAAATACAGCTATGTGTCTAAATCCATATCAGGTTTAGAGTAATATAATATCAATGAAAGGCAGATCTGCATATTGAAAAGAAAAAAGATGAAAATTATACTTTAATATATATTATTACAAAATTAACAATGCAGAGTGTATAAACTGACTTATATTTACTAGAACAAAAATAGTGAATATCCACAATCTATTATCTATTTTAGAATGATACAAGTGCTTCTCACTAAATTAGAATATCACCATATCACCAAAAAGTTAATTTAATTCAGTTCATCAATACAAAAAGTGAAACTCATATATTATATAGAGTCATTACAAACAGAGTGATCTATTTCAAGTGCTTATTTCTGTTAATGTTGATGATTATCGCTTACCGCCAATAAGAACCCAAAAGTCATTATCTCAGTAAATTAGAATACTTTATCATACCAGCTTGAAAAATGATTTTAAAGTCCAAAATGTTGGCCTACTGAAATGTATATTCAGTAAATGTACTCAATATGTGGTCGGGACTCCATTTGCATTAATTGCTGCATCTATGCGGCATGGCATGGAGGCTATCAGCCTGTGGCATTGCTGAGGTATTATTGAAGCCCAGGTTGCTTTAATAGCAGCCTTCAGCTCTTCTGCATTGTTTGGTCTGGTGTCTCTCATTTTCCTTTTTACAATACCCCATAGATTCTCTATGGGGTTAAGGTCAGGCGAGTTTGCTGGCCAATCAAGCACAGTGATACTTTTGTTTTTGAACCAGGTATTGGTATGCTTGGCAGTGTGGACAGGTGTCAATTGCTGGAGAATTAAAGTTCCATCTCCAAAAAGCTTGTCTGCAGAGGGAAGCATGAAGTGCTCTAAAATTTCCTGGTAGATGACTGCGCTGACTTTGGTCTTGATAAAACACAGTGGACCTACACCAGCAGATGACAAGGCTCCCCAAACCATCACTGATTGTGAAAGCTTCACACTAGACCTCAAGCAGCTTGGATTGTGGCCTCTCCACTCTTCCTCCAGACTCTGGGCCCTTGATTTCCAAATGAAATGCAAAGTTTCATCTGAAAACAACACCTTGGACCACAGAGCAACAGTCCAGGTCTTTTTCTCATTGGTCCAGGTAAGACGCTTTTGGCATTTCCTGTTGGTCATGAGTGACTTGACACAAGGAATGCGACACTTATAGCTCATGTCCTGGATTCCTCTGTGTGTCATGGCTCTTGAAGCAATGACTCCAGCAGCAGTCTACTCCTTGTGAATCCCCCAAATTTTTGAATGGCCTTTTCTAACCAATAGTGATGAGCGAACATGCTCGGTAGTGTTGAGCATTCCGATACTGCAAATATCGGGTATCGGCCGATATTGGCTGTATCGGAATTCCGATTCCGAGTTCCGATATTTTCGTCATATCGGATACCGGAATCGGAATGTCACTGTCACTGTCAGTGTCCGTCGGTCGGGTCTGTCAGGAGTCAGCGGCGCTTACCCGGTAGAAGATCTCCGGCGGTCACATCCCGGACTGCTTAATGGCCGCCATCCTCTTCTCCCTGGCGGTCACATGTAGTTTCTCGCGATAACTGCAGTGACTGCTGGGTAATCGCGGCCGTAAAGCAGTCCGATGACGTCACCGCCGGGAAGCTGGTAAGCAGCTGTGCTGCGCCGGGATGTCAGGCTCTGCCTGTCATTCCGATGTAGCAGAGCTGGATCGTCGTGGGACTGTCGTTACTATGGACTGCGTCGGACAGGTGGTATACTGTTGGTTTGTTTTTTTTCTTTTTAAAAGGAGATCGATGGCGTCGCAGGAATGAGAGAGTAATAAAAGAAATGAAAACTGTGTTGTCTCTTTTATTTCATTAAAAGACTTTTTTCTTGCTGTGTCTTTTTTTTAAACATTTAAAAACTTTGGGATTAATAATGGATCGGTGTCTTATTGACGCCTCTCCATTATTAACCGGGCTTATTGTCACCGTGCAATCAACGGTGACATTAACCCCTTATTACCCCGCTTGCCACCGCTACAGGGCAAGTGGGAAGAGCCGGGTAAAGTGCCACAATTGGCACATCTTTTGATGCGCCAAATGTGGGGCTGCTGTAGCCTGGTATTATCAGGCTGTTGAGGGCCAAAATCCATGGGCCTTGACAGTCTTTTAATACCAGGCCGCAGCAGTCTGCATTTTACTTGGCTGGTTAACAAAAATAGGGGACCCCTACGCCGTTTTTTTTTTCGAGGGGATCCCCTATTTTTGTTAACCAGCCAAGCTAAGCAGACTGATGTGGCCTGGTATTATCAGGCTTGCAAGGTTCATGGATCTTGGATCCTTATCAGCCTGAAAATCCAGGTCTCAGCGGTCTGCTTCGTCTGGCTGGTTAACAAAAATAGGGGAACCCCACGCCATTTTTTTTCGAAGGGAACCCCTATTTTTGTTAATCAGTTCCCTCTGACGTCACTGATGGTGTCCCTGGCTGACCTGAAGTGAAAGTGGGAAGCAATCAATTAAGCTTTCCACTTCCTCTCCTGTCAGCCAGGAGAGGAGCTCATTCATTTGGGGGTTTACTGTGAGGCTGCAGCATTATCTGCGGTCCCTGCAGTAAACATTAACCCTTTCTGAAGGATTACACCGTGGGACCTGACTGTGCATCGGATTGGTAAGAATAATTTTGCGTTATTATTTTATTTTTATTACAGGAAATGGTTTTAGCAGGTAAATAAAATATGGTCAAAAACTGTGTGATTATTTCATTAAACTTCTTTTTTATTCAAGTGTGTGTGTTTGATTTTTCTTTCATACAATAGGATTAATAATTGATAGTTGTCTAATTGACAGCTCTCAATTATTAACCTGGCTTAAAGTGACCTTTCAATTGCAAGGTCATTTTAACCCCTTATTAACCCATTCGCCACCGCTACAGGGCAATGGGAATAGACGGGCAAAGTGCCAGAAAGGGCAAATCTAATTAGAGATTTGCCCTTTCTGGGGTGTCTGGGGG